>JAMXDD010000002.1:4009032-5232221 GCA_024733475.1 Syzygium grande | reverse complement strand
AATCGGGCAATCGGGTCAGCTCATTCGAGCTCAGATTGAGATTGATAAGACTAGACAAATTTCCAAAGGAAGCGGGCAAGGATCGCAATCTGTTGGCTTGGAGATCAAGATCTTGGATATTGATTAGCTCGCCAAATGATTCAGGAAGATTGATGAGCTGGTTGGAGTGAATGGATAGCTTTGTCAAGGCCCTCAGGTCGCCGATGGAGGACGGAAGAGCCATGATTCGGTTTTCTGATATGTCCAACTCGGTGACTTCAGATAATTTCCCGAGTGACATGGGAAGCCACTCGATTTGATCCATCAACTTCCCCTTGAGATCGAGGGCTTTGGCTCCCTTTTTTGCAGAGTTTTCAATGAGGGCAGCCACCTTCATTAGGCTCAATTTCTCAGAATCTCCCTCAGCTGTAAGATGCAAGTTTAGATTCTAAACAACTTATGAACGGAAAAATATGATCTTTCACAAATGACAAATTACAATCGAGATTCAACAATCATTCGCTGCTGCAAGATCCTAGGTATTGATGAAAGTGTGAAAATTGGGACTCAAGTTAGGATTTCTGCTTTTCCTGCTTTTTCCCCTGAAGCTCAGTCGCTTTTGCCAGAAATCACATCAAGAACGCTCAAAACTAGCATGAACTGAAAAGAAAAGGCAAAACCCAGATGAGTAAAGCTAACGGAGACGGACTGACTCGAACCTTTAGAGATCGTTGCTTTTGTGGAAGCGCTCTTCACCAACTGCCTCAAACTCTCTTTCTCTGTCGCATCATCAACCTCGCCGCCCACAAAATTCTGCCCCACAACCTCGCTCTCTCTCACAATTCTCTCAGCCGGATCCTCAAACCTCACGTTTCTACGGTCACCGTCATCCCCAGAGACCAGCTCAGACGCTCTCTGGATAAGCTCGTCAAACTTCTGAAACATCCTGTCCGCCTCAATCAGGTACAGAGCCTCCTTCTTCTGCTCGTGGCTCTGGAACAAGAGCATGGCCCTTTTCACCTCCTTCAGGACGGAGCAGACCTCCGCGGGGACGTCCTTGGGCGGCTCTTGCTTCGAGATCTCCTCCAGCTTCGCCTTCTCTTCCGAGTCCACGGCCGCGAGCACGGACGAGGCAGCTTCGACTTCCTCGACGGTGGGTCTAGGAGGGAGCGATCTGTAGATCCTCGTGATCTCATCGACGGAGGCCACGAGAGCAGCAGGTGGTGGGGGAGGGTCTTGCTTCGTCAACACAGCCATTGGAGAAGCAAGGGACCTGGTTTTGATGGGAGCTTTTCCAGGGAACGCGCCCTTCTTATAGAAGAGATTTTGGCAGAGACTTTTTTGTTGCCAACCTCTCCCTCCCTTTTTTTTTTTTTTTCTACTTTATTTTGTTTTGTTTTATTTATCCCTAATCTTATATAAATTTGTAAAAGGAGAAACGAAAAGAGCAAAACCAAGTGTGTTTAGTCAAGGGAGACGAGATTATGCCGATGCATGATTACTAACACGTTGATGAGGCTAGGGATAATGATACAAACAATTTTTTAACTCTGGTCCAATGCGCAATGTGATCCTTAAACTTCTAAATTTGTTCAATATGGTCCTTGAACTTTTGGTATATATTCAATATAGTCCCCGAACTATGTGAAAATATTCAAGGTAGTCCCTGAAAACGAATTAATGGAAAGACTACATTGAACTTTTTCAAATTGTTCAAGGACTAAATTGAGCATGTACCAAAATTTAAAGATGACATTGAACAAATTAAAAGTTGATGGACTACATTGCGCATTGGGTCCAAGTTCATGAAAAACATTGAACAAATTAAAAATTTATAGACTATTTGTGTCATTTTCCCATAAGGTTATTAACAAAATAATATAAGCTTTGACGTAGGATTGCCATATTATGAAAAATAATAATTCATCATATTAGTTCATGAAATTTTAGAAATTTTCGTGTTCAAGCTTATTACTGTAGTTCCATTGGCATACATCACCGTGTGCAAGTCATGAAATGCGAAGGAAAATGCTTGCTTTGGATCCTATAATTTCTTTTACAAAAGCCAAAAAATGAAGAACATCAAGGTTTAATGAAACTCCATGTAACATTTGCTTAATTAGAAAGACTGGGATTTTTGTTGAATGAATATACCTACACATTACGAATAGGGTGAGCAATCGAACCAACTGTTAGAATTATAAATCTAGCAGAAGACCGAAGATCCCGATTATTCATGGATAAACAAAATCATATATAATCAAAATTGAGTGCGAAAACATGAAAAAATCTATACTAATCTCCAATCATTGATGAAATCAAAAACCTGGTACATAGAGCTTTGACGATAGTCAATAGGTACCAATTCAACTCGGAAACTGAATCGTCTCATATAATAGGTTCCAAGTCGGTTTTCGGTAACAGCTGGCTGGATTGTCGATTAGGAACTATTTGGGAACCCACCAAATAGGCCGGTTCCATGATTGAATTGGTTTAGAATCTGTCTTATACACCTTTTTTTTATCAAAATTAAAAATCTATAGACTCATAGGAATAAGATAATATACCAATTATGTGATTTTTACAAAACCAATCCCGATTCTCGGGTGGAATCGGAAACCGGCTAGTCCAGGTTCAAGCTAGTTCCGAATATAATTGGTTCAATCCCCCTTCCAACTTTTCGAAAACGGGACTTATAGGATAAGATTTAAGTTTTCCACTGTGAAACCAATCACCCATTCATCAATCAAAAGATACAGATTTAGAATGATTTAGTTTTGTGGATTCTTTAGAGGGCCATACACAGTTATTATTTGTTAGAGAAACACGCAAGTGATTTTTGTGAGACGAGGATTGGTCTTCAAAATTGCGTAGGGTTGTCGTCAGTTTGTTCATGCATTCTCAATTTATTTATTTTTTTGAAATGGCCAATAATACGAAAAGTTACTTATTCCGCTAAAATCAAGACTCTAGAAGGAAGGATAAGATAAGATTCATAAAATATTTCGCAGGCAGATGTTACATTTGTGACAATAACATTTTCTTCTTTACTCTTTCGGAAAAAAAGGAAAATTCCAAGAAAACGTACTTTTCCGCATGCAAACTGCCGAGATAAAATCGCTTCACATCACGTCATGGCGATATCGAAAATTCGGATGAATATTCAGTAGTCAATCAAAACAGTGGAAAGGGACACAGAGATTATTAGTATCATAAATAAGGAAAAGAAAGTTCAAATTTTTGACTTGTAAGCTTGAAGCTCAGAATTATGACGTCACTGATGAGAGTAGCATAACTGCTGGTTCTCAGCAGTGACGTCAGAAGAAAGAATGATAAAAGAAGGATGAATTTTTGGCACTCTTCCAATGACAACCAAAAGGTATCAATGTTTGATTAAATAATGAATTGATTAATCCCATACATATATGCTTATTGGTCTCTTGTCCCATGAGGGAATTGTTCTAGGAAGTGTCCTTAGTCGTTTTCGACCTTGGTAGACGTGTTATAATAGCTTGATTTTTTTTTTTTTGATAATTCGGTATTTGCCAAGAGATTTCTATTGAATACTTACCCGGAATCAACAAGAGAGAGAGATCACTCGAAAACAAAGATGCCCGAGCAATGAGATATCGTCTTCGGAAGTTTTGCCCTCTTATCAATTCACGGATCAAGTGAGACCCTAACTGAAGTTAGTTGAGAGCACCCGAACAATTATAGATTTGTTCTGTAACACGAATAAGAATGATGTGGAAAATAGATTTGATAAACTTATTGTATATTTCGATGTGTATGGAAGAAGAATACATGAGCCTATTCATTGGTTTTATTAGATGACTATCTGAGATAACATACCAATCAAGATATACACAAGCAAAGAGAGATATACGCGCATTCTTGAGAGATACGGAGAATCAGCAGAAATATCATAATTATTTCTAGCTCTGACAAAGAAAATATTTCGCAGAAAATTTCAAAAATTTATAATAAAAAAGATTGAGACGAGATCAAGGGTTAATTGCAAAGTTTTACTATTATTACTATATACCTGCCTCGGGGAAGTGATGCCGGAGGTGGAAGGCGAGGGCTCTTGAGCAAATGCAAAGGCCGGCTTCCCCTTGTTTGATGGAGGCGTGGGTGGTGCCACCATTGTCTTCATCTAGTAAGGGGCAACTAGAGGTGTCAAAATGGGTCTTAAACCCATATATGACCCATTTAAAAATAAATTGGTCACTTTAATTTTAAAGAGTCAATCTTAAATGGATTTTAAATTTAAAGTTTAAAGATAAATGGGTCTAAATGGTTGAGTTTGGAACTCTTGTCCAACCCACCTACTAGATCCATCCACACACTCTCTCCCTCTTTACAAAAATGTTTAAAAAAATCGAAATTTAATTATTTTTTTCTCTTTTTCTTTTATTTTTTATTTTTTATTTTCTCTTCTTTCTTTTTTTTTTTTTTTTATTCCAACCGGTGGTCGACCACGGCGACCGGCTACCGGGGCGGGACGACCTCACCGGAGGCCGGCAAAGCTCGAGCTCGCTGGCCTCGGGTGAGGCTCGACCCTCGCCAATCCGGCGACCCTCGAGCTCGCCCGATTCCGGCGACCTCGAGGCTCGCCCAATCCCGACGAGGCTCCAGCCTCGCCTGAGGCCGGCGAGACCTCGGCCTTGCCAGATCGGCGAGAACGAGCTTGGCCCGGCCTCCGTGAGCTTGTCCTCGGCTTAGTAGTCGATCGCCCGGCCCACGACGGCCGGCAATTGGCCAAAAATAAAGGAAAAAGAAATAAAAATAAAATAAAAAATAATTGAAAATTCGATTTAAAAAATAAAAAAATATTAATTTTGTTTATTTCTCTTGGATAATGGCTTTATGAAAAATATTTTCTAGAAATGTCGCATTTTTCGTAAAACAAACAAAACCTCAATTTTCAAAAAAAATTATAAAAAATTTTCACTAGCTTTGTATTGCATAAAATGTTTTAGCAGTATAATTTAAAAAAAATCATAAGAAAAAAGTATTCCTAGATTATGTTAAATATAAAAGTGTTTTAGCAATATGGGTTGGGTCGGGTATGGATTGGGTATGGGTCAGGTCGAGTATAAGTCGAGATATTTACACTATGAATAAATGGATCATATACGGGTTAATGAGTCAATTTGGGTCGGACCATTTATGACCCGACCCAAATCCGATCCGACCCACCTGTTTAACAGGTCTAGTTGTGAGCATGAGTGACGCCAAATTTATCTTCTTCTTCTTCTTATGTTTATCTGAAGGAGGGTAGGGGCTCTCATTTCAATAATATTGTTAGTGTCGTCACGCTGAGTCATCGAGTGAGAGTCGAACAATGCTTGCAATCATCACGTGAGGATCGGTTGCCCCTAGAGGTGTCAAAATGGGTCATAAACCCATATATGACCCATTTAAAAATAAATGGGTCACTTTAATTTTAAAAAGTCAAGCTTAAATGAGTTTTAAATTTTAAAGCTTAAAGATAAATAGATCTAAATGGGTTGAATTTGGAACCCATGTCCAACCCACCTACTAGACCCATCCACATACTCTCTCTCTTTACAAAAATGTTTAAAAAAATCAAAATTTAATTATTTTTATTTTTTCTCTTTTTCTTTTATTTTTTATATTTTCTTTTCTCTTCTTTCTTTTTCTTTTTTTTTTATTCCAACCGATGGTTGGCCATGGCGACTGGCCATTGGGGTGAGACGACCTCGCCGGAGGCCGGCAAAGCTCGAGCTCGCCGGCCTCGGGCGAGGCTCCACCTCGCCGGATCCAGTGAGGTCGAGCTCCCCCGAGTCCGGCGAGCTCGAGTCTCGCCAGATCGACAAGGCTCGAGCCTCGCCCGAGGCTGGCGAGCTCGTCCTCACCTGTGGTCGGTTGCCGGCCACGGCGGCCGGCGATTGGCCAAAAATAAAAAGAAAAATAAAAAATAATTAAAATTTTGATTTTAAAAATAAAAATATTAATTTTTTATTTTCTTGGATAATGACTTTATGGAAAATATTTTCTAGAAATGTCACATTTTTCGTAAAACAAATAGAACCTCAATTTTAAAAAAAATTATAAAATTTTTCACTAGCTTTATATTGCATAAAATGTTTTAACAATATAATTTAAAAAAAATCATAAGAAACAAGTATTCCTAGATTAGGTTAAATATAAAATTATTTTATTAATATGGGTCGGGTTGGGTATGGGTTGGGTCAGGTATGGGTCGAGACAATTACACTATAAATAAATGGGTCATAAACGGGTTAATGGATCAATTTGGGCCGGACCATTTATGACCCGACCCACCGGTTTAACGGGTCTACTCATCTGACGGTGGGGTAGACGGTGCCACCATTGTCGCTGCCAACTGAGAGGCGACTGCAACTATCATTTAACTCTCATTTAGCGGCAGCGAGTAGTGATGCAAGCAATATCATTGAAACGAGGGTTGTTTTCCTCGTCCAAGAGACTTGATTGCACTTTAAAAAAAAAAAAACAGTTTTTAGACTATTCAATTTTGACAATTTTACTGGGGTTCGGGATTGAAAGCATACTTAACCACGCATTAATCAAGACAATGTTAAAAAAATCACCTACTTAATCCATCAAACTGTAACAATGACAATAATCTAAGTTATTAATGTATATGCCTTCTTTTTATCCTCGTGATTTATTAACAAAGTGAGAAACTACTGATTTTTGGTAAGCCAGGAAGATCTGCTTATACTTTTTAGGGAAAAGGCCACCAAAAATCCCAAACTTTGCCCCTTGTGACACATTTACCCTGAACATTTTTTTGTGACACCAAAAACCCCAAATTTTCTTATTTCAGACACATTTACCCCAATGTACATTATCTATGAGCATTTTCGTCTTTTCCGCTTTTTCTTTTTTTTTTACTTTTTTTTTTCCTTTCCGGTGAGAGAGACCTCGCCGGCGTCGAGCGAGGGCGGCCCTCGCCGGCGTCGGGCGAGGGCGGCCCTCGCCTGGGCAAGGGAGGGCGAGCCTCGCCCGACGTCGGCGAGGCTCGACCTCGCCGGATTGGGCAAGGGCGGCCCTCGCCCGACGCCGGCGAGGGCCGCCCTCACCCGATGCCGGCGAGGGCAGCCCTTGCCTGGGCGAGACGAGGGTCCCTTGCTCGATGCCGGCGAGGTCGCCAGAGACCTCGCCGGCAAGGGCAGCCCCGCCGAAAAAAAGAAAAAAAACAAAAAAAAATAGAAAAAGGAAAAAGACTAAAATACCCTATGCTACAGTATATTGGGGTAAATGTGTCACAAATAGCAAAGTTTGGGGTTTTTGGTGTCACAAAAAAAAGTTCGGGATAAATGTGTCACAGGGGACAAAATTTGGGGCTTTTGGTGGTTTTTTCCCTATTTTTTATGACAAATAAATGCACGGCAAATATATATATTTCATTATATATGGTTACATAATCAAGCCCCCTTTGATTATATCCATTAATTTCATGCCACTTCTTCTCTTAAGCAAATTTTATTGGCAACCATCTTCCTTTATAATTTTGGGGAAAAATTCCATATAAAAGCATGAAATACCTCATGTTCTCAAATAAAGGTATGAGGTAAACCTTATATCATGAGTGACATTGTTTTCTCAAATAAGCGCTTGAAATGGCCATATCAATCTTAAATAAAAACTTGACCTCACCAATCGAAAGACATTTTCGTCCTTTTATTTTTTGAATTTTTTTTCCTTTTCTTCTTTTTTTCTTATTATGGTTTTTTCCTTTTTTTGTTTTTCTTTTTTCTCTTTTTTCCTCTCCCTTCCGCGGGCCATCGCCAAGCCTCGTCGATAGTTGATGAAGTTTGCTAGACTTAGGTGAGGGCCACCCTCATAGGCATTGGGCGAGGGTCACCCTGGGCTGAGCCGACAAGGGTCACCCTCACCTAGGCTAGCGAGAGCAACCCTCGCCCTCGCTTGGCCTCGCCGGTGCAACCCTTGCCTGGACTGGTGAGGATCACCCTCGCCAGATAGGATGAGGGTCGCCCTCACCCGTCCAATTGAGGGTGGTCCTCGCCTAAGGTCTACGGAGAGAAGAGGAAATAAAAAAGTAAAGAAAAGAAAAAAAATAAAAATTTTAAAATATATAGTTTTTTTATTAAAATACCCCTTATCGGAATAGTCACATGTTCGCCGACCACCAAAAGTCCTTATTTGAGATAATTCAGCCACTTCAGACTTTTATTTAAGATGATTTGGCCATTTCTTACCCTTGTTTGGAATTTTCCCTAATTTTGTTATACTATAGGAAAATTTTACTAGGCTCGTTCCTAAAGTTAATAAATGATTTAATTTTCACCTACAGTCCTCAAATTTTAGCCCAATACATAATGTGATATTTGAATTCTTAATTTGTCCAATGTGACCCATAAAATTTACTCAAACGTGCAACATGATTACTGAACTTTTAATTTGTTCAATACGGTCCATGAATTTTTGGTACATGTTTAAATTATCCCTCAAACCAATATGAAAATGTTCACAAATCAAGCCAAAGTTTAGGGACGATTGTATCATTTTCCCTTTCGAAAAAAGGATATTTGAAAAAAAAGCGAAGTACAATTTTTTTTCCCTAATTTATTTTCTCATGAAAATAAGAAGGTCAAAATTCTTTTGTCGAGGAAAAAGAAAATCGAAATAAAATATTTCGTTTCCCTTTTCTATTTTCCAATCTCTTCCTTTTCTCAAATAAAGTCTGAGGTGAACCTTATCTCGAATAAGGATCATGAGTGACATTGTTTTCTTAAATAAGCGTTTGAAGTGGCCATATCAATTTTAAAGAAGAACTTGACCTCGCCAACTGAAGGGCATTTTCGTCCTTTAATTTTTTGAATTTTTTTTCCTTTTCTTCTTTTTTTTCTTATTATGGTTTTTTCCTTTTTTTTTTTTTTCTCTTTTTTCCTCTTCCCTCCACGGGCCATCGCCGAGCCTTGTCAATAATTGATGAAGTTTGCTAGACTTAGGCGAGGGCCTCCCTTACCAGCGTCGGGCGAGGGTTCGCCCCTAGGCTAAGTCGGCAAGGGTCGCTCTCACCTAGGCTAACAAGAGCAACCCTCGCCCTCGCTTGGCCTCGTCGGTGCAACCCTCGCTTGGGTTGGCAAGGATCGCCCTCGCCAGATAGGGTGAAGGCCGCCCTCGCCCGCCCAATTGAGGGTCGCCCTCGCCTGAGGCCGGCAGAGAAAAGAGGAAATAAAAAAGAAAAGAAAATAAAAATAAAAAAATAAAAATATTTATAGAATTTTTTTACTAAAATACCCCTTATCGGAATAGTCACATGTTGGCCGGTTAGCCAAAAGTCCTTGTTTGAGATAATTCACCACTTTAAACCTTTATTTGAGACGATTTGGCCATTTTATACCTTTATTTGGAATTTTCCCAAATTTTGGTATACTATAGGAAAAATTTTACTAGGCTCATTCCTAAAGTTAATAAATTGATTTAATTTTCACCTACAGTTCGTCAAATTTTAGCCCAATACGTAATGAGATATTTAAACTTTTAATTTGTCTAATGTGACCCCTAAAATTTACTTAAATGTGCAATGTGGTTACCGAACTTTCAATTTGTTCAATACGGTTCATGAATTTTTTGTGTATGTTTAAGTTAGCCCTCGAACCAATACGAAAATGTTCACAAATCGAGCCAAAGTTTAAGGACGATTGTGTCATTTTCCCTTTCGAAAAAAGGATCTTTGAAAAAAACGAAGTACAATTTTTTTTTCCCTAATTTGTTTTCTCATGAAAATAAGAAGGTCGAAATTCTTTTGTCGAGGAAAAAGAAAAAATCGAAATAAAAGATTTCGTTCCCCTTTTCTACTTTCCAATCTCCTCCTCCTCCTCCTCCTCCTCCAGCCTACATAAAAAGCTCATCGTCGCCTTCATCGCAGAGAAGGAAGGAAGCACGCCCGCACGCCGCCGCAGCTCCGCCACACATGACCGGCACTGCGAGGGAGAAGCACATCCGAGCGAATCGGCGATCACATTCCCGATCGTCGAAGCCGGACATGGACCACTCCGGCCGCCCCCACCCCCCGCCTCCGCTGCCGCCGCCGCCGCCGACGACGACGATCCCCGATCCCGCCCCCGAATCGGGCACCGGCGCCTCCGATCCGCCGCGAGTCCCCGCCCCGAGCCCGGCCCCGCCGCCCCCGGAGCGAAGCCCCATCCCCGGCCCCGATTGCTGCGGCCCCGTCCCCGACGACAGCAGCGCCTGGGGCTACTGCACCGAGGAGCAGCTGGAGGAGCTGCTGCGGAAGCACGTGCAGTTCTACTACAACGAGGCCCTCGCCAAGCTCTGCGCGCTCGGCTACGGCGAGGACGTGGCCCTTGGCGCGGTGCTCCGGAACGGGCATTGCTACGGCGGCATGGACATGCTGACCAACATCCTGCACAACACGCTGGCTTATCTGAACAGCAGCGGCTCCGAGAACGGGGGCGCTGCTGGTGGTGGTGGCGGGGATGGTGCTGGCTCGGGCGAATCCGAGCTGGGTTTTTCGGATTTGAAGCAGCTGGAGGAGTACTCGCTTGCGGGGATGGTGTGCTTGCTGCAGCAGGTGAGGCCGAATTTGAGCAGGGGAGATGCTATGTGGTGTCTCCTCATGAGCGACCTCCACGTGGGTCGCGCCAGTACCATCGAAATCCCGGTGGTTCAATCGCCGAGTGAGGGATTGGGTCCGGTTGGTGATAAGAGCAATGCTGAGAGCGGCGCTAATGACACCGCTGCTTGTGTTCCGGCTCCCGTGTTGGGTAGGTTTCTTGGTGGTTTAGGATTTAGTAATGGCGGAAACGATTACATGGAGGCTGTGAATGGCTTGGGAGATATAGGAGGAATGACAATGCAAAAGGATATCGAGTGTCCGAAAAGGTTTAACCTTTCGCCATCGATGAAATCTTTGCTGAAGAGGAACGTTGCAATGTTTGCAGCAGGTTTCAGGGCAAATGCAAAGAATTTGAGGGAACAAACTCCTTTCTCGCAAAATGGATCGCCTAGTGGAGTTGCCTTGGTTGCTTCACGGGATAATGCTGCGGTAGAGAAGAATGCGGAGTCAAGGAGCACGAAGAACCAAGATGATCTCCATGCCATGATGCACAAATTCCTTGACATGGATATTGGTGCAAACGTTGATGAGAATCCAGAGGTTGCCGAAGAAGAGCGGAAGGACGAGATAATTTTGTCTATGCTTCGTGAGATCAAGGATCTCGAGAAGCAAGTGAAGGAGAGGAAGGAGTGGGCACAGCAGAAGGCAATGCAAGCAGCTAGAAAGCTTAGTAGTGACATGACAGAGCTCAAATTGCTGAGGATGGAAATGGATGAGACTCAAAGATTGAAGAAAGGGAAACAGACTCTAGAAGAAACTACTATGAAGAGACTATCAGATATGGAGAATGCTTTAAGGAACGCAAGTGGTCAAGTGGACCGAGCTAATGCAGCTGTGAGGCGGCTCGAGACTGAAAATGCTGAAATCAGAGCTGAAATGGAGGCTTCCAAGTTGAGTGCGTCGGAGTCAGTGTCATCCTGTCTTGAGGTGGCTAAGAGAGAAAAGAGGTCCTTGAAGAAGCTTTTGGCTTGGGAGAAGCAGAAGATGAAGATGCAGGAGGACATCACCGAGGAGAAACGGAAAATCTCGGACCTGCAACAGCAGTTGGTTCAAATTAATCAGGCTTCAGAAGAAGCAGAGGTGAGTTAAATGCTCGAGTTTACTTGCGACATTCCTGCAAGTGCAGGTCCTGGACGGTAAAGACCGGTAATCTACTTTGGCCCGTGTTTCATTGCCCAGTTTGCTATGCATTCCATATGTTTGCCAAGTTTGTTAGGTCACTATAAGTTTTCCCTATTCGGGACTCAACATTTCCAGATGTGGCCTGAGATGTTTAAATTGGTCCTTTATATTAAACTCCTAGTTACAAGTAAAAGCTAATTATCTATGATATCGTGGTTTGAAATGGTCATCACCAATGAGGGACACCTTCAATACATATGGTTTAATTAACGTTGCAAATGTTTCGGCAACAAACCAGTTTTGATCGTTGCTCATATGTGTGTGCACGTGCATGGCAATCATTGCATTGCATTCCCTATAAATTCGTATAGCTAATCATTCATAATCAGGATGCATTCATCTTCTTTTGGCAAGTGGCATAATACTTCACGGATGCATCTTGGATACTGTAGTGCTCTGGTTCTGTTTAGCACTATAGTCAGCTTGTTCTGGTTGGTGTTTGAAAAAAATATATCTACTTCCAAGTGAGCAATCTGAATACATACCCTAGCTAAAAAGTTACTTGACTCGCAGGGTGATACTGTTTTGCCTTAAAGGCTCTTTTATGATACATAGAGCTTCACAAACGAAAAAATGTCAATAGTAGTACAGATTAGCATGAGCCATGAGGAAGAGAGTATAAAAGTCCGGCAGATAAGTCGTATGCCGTGGAAGGAGAGGGGGGGGACTGTTGGTGTTGTCAGGGAGGAAGGTAAAATGGGTTTCCAAACAGACAGTCTTGAAGAGACTTTCTTGTTCTGGAAATTATAGACGACCTTGTTTGATGCAATTAGGTTTACTTCAGTATGAATTTCTTGTTTGGCATCTGAAATTCCTGAAGAGGCAATTGCTTATTGTGTTTCATTTATTTGGCAACTCAATTTTTTCTGATTATTGGAAATTTATTATGTTTTGCAATTGATGATTGATTGTTACTTCTTTTGTTGCTGATGCTGGTTTTTTATGCCCTTTTACATTTAGTAGATGCTTAATTTGCTTTTATTCGTTATATTTATTACTAAATACCACGCCTTTTTATTGCATCTAGAGACTTTAATTTATTATTTTGTGTCTCTTCTCATTTGGCTGTCTTCATTTGTTTGCTCCTCTAGTTATAACTTGATTTTGTCGGTGAATATCTAGTACTTATCTTGACAAGAATCTTTTGAAAACTATCGAAAGGTTATGCTTGCATTGCCCTTATCTATGTATGGGCAAGACCTTAGACTTGTCCGCTCAAAGATCTGAATCAATTATGAGGGTGACATAACATTGCTGTTAAAACTGGACTGGAACAGTTTGTTCGACCAGCTGGACTGGAAGGTGGTTGTTAGTCTGGTACCCTTGAACCCCTTGAACTGGATTAACCAAAGACTGCATCATGCCAGTTTGACCCTGGCAAATTGGAGTGGGTTGACTATTGTTGTAGAGTGGTGATATATGTACTGGTTTGGAGCAAAGGTGTGTTAATAGTTTTAGGATCGGAGGCTGGGAAAGTGGAGTCCAGCCCATATTGTGTCCATTGGAGCTCTATTGAAATGCTGAGGTGATTAAGGGGCATGCCCGCCAAATTGAAGCCTGGATAATGAGAGGCTGGCTGGTGTCCGTGCTGGACTAATTATATGTGCTATGTCAGATAAAGATATAGGTCTAAGAAGCCACCGCAAGTTGACTCACTAGCAGTTGAAGCAATTGAGCAGTGGAACTCCATCCGGCCACTTCACGCATCCTTTCGTGAGACTGGTTCTGAAACATTCTCGTAAACATTTTCCATGTCATGAATAACATCATGGCTGATATAAACCTTCAGAATGTTCGATACATCTGTCATTGCTGCGCATTCATCATGAGAGTGCTGTCTTAAATTTGATTTTCTTCATTGACATCCAGGCATATTGATGGTGAGTTGTGGTTGATTGTATGTCTAGTTTTGCAGAATGTGCTTTTGGTATATTTGGTTTTATCAAAACGAGCATTCACTCTCAGAGGTGTTATAGAAAATCTCTGAGCTAATTATACGTGGATTTTTTACGCATTTACGGTAGCTATCTTGTTGGTAGCTTAATGTGTTATACTTCTTGATTATATTGGCGGAGAATATTACACTTCAAAAAGCCCTTTCTATCAAGTTAGTTCTCGTACGCAGGAGGGTCAATATTCACATAACTTTGCTTTTCATAAAGTGACTAGAATTATTTTTTCACTTTTTTTTTGTTTTTATTTTGCTTTTTGCAAGTGCAGATTATTTACCCATAAGGTCCTCTTAACTGTTGATTTGCTGCTTGCAATTCCAGTCAGTATTATTTATCTTGAATTTCTGTACAATCTCTGACTGCAAAAGCTAAGAACTCCAATGTTGTTGCAGGTTAAGTGGAAGCAGGCAAAGAAAGAGAAAGAGCTTGCCCAGGCACAAGTGGAGGAGGAGCAGCGATTGAAAGAAGCAGCTGAGGCAAGCAGCAAAAGGAGGCTTGAATCTTTGCGCTTGAAGATAGAGATAGACTTCCAACGTCAAAAGGATGATATTAAAAGACTTGAACAGGACCTTTCGCGCCTGAAAATGTCTGCATCCGCCCAATCCGCAGATGCACATCATGGATCGCATGCTTCCCCTGTGGCGAAGTCTGAGGGGGGGAAACCAGAAGGAGAAGCAATCGCCAGGCTGCTTCATCAATTGGAACTGGAAGACTCGCCTGAGGTCAATAGAGATAGACAATGCATACTGTGCATGAAGGACGAGGTCTCAGTTGTTTTCTTGCCATGTGCCCACCAAGTTATCTGTGCCAATTGCAGTGATAGTTACTGGGGGAAGGGCAAAACCACTTGCCCTTGCTGCCGTGTCCCGATTGAGCAGAAAATCCGTGTCTTTGGGGCAAGTTCATAGTTCAAAAAGAGAAGTCGGCTTGAATTGCTCTATTTATTATTGGACAGCCGGTTTCTTCTTACTATTTTTATTGAATTCTGGTTTAGGTGATGCTGCAAGTGCATCCCATTAGACGGATGTAGATAAATAAAAGAACATTTGTCTGAGCTTCCGACTTGGACTCGATAACAAATGCTTGCAACTTTGAAAGGCATGGCATTCGGGCTGCTATGAGAGATGCCAGTTAGGCAGTACATCCTATCTGCGTGATATCATACGCGATGTTCGTCCGCTATTTTATGTGTCACTTTCAATAACAAATACATGCCATGATGGGTTTTGTGTAAGATGGAAGTATTGAACTGTTACTGACTTAAGCTTGACATGAGCATTGTTTTAATGTCATTTCCAATAGAAGTTTGTGCTGGTCATCCTGCCTTGCCTGTGTACCGGAAATTCCCGAAAGGGATTTCTTTCGTCAGTATTCCCTTTTGACTTTTAGTTTTTGTTGAAAAAGCTCCAGGTAAAGGAGCTTCTTGTTTTATACTTTAGGAGATTTTGGATTACACAGTGGTTAATGCAATCCAATTTTGCAAAATAGGTCCCCCCCGGAACTGTTATTCTATTTTGAATGCTTGAAGCCAACTTTCCTTATAAATAATTGTCGTGTCTTAAGCACAATGCTATATGTGCTGTGCATGTTTTTTTGGCACGTCTGCGTACCTTATCCCTTCTAATCCTGAGCAAAGCGAGGACAAATTGTATAGTTGAACTAACCTCTACTTCCAAGCATTCTCATTCTGATGTGCCTATGCATATTTTTTTTTTTCTAGAAAAGAATTTGATTGATCAGGGACACAATTCTTAAGGAAATCACTGGGCACTTAAAAAGTGTAAAAGATCTTTCCATCTGGGAGATAATGACGAAAGTTAAGAAACTATCATATCAAGTGAGCAGTCCAGAACCGCAGGATACAAAATGACGTGCGCGCCAAAACGGGTTTCCGTACGTTTTGTTTGATTCTTAGATTGATGGAGCAGATCAATCTGAATTCAAAGTCGGGCTCCCTGCAGCTTTGAATCAAGAGGAAGCAGTCCGAAGATCGTGGTGATGGCTCCAGAAATTAATGGCAAATCGATAAATTTCTACTAAATCGTCTGTACTACTAGAATCATTGGCCATTTACCATTTTCATGTTACTGATGTACATAAAATTAGTTTGCGATTAGTTTGAAAATAGTTATGCATGAGCTCATGGGAATTCAAAGAACCATTCTTTCTAGCAGCAGCCAATAGGAAAGCGGCAGGTGTCTTTGGATATGTAGAGAGAAAGGTCAAAAAGGAGATAAGGCAGGTGTGGCTTGAGTGATTCCAGGGAGCATGCTAGTGAACCAGCTCGGTGGGTAATGTAGTAGCAGACAATCATCGTCAGCAGATGGCTTGCTGTTTCACCAATTCTTCTTGTCTAGTGTGGAATAATGGAAGCACGAGGTGTTTCTTTGATTGGAATATAGGGAGAAACAACAAAGAGAATAAGCCTCAGCCCAAGTACTATGATGATGTTGATCTTCCTTTTTCATCATCACTTGTAAAGAAAACATTCTTGAAAGGTACTCTCTCTCTCTCTCTCTCTCGATCGACAGTATTTGACAAGAAACGATAAGTGGCTGATCTTCCCAGATGAAATTTAGCAGGAAGGGAGCTCAAGTGCTGTTACAAGGCCACAGTGGATGGGTTCTGTGCCACGGATTTCCACAACTGCTGTGACTTCAAGGGACCATGTGTCATCATTGGCTACACAAACAAGGCCTTCAAGTTTGGTGCATTCAACCCTGAAGGCTACAGGAGCACAGATGATTACTACGATACGTTCGACGCGTTCCTCTTCTACTGGACAGAAGACAAGAAGATTGATCCTGTTATTTTGCCCAAAGTTGGGGGTAGCGGTGCAGCTCTCTTTGATTATGCTCGGGGTGGTCCCCAGTTCGGGGCTGACGGGCTCCTCATCGGGCCACCACTGGCACCAGTTATGGGTGGATTCGCGGGCCCAGATACTAACTCGGGCGTGGGTGACCTGAGACAAGCTAAGTCCAGGTTGGGACTTTCATACGCAAAAAGGGAAGACGGAAAAGAGTCTATTTTCGGCGATGAGTCCCGGGCTACTGTAGAGGAAGTGCAAGTGTTTTGCAGTCCTCAAATTGCAAGCTTGTACTAAATTGAACGGACAGATAGACAACAGCAAAAGATTCTACCAAACAAAAGGCCGTGATGCCAAGACCAGGTATTCTTTCTTTATGTGGCACAAATACATGTAGAGACGTAATCAATTTGGGAGACCTAACTAGGAGAATCTGGAATTATTATTTGTCCATTACTCGATGCTCCACTTTGCTTCTCTTCTTAAAGTAACTTATTGTATCATCTTTACATGAGTGTTAAATAAGGCATGAGGCGGTGGGGAATACTCCGAAAGCTTCGGCCGAAGGATGGATCATAGTTTAAATGTGTTTTTCTGAGTATCTGGTAATATTCGGTGACTCCATTGTCTGCCCCTTCCCACCGGCCACAAGGACATGCAAGTTGGAGTATAAAGTTATTCTTACTTTGTGATCTTTAGCATCAGAAAAGGAGAGGGTGCTTAGCTGCTTGTAAAAAAGACCCTACTTAAATTTCTCATTTAGTTGGGTGTCTGAGCAAGAAGCACGGCTCAAAATAGAAGATATATTGATAGCAACTTTCTCATGTGCTATTCAATATAGGCAGGCTTGCAGCCTCAAGCATGCCTTGCCACAAGGAGTTGAGAAAATTTCCAGATTGACATGTTTTATGGCAAATAGTCCCAATTACAGGACATACTACTCTGCTTTCTGTAACTAAACTGGGACAGTGCAAGCCCTTCATGGAATGCATGCTTCAGAAATCTCGTTTTCTTAGTCTTGCTCAGCAGTTAACATTACACTGTGTTCGTCTCGTTGCAGTTTGGCATTCTAGTGGAGCTGATTCATGTTATGGAAGGTTTTGTCAATTCCACCTGATTAACCTATTCAAAGCAAAAAAGTATATATTCATACCATGCGTCTGCAAGTAGCTTTAGTCTGCATAAAGACAAAAACGGAAAAAAGAAAAGGCTTTAGTCTATTGTATCGAGAGTTCCCAATTGAGAACTTGCCTCGGTGCTGTTGGGGTCATGAAGTATCTTGTTTTAAGATTTTACAAGCATTCTGATTGGTAAGAGCATGGTCTGTATTAGGGAACTGAAGTTCAAATGTGAACAAATCAAGTGTCAACGGGATTTTGATTATTCAAGCAAAATCTAAATATGACTAATTGGAGATAAATCATAAGAAGCTAGGGGAAATGAGAATTGCACAAGTATGCTTCCCCTGCTGCACCAGTAAAGCGCTAAAGGCTGTGCAACCATAAACCTAATGAATGCCATAACATATTATGGCTTGCCAGACGTTAAAGACTTCCTTGTTCACTTCCTAAGCGATCCACAGCTCTCACACAAATGTCATAGTATTCTAGTACCAAAGAAACAGCATAGAGAAAAGTTTCCCCCACTCGAAGCACCTTCACCTCAATGCACAGTACGAGCTTCAATATCACAACGGTGAGAAGCTTTCATGGGATAAGCTTACACGAGAGCGAAATAATCAAGACTAGAAGTCCTACTTATAGCTAAACCATCTCCCGGTGTAACTGATAAAAGTCATTATCACCAGGGGGGTGTATTACATTACTTAACTCTTAAGATAAAAAAGGACAACTAAACCATTTGGTATACCAAACCGACTCCAGGCTGCCTACGGACCATAAAACCTTCCATCACATATGCAAAGAACGCCCCGTCCTTTGTCGCGCTCCAAGAACCAACATTAAAAGGCGTCTTCTTGGATACCACACTTCAGATACTACTAGAAAGTAACAATAACGTAACTAGTTGCTGCAAAGCAAATAACTACATCACGATCGTCATGTTGTCTTCCTGCATCCACAGATTCCCAAAGTCTCCTGAGCCACCATCGCCACTTGCTTGCCTGCAAATTGGAGATTGTTCCCAAGTTCCATATCCTGCAATAAAAAATAATAATAATCATCAATCGAATTTTTCTATCCAAGATGTTCTGATATCTGGGTGGATGTATGGTTATGACCTTCATATGAGATCTCTTCATATTGGCAAAACCTCGCATAGTTCTCGTGCCCCAAGTAAGGCGACATGCAGCTAATTTGGCCGAGTTCCTCTGCAAGTTCGACTTCCCCAATAAAATCCGAGTATGCCAAACAGGATGCGGTCTCTTTGTTATTGGTCAAATGCCAGGAAGCCACAGAGCTAGGAACCTCATGCTGAGGGAAGTACTGAAACTCCAATCCTTGTCCTTGAGGGTATTGCTGGAAGACAATTAAATGTAATGTATAAAACAACCGTCATTTTTGTGAAATCGTCGAAGTCATCATTTGTGAAGAAAGTTCTATTGAAGGATTGTATGTCATTTTTAATCTAGTTTAATTCTTTTGATGAATTAAACTCAGATCAGGCCATACCCAGATGCTAGCAAGATTGTTCTCCATTAAAGCTGGCTCGGAATCTGCTATTTCTATGATTTCAGGTGGTATAGGGCTTGAATTACGACTTTCATCATAAAGTCCACTGTTTTGAGGTGAGATGTCATTCGAGGTGCTTGGAAGCTCACTTGATGTGTCAATTGAGGTGATGTCCACTGGGCTCAAGTACCTTCCCACCCTCTTGCCTTTCAGCTCTCCATTGGAATCGCTTGTCTTTGAACTTTGCTCGTTCTTCTTAATTACCCGGCACAACACAAAAGCTCCCTGGTATAAAAATAACAACCCACAAAACTTGAATTCTTCTTCACAAACATGAAAATGACCAACTTTTCTGCACAAAATTTCTGGATGATCGCAAAATAAGTGCAAGTCCCTAAAGTTATCAATATAAGTCTACTCAACTACAGCATGAATTCATTTGGTAAACCTGAAGACCAAGTGATCCTTGGGGAAGCTCATCGGAGAGCCGATACTCATGCATGACCCAATCTGTTCTATCCCCTAAGGGGGCCCGTCCGCGATAGAAGACTAATGTCTTTCGATATCCAGTCACCGAAGATTGGCAGACAACCTTACGGTCTTTTCCAGTGGCTTTCCAGTAGCCAGCTTTTGTTGCTCTATTTGATCGTGAGCCGTTCGGGTACTTTCTGTCCCGTGGACAAAAGAAGAACCATTCCATGTCTCGGTTCGGGAGGAATGATTTCTCTGCAAACGGCAGATTACAAATTCAGTCTCTTCAATCTACTGGAGAGTGATCAAGCAAGGAAAGATGCAGATGCAGTGACTTTTTGAAGACAAAGGTGACTCTTTGTTATTTTCAGTCTCTCTCTCTCTCTCTCTCTCTCTCTCTCTCTCTCTCTCTCTTTTATTTTGTCTATGAGAACAGAATAAAGCCAATTGAACTGGCTTTTGAAAGCCAAATCACAAGAGATAAGAGCACTTGACTGACTTGGTTATGCAGAAAATATACATTTTATAGTAACCCTTCTAATCTAGTCCAGCATTATCTCTGTCATATTAATAAAGACTTCCATTGAGGTTACTAAACAAATCTCATCTCTATTTCAATGAATACTATGACATTCGTGGGTCCATCAGATGTGAAGCATATTCTAGCAACTTATAAGCATCCTCAGTTCATCTTAGCAGACATAATCTCAAATTGCACAGATTTCATGTAATTTGATTGCTGCTAAAAATTGAGTAGGTTGCTTTAGCACAGCAAAGTTCAATTTTGTAATCACAAATGACCTGGAAATTACATGACTATTCATTTTAAAGTCAACCACTATCTTCCGTAGTACCTGGAAGCTCCCATGGATCAAACTTGTATAAATCAATTACAGGAATCACTTCAAGCTCGAACCCACGTCCCTCGTTTTTTCTTTTCAGGTAATACCCCACCAATTCCTCATCGGTAGGATGGAATCGGAAACCCGGCGGCAGAGATGCCCCTCCCATTTTTTTCTCTCCACAATCTACCAAAACTTAGTACTCAAAAAGAAATAAACAGAAAGGATACGAAGTGCAATAGAAAACAAAGAATGTCAAGAGACAATGCTCAATTCTTCCTAAGTACCTAAACTGTACCTATTAAAGATCTGGAAAATCCAAAAATAAAAGTTTTTATCAACTATTGACTTGTTGCTGAGCACCGAGTAGCGCTTCCACAGTACGCACCCGTTGTACAACAGGATCATTGTCTCGAAATAAAAAGTCGAGATTTTTTCTTATGACAGAAGATATTTTCCCACCAACCCCCCCTTTCCCCTTAAAATTTTGGTCCTAAAGAAAAGGTGAGAATGAGCAAAGAAAACTCTTAAGCAACACCAAAATTGCAGTGAATTTTACAAACACCCAATAAAAGGCCTCTTTTTCCCTTAAAACTAGTCGAGACCCCAAAAAAATCGAACCTTTTGCAATACCCAGAAGCAAAAGATACAAACTTTATGGTGAAGAAGCAAAATTATGGGATGGGTATGGGTTCTTTCGGTGCTTCTGGATAGAGAAGAGCAGTGTATGGCGAAGGAGATGTTGCAGAGAGCGGTGAAGGTGAAGAGTGTAGAGTAGGATCACAGAAGGAAGAGATGGCCTATATATATAGAGGGTAGGAGAAGCCAAGCGGTCCAAAATGCACACCGAAAGGTTGAAGATTGCTTAGTCGGAGCACCATCACAAATTCCACAATTGTGGCCCCACCTACAAACCAGTTCACACTTCACCACCTCACCAAAAACAGTCGTTCCCGCCATTTCATTTCTGACCGTTGCTTGAATAGTGGTGACTGTTTGACAGGTTCTATCTCCTCAAAGAGGCAATTTTCATACTACAGTTACCTTGCTTTTGTGATAACGAATGAATCACGTTTTTAGTAGCAGATCATCTTGATGTTTAAAAAAGTCAGCAAATTTGCTCATTTGTCATCGACCTGTCACGTAGCATTTGCTTGAAAAGTTCTCCCAATTCGAATCGATAAGATACGGCTTTATGATTCAGAGAAGTGTCTCCATAATCTCTGACTAAGCGCGTTTAAAGTTCCCTAATCCTATTACTTCGTCATTATGCAAGCTATGATACCACCTAAACACAGGATAACATATAAGAACAAAAAATTTGGGGAGAAAATGCAAGTGGGATAGCTCAGGATGAAGACGGTGGATGGATTTCTATCCGAAGTATAGGAAACTAGAATTAAATTATGGTTCTCTGGGTCTCTGTCATCGCAGTTGCACTCTAAACTTCCACATCATCCTGAGTAGGACAAACACTTTTTCCCCCATTTTTATTTGTCTGATAATGTTATCAAACCGGTGGTGTCACCGTCATTTAGGGACCCAAATGCCCAAAAGAAGGTCCAAAAACTAAAAAGTGCTAACTCGGAGTTTTAGACCCTTTTGAAATGACCCCATGAAGAAAACTTAGTGGTGGGAGCTTTAAGACTTATGTGTTCACACTAGCGGTTCAAGTTGATTGCTGGGAGGTGTTGGTCCTACTAATTCTTAGATGTAGAGATTAGGAACTTTTATGGAATTGGGTGCTAGGACTCACCACTTCTACATTAGGTAGCTAGAAAAGTACGGTCCAGTCTTGCATGTCCAACGTACATGAATGGATACTTGCTTGAAACCGGGGTCAAGGACCAGAAGAAATCGTAGCCGTTGAATTGTGGGACTCCCATAGATCCGTCATGGACCTGACTTAACAGAGTATTTGCCAATGTAGATGAACTTTCATTCTTGAATGAACTGTTAAAACTGGGAAAGAGATACATACGTGTATGTATAGAGACTTTGGGGCTTGTGGGTCTCCTTTTCATACTTCAAAAAGGGAAAAAAACAGGCACCTGAAAAGAATTGCCTTGTTAGGATTTCTAGGATTCTAATTGGGAAAGACCTCCATTAGTCCATCTGGCGTTAGGTGTTGCTGTTTAGGACAGTAGGCAATCCCCTTTACTATCTTTCCTCGCGATGAAGAGAAAAAGCAAATTTCAGATCTCAGGCCATTGAGAAAGCTAGCTTTTAAATCCCTCCTGAATCGAATTCATTATTCTTGTTCTCACTACTGCTTTTACGTTGCTATTGGGATTCAAATCCTCCTAAATTTTGGTGGGAGATGAAAGAGGAAGTACCCAAGAAAAAGAAGAACATTCCTTTTACAGTTGCCAAGGAAAATGCAGCTACACAACAGGACTTCCTGCTCTTCACATTTGAATATATAGGAAAAGGATCCTTATTAGGGAAAAAGGGAAAAGCAAAAGGGTCATTAGGGTTCATCTTTTAGGCCGTTGGACTCTATTTAACTCTTTAACAAAATGTGCTTCTTTAACAAGGCAAACATTATGACCGAAAAAAAAAAACACAAGGGCAAGCACACATAATAGATGATATTTTGAATTTCTTGCATTGGAAAGTGATAAAAATGTTGACTCAAAACATCGTTTTTGCCCCTAAGGCGCGCATTGATCTAGCCTGCTATATTCAAAAACCAGGGAACACTGCAGGTTTTGCTGACTTAGTTTTCCTGAAGTATAAATTGGACGTGGTCTATTTTGAGTGAAGATTTTGTGGGGAATTGGAGGATGGTAAGACCACCTTATCTTTGACTCTGTCTGCTGCTTTCGGCTCCTTTTGTCTCTTGGTGCAACATGTTGCCAAGCAAATTAATTCCACTCCCATCAAGAAGGCGTGACACACACTTGCTCTGGCTGATGAAAAACATGGTCGACAAATTATTTCAACCTCTTCAGAGTATTAAGTACAAATTCATTATTATTCTGGAAGAAACTTTGGGAAAGTTACAGAGGATGATGCTGACTGGTGATTACACTGCAATGGTTCAAAATGTTTTTGTATTGATGGTGTTAAAATAGCATACCCTTTTCGGTTTCTTCAAATAATCTCAACATTATTGCAAATCAAATAGAAAAACCTGCAAGTCAACGTTTTTTTAAAATTTCCAAGCAATTGCTGAACTGAAACCTTTAAAAAGAATGGGCTAATACCACTAAAGACTACAAATTGATACACTTGTGCCACATTTACCCCAAACTAATTTTTGTGTTATGAAAATCCCCAAACTGGTATATATTGCCGCATTTACCCCAAACTAATTTTTATGTCATGAAAATCCCTAATATGATACATATATGCCATATTTACTCCAAATTATGGTAAATCTGGGATTTTTTAGAGTAAATATGGCACAAGTATACCGGTTTTGGGTAAATATGGCACAGATATACTAGTCTAAAAATTGTTATAACATAAAAATTAGTTTAGAGTAAATATGACGCAGGTGTACCAGTTTATAGTTTTTTGTGGTATTAATCCTAAAAAGAATGAAAAAGAATTTAAGGGTGCATTTAGTTTTAGTCTTCTTGGAAGTTTTCTAATACTCTCTTTCTTAGAGTATTTTTCAAGAATCAACTTTTTTTGTCAAAAGTAAATATTTCATTCATATATTAAAATTTCAAGATGATACACAAGAGGTTCAAAACAAAGCAAATTCTAAACAACAAAATAGAACAATAAAGTACAAACTGAATATATGTTTTTGTATCAAAGCAAAACGAATGACAGCTGATCACTGATCACGAATCTTGCATCATCACAAGTGATGAGCACACACTATGATCTCCTACTCCAATAGTTACAGCTTGCCTAGTGGGTGGTACATGCTTAGATTCAACGTCCTCAATACCATCATTATACAAAGACACCAAAAACAGGTTGAACAGACTCTCAAATCTAGATTGTGAGAGATTGAACAAGCACATAAACACCTTTAATGAACTCCTAGATCCAAATTTAGATCGGGACAGAAGAGCTCCTAAATTTAGATTTAAATCGGGAGACGAAAGCTTCCAAAACTTGGAAATATTTTATAATTGTTTCCAATGAAGTATGAAAGATACACCTAGCTAGCAGAGAAAAGCATACTCTCAAATTAGATCAAGAGAGAAAATCTCAATTTGAGTTGAGAAAATGGAGCCAATTGAGAATTATTTCCCAGTCGAGGGAGTTTGGTTTGGAAGAGAAAAAAGGAACCAAAGAGAAGTGGGCGAGAGGGGAAAGCGACTAGGGTTTTTGAGGGAGGTATTAATTTTTCTCTATTTCATTATTGCACAATTCTAAAGTATATAAGCATGAAAAAGTCTTGCACATAGAAGAGGTGCATTCCGATTGAAAACATTGAACATGAAGTGTTCTTAATTAAGCTGCAGTTGTCTCCTACTTTCAATCAAATTCCTAGTTTTTTATAGTTCCCTAGAAACTGGAAAAACAAAACTACAATTAAATGCTTTGTCGTTCAAGCACTTTTCTGTTTACACAGAAAGTGAAAATTGAGATTCGATCCCTTTTCTATAAAAAAAAAAAAAAAAAAACTAAGCATGCCTAGAGATATTATTGACAACTGTCTTCACAACACTAAAGTCCATCTACTTCAGAAAGCCACTGCTCATGTCATGGTCAATGTACAATAATTTCCTCCTAGCCCCCACCAGGAATTGACCAATGTTTGGCAATGTCACCCTGGTGTGATTTGATGTGTTGCTTTTTAACATCAGTGGGTGACGATTGTCTATTGATTGAGTGAAGTGAAGGGCTCGAGAGAGAGAGGATTTCAGCTGATCATCTTACAGTTCAGTCCACCATCATGATGAGAGAGAGGCAATTATTAGGTCATTCGCACCAATTTGACAGACCAGATGTGTCCTCCAACCCACAGTGGTCACCGCATTTGCTGCAAAAAAAGAAAAAACAAGGCACTAAAAGAGACAAAACTTCCGCACACTTTGATAGTACTTCTTCTTCCTCAAAGATTTCCCAAACCCATTACTGTGACGTGCTCATGCTTCTTTTTAGTTTTTTAATGGAGTCATGAAACACAAAAAGTGCGAAAGTGCACCAGACATGCCCTCGACAATGCCACGGTGGCACCGCCACCATCTGTAGTGGATCCGCCGTGTAGGGAGCGTTACTGTCCGGCGGCTGCTGCTTGTCTGGACTTGACTCTCCGCATGAGCATGGACTTTGCGTTCTTGCTGAAGAAAAATGGCACAACAGTCCCTAAACTTTAACTCGATATGCAATTTGACCCCTGGAACTTTTAATCTATTCAACGCCATCCTTAAACTTTGACCCAATGTGCAATGTGATCCTTAAATTTTACTGTAATATTCAATGTAATCTCTAAACTTTTAATTTATTCAATGTCATACCTAAATTTTCAGTATATGTTCAATTCAGTCTCTGAATTATATGAAAATATTCAATACAGTCATTTCCATTAATTCAAGTTCGAGGATTATATTAAACATTTTTATATAGTTTAGGGACTAAATTGAACATGTATCAGAAGTTCAAGGACAATATTAAACAAATAAAAAGTTTAGAGACCACATTGAACATTAATCTAAAGTTTAGGGATTACATTGAATAAATTAAAATTTTATGGGCTAAATTAGATATTGGGCTAAAATTCAGGGACTATTTGTGTCATTATCCCTTTTTTGCTAGATAATCAGTGGACTAAAACAAGATTTGGTTGGACTATGTGAAGATTAGCACCCGATATTGTGTCCACTGGACCAGACATCCATTCCCACGTTTAGCATAAATTATTGTATTTGTCAACTTAGAACAGTGAAAGGAAAATTACGTCGTCCATAGAAAAATTGCCAACAGACATTTATTGCGTGGACTACTATTAGTAAGGATAATTACAAGCACCTAAGTAAAGTTATGATTCAAATAGGTAATTTACTTCTAGTAAGAGACAAAAAAAATGTACTATTGACTTAGGTAAATTATTATTTGTGTAGACTATTAAGAACCACAAGAATCACGGAATTTATGATGACCAAAGGTAAATTATTGCTTTGTGTAAACTATTATGAACCACAAGAATCACGGAATTTATGATGACCAAAGGTAAATTATGTCCTCTGAAGAAAAGTTACAAAATTATAAATAATAGATAAATTACTATTGGCGAGGATAATTATGAACGCAAAAGGAAAGTTACAACCAATTAGGAGTTTGGTTACAATAGGAGAAGGAAATTTATAATTAACTTAGGTAGATTGCTATATTTTGGAATATTGCGGACGATAGGATTTACGCAACTTACAACGACAAAAGCAAAATTACATCCCCCAAAGAAACTAAATTACTATTAGTGAAGGAAATTACGGCATTATGGGATTGAGATTGTGAGGATATAAGATCTGGGCCCGCAATCTGCGATTCTTACAAGGCATGTTTTAAGTCAGAATAAACAAGTTTAATCTTTTGTCTGCAATGAAAGCTGTGATTGTTTAAGGGTATTAAATTAAGTCTTATGGCGTGTTTGTTTCACCGAAAATGAACAACTTTAAAATTATTTTCCTAAAAAATGATTTCTTTTATTTTCCAAAAAGAACATCTCAACACGTGCATGGCATCTCTTTTTGCCATCCAATTACTGGTGAAATCGCAAAGAAGATCCAATGCAATATTTTCTGCAGTGAAAAGCACAAGTTGCTGTCAACAGCATATTTATAAAAGGACTATGAACATTGTTGAATGAAGGCTAACGCTTTCGGTATTTGATTATAGGGCCGGTGCTTGCTCGGATATGAACTTCGTGAGTTGATTCTTTTAACGTATGTGTTCACGGGTTCAAGGAGAAATTCAATCTTTTGTCTACAATATGTACGCAAGCAAAGCTTCATAACTAGTCCTATAATCAAATATCAGCATTCGCCCTCGCCAGGCCATGGCCGGTGCCGGCACAGGCCATTGTAGAAAAAGAAAGAATAAAAAAAGATAAAAATTAAAAAAAATTGTTTAAAAATTATGTTTAAAAAAAGGTCCACATCAGCACCAGTCATGCTATGTAGATTTAGGAATTTTTTGGTCCAATTGAAAAATTTAGGACTAATTTGATCTAATTAAAAGGTTTAGAACTAGTATCAATGCAATAGATTTGTGGCTTTTTCGATACTTTTCCCAACTTGCAATGAGGGGCATTCACGCGCTATTGCTTATAATATGTCTCTAGCTAGTCCAATTGTTCAACCTTTGAACTGTTGATGGTGTGTGTCTTGATTTACACAACGTCATTGTCTTTGGTCTGGATGTCAGCCACATCGACATGGTTCTGACACATTTCAAACACGCTGTTAGCGATAGGAAGTTTGTTTGCCACTGTGATTTCTAAATAAGATCGTTTGCTCGAGATTTGGAAGCGTGGAGAGAGGTTAAGGCATTCGAATCATGGGCGATGGATCCAGGATCAAATCCCTTAAAGCATCCATCCATGTCGTGCTCGGCTAGCAGCGTTTGTTGCCGAAATGAAATTGCTTCTTGATGCTTTAGCCGTGTTGTTTTGTGCTATCAGATGCGACGCAGGGCTAAAAAGCACAATCATAAGATTTACAGGGTGAAATCTAATTTGTTAAATTTTTATTTATGCCCAATATGACATCTATACACATATAGGATTCAATCTTTATGTGGGACAAAAGAGCTTAATAAAGAAAAGAGAGTCCCACATCGGCTGCTTGCAAGGCTTTGCTTGTATACATAGTGTTTGCCCTTGGAAGTAAGGGGCGTGTTCGTAGAAAGGAGAGATGGTTGGCATCTCCCCTGACAGGGACGGGAACGGCCTGCGGGCCTTACCTGTTACCACACATCCGGTTAAGGCTACCCACCTCACGGTGGATCTATGACCCAATTTTTTTTTAAGACCTTTCAATCCTCAAGCGCAGAAATTAAAGAAATTGCTACCCAATTTTTTTACCTCCATTTTCATTTTTTAGATCTTTGAATCCTCAAGCCCAGAAACTAAGGAAGTTTCGCCATTCAAATAGTTTTGATACGGGAGAACTCACAATTGTTTCTTTTCTTTCAATATGAATTTTTTTTAAGACCTTTCAATCCTCAAGGGAAATTAAAGAAATTGCTACCCAATTTTTTTTAATTTTCATTTTTTAGATCTTTGAATCCTCAAGCCCAAAACTTTTCGTTTAGTTTTGATACGGGAGAACTCTCAATTGTTTCTTTTCTTTCAATATGAAGAAAAGGGGAGAGAAATTGTGAATAAGCGAAAGCCAAGCAAGATGAGGTGAACAGGACAGAAATCCCTGTTCTTTGCGATCCGCAGTCGGTGCAACACCACCATTTGAAAAGAATTACAGATTTCTCTCTCGAATATGTCAAAAGGGATTCTCTCATCTCTTTTCTGTAAGCAACTCTATACCCCCCGCCCCAACCCAAAGCTTTCTTTTTTTTGGCTACAGCAGCTCTTTTGGCCTCTACATATGGAGAAACAAAGAAGAAATAAGAAGGCGCGAATGGGAAGAGAGACTTCTTCACCATCATTGCCCTACAAAATATTTCTACCCAAAGAACCTAAAATCAGAACGAAATGAAAAGAGCAAACAAGAGAAGAAAAGGAGAAACATTTTGCCCCCGGTAGGCATTTCGCAATTCGCAGCCAGACCCTCCTAGCTTCTAGTTATACCCATCTCAAGACCATATTGCTACATAACCTACTTGATCCTCAAGTGTTGGTTTTTTTACTCATAGTCGGCTGGGGTCACGCCTTTGTTAACGCAGCTTACGCTTCGAGGCCGCCGATCCTAACGGTACCCGTTTGTAAAAAGGGTGGGCAAACTCAACTCTCCAGTCGCTCGCAGACGAACTGACTGCAACATGCGTTTGTACGAGCATTGCTGATTTGAAGATCTTTCCTTATATCGAGGTCAAAAATATTTTCCAGAAGATTTCCATATTCTTCCCTCAAGCGATATCACCATAACCGTGACATCATCATGGTACTTTCTTCGATCACCTTGAGGAATGTCTAGCAAATCATGGAAGTCCATACCTACAAAGAATACAGAAGATGCAGTTGCGTTATAAATCAGAGCAGTTAATCCAGAAAACCCTGCAGCGATCCATGTCTTGAAGTCCTTCATACCCAAGGGAAGTGTGAAAATGGTTTTTGCATCCACTTTTAACAAACTTTTCTAAACAAAAACAAAGGGACTACTTGGCCTTCTAAGTAAACCCATTAACATACTACGGATTCTAAAAACTGCACTGACAACAAACCAGAGGGAATCTTGAGACGAACAATTGAGAGCCGAGATGCAAGAATACTTCATATCATAATAAAATGAATACTACAGTAAGAACTTAGTATAATCACAATGTCAACAGCCTACTTTTGCCTCTACCCCTTAGAGGCCCTTTACCACATTCTAAGAAACAATTTTCTTCTTAAATGCAAAATGCCATAAGAGACGTACCAGCTTTCTTGGCTGCACGAGATAGAAGTTCCTCAATCAAGTGTTGAGCTGGATCTCCATCTGGAAACTTCTCCATGAAACTTTCTACATAAGCAACAACTTCCTGATTGCTCAGGTACTGATATAAACCATCAGATGACAGGATTAAAAATTGATCCCTTGGGTGAAGCTTATGGTGGCGAAGAGAAGGCGAGCAGGAGAGATAAGGTGCTGTTCCAATATATACATTACGAAACACTTCCAATACGGCGTTGTTCCATCTAGGCTGTACAAAACATACACATCGGGTTACAATCACGTTCCTTTTACCAACTCAACTGCATAAAAGTTGGGGTATGCAGTGCTTTTACCAATTCAGCAACATAAAAGTCGGATCATGTAAATCTAAGCCCACAACGTATTAGCAAACCTATTCTGAAGAAGATGCTTCTATAACATGCAGCAATCTTGAAACGTGAAGACACTTCCTTTCTTAGAATTAGCATAAGCATAGGAATATTCACTCTTTTTCTTTATTTTTATGCCTAATGGTAATACAAATATGATCAGATTGATAAAGCATGAGAAAGTTGTTGGAATTTGGGACGTTCATGATATAAATTAGCAATACTTCAAATATCCCATTCATAATTAAACTTTGATTTCAACAATGTAATGTTTTCAGTTTTTCAAGAAGAAGCTCATATAATTTTGGTACAAGGCAAAGTTCACAAAACGGATTTCACAATAGAGTGTGTGAAAGTAACCTGTTTCAGGAATCCTGCTCCAAATGCTCTTGTGACCTTAAGACGACCTTTCAATCTATCATTGACAATACACTGGTTGTCATCAGGGTGTTCATTTTTTATTCTAATTATTTCCTGCATATAAGAAAAGACATTGGTAAAATTCTGATGCTGATGCAATGACTTATAGAGGTTATGTCATACAACTCCTAGAAAATGCATACTAGGCATAAATTATTAAAAAATAAAAAGATACAATAAAGCATGGGCTTGTCATACATGGTATTGTTAGATGCAAAATCCAAGGTTCTAGGGAGTTGCGCCATAAAAGAGAGTGCAACCAAAAGAACATGTGCATTACAAAGCGGAAAAGGTTGCAATAAATTGGAGTCTGAGGTCAACATTTGCATTACATAAACCTAACTAAAATGATCAAAGCAAGAAACAAAACCAACTAGCTAAAGCCCAACAGATCCAATCCTAGAAAACAAGTCTAAAGCTCCATAAAAGGGCCAGACTTCTGATACGAAGTGATGTTATCTTATATAATGGCAAAACAATAAGTTGAAACAAAACCTTCACATTCTTGATTTCTAAGTAAGACCATGCATTGATAAACCGCTGACAACAAATGAGCGAGATCTCAATAGACAGTATTGAAGAGACGCAGAAACGAAGATTCTCGACTACATCACAAGGCATGTGTTGCTACGACTCTTTCACAATTTCAACATACCCACCACAATAAGAAGAAGGTATTTAATGTGATGTCCCACCACGTGGGAGCTATGTGTTGTAACAAGCCAATAAAAGTTAAGTATTTTCAACATTTAAGCACCAAGTATGATGAGATACACAACATGATTGTTCAGTCACACCATCAGCTGTGTAAGCAACAACACATAAAATACTTTCCCCACAAAAAGATACAACTCATTGTACTTTAGCAGGGACACTTCACCTCAAAGAGCATGCCATGCTGACATTTTATGGTAAATCTACTATTGCAAGTAATCATGATACTAAAAGTTAGAAATGAAGTGGATTTTGCTAACAAGTGCCTCGACAATCAACTAAGGAAACTTCGCAGTTTTCACATGCATTGATTGTTCTCATGTTATGCACAATTGGTGTATTGATAACTTATATCATTCCATATGAAGTATACATAACAAGTGCCCCCGGGCACTCACTAACAGGACGTTAGCGATATATCCTAGAAAACAACATCCTTATACACATGCTTCATCCAAAGAAATAAAAATAAAATTTTTATAGGTTTTAGCCAACTTAGTCATATTCCAGTTATTCGTTTGCTAAGCCCAACTGTCTGAATCCTAATAACATAGACTATCAGAAGCAAAGAACAAACTTCAGTATATTCCATCTTCTAGATCCAAATGGACAAGAAACAAAGTTCTACTGAAGCAACTTAGTCTTATCCAGCAAAGAGGGATTTTGTGAGTTCAAGTCCCTGAATTCAAATCCAAGAGAGACATTTAAAGTTAAATTAAATGACATTATGCATACAAAAGCCTGAGCTGCACTGTTGCCCGTTTCCTGACATCCTGAATGACATTTTGAAGCTTAAAGCACGATTGAAAAACTCCCTCTCCACTACTATCTACACAGGATTTAATATACACCATTTCCCAGATAGGACAGTTCAATGGGACTTTAGCCTGAATTTTGCCTCTGGCATCTGATATTGATATGATAAGGTATTTGAAATTTAAAACAAACGGTAGGTAAAAGCCAGAAGCAGAAGATGGCCATCTACAGATTTTGGCCAGTACTTTCGTCTTATGAATGCAAATACTAGCAATGTGCACGATATTGTAACCATGACTGATGGGATTATGTTTGCTAAAAAAGTAAGGCAATTTAATAAGGAAACAATAGCTAGCGAATCAATTCAATGTCATCCTAGAGTTACGTTCTTAACTTATAAGGCGCATATCCCAGAGTCCGCTTAGGCTAGAGCTTCTTGTCATCCTTACCAATAATCTGCAATTATGTCGATTGCATGACTTCTTGAGTCTACCCAATTTACTCTCACAATCAACCAACTTACATATTTTGAACAGATATAGCACTATCAAGCCACAGACGACCAAGATGGATCAAAGAGAGGTGGACTACGGATAAACATCAAGTATCACAACTTATGCATGACATCCACTAGAATAAATGCAACGACTAAATTATCCTTGGAATTGGAAAACTTACTTCTTCGATGCTGGTACTGTGATCAGTGGAGAGCTGCAACGCGGTCAGTCTCATATACTGAGCAGGACCTTTTTCCACCTTCTTATTCCTTTCACTATCCATGGATTCCTCAACTATCCCCTCCATCAAGGGCTCTTTACCACTCTGCACTCCTGAGCCAATACTAGAGCCAACCTCTTCGGCCTCACTCTGCGCAACAATGGCCCGACTATCACCCACATTCATCACATACACATCCTCGTCCCTCATCAACACCACCAACAAACACGAGCCCATTAATGCGAGCTCGGGATTTGTGTCAAGCACCTTATCAGTCATGTCCAAATAAGCGAGCTCTGTCACTTCAAGGGCCCTTGACATAGCTCTCAATACCAACTCATGCTCCACGGGACCCTCCTTACGCCTTCTACCACTTTTATTTGGCCTCTCCTCCACTCTGTTTTCCACCTCAACCTTTTCCTTCAAGCCAAACCGCCAAGGGAACAATCTTCTTACCTGTCCGTCCCTCGACAACCCATGTCTCAATTTCGACAAAAGCAACCACCTCCTATTCACGGCAGACCCTGCATTGCTCACGCTGATCGCATCATCCACAGAGAAAGCGAACCTCTGTGACCCCGAGAGATCCAACCCATCTTCAGTATCATCCTCAGCAAGAAACTCCCAAAGCCTCCTCCTCCTTATCTCAATTCCCTCAGATTGGAATGTCACTCTTTTCGCTGAACCCCTATCCGAACTATCCTGGTTTGAGTCAGTTTTAATCTCATCGATAGGCTTTTCTATTGATGGGTTGATCTCCTCTAATGTTGCTACATTTTCATTTACCACGTTCATTAAATTACCACCTTCCTCACCTTCTTCAATAGCCTCCCAAAACAAGCCCTGAAGCTCAAGATAAACCGCTCGATATAGATTATCCATCAAGAACTCGGGTGCATCGGGGCCATTGAACCCGTCATATATCCCTACGAACAGCCAACCCTGCTCTTCCGAAACAACCACGTGCACCCGATCCTCGCCTGCCTTCCCCAACGCCCATTGCACATTCTCTCCCTCACTCCTCGCCACAATCGCAGCCTCGGCTTCGTCCTTCTCTGCGGCCTCCTTCTTCCCCACGAAATTCAGCACCGGCACGACCCAAGGCCCTTGCTTCTCTGCAAAATTCCCGTACAATGCCTTCTTAATCGACGAAATCCCCTTCCTCCTCCTCTTCTTCCTCACGTAAACCCCACCTAGCGGAGCTGAAAATGGGACCCGCCCGCTCCCGTCGGCTCCGGAACCAGCCTCCAGCGGCCCAGAGAGCGCCCCACGCTCGATCGGCCCAGACAGGAACAAGCCTCCGCCCCGCTCCATCAGGCCAGAGGCGGGCTGCTCCCCTCCACCGCGAGGCGCGGGCTGGAGCGGCAGCGCGCAGAACGACGACGTGCTCTCGAAGATATTCAGCGGACCTCCCTTCAAGCCGCCGCCGCCGCCGCCGTGCGCGCCCTCGGCGGCGGCGGCGGCATCATCGAAGACACCGTCCACCTGGACGACGGTCCTCGGCGCCGGCGCGTTCGCGCTGACGGAGGCGCCGGAGATGGCCCGGAAGCCGGTCTCCGGCCCGGCCCGGGCCCTGGCGGGCCCCGCGTCGTCGAACCGGAGGGAGTGGGTGGGGGGAGACGAACCGGTCGCTCGGGGTCGGGGACAGGAAGCGGGCGGAGGATCGGACGTAGCAGAAGGAGTGGCCTAGGGTTTCGTCCAGGGGCTCGGCGGCGAAGATCAGGTCCGCCTGGTGGCCGCCCTGGTCCGCCTGGTGCTGCCTCCGGTCCGTCCGGTGGTGGACCGGCCTGAAGCAAGAGGACCCGCTTCCCATCACATTTGAAAACCTCGCCTCGCTCCTCCTCCTCCTCCTCCTCCCTTCTTCTTCCCTCCCTCCCTTTTCCCTTCCTCCCTTCCCCCACCCGCCGAGAAAATTTCAATCGGCTCGGGCGGAAAACTTAAAAAAATTTTCCGGCAAAGTTGAAGAAAACGAGAGAAAGAAGAGAGAGAGAGTGAAGTGGGAGAAAGTAAAACAGAGTGCGAGGAGGAGAGAGAAAGAGGCTGTTCGGTATTTATACTAATTTTTACTCGACGGAGACTTTCGTGTCCTTACCTCATTTTTGTGCGCCCTGTTTGCCATTTTGATTAAAGACGACAGAATAAAGAAATAAATGGATTTTTTTTTTCAAAAAAAAAAAAGTGGGAAAACGGTCTGTTTTTCCCTCTTTTTGTATACTTATGTATTTTGGGTCCCTTTGAAAATGATCGCGCGTCCAGGTTATTTCATGTCTTCCGATGGGTTCACTGCCGACGACATTATAAAACAAAATCCCGGCGAAAATCGAACCCGATGCTTCGAGACTTTCAAGGGCAAATTCATATTTTAGAAACCGGTCGTTTTTCTTAATCGGAAGCTCCGGCAGATGGGTCCGTGTGTATAGCTCGCTTTTTTTATCGCAAAATGCGAAGAAGAGGGAAGAAGGAAAACGAAAAAGGCTCGCCTGCTCGGATTTCTTTACAAATTTTGGTTCTGGTAATTTTTATCCATTTTCTTTGACGAAAAGAAAAATTTACCCATTTTCCTGTGAAATATAACTGCGAATTATAGGGAGCTGTTGCTGTTGGTGGGGGCCCCGGGGAGGCGGTCATAGGTTGACCGTTACGCCTGGGGGGGCGCATCCCCGGGAGGAGCCCCTCCACGTCAGACGCCACGCGGCCGCCACCAGCGGCGGCCCACGGCGTGGCGGGGCGGGGCGGGGCTGGCCCCTTTTCCTTTTCCGGGAAACGCGAAAGGACGAAAACGGGCCTGGGACTTCGTGGGGGGAAGGGGCGCTTTTGTCCTTTCACCCGCTCGGGCGCCTTGAACCCCTTTCTTTTTCCTTTTCTTTTTCTTCTTTCTTTCTTTTTTCCTTCCTTCCCTGACCCTTCTTCTGGCGCTGAGCTGGAGGCCCGAATCCTGCCCGCGGCAACGGTTTTTGAAATTTTGACGCGGCTTGACTGTTTTGCCCTTCAGGTTGGAATCCCCCGTTACTTCCTTCTCCTCCCTTTTTTTCCCCCCTTTGGGCTTATTCAACCCTTTCCTCTCCTTTGCTTTTCTTTTTTTTTTTTTTTTGGGTCAAAGCTCCATCGAGTTCCACATCTCCATGCTTTCGAGAAAGATGCGTGCGATGAATCGTTCTTTTCCCCTGCTGCGATTGGGTTGGCACCCCTTTTTTTTGGAAGCTAACCGTATATCGCCGGATTCACCGCGACTCGAAATCGCCGGATTTACCGCGACTCAAACTCGGCAGAGCCGTGATTGGTCGCCGCGAAAAAAGCCGAACCGGCCAAGTTGGTTTTTCTTCTTTTTCCCCCCGGGCGTCGTGATGTAACGGTCCCGCCTACGGGCCGTTATGCATGTCTGCTGCCGCGGGAGCCGACGAAATGCATTTACTCACCGACGCTACAGTTGGGTGTTACCGTGTATTGCCAGATTCATCGCGACTTAAACTCGGCAGAGTCATATTTGATCGCGGCGAAAAAGGACGGACGAGATAAGTTTCTACCGGACGTCCTCGGTTTTACAAACGGGGCAACGCCATGAGCCGTAGGGATGAACGACGCGTATGAGTTTGATGAGAGTCGGACAAATGCATTTACTTCACTGACTCAAGAACTGGGTTATATCCTTATTTGAAATTACTTTCTATTGCCAGATTCATCGCGACCAAACTCTCGGCAGGTCATATTTGATCGCGGCGAAAGGGACGGACGGATAAGTTTCTACCGCGACCTCGGTGCCTTGGGTCAATGGGCTGCGAGCCGTAGATGAACGACGCGTGTGTAGCCGCATGAGAGTCGGACGAAATGCATTTACTTCGACTGACTCGCAACTAGGTTGGCATCCTTATTTGAAATTACTTTCTATTGCCAGATTCATCGCGACTTAAACTCGGCAGAGTCATATTTGATCGCGGCGAAAAAGGACGGACGAGATAAGTTTCTACCGGACGTCCTCGGTGCAACGGTCGCTGGCTACGAGCCGTAGAAGTACAACGCTTGTGTTGCTGCACGAGAGTCGGACGAAATGCATTTACTCCGGCTAACTATGCGTTCCGGTTGTTTGTTTCGAACGGTCTACTTACGGAACGGTGCATCACATATCTCGTGACGATAAAGTCTCATACGGTAACGATATCTTTTTTTTTTTCAAACTTTCGAAATTTCGGCGACAAATAGGCTGTTGCAATTACCACCGTAACGTCTCCATTTAGCCGTGTTATTTAACCAGGTACATCGCAATCTAAATTCGGCGAAAATCAATTTTAATCGCAAAGAAAGACGACAGGCGGGACAGCTTTTGCGCGGGCATTCGCAATTCAACGGAATGCGACGCACGTCTGTTTGCACGACGGAGTCCCACGATGCGGAGCTGTTGTACCGCTTTCACGTTTCAATCGCTTGTTTCGGACCATCTTCTTGATGAAGACCATGCAGGGTATCTCGTGAATTGACCGTGTAAAGCCAAAAGATCAGATCTTTTTCTCTCTGATTTTCGGGTCCGAACTTGTCGTTAATGCCGCGGCGTTTTTTTCGCGTCGCGGTCCGATAAAATCGCAACCCAAAACCGACGAGACTCGTCGGCAAGCGCCGCGAGATACCGCGAATCGAACCGCTCTGTTCGGGAGTCCGCGATCCGACGGTCACCGACGACGAATCGTCGCGATACCGGCACGTCTATCCTATAAATCTTCCTTTACCCTGTACCTCTCTTTAAGTAAATTCACTGCCTGAGAAAAGATAAAAGGAAGGAAAAAAAAAAATGACCGCCACAAATTTTACGAGCCACGGGAGCCAAGCACAACTAAAATTCGCGGGCTCGAGGCCGTGGGCGCTATGGTCATTTCAAAATAATAAAACCGATTTTTTTCTTTTTGGCCAGATAAAATAATAAAACCAATTTTACTCGCCGTGAATCCCAAGGCTCTTTTTTTTTGCCCATTTCTCTCTCTCCCTCTCCCTCTCTCTTTTTTTTTTTTGTTGACAGTTTTTCTCCTTTTCTTTTTTTTTTTTGGTGCATGGTCTCGTTTGACCTTGAAAAGCCCAAAAAGCCCGGACGGAATCCACACATCTCCATCACTGCCCCCTCACGGATCCCGGTCCGGGGAGGGCCGGGCACCTTTCGCCCCGACGATGCGCCCCGCCCCCCCCGCCCCGCCACCGCCGCCGCTAGATCGGCGCCCTCCGCCCGGAAACCCGGCGGCCCAGATCGGCCAACATGGGCGGTAGCGTCCCTCCTGCACGACCGGTCCCTAGCCAAAGGGGGGGGGGGGCGCGAGTTCCCTCTCCCGCCCTCGCCTCGTTTGTCGTGTAGCCCCCCCGAGACTTCCCCACTCCCGCGCGATAGAATAATCCCGAAAATCGTCAATAATCAATTATTATAAGGAAGAAAAGAAAAGAAAAGAAGCTAATACTCAAAAATTAAATCCGTCGCCCTCGCGCGTCGCGAATGTATCGGGGCGTGTCAATTTTTTCCCCCCCGCGTTAAAAATAATTCCCGAGGGGGGGGGCAGGGGGGCTCGATTTCTTTATTGAGATATTTTGTCAGCGGAGGGGGCTATTCGACAAGTCCTGCTGGGGTTTTTATAATTATGAAGTACGACGCGACGCGAAAAGTAAAATCGGTAATGCTTATTAAATTCATTTATGGGATCCATTATATATATATATATAATTAATTAATTGATTGATTGATAAAAGTATTTTATTCAATTAATTGTGTGGGGAGCGTAGTCGTAGTACTTAGGAAAAGAAAAAGGAGGAGGGAGGGAGAGAGAGAGAGAGGGAGGGAGAGAGGAATTTTTTTAGCATGTGAAGGCGGGAAGTTGGGGTTTCCCTGCAAGTCAAAGAGTTTGTTGGTGGCACCGATTCCTGTCGTTTAAAGCAAAACGACAAAGAGGCGGGGAGGCGTTCAGTCACGCGCCGGTCCGCGCGCGTGCACGCCACTTCCTTCCGATATCGAAAACGAGTTCGGTTCCCCCCCCCCTTTTTTTTTGGGGGGGACAAAGTGTAGTATCGGCAAGGGAAATGACGTGTTTAGCTCGTCGAGCAAATGAGATATTCGATATTTGACAAGACCTTCCCGTGCGCTCGCCATTTCATGGTCGAGGAGAAATTAAGACGATTCGTAATTCGGTCCTCGCGTATTTATCGAAGGTCTTAATAGGGTTTTGAGGATGAAAACAAGGGCAGGAATGAATCGAATCGCGCATCAAATCAGGCGAGGGCGTCCTTGAATTTTGTAAATGAAATGAAAATTAACTTAAAAGAAATGTAACTTGACACAAAAACTTCTCTTAGCATCGAGATTCAAATGTGAAACATGTTCTGATGTGGGCACCGCCAGGATGGACGAACTCAATGGTTAAGTTCGGTAATAGGTCAAGGCAGATAATATCTCGACTGAGTGAATTCATAAATTTCATAGATCGCGCACTTATGTTCTCAAAATATCCCAAACCAACATAACGTCACAATCTTACACGCCACAAAATTTGAGAAAAAAACAACTCGTTTTCATTTAAAACGTCAATTATTCCAATTATTTTTGCCATGTGGATTCTCATTTAAAACTTCTTTCATTTCATCCACTTATAATGCAGCCAAGAAACACTTGTGTCGACTTATCAAAACTCTAACTTAATTAACCTAATGCTCCCTAGTGAATAAAAATAAAGGATATTTTCTCCAAAATCTCTACCATCTCTCGTTATCCATCATATATCCTAATTTATTCTAACTTTGTGTTTCTACAGAGCACAAAGCAACAGCAGAAAATTCGTTCAAAAAGATAATTTCACGGGTCACTTCTCACTCGTCATTCCTTTTCAACTCTTTAAAAAAATTTTGACAAAAAAAAAACTCTTTAAAAATGCTGCTATACGCAAAAACAAAAGGAGAAAAAGAATTAAAAAAGGCCGTTGGTGGATGCACGCGCTGGCCTCCGTGTCCGGGGGGGCGCGTGGGGGATCAAAAGCGGGCTCGGGTGCGAGTCAAAAAGAAGTTCCCAAAAAATTGCGTTTTCTAGGAGAGGGGCGGGAGCCGATCCGGTGCGGCCGACCCCAGCGTTGCCCCTTCTGTGGGCCCCACGATGGATCGGCCGGTCAACGACCTCAGTGGACAGGAAAGGCTTTTCGCGTGGGGCCCGCTTTTCTGGGGCCCACAAACGCGAAGTCATCCTTGTCGGATTTCTTTTCTTTTTTTTTTCCGTGCATTTAAACGTCAAAAGTAGTAAAAAAGAAAGAAGAAAAAAAAAAAAAGCCCTACACTAGTCTGTTTTCTTTTGTGGGAAAATATGATGATTTTTTTATTGATTTTTTTAAATTCTAGATGGAATTACCAACAACTAAAATAGAGCCATTTTATTTTTATTTTTTTTGGTCGAAAGAGCCATTTTAATTTTGCATAAATAGAGATTTAAGGTTGGTAGTGCCTTTACCGTTGAAGACACTTTCCACATGATGGTGTTTTTTTTTTAATGTTGCTTATCTTCATAGATTTAATTTTATAATATTTAATCTCATCATCATAGATGCTAACTTCAGGTGTTCGAGTACCCACGTTGAAACCACCGGTCGGTAATAATGCGACACGCCCACTCACATATTCCTTAAGCTTACGAAAGATATGAACGATCGAAAGTACTAGCGACATCGGTACGCCTCATTATCATTTTCGCACGAAAAAAAATACCAAAAGATCAAAGTCCGACGAAAAATCGTTCTCACAGAAAACGCACGGGGAATCAAGAGCTCAACGGCGTGCCGCAACGATAACTTGTCCTCGATGTCACTCTTGGTGAAGAGAATTATTTTTCTCAAGAAAAAGACCTTTTTTTTTATTGAAAATTACACTCGAAAGATACTCAAAACTCTGAAATTTTTCACATCGAATTGTACAGAGATCATCATTGAATTTGTCGAAATAAAAATAAAGTACAATAAAAAAACGATGGTTGCTATTTTACGCAAGGGGAAGGTCATATTCGAAAATAATTTGAAGTGGGTAAACTCGAGGTGAGTGAGAGTTGGTGAACAATGAACATAGGATAAGGCGACGCATTGACCGCAGCAAGGTTGACTTTTTGCTTTGAGGTTACGTGCCGTTGAGGATTAGCAGTGCAACTACCGCTAATAATAATTAATTAGTCACCAAATTTTCTTTTCAAAGTATGGAAATTTATCGGTATGACCTCCTTTTCCATTCGTAATAAGTGTCGTGCATTGACAAAGAAAGAAGTTCTTTCTTAGGTTAATATCACGAACAAATTCTGAATCGGTACACCTGTAACATATTTTTCCAAAACTAATTTCTTGACTACCAAAAAATTCAAATCGGTACACCCATGACAATTTTACTCCAAACTAATTTTTCGGCCATCGAAAACCTCAAAAAGGTATATCTGTGATAAATTTACCCTACGTTAAATTTGAATAATACCACAAAAAAATCATAAACTGATATATCTGTGACAAACGGAGATAATACCTCAAATTGGTATGCCCGTCAATTGTCACGTATTATCCAACTCATGAATTTAACGGTAAAATTTAACGAAAACTAGCAAAGGGTAAAGTTGTCACAGTTGTATCAATTTACGATTTGTGAGTTTTGGGTAAATTTGTCACAGGTATACCAGTTTGAAATTTTTTTTTGTGATATTAACCCTTCTTTTTTTTCATCTTCACGGTGCGTAAATAATTTTTTTGTAGATTTCCGAGCGTAGGAAACGATGGGGAAAAAAAGAAGAATCAGAGAAAATACTTTAGGATTCATTTTCCTGGAGGCGAAAACTAAGAATTATTGCATAATTTTCTTTTTCTTTTTTCCTTCCCCCCTTCGGCCCGTGTGGTTCCGAGTGTACATTGATTAGCACCATGATTACTCGGAAAAATCGAAGGTACGTTTGGTTCTAACCTTGCGACCTAAGTCAAGTCGTTCGATATGAACATTAAGATAACAGTCTCTTTGCGTCATGACCAACCTCAAATCCTCCTATGAAAATAAAGATATGTGCTTTTAGACTCGAAAGCACCTACCAAACTGAGGAAAGAGAATGAGATTAGTGGGGGGAGGAAAAGAAAATTTTGTTTAGCAGCATTTGGACTTTGTGTTTCATCATTTGTCAATAACAACTCAGCATGGCGAATCTTATATTTTGAAATCTCGTGGGGAAGCCCAAAAAATAATAAATAAATAAATAGATAAATATATTAGTTAAAACAATAATTAAAAAATGAATTGCTTGATCCCCACAAGATGTCAATGTCTTCCCGAGTTCAAAACGTTGTTTACTTGTTTTTCTGTCTTGTGCCAAAAGTCTCCCACCTAACGCACCTTCCGTTCACATTGCCCATGGTTTTGTCTTTGTGCTTGACCCAGATGAGATTTTGTCAATTTACCCAATTTCATCACTCTTCCGATAAAAAGAAAAGTCCTTCTATGGATATACATTTGGTATGTTACCAACCCTTTAAAGTTAAGGGGCCGCGGACCATTCAAGTTGTGTCTCTAATTTCGCGTCCAGAAAATTTGTATCTCATCAACAATCGGTGCCGTTTTTCTTGCGGTAAGTCGTGTCGATTTGGAGACCGGTCTATTCGTGACGCGTCATAAACTAGGGTCGTAAGAGATCTCTTTTCTTGCGTGGCGTCGCGTTTGAGACGACGGGCCCGGAAATTTACTGCCGCCTCCGGCTTGTAAGTTCTGCAATAGCAGAGCAGATGTGCGATCCCGGGTTTTTGGCCAGGTATGCGTACGAGAAGAACGTGTTGCATGCTGGAGGGGGGAACCTATCTGATCAAAGGGAGGGGCTGAGTCAATGGTGACAACACAGGAAAAGGGGGGCACAGTTTCTATCCCGATTGCCTGGTTCTGATATTGACCACACACGAGATACATTTGCCCTCTGCCATATGCTACAATCCATCTGTGACCGGCCAAGAACACATGCCTTCACGACAATGCTCTTTTTAGAGCAACAAGCTGTACAACTTCTGCGCCTTGTGGCCCGACATCGATAACGTCGACAACAACCGAATTCTGGGTTCGCATGCGTAAGTGGCAAGACGCTAAATGCGGGAGTAGCTATAATCTCTTCCGACGTTACTCAGAGAGTAACATATTCGCTATCCATGGGCCATGATAATGGCTTCAATATACAGGTCCTCGGCGCTATGGATATGAAATGAAGTGCATGGTATAGGCCAGTACTAAAGAGACAAACTAACCACACCAGGAACAGATACTATAATCAGATCGTCTTGAGCACTAAAAAAATGCTTTTAAGAGGAAACCTCAATACAAGAGAAATTTTCTAAGTTGATAGCGGTGCATGCGAGCCCAATGCATCTTAGCCCTTGATTTTGGTGGTTCCCACATGATCTAAGGGCCGGAATGCACTAGGCTGACATGCATCGGATGTAACCAAGAGCGTCTCCTACAAAATGGCAAGCGCCCGTAAGAAAGAAGAAGCCGCGGCCGAAAATCCAAATAAGGAGGATTACTGCCAAAGGATGGTCCATCAGCAGCATATAGAGTCAGCATTCTATAATGTCATAGGATGGGCTTTTGCTGTCGTTTTGAGATCTGTCCACAAGAAAATTTTAAGGTTTTGGATAAAGTATATACCAAGAGGTTCTCATTCCCTGGTTACACCAAGGTCTTGTTGCACGCTCCAACCCTTCATGATTTACGGTAGTCACAGTCCCACAAAAAGTAGAAATATGGCTTTTTGGAAAGACAAAGTAGTGCAAATGACATTGCTTTGGTCAATGGTTTGTCATGCTCGGTTTACTATATCTGCACAACAATTGAATCAGGACACACTTGGCTATTATCTGACATCTTCACAAAACTGAGCTGCAACGGCGTGCAATCTTCAAGTCAAGATTTGAGCAGGATTACATATAGGAGCTCCGCATGACAGGCTCAGATTTGCCCCGTCCGTATGTCTCTATCAAGACGGTCTGCATTGAGAGTTCCAGGAAGCTCTCTGAAACCTTCATTGAAGATGGAGTATGCGCTGCATTCCACATTGGACAATATAACAGTGTTATTTCCGAGAGGCTTATCTTACTAGTACAATTCACAGAATAAAATCCAGAGGGGAGAGGACATGGTTGAAAATTCATGCAGACTAATCGGACTATTAGGTATCATTAGAAGGGGATGATAGGCTGTGAATAGCCTCGACAATCTTCTGCAATAACATAATGTTATACTACCATGCATGCTGAGGAGACGTCTCCTGTATCAGAAGATACATAAAATGATAGATGAATGGCAGAGATAGACATTATCATCAAACTATTCTACCTTAAACAAAAGCGAGTCACATTTTATTCAATTTTTATCTCATAATGAATTGCAAGTTCTTGGAAACTGGCAAAGAGTTGCATGGAGCTTAAACTAAGCCAGGAGTGTTGTCAGCCAAGAGAATGACATATGTTAGCAAAGCAATACAAAGGCAGCATGTACCTGAGGTCACCGGATTGCCGTTTCCCAAGATTCAAAAGAATTATCGCAAATCCAGTGGCAAGTATCTGGTACAACATTGTATCAAAAGCAATGAGTCGTGTCATAAATCTTAATCTAAGTAATATATAAATAAGGTAGAGACAGGCCAATCCAGATCATATATTCTCAAAATGCTCCAGCATAATTGTTCATTTCGCTTGATACAATCACAGCTGCATAGCCTTGTGGAATGAAATCAACAGAGGCAATTTGCTACCACTCAATTCAATTTCTTGATTCAACCAAGCCAAATGTGATAACCAGAAGTATGAAATTAAGAGAACGGGATACTTCACTTCAATACTTTCCTGTAGAATTTTCACAACTTCTTTATCACAAGTAAAGCATAGGAGAGTAAGAAACGGATGTCATTAGTCACAATCCAGGATCGACAAAAACCAGACAAAGTGAACTTACATATAAAGGTCCGAGGTCCCATCTATAAGCAACAGGTGCCAAGATAAACCACAAGATCATAAAGGCCCACGTCTTCAGACTCAAAGAAAAAATTGCCATCAAAAGAATGTCTGAAGTGGAAAAAGATAAAACAGTGAATTAGCAGACTGCCGCTTCAAAATTCATAATCGCTTGAGAATATGCTTACCAGGTAGCTTCAACTTGTCATGTAAAAGGTTGAACATTTTCCTCTTCCACCAACTAGATGATTGAGGAAGATGAAACTTCTAGAGAACAAAAAGAATAGTTAGCAAAAAAATTATAAATTCTGCACTATTATGCCAAATGAAGCTCAACTCAACGACGGTATCACTGTGAGCATAATTGACATACCAAATCATCTTCATCATCATCAGTATCTACTCCGTCATGAGAATGTTTAATCGGTGCCTTTGGTTTCACAGCAGCGATTAAAGAATCTGGAGACGAAATACAGAACAATTACTGTAGAACAGCTGAAAATAGAATGCTTACACATTCCATACTATGAAAGCCCATGTCAGGAAGATTCAAGAAGATATTTTTTAAACTTTAGATATTAAGAATCAACGACATGTTCACATTTAGAAGTTTGTCTGATATATAGTAAATTATCAGAATGATAGCCTCAAAGGAAAGATCCATACCACCGTCTACAAGTTCCACACACATATCATCTCCATCCTTTGTGTCATCCAGTACTTTCCCTCGCAAAATAAGCCTCAAATCTCCAATTGGTAAATGACTCTTTTCAGCAATCAGTTTCCTTAGATCATGCACCTAAAAAAAATGGAATCACGCATGAACATTTTTTAAGGTACGGCCTTGAAACCAAAGATTGCAGCCCAGGAATGAAGGTAAAAAAATTATTATCAGTGAAACAAACAACAGAACAAAACATAAATACTTTTCGTGCAACACAAGCACCGTCAATTCAAGCATTTCCATAAAGCTAGAAGCAGTGACACTACACAACTCGTGTAATAGGTGAATAATTCTAAATACCCAAAGCTTCGAGAGAGAGAGATCAAGAAATTTACAAGAGGCAACCACCTCTATAACATGGTTGACGGCACCTAAAAGTGGAAAAAAAAGATATATCCAAAATTTTCATTACCATAATCAACCTACTCAAAGAAAATTCTACGATACTGTCCATCCATTTTTCAACCATAACCTCCTTATCCTGACGGTTGCTCCCTTCTCTTACGGCAGTTCGCTGCACTCCATCAAATTCAGCTGAAAAGGAATGGAGTAACTTGAGGCATGCACCCCGAGTGATTTCTGAGATGGGTGATTCAACTTTAGAGCAATCGACACCGAGTTTACCCTCGATTAGCTTGTTAAGCATTGTTGGCACAGTTAAAAACTGTAGTAGAATTTCTGAAGCTAACAATTAGTTCAGCTAGCCAAAATACTGAACACCCCGATAGTCAATCCGACCGCATTCGCGGGGGGATCGCACGATATGAGAAAAGAGAGGCATGCCATATCACAAATAGACCAACAAAAACACCAAAAGGAAAAACCTATGTATCGCACTGAAATTCTACTCTACAACCCACAAACAAGAAGGACTTTCCACATTTTTCTACATAAACAGCATCACAAATAGGATTATCCTGGACAATTCACAAGCTAAATTAGACACCCAATAGGCAGAAACTCTAATTCCTAAAACAGGAAGCTCCGACAGATAAATCCATGCGAACACAAACAGATCATCAACTCACGAAAACACGTGTTGAGCTCAAGTCAACTCAAAGAATCGAGACACAGAGAGGCAAAACTGCAAAACTCAAAATTGCGTACTTTAACAGGTGAAGGGACGGGGAGGCGAGATGGGCGAGCGGGGCCGATCGTTCGAAGGATTATCACGACCTCCTTCTGCTTCAGCTCGTCGATTTCCTCTCCCATGACTCCAAGACACGCGATTCTGCGACTCTCCGCCAGATCCCAGCTCGAACGAATCGTGCGTTCGTTTCACCAGTCCGAGGAATGCGTTTCGACGTTTCGCCTGTGCAAATCAATCCCAAAGGAAACGCCATGGACCAATTTTGAGGACGGGGCGTGCATCATGAGAAAATTGGTTTAAAGTTGATGCCATTTCTTGGTCTGAGCTGCGGATTTTGGATGGCCCAGAGCACCTGCAAAGTACCAATCTTGAAAATGGTGGTGGGCTTGGAGAGGAGAGTTGAGCTTGGCAAGGCGAAACCTTTTTGCTCACGACCCGCAAAGCCCAATTATGAATAGTGCACTGGCAGTGGTATTATCTAGCAAAAGTTCAGCTTTTTCCTTCTCAGTTGATGCTCACCGGCCAGCGTCCGGCCGCTGTTCTTGAAATGTCGACACAGTGGTAACGTGGATGGGGCCTCTCGAACATAGGCCAAATGTCTGTCGGAGTTAGCAATTTACCGAAAATTGACTGGATTTCACCGGAGAATATCAATGGCGGTCCACTGTATTAAGTGATTTCGAAAAAAAAAAATTCAGTGACTTGGTTATAAATTCCCCTAAAATTGAGCCATCGTGCTGAATGATTTGAGATGATCCATAACTGGTTTTGGACTACTTCACAGATTTAAATTTGGATTCAAATGTCTAATATTAGAAAAAAGGAGGAGTTGAATCACTTTGATCAGAATGTGGTGGCTTCAGAGACAGCACAAGTGGTGACATAAGGGATGTACTGGATAAAATAAATGGTGAGGAAAAAGCATAAACCATGAAATTAAAAAAGGAAAGCCGTTGTACTTATCAAGATAAAAAAGGACTAGTGCAGAAACATATCATCTTGTGTTCAGAGGTCTTAGGATGAGGCATTCCATGCCCACCATTCATCCAAGATAAAATGACACAGAACGAATATAAAGGCCATCTCTTTATCTGAAACTTGGGCACTGCACACAAAACAAAGGAAGCACCATTGGGAGGGAGCAGATAAGCCATGGCACTGAGGATGTGGGCTTCTTCCACCGCCAATGCACTCAGGCTCTCTTCCAAGGCCTCTCTCTCCCCAGCATTCTCTCTCCACAGATGCTTCTCCTCTGGTGACTTTTTTTCTCTCTCTCAACTTCTGGTGTTTGTGTTTGAAGTTCTTGAGAATGTTCTTTCTTGTCTGTGTTCATGTTGTGTCTCCTGTTTTGCCAATGTTTTGAGCGAAAAGGTCGTTGCCTTTTGCAGTTTTGGATGGACTAAAGTATGCAACTTCACACGAGTGGGTGAAGCATGAAGGCCCAGTGGCCTCCGTTGGCATCACTGACCATGCTCAGGTCTGTCCTCTGCGTTTGGCTTGATCTAACACCACCCAATTTTTCCTTCAGAACTAAGATTGCCAGGTCAAGTCCTTTCTTGATGGTTGATGGATGAAGCAATAGAGTTATCGTTGAGTCTGGTCATTGAGAATTTGAGCTGAGGCTATCTGTTAGTCACCAATTGCGCTCTCATTGTATATCGGAGTTATACGTTGTCAGAAGATGACGAATTGGAATATTTGCCATTTTACTGGTGAATTCCAGTTCTACGTTGTTTATCATTGCATCTATTTCAACATGACAAGATGCATACCTTCAACTTTCCGGGTGTGAAGACAGACAAAGGCAACCGGAGCTCAAAGCCTCAATTATATCATTTGTCTGCAGGACAGACTCTGTCGTCCTCAGCTATGAAAACGTTCATCCATGTGTTATTGCTATCCAGAAGGTGGTCTCATGATTATGCTTCGCAAAATCAAGGATGAAGTATCTTTAGTAATCTCGAGTGAAATACTTTCGTTACCTCCTTGTTGACCAACTTTTATTTAGATTCTAGTCCCTGCAACACAGATGCTTGAGTTTCAGCTATTTAGCTGTTACTGACCTGATTTTGCCAGATGCCCCTGCAGAATTTTGAGTACCAACATGGAAATATTTACGATTCCCGTTGCCATCAATAAATGGAACATTTTGTTTCTACTTATGTCCTTAAACGAGCATTCAGGTCGCCAAATTCTTCTGTCTCATTTGGCATTACATCAGCTCTTCTTTTCTTTATCTTAATACATAACTGGTGTTCTTATTAGATAGTAAAATCTACTATTCTTAGGACCACCTTGGAGAAGTAGTGTTCGTGGACCTGCCCGAACCAGGCGGTTCAGTTTCCAAAGGAGGCAGCTTTGGAGCAGTGGAAAGTGTAAAAGCAACCAGTGACATTAACTCTCCTATCTCTGGTGAGATCGTTGAAGTGAACACAAAGCTCACTGAAACGCCTGGCTTGGTAAGTTCTCGCTTAACTTAAAGAAATTTTCTCTTTCATTTCCTGCTCAACATATTCTCTCTATAGTTGTCTTAGGCCTAGTCCTGTTTAAATTAATTTCCTGGAAGCGTGCTTCTTTTGTCAACTCACCCATCAACCTTTTCATGATAACAAAGATGATCATTTCGATATTTACATTGAGAGCTTCTTTAATGAAGGTCAACTCAAGCCCTTATGAAGATGGATGGATGATTAAAGTGAAGCCCAGCGATCCATCGGAACTAGGTTCCTTGATGGGTCCAAAAGAGTATACAAAATTCTGCGAGGAAGAAGCTGCCGCTCATTAGGATGTGAATGTTGATCAAACTGACGTCTCTGAAGCTGCATAATAACGATATTGTCAATTTCTTTGTTGAATTAATCAAGACAGAACTTAAAACTTCAGAAATGTCAAATTGGCTGCTTTATATGCCCTTTCTGATTCTCCGCCTATTCCTTCTTCCCATGCTGTATTCTGCATCTTCTCGTAATTAAGTCACATGGCTATTCACTTCCATCTGTCCTCATTTTCCTCTCGTACATCTGTGTTTGCTCATGGAATCTTGGCTTAGATCAACTAAGATGATGTCATTAGAATTAGGGGTGAGCGGTTCCAGGTTCCGGGTAGGTTCCGCCTAGAACCTGGAACCTACCCTCGGGTATACAGGTTCCTTATTTTTTGGAACCTGGAACCTACCCGTCAAAATGTGGAACCTGGAACCTACCCTGTCACAGGTTCCAGGGTCGGTTCCAGGTTCTAACAGGTTCTTTTTACCAGATCATAACAAGCATAGAGTAGAAAATTAAATTTTGGCCTTCCACTGGACCATAGTAAGTGATTATTTACGCAAGCATAAGAAGCGAAAAAGATCAAATCGGCTAATAAAAATTTTTCATCTGAATCTCAATCATTCAAAGTACCACATGATCGGAGAACCAGCTACAGAGACCCAGTAAAACCACAAAAGACATAGAAACTGTTTCCACAACTTCAGCCTCATTTTGTATTACAATGCTTAGCGATGTTCTCAGATAGCGGATCATTGGGGTTTAGAGCGCTCAAAAAAAGCTTGAATGCTGCAGAACAGTACATCAGAAAACACTTCCATCGGCTACCAAGCTGATTAAAAGAAAAATCACATTAAGAATCAGATGGATATTCTAGCCAAAAAAAGAAAAAAAGTTGTAATAGTACCTTTTCAATATTGGGATGGTATATTTTTGTGAGAAACCTAACCTGTGGCACAAGTGATGATTAGAAGCTAAACCCCATGAGTCACCACTATTTTTGGATAAAGCAGTTGAAAACCTTAGGACAAATAAAAACTTCAAAGTACTTAAAGTGAAGACCTAGGAGTCAGCAACGCTGGCCATGTCCAACTTCATCTGAGAGTTATCTAAGCAACCATATGCATATGTTCACAAAAAATCAAATCAATCAGAATAGCTAACATATGAACAGTAAAAAGAGTTACTCGAACAAGCAACATGTAGATTGGAGGGAGCGACTCAGCAGTCAGAATGAAGCGAAATCCAATATGACCTACAGCAGTAAGCCAATCAATTTTTGCCTGCCACAAAAGGCAAATCCTACTCCACTTTAAACATGGTTCATTGCAGACAACTAAAGTTGCCCAAAAATCAACAACCCCTTGGAACCATCTAAGGAAGACCAAAACGATTCATAAAAATTGACTGTGATTGCTAAACTTTCTAGATAGCATTAGTGAGCAAAGAGTCGAGACACAGTTCTGACAGAAATGCAAGGCTCCAGAAACAAGAGGAATGCCATTACCCTACCATGAACCCGAGAAAAAAAAAAGAAAAAGAGAGTTTTAAACAATTACAAAGGGAAAGATGAATCAATGTCCTATTCATCTATTTTTTTTAGGTAAGCAAGTTACTGTCTTTAAACTAGCATGTAACTTTCATTGTCAACACCAAGGCATAAATTGATTATGTAGCTTTCACAACCCATTTACAGAGCACTTGCAATCTAGCACCTCTACTTGATTGATATTCTGTGCTAGAAAGAACCAAGCAGCAGATATCATGACGATAGAAGTTACTATATATTGAAAGAAAAGACCGTGCTCAAGTGAAAATTACCTAAGGAGCAGCCATAGGATATTCTTCAGGCAAAAAAAACAACTCTAGTTTGAAAACTCCTCCTGCAAAAAGATTGCAAAAGACAAGCAAACAAGTTAACTAAGAAATTAGTTATGATAGAACAAATTTTTTAGGAACCGCCGGTTTGAGTGCAAGTTAACTAAGTTAGATTCTCTATCAAATTTTTATTTAAAATTTTCACCAATACTTGCAGAAAACACGATTTAGAAAGAGTTTTCCAGCACCTGCTTCATATTTTCCATTTTAAGTTCATTAATCACGGCTACATATTCGCTTTTACATAAATGGCTACCATGAAGATAGACATGCGCAATAAATTTAAGGGGAACAGAAGAGGTAACTCACAATGAATGGAATGAATGCTATCCAGAAGTATGTATGCTAGCTTGCACAAAGAAAAGTAAAAGCAGAGGTCACGTGATAACAATCACAACATCCGGCCACACTCAAATACAGAAACTGCGCAAAAGGCACTAGTGAGAAAATAATATGCATTTACAATAATAAATTGGATCCAGCAAGTCTATGGTTTTCAACATGGCACTTTTATACACTCAAAGCAGATGAACCTCAAAAGCATCACTAAAAGATTAAATATTGGCATGCATATCCATGAAGACAGGCATGGCGATAGATAAACAATTTCATTAATGCAGATTGTTATAAAAGAACACTTATGGCAATTAAAGCAATCAAATAAAATAAGTATTAGAAAGCCTCACCGCATATATTCATTCTTCAACTGGTAAACTCTATTTACCGACGATAATCTCCTCATCAAGACAATTCATATCTAAAAAAAAAAACAAGACTAAATTAAATATTCACTTATTAGATATATAAAAGGAAATTACAATATATAAAGATATAAACATCACTTACCCAACTCAAATTTTTCTGCATTCTCGATGCACTCTTCAACATTAATCGACACAGGAACGGCTCTCAACCAATCTTGAGTGCAAATCAAAGCTTCCACTACTTTGGGTGTCAAAGAACTTCGAAAGCCATCAAGCACACGACCCGATGTACTAAAAGTCGACTCAAAACAAAGTGAGTTACGGAATAGACAAAATATCTCGAGCCATCAAAGATAGGATCTTATATTTTGAGCCGCTAGTCTTCCACCACATCAAAAGGTCAAGATCAAGAATATTTTCATTTTTATCCTGAAGATACCTATCAAGCTCAGATTTGTTGTCATCGCACTCTGTTTGATTCGAGTGCATAAAGGATTTCCGAAAAGCTTGGGGGTCATACTTCTTACCTTTGTTACCACCGACATCGGTATTGGAACCACTACTACTTGCACTCAAATTTTGGACACCAAAATTTTGATCACTTGCAGCAAGAGAAGATTGCTCATAAAATTCATACAAACGCTCCAATGCATCCTTCACCTTATAATGCATCTCATTAACTTTTGATTCATCATCATAAATTTGTCCATACAAGAAATTCACATAATTCAACTTGGCTCTAGGATCCAATACAACCGCAATCAACACCATCATATTCACTTTATCCAAACTCCCATAATATTTGTCAAATTTTTCTTTCATTTTCCTACCCATAGTTTGAAGTTTAGTATCCGAAGCATCCACCGCCACATCTTTTAGATATTTATACAAAAAAGCTATCCCATCAAAGTAATCATTTGAAGTAACATATGAACTTCCCGACATCCGATTGGTGGCATCATAGAATAGTTTTAGAAATTCCGAAAGAACAATGGCATTTTTCCAATCATCATCTTTAGGAAGATCATCATTAAGCTCACTCACAAAAGATGGATCGTCTTCTTCCATCCTTTCAAAAGCTTTTCTGAATTTTATGGCGGTGTCTAACATGTGGTAGGTGGAGTTCCATCTAGTGGCGACGTCAAGAATAACCCGAACCCTTGTAGGTGATCCTTTCACCCTCAATGCAAGATTGAAATGTTTTGGTCCTCATAGGAGAACTCCTCACATACCTAACCACATTTCGTTATCGTGCAATAGATTCACGCATCCGTAGTCAAGCCATCTTTAACAATCAAATTTAATATATGGGCGGTACACCTCATGTGTAAAACACTACCATCTAAGATCAACAACCCTTCTCTTGAAAGTCTTTCCTTCAAATAAGCAATTGCAACATCATTTGAACTAGCATTATCAACGGTGATTGTGGACACCTTTTTTTCTATTCCCCACTCAAAGATGCATTTCTCCACCATTTTCCCAATTTCCCTACCCTTGTGACTATGCATCACGACAAAATTGATGATTCTTTTATGCAACTTCCAATTTTCATCAATAAAATGTGCAGTGAGACACAAATAATTCAGATTTTGAATGGAAGTCCATGTATCAGTCGTGAGTGCGATCCTAGAATTAATCTTACCAAAGTAAGTCTTCAAACAAGTTCTTTCACAGAAATACAGCTTCATGCAATCTCTAGCCACTGTAAAGCGTGATAAATGTTTGAAGAGAGGTTGTAACTCAGTGACAAACTCACGAAATCCAACACGCTCAACCAAGGAAAAAGGTTGTTCATCAATTATGATGAACCGAGCAAGCATTTCCCTAGAACGTTCTTGATTAAACGACCATGTCGACAAGACACTACCAGAACTCGAATCTCCCGCTGCCTTACCAGCCACGTCTACATTACGTGGTGCAAAGAATTTCTGCCTTTTATCTATATTGCGAGGAAATTTCTTGCACGTTGTCAAGTGCTTCCTCATTGAGGAAGTACCGTTAGCAACACGGTACTTTAACACAGACTTACAATGAATGCACTTCACTTGATATGTTTTTCCATCATTATCTTTGATTCTCTCATAATGATTCCAACAATCGATGTATACTTCTTATCACAAGGAGGAAGACCAAGTACCTTGTTTCTCGTGACTCATGGTATTAGATGCCTCTTCTTCATTTTCATCACCCGACAATTCTAATTATGTGTTCGGAGACATCTCCTCACATCCCTCCACCTTCATTGACATGTTATCTTGATAAGTCAAGCAAACAACACTAGCCAAGCAAACAACACAAGAACAAATTACCATCCGCAACATCAAAGAGACCAGCACACATAATGAAAATCGCAACTATACACTAAAACTAAGATAGGAAGTTGAAGGAAGAAAAGGGCAATGCTGACGGACCTAATTCACCCAATTCAATCTTAATTTTCAACCCACTCGGAACAAACGAAAGGGGTAATAGCTCAACCAGAAACAGAAATCTGCAATAAAAGATGATGGAGGATAAACATGAGAGAGAGAGAGAGAGAGAGAGAGAGAGAGAGAGGGGGGGAAGGGAGCTCTACCTCGGGTTTTATAGATCTACAACTAAATCTGATATAGCATCCTTAACCACTTGCAGCTACGACTTTACATGTCCTTCCATCTTTATACAGTTTTCCTTTACCAACAGATTATAGCCTGTAAAGGAGTTGCATGGAAAAAAGACAGCTCTTCATCTGTATCTAAAGAGTATAAAAGAATTATGGCTCACACTTTGATCTAATGGGTGATTCCACCCTCAAATCAAAAGCTTGTACTAATGACTAAGGCAACAACCTGCTTTTCTATGGTTCATCAAAAGATACTTCTTATGGGACAATACATATATACTTTAAAAAGAAAAGATCAAAAGCATAACATAAGGCAAAGTGCTAGAAGGAAGAGATTCTAATCAACAAATTGCCCTTCCAAATCTAATCAACAAATTGCACCCTAGTATTGTGCTGGCTCAAACTCAACTTGGTCCATATACAAGTTCGATTTGGTGTGATTTTCAATACACGCTTCTAGAAATGTAGTTTCCTGGTATATTTCTTCAAGTTGTCACATCCTAATATGGAGGAGCAACATACTGAGATGTTTTGTCCTCAGCATATAGGGCATTTGTTCCACGGCATGAAAAAACTGTCAACCAAAACAGTTAAAAGTTTTTTTTTTGGTAAGGCCAAAACAGTTTGTGGTGGCAACTGCTTTCCCTGGTTCAAGATCGTTGGGAGGGTAATGTTTCAACAGTGTCTAAAAGTTTTGGGTATTCAGATCTTGTCCATTACTCCGTGTAGAAACCACCATGGAGGACTATGTGGCTTTGTGACTTGAACGGGAGTAATTTATCGATGATTGTTTTTGTTGTCCATTTGTCTCGTACCAAAAACAGTTACAAGATGAAGCTCATAAATGTAGAAAAGCCAATGAGCTTGATTATCAAGATTTGTGGAACTGTCTTAGCAAGGCTTTTGGGTGAAAATCTTACTAGGTTGGACAGCTTCAAATAAACTCTATGAGAGAAAGGCATAGTAGTTTGCCGTTATGGTGATCAAGCTTATGCCTAAAAGGATTAAAGCAACATCCAATGTACTACGATATACAAACTTCTAGCACGCCATAACACAAACAAGTTTCCTTTCAATGTACTTCGACATTGCTATTGTTCGACAAGTATTATTAAGACAATCATCTCCTATAGAGAGGAATGCACCTGAATAGAGATAAGAGAGGAGTCTCCTCATCCAACCACAAGGCAAACACAAAGGCCAGCGTGATCCAACTTCACCCCACCTCTAATGAGAAAAGGAGACGATGGAGCACACTGGAGTCCCAATATTGTAAAACAAAGAGACCCATGCAAACTCTGAAATGCTAATGATTTTCAAGAGAGAGAGAGAGAGAGAGAGAGAGAGAGAGAGAGATAAGGTGAATGATAACAGAACAAATCATTTTGAGAACCAAAACCATTAACCAATTAGCTAATTCGATCTTTTCATTAAGCTATCTAATCTGATGACAAAATTAATTGCCACTATAAACTTGTGCAAAGAGCTAACGATAGGATCTAGCGCGTAGTTCCTGTAAATGTACTATAAACATTGAGATAAAAACTGTAACTTACATTAACTAAATTAGCCAATCTCAACATACCTTGATCACCTGCAAAGGCAAAACAGAACATTAAAATCGACATCAGACACAATATCATGTTTAAACAACCAAGAAATTCCGCCATTGCCACCACAAAGACAATAGAAGCAATGTTGTCTACACATACATATCATTCAAATTTCAGGTACTAAAAAGAAATACCATCTTGCAGCCAAATGAACACTAAGATGATACCTTTGTCCTCACGGAAAGCGGATTCGCAACAACGAATTTGAAAAACTGAGGAAGATATTTTCTTTCTCCATCACCATCGAATACAATGCTTTGCAAACCAGGCTGCGTAAGAAGATCAGCAAAAAAGATAAGATGCGCAAGTTCAAATCACGTACACCTTTGCACACCTAATTGAAAGTACTCATCAAAACAAAGTATAGCGAAACTCACGTGTGAGCTCCAAGTTCCTTCACATTGTGTTCCACAATAATATCATAACGCCCTCCCCGCACGTATCGTTTCCACCGGAGCCTTGGAAGTATCCAAAAGCAAAATCCACTCGCTTCTCGGTTTGAATTTCCGCAAAACTAATCTCCCAAACGTAACGGCCGACCACCTATTCGCCTTCACAACATAAATCAAATCAAACTAAAAAATTTTCCAACCGCCAAGGCAAAAAAAGAAGAAGACACGAAATAAAAACTTGCGCTTGAACACCCAAACAAAAATGGGAAAAAAAAAAAACACGCAACAATCAAAGGGAATACACAAAGAAAAGCGCTAACCTTGGTAGGCCAAGCAGGTGGTCCTTGACTTTGGCAAGAATGAGATCGCCAAACTCAATCGACGCTTTATTTTGCCTTGCTCGCCCCTTCTTGTGCCCTCTAGCCAGAATCGAAAACCCTAGAAAAGCAGACCGTGGAACGAGCTGCACCAATGGTTGATGAAGACAGAGGAAGAGCCGATGCGGACGCCGAATGGAGCGAGGAGAGGCGAGACGATCTCGCCGAGTCGTGGGTGTTGGGAGGGAGAGAAAGCGCGATGGAGGAGGACCGAGTGTGGGGAAATTTGGGAATAAACTAAGGGAGTTAGGGCTTTTACGCTTTTTAGCAAGGCGTTCCGCCTGGTCCGTTCCGGTTCCGTTCCTATAGGAACCGAACCGAACCGAACCGACGGTTCCTAAAAAATGGAACTGGAACCGAACTGCCACCCTTAGAATGGAACCGAACCGACCCGCCGGTTCGGTTCTTGATTCTCGGTTCTACCCTAGAACCGTGCTCACCCCTAATTAGAATAAGTCCATATTTGGGAAGTCAGATTGTTCAGAGACAACTGGGACAAGTCACTTAAGAGGGTTAAAGTTTACTTTACGTTAATACAACGGATATATGTGCAGTATCGATTCAGCAAGTGCTACCTTGATTTAAAAGATTATGAAGACAAACCAAAAGAAAAGGCTGAAGGATTCCAAAATACAGCTGATTGCATGAACTTGTGATGTTGATATTGAATGACCAAAAGATAAAACATGCTTAAGCAGTTCTGGCTATTCAAACATTGCAAGATTCGACCCGATGCATCTGAAGCAATTCACATCCCTAGAATGATTTATGTAACATAAACTCTTAGCTGCACCTGTGATGACGCATATGCACTGTCCATGTGGATCATGAAGGAAGATGATGATTAGCTTCCAGTAAAACCACATTTAAGGAAAAACCTGAAAGCCATATTTTCATACATCCCTAAAATCTGAACCAAGTCTTTTGAACTTTGCCATGAAATTATCTGAAGGTTTCGGTGAAGGGAGGTAATTGATAGGGCACTTAGGATTAGTTCGCTCTACCCTGCAAAATGAAAGCATTTATCTGATATTAAAATGATTGATTACATAAGCACCTGCTAATCTCATTCCACCAGAACTTTTATCTGGTAAAACTTATTTTCTCTTGTAAGAGTTATTATACGATATTTGTTTAATAAAAAATGACAATACTTCTCGTGACCTGATATTTGAAAACTTAGCAAGAAAGAACTCTAGTTAATAAGGAAAAAAACAAAAGAGAAAAAGTACTTACTCATAGTTGAGGAGAAAATAGTGTAGAAAGATGGACATCTCAAGCTTGGCCAAGTCGCTTCCTGGGCAAGACCTGCTTCCTGCTCCAAATGGAATGAAAGCACCTCCCTTCTTTCTATAATTCTACTTGCAAAAAATGAGCAAGTGAAATATCAAACCCAAATATGTGTTTGAAAAAGCAGAGTTGAAAACATAGCGAATGAGCGTGAAAAGATTTCTAAGCACATAAATAGCAGACACAATGCAAGATGGCTCTCTTACATCCCATCTTGAAGGATTGAACTCTTCTGGTTCCAAGTAGTTTGCCGGATCCATATGAACACCTCTGAGGCAAATTAGGACATTCCACCCTTTTGGTATGAGATATCCTGAGAAGAAAATTTTCTTTCGAATGAGGAATCATCAGTAAACAGAAGGAAAATGAGGGAAATTGTGCGGCCGACCATTGATTGTGGTGTCTTCTTTCGCCTCTCGAAACAACGAGAATCCAACATTAACTCTGTGGAGCATCTCATCGATCGCCTACACCTATAAAGTATAAAGTTTAAGAGAATCAAGAGAATTATGAAGAAAAGATTTTATGCAACTGATACATTCTCCATCCACTAAGTACATATACTTATATAAGAGATTACAAGCCGTTAGAATCAATCAAATTGAATTTACAAAATTAATCAAATTGAGTTTACAATCCTTAATCTTAGCACTTGCTTGTTATGTGAGATTCTTCCTTGACTTTAGTACTTGTGTGATTTGATTTGATCTTGATTCCTTGATTTGTGCCATTATCCTTAACACGCCCCCTCAAGATGGCTTCCATCAAAGATGCCAATCTTGGGTCGCAAATAACTTAATCGAGGTTTGGATAATGGTTTTGTGAGGGCATCTGCAAGTTGATCCGTGGTTGAGATGTGGGAGACGCGAAGAGCTCCACTTGCAACTAAATCACGAACGAAATGGTAATCTATGGCAATGTGCTTCATTCGGGAGTGAAAGACCGGATTTGCACATACATATGTGGCGCCGATGTTGTCACAGTGATAGAGTGGAAGTGGTGATCGATTGGATGCCAAGTTCGGATAGCAGATTTCGAATCCATTGTAGTTCTGCTGTGGCGGTGGCAATGGCACGGTACTCGCTTCAGTCGAAGACCGAGCAATTGTGCGTTTTTTCCACGCACTCCAAGACACTGGATTAGGGCCGAGATAGATGACAAATGCAGAGGTGGATGATCGGTCATCTGCATTACCTGCCCAATCAGCATCGGAGAACCCGTGAAAAATGGATGTCATGGAGCGTGTTAGATGTAACTCATGAAATAGGCTTCCTTTTAAGTACCGGAGAAGTCGCTTAGCAGCAGTCAATGTGTGATAGTGGGATGTTGCATGAATTGAGATAATTTGTTGACGGAGAATGCGATGTTGGGTCTTGTGATTGTGAGATATTGAAGGGCCCCAATAAGACTTCAATACTCACTTGCAATGGTTGCCTCGGCAGGATCATTGGCAGATAAGTTGATTCCCACAGCCAATGGAGTGCTTACCTCCTTGGCTTCATCCATTTTGTGTTTTTGTAAAATCTCACGAATATACTTATTTGAGAGAGAAGTATACCCGTCTTGGTTGGGATCACTTCAATGCCAAAAAGTAATGAAGTGGTCTCAAACTTTCACAAAGAAATGCATAGACAAGGTTTCAATGAATTTGGCAATGAAAGAAGTGTCATTGCCTATGATGACGAGATCGTCCACGTAGACAAGGAAGAATGTTGTAATTGGACCCATGGTGTAAATGAACAAGAATGGATCAGAGTGGGAGCTACGAAAGCCGTGAGTGTGTAGGAATTTATTCAATGCGGTGTACCATGCCCTTGGCGCTTGTTTTAATCCGTAAATAGCTTTCTTAAATTTGCATACATGGTTCGGTCAAGTCGAATCAATAAACCCCAGAGGTTGAGTCATGTATACTTCATTCGTGAGATCCCCTTGGAGGAACGCATTGTTGACATCAAGTTGCCGAAGTGGCCATCCTCGGTTCAATGCAATAGAAAGCATAACGCGAATGGTGGTCGGTTTGACAACGGGACTAAAGGTATCATTGTAGTCAATCCCGGGGTGTTGGTGGAAGCCTTTGGCAACGAGATGCGCTTTGTAGTGCTCAATGCTGCCGTCAGGTTAGTGTTTAATTTGGAAGATCTACCTGCAACCAACAACGTTACTAGAATTTGTGTTAGGGGTGAGTTCCCATGTTCCATTGTGCGGTAGCGCATTAAACTCCTCAGACATGGCATGTCACCATTTGGCATCCCGCAAGGCTTGAGTAACACATGTTGGTTCAATGGTATTGGGTAGAGGATGTTTAGTGGTGTGATGAATTTGTTTGGATTTGAAGATGTTATTCCTGGATCGTGTAATCATTGGATGGCTGCGGGTTGCGGCCGGTGGAGGTAGTGGTAACGTTGGTTGTGGTGGTGGATCAGAGAATGAGGAAGGTGGGTCCGATGGGGTAGGGTTTATGGTAGACAATGATATCTTATTTTGATTTGAGTTGGTTTGGGTTTTAATTAAGGGGTCAGTTGTGGGTGGATTGAGTGGTGGCTGAGGTTGTGATTCAGGTTGATGATGGTTGTTGGTGGCGTCGATGCTGTGAACTAGAGATGCAGCTGTTGCATGGGAAGTAGGCAGCGAGTCAGCAGCAGTTGTAGGAGCTTGCGATTGGATCGGCGTTGGGACACGAGGCGAGGTTGGACTTGTTTGTTGGGCAGTGATTGGGAGTTGGATCCATGTGGGAGTCGTAGGTGGTAATGGATTTGGAGGTGAGGAGTTTATTGTGACATATGGAAAAATGTGTTCGTGGAACACAACGTGATGAGAAGTATAAACACATTTGGTTTGGGGTTCGAAACATTTGTATGCATTTTGAGAAAGCGAGTAGCCAAGGAATATGTATGGAGGGGAATGGTTATCAAGCTTGTTTTGGGCATAGGGGCGGAGCCACGAATAGCATAAGCATCCGAAAATTTGAAGTTTGAAATAGTTTGGCTTTTGATTGAAGAGTTTTTAATATGGAGATTGATATTGAAGGATTAGGGTGGGTAGTCGATTGATGAGATATGCAGCGGTTTGACAAGCAAAACGAGGTTGGAAGAGATGCGTTGTGGAGTAAAGTTAAGCCCATTTCTACAACATGGCGATGTTGCCGTTCGGGGCGATGCCATTGTGTTGTGGGGTGTGAGGAGGAGTGGAGAGGTGAGAAATACTGTGTGGCGAAAAAAATTTTGAGTTTTTGATACTCACCTCCGCCATCGGAGTAGACAGAGATAATAGGACGTTGAATTTGTTTTTTGACAATTTGTTTAAAAGGACTAAAAATGGCATAAACGTAAGATTTTTTTTGCATAGGACAAAGCCATATGTATTTTGTAAAATGGTCGACAAATGAAACGTAATATTTGAAACCATCAACCGAGGTGTCCGGAGTAGGACCACAAATGTCGGTATAGACGAGTTCTAGTGGATTTTGACTTGAGAGAGTAGAAACATTGAATGGCAAACGATGACTTTTGTTGCATTGGCACGAATCACAATTTGATTTGGAAATGGATTTGGACATAGGACTTATGGGTAATGAAAATGTCCTAACTACATATTTTTGAATGGAGAGAGAAGGAGTCCCAAATGTCGATGCCAGTGGCAATGAGCCACTTTCTCTCCTATGAAAGCCACGGGTTGGTCTTTGTGTGGCCATATGAAGAGTGGCATCCGATAAACTCTGTACGTCACTCCTGTTTGAAGATCCTTCACCAAAAAGAATGTGGCAAAAAATTCAATAGAAGTATTATTTTGGGCACAAAATTTAGAGATGGAAATTAAATTTTGAGTAAGGGACGAGGCAAAACAAAGGTGTTTTCGAGACACAAGTTTTGTCGTCCCAACATGTGAATACTCAAACGTGTCCCGTCGCCAATAACAATGTCATCTGGTTCTTCATATTCCGAGTGGAGAGATAGGTTTGCTAAGTCGTTGGTGAGGTGGTGGAACGCTCCTGAATCAACAAGCCATTGTGGGGTTGAAAGTGTGGTTGTTGTGTGGTGCACAACAGGTTCGGTATTTGGACGACCTTGGATACGATAGTGTTTACACCAGAAAGTGGAAAAAATCATGGAAATAGGCATCGGGAGCTTTGGCGTCGGTAAGGTGAGCAGAGGATTGGCATCAGCAACTTATCGATAGTTAGGTGTCAATAACAAAACTGCTTATGGATAAGAGTGGTTATTTGAACGTGGAGAGTGCCTAGAAAATAGGAAGATAATAACCACCGTTAGGAAGTTACTTTTTATTTAAAATTTAAAAGTTGTGAACGCTTGTACGAGATTATAAATATCCCAAGTTTGTATAGTGTAAGGCCCCCCCTCAACAGCAGAACTCATGTTCTCTATCATTTTATCTTTCTTTTATCTTTACATTTCCTGCACTCGTATCTTTACATTTGGCCAAGGCCATTATGTTCCTGCAATTTACAAGCTTTAATTCTTTAGGAGTAGTTCTAATGCTCATATTCACGTCGCCGAGTCGTCCTCCGATATGAATCTTTATCCTTGGTGCTTTGTCATCGAGTCAAATCCCGGCGTAGTACCGCCGCTCTTTCAAGCTTCGTCCTCGAGTCAAATTCCGTCGAAGTTTGTTTCGATAGTACTTCCTAAACTTTTCCGTCGAGTCAAACTCCGGTTTGGCTTAGGTTTGTACAATTCCATGTTGATTTTTATGATCGCTTGGATATTTCCTGTCAAATCACCACAAAACCCGTCCTTCGATTAAAAGCCGAATATCCATTTTCGATGTTTGTTTCCTTACGGATTAAATTACGGAGAAACAGATAGCAAGTCTTGGCCGTGTGGCCATATTTATCGCAAAATTGACCTAGAGGTCGAGAGTCATGAGATTGAGATGGGCTGCCCTGCTGGGTGGAGTTTCTACGGGACTGTTGGCTGCTAGAGTTGTTGTGGGCACCATGAGAAGCACCACGTCCGTTTTGGGCACCGCTCCAGCGAGCAGCGGACAACCTAGAGTGTGATTTGACAGTATACTGAGCAGTGACAGGAATGAATTTTGCAGCTTTTTCTTTATGCTTAAGATAAGCTTCATAAGCGACAAGTTTGTCGTGTAATTCCCCAAATGAAATAGGATTTTCTCTAGCGCGAATTGCAGCCTCTAATTCTTTAAATTCAGGATCAATTCCACGTAAAGTATGAATAACAATATCATCATCTTGAAGGGGTGTATCAATAATGGAGAGTTCATCGGCAATACCCTTTAATTCTTGAAGATATTTGGAAACTGACCTCGATTGACGCCGGATTGTGGACAACTGGTCCTTGAGAAACATCACCCGAGAACGGGATTTGTTGGCATAAAGGTTGGTGAGCTTTTTTAGTGCCTCTTGAGAGGTTTCGCTGAATGCAATAAGCGGCAAAATAGATTCAAAAACTGAGTTGAAAATGGCGGATAACAATAGCTGGTCCCGACGGATCCACAATGTGCGTGTTGGGACCGGGCTGGTCCGCATTTAATCAAGTGACGGACAAGGGTGTGTGCCATCATCAAATTGGAGCAGATCATGCCCGATTAAAATGGCTTGAAGTTGTGCTCGCCAAGAGGGAAAGTTGTCAGCTGTGGGCTTCACGGGAAGTTGAGCAGTGTTGCCGATGGTGATGAGACCAGTTGCAGAAGAGTTGGTGTTGTCACTGATTGAACTCGATATGGTGGGATCGAAGGCTCAATTGAGCGAAAAAGCTCTGATATCATATAAAGTTTAAGAGAATTGAGAGAATTCCGAAGAAAAGATTTTATGCAACGGATACATTTTCCATCCGCTAAGTATATGTATTTATACAAGAGATTACAAGCCGTTAGAATCAATCAAGTTGAATTTATAATCCCTTGATTTTAGCACTTGCTTGTTATGTGAGATTCTTCCTTAACTTTAGCACTTGTGTGATTTGATTTGATCTTGATTCCTTGATTTGTGCCGTTATCCTTAACACAAAGCACATCAATAAATCGCACGATGCCTACTTGCATGGACAATGATCATTTCACTGAACAGAAACAACTTTTTAATTCTCTATCTGGTCCGAACGTTTCTTTTCTTCGTTACATTTTGTATCATAGGTTGAAGGGAAAAAAATGGAGACATACCTTAGCCAGATACTCCATTTGTTTGATCACCTGGTAAGTTAATCCTTTCTGCGTCGGTTCTCTCCTTTTAAGGATCTGAATTTGCTCCTCCTGGAAATTGAATTCAACTCAAAACCAATTTTTCAGAATTTTAAATGAATTTTGGCAATATTCTACGCAACCGGCGTAGAATAGCATGTGTGTTTTCTGATCGAGAGCTGTAGCTGTTATGCGAGAATAAGCAGATCCGGGTCGGATCTCCACATCCGACCCGATCGGGACCGACCCGAACACGCCGCCCGGGTCATGACAAACCGGGCTCATATGTTGAGCCCGTAAATTTTTAAAGAAACAAAAAGGAGAGCCCAACCCGAAAATTTTTTTAAAATAAAAGCCCCGCCCGCTACCATAAAAAAAAATACTTCAGCCCAAAATCTCAATTTCGCCCAACCGCCGAAAAGCCCAATACCTAATTAGAACCTAAAAGCCCACACGCTGAATAAAACCTACCAGTCGATTCACACCCGACCCTACGCTGAAACCCTACCCGGGTCGGGCCGACCCGACTTCGTCACCGACGACCCTTCTCGCCCACCACGCCGCCGTGGCCTCGCCTTCCACGGCCCGGTCGCCCGCCACATGGCCGCTTCCCCTTCGCCGCCACGGAACGCGGTCGCGAGCCGCTTCCTGGCCGGGCGGCCACCGCCTTGGTTCATGACTGCCAAGACACGACACCGGGCCTCCCCGAGCTCGCTTCATGCTGCTGCCCGCCTGGATTCGCACCACCGCCCGACGTAGGGCAAGGAAGGCCCTTCTAAGCCACCAGCTGTGGTGACCGCGACCACTGAGGCCGGGCTCCAAACCCCGACGAAGGGCCGGATGGCCATGGATCAACAGGTCCCGACATGGGACCGCTTCACCGGGCCTCCCGCAATCGATCGAACACCGAAATGCGGCTTAGATGATGGTTCAACAGATCGTAAACACACTCAAGGATCGATACGCCTTCGTAACGCAAGGGAAACGATAACAAATTTCAGAAACGAGGTTCGAAAGCATTTTGTCGAACAATGGAGCTACCCGATGAAAATGAAAGATATAGGGCTCGATCAAGCTTCAAAACGGACCAAAATCGCCGACACTAGACACACTAAGGACCGTATACGCAGGCGCCACCGCCGAACTCGGGCGAGCTTGATGGTCATGAGGTCTGCCAAAGACTTCCCAAGGAAAAATAGAGTACCAACAGACAATTGTGGGCTACGGTTGGTGTCCTACTCGACTCAAGGTGAATAGGGTTAACGCCGTAGATCGGGCTACTCCGCGCATCTTCGCACCGCTACCGGATCCTCTAGACCGACTTTAATCAAACCCAAAACAAAACAAACCTCAACACGCCGGACGGACTCACCGTGGAGGATCTTTGGCCGCTGGGTTACGCTGGCGTGTCACAAGTAGGGATCGCTCCGTCTCAACCTCTCGCCCTCTCTCTGGAACTCTCTCTCTCTCTCTCGTCTCTCTCCCGCTCTCTCTTTCACTCTACATTTCGCTCCCTCTCCCTCTCTCCCTCTCGAGTCTCTCTTTCTCTTTTTCTCTCCACCTTTCCGTCTCCCCCCCTTGGAACTCTCTCCCAGTGCTCTGCCCCCCCTCGCTCTCTCTCTCGCTCTGGTCTCTTTTTCTTTTCCTTCTTCCTGCGCGCCCCTTGCACCCCTCTCCCTTCACTGTCCTCTCCCCTCTCTTTTCTCTCTTTTTTTTTTTTCCTCCCTGCCCCCTCTGCTCTTTTCTGGACTTCTTCGCTGGCTTTTTTTTTTCCTTCCCCAGGCGCAGGGCTAGAAAGGGAGTAGGCCAGCGTTGACTAGTTCAACGCTGGCTTCTCCTTTTTTTTTTTTTTTTTAAACTAATTTTTAATCTTTTTTTAAAAAAAATTAATTTTTGAAAATAAACATAGAAAATATGTTCTAATATGCCCTATTAATGTAAATGCACCTAATAACTATATGCCATGCAGTTTTAATGAAAATATTTTTGGTTTAGGGCTTAAAAATTAAGCCCTAATTTTTACGCGATAAACCCTAAATGATTTGGGCAAAATTTAGGTGTCAACAGTTTTGCCCTCTTTGAAGGGAAGCTCAAGAGGTTCTCTTCAAAGACGAAAAGACACCTAAATTTGGTCCACGGAAGGCAAGTGAAAGTTGGCTTTATGCAAGAAAAGAGAATAGAATGAAGATAAAATGAAATAAAACAAAATAAAATGAGGATAAAATAAGTAAAATAAAATAAGATGGATAAAGTGTGGTTTAAGGTTGGACCACAAACCTTTGATGCGTGGTTTAAGGTTGGACCACAAACCGTTGATGCGCAGCGGTTTAAGGTTGGACCACAAACCGTTGGTGCGCGGTTTAAGGTTGGACCACAAACCGTTGGTGCGCGGTTTAAGGTTGGACCACAAACCGTTGGTCTTGTGTTTAAGGTTGGACCACAAACCTTTGCGCGGGTTTAAGGTTGGACCACAAACCTTTGCGCGCGGTTTTAAGGTTGGACCACAAACCTTTGGTTTTAAGGTTGGACCACAAAACCTTTGGTGCGGGTTTAAGGTTGGACCACAAACCTTTGGTGCGCGGTTTAAGGTTGGACCACAAACCTTTAGTCGGCAGTTTAAGGTTGGACCACAAACCTTTGGTGCGCGGTTTAAGGTTGGACCACAAACCTTTGGTCTTGCAGTTTAAGGTCTTGGCGTTTAAGGTTGGACCACAAACCTTTGGTGCGCGCGTTTAAGGTTGGACCACAAACCTTTGGTGCGGCAGTTTAAGGTTGGACCACAAACCGTTGATACGTGGTTTAAGGTTGGACCACAAACCTTTTTGAAATCTGTGGCGGTTTAAGGTTGGACCACAAACCTTTTGAAATGCGTGGTTTAAGGTTGGACCACAAACCTTTGAAATCGGGGTTTAAGGATTGACCCGGAACCTTTTGAAATCGTACCTGGGTGTACATACCTGTAGGTCAGATCGGATTGCTTAAAAGCCTTCTGTCAGCGAGGCTTAAAAGACCTGGACACTTAGGGGCTCTTGTCCGAGGGTTCGATAGATCGCCTATCGTGTCCTCCCCAGCAGGGTCTTGGGAATTCATGAATTCTCGGATGTATCTTAACACTTCTGAAATCAGCTTAAAGGTTGGTGTTCGAGGAAACGTCACCTGTCTTACGGGATTAGTAATAACAGGCACGCGTTAGAACAAGTGCTCTAGTAGCGAAAACGTATTTAGGCAAGATAACATCACAATAAGCCATATCAAAATGATATCATCAATGAAAAAGCATTGATTGCGTGAGCAATTTAGGATAGACTCAATTGTTTGGAAAACATTTAACATCCATCAATATCGCAAAATTGCCTTTAGGCTTGACAGACGCCATTAATCATCAAATTCCCTTAGGAGAAAGTCTTTTGTCAAAATGATCTTAACTCACGAAGAGAGCCCATTAAGCATGCCAAACAAGAATTCCTTAGTCTGAAAGGACTTCTCACATACTCTCAGAAAGGCTGTTTGATCCCATCCATTAATGTGGGAAGTAAATCTGATCTCTCTGTATATCTCACACTGTCAGTGTCGAGGGCTTCGAGAATCATTCGCAATAAGTACGCATTGACCGATCCAAGAGGTCTTTAAAATGACCGTAATGTAGATTTGGTCACGGTTTCAGCAATGAATGAGCATTAACGGCTAAGGAGTGAAATAATTACCAATCAGCATCTCCATCGGGTTTACAAGTCGAGAAACCTTAAGACGAGATAAGATAAATTTGCCCCCACTACTTCAAGCGATAGCTTGTTTGGGAATCCAAATTTCTACTTAAACCATCCCAATCAGAAGAGACTTTGAAGAAGGTTGTAACATTAGCAGTAAAGGCTCGAAAGGCTTAGAAATTCTCGAATGGGATTTATGAGTTGGTGATTATCATAGCATCATTATCATATCATCCAATCCTTTGAAGGCACTCGACTTCTGAAATTCAACTCGCCTCGAAAGTCCATTGACTAATCGTTTTAATATAAGAGCTTTGCTCCTTTCTCTAATGACTTTTGCTTTTGCAATGATTTTTTTTTTCGCATTTTGCTTTTGATATTCCCTTTTTTTTTTTTCATGAGAATTTTTTCTTGATGCAACTTTTTTTTCATTTGGCCTTGCTTTTACTAGGCACAATTTGCTTTTTTCATGCCCCCTAGTTTTCATTTGACTTTTGCTCTTTTCATTTTTTTTTTTGAGCTTTCAAAACTTTCGAGATGTTTTTCATACTGTCTCATGAGTACCAATTGTCTTGATAAATCACGTGCTTTGCCCCAGTGTAGGGAGATAATCACCATCGGTTTTAGAAATGAATATTTAGGCTCAACTTGGCTAAGCGAAGGGTATGAGTGTGTTTGGGCAGAGAAATGAATACTCTTCTTCATTTTGGGATGTTTCAAGCTTCCATAAGGATTCACCTGAAGTTACCACGAAAAAGATTAATGCAAGTAAGGGCAATGAAGTCTTTCTCATCTTTTCCTCCAAAGAATGCCGACCAAAACCTCCAAATTTGCCCCATTATAGGGTGGCTCTTGACAGGGGTATTTTGTAGAAATTCTCCACATGTAAAGGCTCAAAGGGGCTAACTATGGTCACCTGTAGTGTATAGGATAGAAGAAGGAAATGCCTCCTTTCATTTAGATCCATGTACTACTTATGAATGAATCTCTTGCTCTTAAACAACACTAACTTTCTCTTCCACTCAACTCTCAAAGTGTTTGTGGGGCGTGTTTGGGAATGGTTTGCCTTTCCTCATTCTAAGTATTTCTCACTTGGCATTATTAACATTTCCCTTTCATTTTGTTGAGATCATCACGAATTGATTAATCTCCATAGGGAATTTTGATTCAAAATGAACGATCCGTCAAGCACAAAGACAATTTTTAATAGGGATGACATTCAAAATTTTTGTGAAGAGCTTGCTTTTTCAGTCTCCACTTTAGTGCTTGTTTTTTCTCAAAACCATCAAAGACTTTTTTTTTGTGATGAAAATTATCCATTTGATTTCCATTTGAATTTTGGGAGAAGGGTACTTACCCGCGTCATGGCGGCTTGGTAAACCTATAAAGAATAAAACAGAATGTGTTAGTTAAATACCCTTTAGGGATTGAAACATTGGGAACGATACAACATTACCCCTCGTTTGCATTTGTCCTCAAGTCTTTAGTGCTTCGGTATTTGACAACTCCTTCATACGCTTTCGTCCGCCTTTGGCTTTTGGTGCTTCTTATTTCAACGTTTGAGGGCATTGTCCTATGGGTGCTTTCCCTTTTCATTGCAGCAAAATGGATGATTCGTCTTCATCGTGGTTTCTTGAAAGAAGGTGTTGTCACCTTGATCAAACACATTGTTTTGTCGGCTTGATTATACTAAAGCTATTTGCCCCAGCTAGATGACACTTGCCCCAGCTAGATGCTTTCTCTTCCGGAGACTTCAAAGATGTTCAATACTCCTTCATGCCTTCTTACGAAACTTGTTTAATCTTCATAGTCCTTTGCTTGGGTCTTCACTTTTGATCGCCTTGACTGTTCGTGCCCCGACTATTTTCACGTGTCCCTAGTTTGATGGACAGAAGTTCTTCAAATGCACTATTTTGCCCCATCATGACGCAACCTTTCGTTTGTCACAATGGGATGGATGGTTTGGCCTCGTCATGCCTTTCTAGCTAGAAGCATTATCGCTATGGTCAAACACATTCTTTATTTTGTGTTGAACCAATCGACTCCACTTTCTTATACTTCATGGACAGGGTTTACTTCCCTTTCAAAGGACATGCCCCTGCTTATCACCCCTGCAAAAAGGGAATGGAACATGTCATCTCCATTCTCAAGTGAACTTAATTTAGGAACGATACATCCCTTTGTGCTAAATTGGATGATTTTGTCGCGATTTGTTGACGGAGGTGCTGTCCCTATGATCGATACACTCTCCTTCAATGTGTATTGCCTCATCATGCTTTTTTTTTTTGGAAGAAGTTGTTGTCGCCATGGCCAAATACATTACTTCATCTGCAAAACAAGAGATGGCACAAGTCATTTCTATTCTCGCTAGACTAATTTGGGAACGATATACACCCTTTTCTTTTTTGGGATGACGCAATTATGGACTAAGTTGTCCTTCTCATGCAATCCTATCGATTCCCGGAATTTGCCTTACATTGACTCTTTTGGTCCTCACGAATTCTGCACAAGAGGAGGAAAAAGTCATTATTTAAATAAATCGAATTTAACTTGGAACGATTATAACCTTTTACTCGAGGGCACCATTTGATGGCTAATTCTTGCTTGTGTACATCCATGCCATGAAGGATCATTTCGCAAAACCACCAATAATCATCTCCACGCTGGATTAATGCTGAAAAGCTATTTGAAGGCGCAAAAATTGCAGCTACTAATGCTTAGCAATTCCAAATGGATCATAGCTCATTCCTCTTCTTGTCTTTTGACAATATCGTTTGGATAGTCCGCATCCATATATGTGGACCCATCAAAGAGCTTCCCATGAGTTATAGATGTCACTAACCCGTGAAGTAGTCTTGGTGTCGAGGAATCTTCGCATTTTGTGGGGGCTCTTGATGCCAAATGCAAAACTCGGGAATGTTCAGGTTCTGTCAATCCTGGCATTCATTATCTGGAGTCAATTAGAAAATTTTCCCCAAAATGGCATTCTCAGGCATCCATCCATTTCAGCATTGGTCATGACATCGAAGGGCACATTTTGTTCTCGAAAGCCCATCTTCTCGCCACTTGGGGCAACAATTTCCCACAAGTAATTTGTCTCGAAGAACTCTATCGGATGTGATGAGTTGTATAACCCGAAATCACTTTCTTCAAAGCTTGTACGTGGAAAGTGGCCAAAGAAGATCCACAGCAACGTTGTAGGAACGACAAAATGTGTCTTCCAAGGTAGATCTCCACCGGTCTCGTTAGATGAGTTTGTTGATGATTAACTCATTTATCTTTACACATATCATACACGGCGCCTTGTGTGCTCGTATCTTCTTGCATGACCTCATGTGGGTGTCCCTCTAGCTTGTTAATGCCTTCACTATCTGCATGCCTAATTACATCGATGATGAATCATTGCACGTTTTCAGGCTCAAGTTATCCATGCCTTCGTAGTTTTGCCTTCGGAGTTCTAACTCCTGCCCCGATCTCGCAATTAGCCAACTTTCTTGCACCTCCCATCAACAATGTAGATGGAGTATCTTTCACATGGAGAGTAATTTGGTTTGGAGTTTCGAGAAATTTTGTCTTCCAGGCTAGTCGTAGGAAACTCAATATTGCTTCTTTCACAATCTTGGCTTTCTCAAAATTTCGAGGATGCCTCCATTTTTAGCCCAATGTTAATGACTAAGAAACTTGTCAACAAATTCTTGCCGGATAGCTCATATTATTCAAGTTGCAGACTGAGCAAACACGCAACGCTATCATGACATAATCAAAGACCACACATATGGGGGCAACTAATTCTCTTCTTCCGATAAACGTCTGCCAAATAGAGCAAAAATCACGAGCACTTGTACTTCCCGACACACTTCAATTGGCGATTATGGCACGTTATGTTTGACTCGAGTTTCAAGTGCCTACACTTTTGCCTTTTAGAGGATGTGAATGCCGATCTTAGGCAAACCTTTAATTTTTCCTGGTTGACAAAAATGGATGAAAAAATCAGTTGATGCACGAGGAGTCTATATTAGAACGATTACAGAGTTACCATATCACGATGTCCTTTTGCAGACCAACCCGAGAAATGATCAAGCGAGCGATAAAATGTTATGCAAAACTTTCTTGAAACTATTTTTTTTTTTTTTTGCAAAACACTTTGAAAGTAAAGCATAAAAAAGCTTAACTCAGGGGTTCAATTTGAAATATTCCAAGTACTTTCAAAGAGCGATGCTACAAATTAGAATCTCACTACTTATAGGCGTAAGTCGCATGATTTTCAAAAACATCGATTGGGTTCACATTAAAACCCAAAATGGAAAACGCAGTTCCAAATGATAATAAAGGGATGAAATTTGAGAAACTTTTGAATAGATGAGTGTAAACAAGCAATTCACGTTCTAACTCTAAACTTCGGTTCCTTGCATGATTAAGCAAGAGAATTCCAAGGGATGACTATTACGCATAACCTGCGAAAGGAAGACAATGTTAGTATGTGAATGAAAAAGTGATCTTTCACTGATGCCGCCTCTTATGACAAAAGCGAGGCAACAATACATGCCCCCATGGTTCCTATTTATGGGCATTTAGTATTTCACCAAGATTTCATCGTAAGTGGAGACATCATTAAAATATCAAATCGCGGCTGTCAATCAAGCGCCCTTTTTATTTCAAAAGTTTCATCGCAAAATGCGGCGTCAATTTTGAAGGACCGATTTGTGATTTTACTTTTGCAAAAATGAGGTGATTCATATTTTTAAAAAATTAATACACAAAAAGTGATTTGAATTTTGATTTCAAAATGTGAACAAAAAGAATTTTATTGAAAATGTGATTTCAATTTTATACCCCAAGATGCAATCTTGACTCGAAAAGAATTTCTGCACAAAAAATGCGATTTTAAGCCTACAACTGAAAATTTAGATAAAACCATTTATTTTGGTAGGGCTAAATCAACGATGTTTTGAAATTTATGCTCAAGGTTTACAATCAAGGGTGATTGCCTGAAATTTTCAATTATAAGCTTAGATCACCTAGGACACTTGATTGATTTTTTGCGAACTTCAAAGATGAAAGTTTGAACCAAAAGTGAGCAAGTAAAAAAAAAAAAAAAATACTTACGGTGGATGACGAACTTTCAATCACATAAACATGCGAATGTAACGTGTGGCTCGATTTCTATTCTAAATGGCTTGACAAATTGGAGCTACGAGGGTGGGATGACTAGTCGCACCTCGCGTACTAAGTCAAGTCCTCGCGACTCCGCTCGCAGGAATGATACCTCGATGCGACGCGGCCTCGCCAGCAAAGGTAAGCATTTTTGACACCAAGAAAGAAATTTTCGGGATTGAGTTGGGCAACCTCTACTCTGCGACCTCGCGGGTCAAGTCGTATCCCACTCAATACCATCCTAAACGTTCCTAAGCGCAGCCCCGTGTCCGGCAAAGATGGTTGTGTGTGCAACAATGTAGTGCTAAAACATTTAAAGCATGCACAACGATTTATATGCAAACAATGCTTTAAAAATTCGAAAAAAAATAAATATTCATTCCCAAACCCCAAACTTGTAAAACAAGGGGTTAATAATCACTCCACCCCTTATAACTCCCAACCTACAAAACCATTTAACACTTTGTTAGCGGACTTACCTTAGCCTTCACGATGCGCTTGCCATAAGACCACGTTGGTTAACAAACAATCAAGATATACTAGGCCTAAGTCCTCAGGTCCCCAGCGAGTCGCCAAGCTGTCGCGACCTCCCGAACGGCCCCAAGGACTACGGGGTTGGTTAATGGATTACTAGGCTGAACCTAGCTCGAGCTCTCCCAAGCCCATACCAATTCGCGACTTAAATTTAAAACACTGACATGCAAATCGATTTCATCTAGGAGTCGCCACTAATCAGTTTTTGGTAGGTCGATTAGACACCTAAGTAAAGCACGGGAGAAAAGCTTCACTTCTACGAACCAGAGATTCAACAGGTACGGGGACTTGATTACACTAATCGACTAATTAGTGCCCTTTCGGTACCTAATCTTGTTCAATTCACCACCTAACATGTTCTCGCTAATCGGGCGTCTCAAAATTCCATCCCTAACTAAGCTAAAGGGAACGACAATCAATATCCAAACCTAGACATGCATAATCAACTACGTGCGAGGTTAAATTAAATGTGCGATTCAAAGTGTGTGAATCAAGTATCGTGCGATTAAATCGACACTAAACACACAATAGGGCAAGAAAAGTAAATTCCAAAATCCGAATGAATTTTTTTTTATTAAAAAAATTTTAAGTAAATGAATAAAAAAAATATATTTTTCGAAAGCTTTTTAAAAAAAAAAATTTTGAAAATTTTTTTTTGGGATTTTTCTGAAATTTTTAATTTTTTTTTTTTAAAAAAATTAATTTTTTTTTTCGAAAAGTAAATAAATAAAATAAAATAAAACAAAATTGAAATTCGGGCTTTTCTCTTTTTTTAAAAAAAAAGTTTTTTTTAAATTTAAATTTTTTTAAAAAATATTTTAAAAAATATTAAAATAATACAATATAAAAATAAGTCGGATCCGGGTCGGATCTCCACATCCGACCGGATCGGGACCGACCCGAACACGCCGCCCGGTCCCGCGACAAACCGGGCTCATATGTTGAGCCCGTAAATTTTTAAAGAAACAAAAAGGAGAGCCCAACCCGAAAATTTTTTTAAAATAAAAGCCCGCCCACTACCATAAAAAAAACAATACTTCAGCCCAAAATCTCAATTTGACCCAACCGCGAAAAGCCCAATACCTAATTAGAACCTCGAAAAGCCCACACTGCTGAATAAAACCTACCCCCCCACGAAGGGCTGATGGCCATGGATCGAGGGTTCCTGGCATGGACCGCTCACCGCCTCCCGCGGCCGACGCACACCGGGAAGCGGGCAGCGCGACGGTTCATCAGAGAGATCGCGGGTAAAACACACCCGCGATCGACACGCCCCCGTAATGCAAGGGAAACGAACAAATTTCCCGTAAACGAGGTTCGGCATTTTGTCGAATAGCTTGGGCCTTGTGATGAAATGAAAGATTTAGGCTCGATCGAAGCAAAACGGACCAAAATCATCGACAGAACACACTAAGGACCCCGGTCACCTTGTAGCGTCCTTTGGCCGGAACTGTGAAGCGGCCGGACCGGTAGGCACGACGATGACCTCCCAAGGAAAATAGAGTACCAGAGACAGCGAGGCGGCGGTCACGGTCCTTACCCGACTCGCGGGGGTGAGCAGTGACAGCGGTAGATCGGGCTACCTCACGCGCACCTCGCACACCAGCAGCGCGGGATCCTCGGAGACCGACCCAGAATCAAACCCAAAAACAAAACAAAAAACCGGCCGGCCTTTCGGGATCGGGACCTACCGTGGGAGGATCTTTGGCGGCGGCTTAGGCGCGGCGATGCCAGCGGGGGCTGCTCCGTCTCAACCTCTCGCCCTCTCTCCGGAACTCTCTCTCTCTCGAGTCTCTCTCCCCGCTCTCTCTTTTCACTCTCTGTTTCGCTCCCTCTCCCTCTCTCCCTCTCGAGTCTCTCTTTCTCTTTTTCTCTCCCTTTTCCGTCTCCCCCCCCCTTGGAACTCTCTCCCCCCGCTCTGCCCCCCCCTCGCTCTCTCTCGCTCTAGTCTCCTCTTCTTTTCCTTCTTCCTGGCGCCCCTTGCCCCCCTCTCCCTTCACTTGTCCTCTCCCCCCTCTCTTTTCTCTCTTTTTTTTTTCTTTTCCCTCCTGCCCCCTCTGCTCTTTTCTGGACTTCTTCGTTGGCTTTTTTCCCTTCCCTAGGCGCAGGGCTAGAAAGGGAGTAGGCCAGCGTTGACTAGTTCAACGCTGGCTTCTTCTTTTTTTTTTTTTTTTTAAACTAATTTTTAATCTTTTTTTTTTTTTTAAAAAATTAATTTTTGAAAATAAACATAGAAAATATGTTCTAATATGCCCTATTAATGTAAATGCACCTAATAACTATATGCCATGCAGTTTTAATGAAAATATTTTTGGTTTAGGGCTTAAAAATTAGGCCCTAATTTTTACGCCGATAAACCCTAAATGATTTGGGCAAAATTTAGGTGTCAACAATTACCCACTAAAATCTCTTTTTACAACGTACTTTATACTGAGATCAAAAGATTTAAACGAAAATGACAACTTCAAGCAGCCACCGATAAAAAAAAAGGTACCATGGCTGGGAAAAGTGGGGTCAACTACAGGGAAAATCGCAATCAAAAAGTTACTAACTTCCCTATAAAGAGTTAGGACCTAAGCTAGGGCTCCTAATCCAGATCCGATGATTTTGAGGACTCCCTTGCTGAACTCTCTCGAGGCTCGGACTCTTGAATCCATATCCGTTGTTGCTTTGCCTCTTCGTCTTGATGATCTGGTTCAAGCTCCGGGTCAAGATACAGTCCCTAACTCATCATCGGGTCCTATCTCTCGTCCGACCCTACCTCCGCTACTTTCCTATGGTCTTGATCAGAATCTAGATCCATGTCCTCCGGCTCATCTTCTTACTCGGCATTTTGGTCTTGATCTTCGACTATCACCTGTGGCTCCCCTCCATAGGCACATCTACGCCATCGACATCGTAGATATCCTGAGGATTGATCACCTCGCCGTCCGCATATATGAATTCCATCAATCCATCTTGATCAATTGGCACATCAAAAGTCCTAAGGGGTCGCCCTAGGTTTCCATCGGCATCTCTTAGGCACCAAGCCACATACTCCTGAATCTGATGAAAATATTCACCCACATTTATAAACATCACGGATAGGTATCTTACATATGATTCTCCATTTCCCTCGGGGTATATACTTGTATACTGATGTATCCATGCAGGTATTCCAAAAAGCGGTGGATTCGCATTCTTATGGTCGGGGTCCGAAAAGGTGGGTTATTACAACGGTGAGACGAATCTCAATGAGTATAGCCCCTAAACCTAGGCTAAGCTAATATGCAATCTCCTGATAGGCAAAACAACATAATATGCAAACCATAACCTGGACCCTTGGGCCCAAATAGAACATAAAAATTACCCTGCAGGTTAGGCAGTTCATTAAAATTCTCAAGATACGTGCGCGAATACAATGGTCACGTGTGCACCACACACATGCTCATGTTCACAGTGTTCATCTCGCATGCCGGGTCACGCATTCTATGCATGTAATGTCAATGTTATGCCATGCTCCCGATTCGATTCACACTGCACACTGTCTCAATTATTAATATTTATTACGACTCGAGTCAACACCATTCTCGACTCGGTGCATCTAGCCTGCTTCAAAGTGCATGAGGCGCAACACTGATCTGGCCCAGTATCTCTAGTCTGCTTCAAAGTGCATGAGGCGCAACACTGATCTCCTCACGAACCAGAGCCCACATAAAACGCATTAGGATGGTCGTCTTTCGGATGAACCAAGCATCGTTCTACTTCAAAGTGCATGAGGACGGCATACCCCGCGTAACACACATCGGGGCGAATTGTGATCACGCATACACACACTGCCAATTATTATCTGAACCCCGCGTAAAACGTATCAGGGTATAATTAAGTGATCACATGCTCATGGCAGGCACGCATTCTCGCACAATTTCATCACATGCCTCATTCTCGGCATTCGAAATGCGTAGCCATGCAATGCAGTACAATACATCATGAGCAACAATAATTTCAGACATCTAGTCAAATTCATGCCATCAATTGGCCAATCACACTCCGCATTGGTCGGCCACTCAGTCACATGACATGGCATTATTCAATTTTCCACCATTGGGCACAACAATCAACAAGTCATCCAGCCCGAGCATACCCGATAGTCCAGTTACTTAATCCTCAACTAATCCATGCTCGCCCAATAAATCACCAATATTATTCTACTAATATACCTCACCAAATGGTGCTCTAAATTTTTTTTTTTCCAATATACACCGACAATACTCAACCCAATCCGGAAAATGCACTATCAGCCCTAATTCAGGTTTAGGAAATACACTCACTTAATTCTAGATCACGACGACGTGAAACGAGTGGGCTTTACCCGGTAAAATGGGCGAAATCAGTGGCGGCGTTTCAGAGGTGGCGACGGTGGTACCGATAGGCATACAGCCCCCGTACGGACGCTGTACGGACCTTTTGGACACCTTGATATAGAATCGACGTCTGATGGACGTACGGGGCGATACGGACGGGCTGGAGGTCACGGCAGCGGCAGCTCGGCCGATTGAGTTCCGGCGAAGCTCCGGCGTTCCTTGGTTGGAACGAGAAAGAACGAGAGAGAGAAAGGAAGAGAGAGAGAGAGAAGGAAAAGGGGATGGTGGTGGTGGCGAGACAAGGTCGGTAGCAAGAACATCGGCGACGGGCGGCGATCCGGCCGAGCTCCGCGGCCCTTGGCTCACGGACGGGAGGAGGAGAAAACATGGAAGGGGCTGTTCTGGGGTGTCCTGGCCGAATGGGGGGAAGAGGAGAGAGAAACTGGTCTGATCTGGTCAAATAATGGGGCTGGTGGACGCTACGTTTCGACGATCCGGCCATTTGACCAAAATACCCATAATCTAACGGTCCTCATTCGTTCCTATCCAAAAATTGAGGGCAAAAGTGTAATCAGGTCCAATAATGCAGCTGAAGACCCTTAATAATTATCCTAAATAATTTCCCAAAAATTCGGACTCGAAAATAGCCAAAGGGTAAAATGGTCATTTTTCCGATTCCGGGGCGAAATTTCAATTTTTAGCTATACAATCCCAAATGAGTGTGGCCAACATAATATGGCATCGGAATCGCGAAAATAGCTTCTTAAGCTTTTGAAAATCGACTGCCAAGTCCTGAGAATAAAATAATATTATTTTTCACTTCCGAGCTAAAATTCCAATTTTTGATCATAACCACTCTAAATGTACGTGGCCACCCTAAAATGGCATTGGCCTCGAAAAATAACCTCATACGGCCTTAGAATCAGCGTCGAGGTCCAGAGGGGCAAAATCGTAATTTTTGACTTCCGGGTCGAAATTCCAATTTTCGACCGTACTAACTCAAAATATGCGTGGCCAACCTAATCTGACGTCAGATTCCCAAAAATAGTCTCTTAAGCCATCGAAAATCAACATCGAAATCCGGGCCCAATTTCGTGATCAAAATTCATTCGATTTTCAATTTCAGAGTTTCTCACTAACGGGCGGCTGTTTAGAGGTTACGCTATATCGACCTAGGGTTATCCGAGTCATAACGGTCCGATCATTAAGAGAATGAGAAATTATCACTAGTCCCAGAGGTCACAATCGTTCGGTTTAAGTTCAGGACTGATTGGCCACGTGCACTCTCGGTCATGCAGAATCACCTACGATCCGATTGTACGTTATTGGTTTTGGCCAAACCAAATCCATTACCTTTCCTAATATCGGTCCACATTGGTTCATAATATTCTCTCATCATTTCTCGTGATCGGTATCCGATTCGCGATCGGATCCCAGATCTACGTACCGTTTCCTAATTAGTCATACCCTATTGATTAGTATCCCGAGAGTGATCAGCTCTGGGTGAGACTTACTTAAATGAAATGCGAAATAATGTCAATTTTATATATCCTGGAATTACATCGAAATTCGGGCTGTTACATTTTTATACTAAATTTTTTGTTGTAATCCCTTTGTGAGATTTTTTTTTGGTCAAAATCCCTTTGTGAGATTGAATAATAGTTTTGCGAGGAACTTTGAGGGCTAAAAACTGTGTGATTTATTGAGTATAATTGGGCCTGGGAAACACTAACATTGTTCGAGCGATTTGAGTGTGATTATAATTTTCATTGTGTCGCTTAATCTATAGTGGAATATTGTGCTGCCACCCCATGGACTAGGTCCTATCGACCGAACACGTAAATCGGGTGTCCGGTTTATTTCATTGTATTGTTTATTTAGTTGTTCGGTCACTTGTTTTTTTGCAACAATTAGTATCGGAGCCAAACTTGATTGACTTGAAGTGAATCGATGGCGATAGAAGAAGGAATAGTGAAGATTGACATTTTGATAGGAAGAATTTTGATTTTTGGAAAATGCAGATTGAGGATTATTTGTATAAGAGGAATCTCTATAATTACCGCTATTTGGAGAGAAGCTAGATTCAATAAAGCAAGCTAATTGAGATTTGCTGAATAGACAGACGTTGGTCGTTATTAGGTGAATGTTGGCTCATAGTGTTGTGTTTAATATCATAAAAGAGAAGACTATCATGGGGCTAATAGATGCATTGTTGAATATGTACCAGAAGCCCACTATAATTAGCAAGATTTACCTAATGCGACATCTCTTCCACTTAAAAAAGGCAAAGGTACGTCGGTTGCTAAGCATATTAATAAATTCAATTTTGCAATTAGTCAATTGAGTTTGGTTGAGATCAACTTTGATGATGAGGTGAGTGTTTTGATTCTATTGTACTCATTGCCTTATAGTTCGAATACTTTTGTTACTACTGTCAATAATTCTTCGTATACACATGAACATTATCTTTGATGGGCGAAAAACAGAAGGACAATGAAAGGTTCAGTTTGAAAGAGAGATAACAAGGCACCGGATAATAACATCTTAAGTGACACATGATGCATCACGTGAATCATTTAATGGCTTTTTTGAATCGGACAAGGCAATGGTCCACAGGCTTTGGTCCTGGCAGGTACACCACTGTGCTATCTGGGTTAAGCCTTTCCATGCTGCACCAAACAATTAAAGATATAATTGTCATCAATTCATTAAACGACACTGAAGGGAATTTTTAGAGAATAAGGGAAGAACTCACTCGTAGTGAAGGACATAGTGATGGAGAAAAATGGACATTTCAAGCTTTGCCAACTCCATTCCAGGGCACAATTTGCTTCCCGCTCCAAATGGTAGGAAAGTTTCTGCTTTTGCTTTTTCCTATCAACACAAACCACAAACCCCAAATAACATATATCGTTTCATATATAGCTACATGTATATATATACACATACCTAAGCTCAAGTGCAAGCTCGCAGAGAAAGAGTACTTACTTCCCATCTTAACGGGTCAAATTCTTCCGGTTTTGCATAGTTCTCAGGATCTGAATGAAGTCCCCTTAGATAAGCTATTACTTTCCAACCTTTGGGTACGAGGTAGCCTGTACATAACCCACGAATTTTGTCATGCATACCTCTCGAGCAAGTTCCCCTAATCAATTTGAGCATCGGCATACTGACCGTTGAGTTTAACGTCAGTTGTGGCCTCTCGAAAGAGCCTGACCGTGAGATTACTTCTTCGAAGCGTTTCATTAGCCACCTGAGTAATAGCATTGAGTGCTTCATATGTGCTAGCTCAGTGTAGAAAAGTTCATGTCTGATCGTGTACTGATTCAAAGTAGCTAATAAGCTATTTTCCTTGAGAAGAGTTCATATTTGATCGGGTACTGATTACTTAGTAACAGCGTCCAGTACTTCATACCTTGGAAAGATATTCCATTTGTTTAATCTCCTGGAGAGTCAATCCCTTCTGGGTAGTTGGTCTCCTCCTAATGGTTTCCTCTTGCTCTTCCTGAAAAAATCTCGCTACTTTAAAAAGCAAACTCCGACGCGACTTTCAACCCCAAAAAATTCACAGTGAGAATGTGAATAGTCATGTATAAGTCAAACTGATGTTCGACACAATTGGTATAATTATAAGAAAAATATTTGGTAAGACGTATGGAAATGTCTCCCTCCAAATTACTTTGAAATTATCTAACCTTTAGTTTTCGCAATATCTCAGGATGTTCTTTGAGGTAGATAGCAGCCCACATAGAGCCATGAGCTGTGGTTTCGAGGCCATTAAGCAGGAACATGATAGATACGAATGGCTTCCTCATCCAATTTCACCCCATTCTTATCTTCCACCATCAATAAAACCGACATCACATCCTTTCGCTCCATTGCCTGGTCTTTCTTGTTTCTGTCCATCCTCTTCTTTTCCACACTGTCTTTAAAGATCTTCACCAATTTTCTTCTTGCCTAAGGCAACATAAGATGAGTTCTGTGACCTCACGATGTAAAGCGATACAATGAGATTTCAAGTCATTGCTAACATGTAATCCTATTACCCTGAGTGCTCCATGAAAATTAAATCCAGGGAGGTTGATGGGTATGGCCAGAAACCCTTCACCCAAGTCATAAAATAAGCTTTCCATCTCGTCTAAATTGTCGTCGACGCTAGTGCCGAACAAGATGTTGGCGATGACCTTGTAAGTCACCTTGTTCATCTCGTTCATGAGCGGAATTGGCCGCCCCAGCTCAGCCCATCTCGCCATGGTGGTGACCAGGATGTCCTCGATCTTGCCGACGAACAGAGAGAGCGCCTCCATGCCGTTGATCGAGGCGACCGTCAAATGACGGAGCCGCTTGTGCTCCGAGAGTGAGATGCCATGGAACGATCTGTTGCCAAATATCTTTTGTTTGCTTTCCGGTAGCCAGGCACGAAGTGTTGGTCATTTGTCAACACACGCTTGCACATCTCAGGATTGCTTACAATGATGCTTGGACATCCATATGGGAAGGTCCTGTATATGCATGTACGCCCAAATCTGCAGCGAAGCAACTATACAATGGTTAAATTATCATGTTTGTCAAGATTAGAGTTAGGTACATGTAATCCTAGTACTGCATTCACCAATTTAAATATTATTGTCTAACATATCTTCTGTCACATCCTATCTCTAGCAAATACCCATTGGTTGGAGTGCTTCCAAAGGATATATTATCTGTTTATATTGTGCTGAACAAGGATGCTTGTATGGCGCATTACGCATGTATCATAGATTCTCATACTGGGTTCCACAAAAAATAAGAATTTCTCATGCAGTTTGCGCAGCATCGTTTATAATTTTTCTATCTTGTCATTCACAGAACAAAACTACGTACACAGTATCTTTTTCTTTTGAGTTGCTGAAACTAAAAAAAACCAAGATAGACCATGAACAAAGCAATTAAACATGATAGGCTCATTAGGAGAGACCTGGAGATGAAGCTATCCGAGAAGGAATCAGGACGGCCGTTATTGAAAGCCCCTAAAGAAGGTCCACATTCGGCCGATCAAGGGCCAGCCCATGTCGCCGGGAGGCAGCAGAGAAGCTCTCTGCCGCCCCAAACTGCTCCCGTACACCCACTCATTCACTCTCTTGAGAAGCGCGAATACGAGGCCGCAGCCGCACACCAATGCAGCAACCACCACGCTCGCTACCTGAATCACCTCCATCGATTTCGACCTCGCTCTGTATGCTTTGAGCCTCGACTCTATAAAGATACGAATGGTCTCCTATATATAGTGTTTTTTGTTCTTCACTTCATGTCACGATGCATCGTGTGTGCATCAGCTTATCCAAGACTCCCATTTTTTGGGATATTTAGTCAATTAAGCCTCATTTTGTAAGGGTTCGGCAATAATATTTTCGTTCAACGATAGTTTATTGATGACCAATAATATTTTGCAAGGGCTCATCTTAAATTTTATACCCATCACAGCAAAACACTATAATACAAAGGCAAATGAAAAGACATAACTGACATCGAATCTCTTCAACGGTGCCGGCAACTTCCCCAATCGCGGTGTCCTGCCCATAGGACGAACATAACGAACACAATTGTCAACATGCTAGTAAAATTGTATTGGGCCAAATGAATTCACAGGAAAAATTATTTAAAAAGTCATAAACCTATTGCGTTTTTACTAATTTAGTTCTAAACCTTTCAATTTTACGAATTAAATCCTAAATTTTTTCACTTCTTGCCAATTGAGTTCATCCAACTAATTTTGGTTGGAAATCTCTGACGTGGACGCTGGCCGGCCTAAGTAGATAATTTTTAATAGTATTTTAATATTTTTCGATTTTTATTTTTCTTTTCTATTCTTTTCTATTTTTTTTTTTTTTTCTCCCTCCTTCCTCCTCCCCGATCGCCAAGCATCAACAAGCGGCGGAGGGGGAGGGCGTGCGACGACCTTGGGTGAGCCTCGCCGTGACTGGGCAAGGCTCCAGCCATGGCCGTCCGAGCCCTCGCCCCGTCGGCCTCGGGCGAGCCTTGCCATCGCCAGGCGGGGCTCTAGCCATGGCGAGGTCAGCCTCGCAGTCGCTGGGAGAGGCTCGACCTTGTTGGATCGAGCAAGGCTGAGCCTCGCCGTCGTTGGGGAGGGTGAGCCTTGCCACGGCTGGGCGAGGCTCGACCTCACTAGATCTAGTGAGGTTGATCTTGCCCGGCCATGACGAGGCCATGCCTCACCAAGTGCTGGCGGGGGTGAGCCTCGCCCAACCTTGCTGGGCCTCCCCCCTCTGGCTGGTTGTTGATGCCCTGCGACTGGTTGGAGGAGGAAGAAGGAGAAAAAAATTAAAAAAAAGAAAAGAATAAAAAACAAAAAAATTCGAAAAATATTGAAATATTATTAAATTTGTTCGCGAAAGGGCCATGTAGGCTGGCCGGCAGGCGTCCACGTAAGTACTTTTCCATCAAAATTAGCCGAATGGACTCAATCGATCAAAAGTGAAAAAGGTTTATGATTAAATTGACAAAATTGAAAGGTTTTAGACTGAATTGGCAAAAGTGCAATATATTTAGGACTTTTTGGACAATTTTGCCGAATTCATATGATGTCTCGATATGTATGAATCTTTCCTTGCATATTTTGAGGGCAAAGGACCAATGTAGCATGGACATGTTCAGGAGGCCAACGTGTCGATATTCGACACGCCTCGCACGCTTTTTTGACACGCGGTCAACAGGTGTCGGAAATTCGACACGTGATCAACACGCCGGACACGCTGTCGACACGTGATTCTTGACATGCATGAGGTCAATTTATAAATTTTCAAAAAATTAGTGGTCAAAATGTAAATTTATAAAACAAATAAATAAAGGGTGAAATAAAACCCCAATCTTCTGTTCTCATTTTCACAGTGCCTTCACTCGCGTTTTGTACTCCCTCCCCTCTCAATTCACGATTTCTCTTCTTCGCTTGAACCAAAGACATCCGCCGAGGAGGCCTTGAATAGGAACACTGATTGCGTCTATTTCTTCACCATTTCTCATCTTCTTCCTTTGCATCTTTCAAGCTCCAACCAATCACCCCAATTCCGACTCTCAGACCCTAAACCCACCGCCACCCTCCTCCGTTTAGTGGACCAAGAACCCCTCTAGCAGTTGGCTTCTCCTCCTCTCCCTCTCGCGCACCATTATTTTTATTATTATTTATTTTCCAAGGCACGGAGTAAATTCTAGGATTTTATTATTATTTTATTCATGGATTTAAATCAAATTTAAAAATAATAATTTATCATGTATATATAAAAATATATATTTAATATACAACATGCCCCAACGTGTTGAAATTCTCTATTTTTGAGAAATGATGTATCACGTGTCGTGTGTCGATGTCGGTGCTACGTACGTAGCGGGGGCTAATCAAACGACCATGAAATTGTCAACATGCCTATTAGTGATATTTTGGATTATTTATGATGTTCTAGATATTTATGATATTCTGGGTAATTTTTGATTGATTGAAAATAATATTGTAATAATTTGACACCATAGATAGTTATTCTGTAAAGCCTATAGATAAGCTAATGTACTCTTTATTAAATGATTGGACAAGCTACACTTTATGGTTATTTCAAGCTACAACCTTTATACATTGAAAGGTAAAATATCCTCTACAAAAAGAAAGATTAAATAAATTTGTTAGCTTTGGAAACTATCGCTGCATTTGCCAAGAGTACAAGAATTGCTTGATTGGTCTTGATCTGATTGAGAGCAATTTTTGTATAAAGAATTCATGATAATGTAGATCTTTGACATCCTTTAGTGAGAATTTATCTCTCACAAACTTTTGCAAAAAAATTGTATCACTTCCTGTTACAATCAGGTCATCTACATAAATCAAGAAATAAGTAATGATACCACTATGTCTGTATAAACAGAGCGAGGAATCTAATTTGGATTGGATGTGACTCCAAACGAGATGACAAAGGAACTAAGTGCTTAGTACCATGCTCGAGGGGGCTTGCTTAAGACTATAAATAGCCTTCTTCAATCGACATATGTGATTCGGATGTGAATGGTAGACAAAACGCAGTGGTTGATGCATATAGACTTCCTCCATAAGAGTGCTATGTTAGAAGGTATTACTAACATCCAATTGTAGAAGGGGCCAGCCATTCGATAAGGCTACATAGAGAACGGTCTGTCTTGTGGCGGGTTTAATCATAGTCAAGTCCTGGCCGTTGGTGGAACCCCTTGGCGACAAGTCATGCTTTGTACCAAACTATGTTACCATCTGGGTTTCACTTGACTTAAAATATCCCCTTGTAGCCAATAATGTTATAATGAGGCTTAGGTGGTACAAGTTGCCATGTACCATTTCCAAAAATTGCATTAAATTCTCCTGATATAGCAGCATGCCACTTGGGTTCTTTTAAGGCCTGTGAAACACACGTTGGTTCAAGCGAGGGAGGTAAAGGATATTTGGTGGCTGAATGTATATGTTTAGATTTGTAAATGTATTTTGGGAGCGAATGGTTACCAGACGAGAATGTGTGGGCATTGATGGAATTGTGGTGGAGTGGCCGAATGGAGTGTTTGAGTCCGTGGGTGGCATAGATGGAGCTCCGGTGGCTGATGATGGATCCATTGAAAATTGAACGATATGCTTGTGCGCAATTGGCTATGATACAATAAAGAATTGGACAAGATACACTTTACTGTTATTTCTTACATATATGTAAAAGTACAATGTAGCTGATGATTTATAGAAATACATCAGCCAAAATAACTGTAATATAATAACTTTCCTAGCTACGACCTTTATACATGGAAAGATAAAATCCTCTATATATAGAGAAAGATCAAACGAATTTGTCAGCTTTAGGAATTGCTTGACTGATGTTGATGTGATTGAGAGCAATTTTTGTTAGTCTTGCAAAACTTTGAAACATATATCAAATTTTCACTAATATCAGGAACACACAAAACCTCCGACAATGAATAGGATACAGTGGGCGAGAAAAATTTAGTTGAACCTATGTGCCTTATTTGCAAACCCGAGCCATCACCATTAACGATGTTATCTGTGCCTTCATAATTAGAATGCAGAGAGGATTTTCCATACTTGAAGTGACATGATGAGACTCTCCAGAGTCCATGAGCCATCCTTTGTCAACTTGGCGAAATAACACTGCTATTTGTAGGAGGAAAGGAAAAATATTGTTTTGGCCTGATAGCATTGCTTGGCTGAGTGACCTACCCCTTCACATAGAAATATTCTTGCAAAAGTTTGTGAGAACTCTGCGAGTAAATTCTCACTAAAGGATCTGGAGGATCTACACGAAAACACCACACCAGTAAAATACAACTTTATAGATGACGGAACTAATCAACTGAGCCTGCCAGCAAAGGAAAGCTTACGACACAATTCACCTGTAGAACTATCATCAGCATCTCCACAGAAATATGTTGTCATCTATTCTGCGATGAAGTATGTTGTCTTGAGCTTGTTCTTAGAATATACGCATATGGTTGCGTATATATATAGGTTGTACTGTATCCTCTCATACCATCAGCATGCCAGGATTCAAGACTGCAGTCCATCAATGGAATACAAATTTGGAAGAAAGAGAACCAAGAAAATCAATGGACTAACAGTACTTACAACTATCACCAACCCTAGAATTGTTAGAACTTACTCCTCTCTCGTTGCTAATTTAATAAAATCTATTGAACCATCTTAATCTGTTTGTAGGACAGTTCTTCGATTTTCATAGTTTCTTTTTGTAGGCTGTTGATCCTCCTCGTTTGACGGGCTAGTACAAGAAGATTAAATGTACCGGAAAGATCTATTAAGATTGAAGCATGGCGATTTTTCTGATAACTTAAAAGAGGTGAAAAGAAGCTCATTTCATGAAGATGATGAAATAAGTTTCTCCAAGCAACATCACATGCAAATGACCATAATCTATTTTTCTTCGAGCTCAAATAAACACGATCTTTCGTGGAATCCCAAATTGGCCAACAAGCTGGAGCACAAAATGAAAGATGTTCAGTTTGAGGAGAGAATGACAGACTAACAAGGCACTATATAATATAACATCATGCAAATCGTCTAATGTTTCTTTATGAATTTTACAAGGCAATGGTCAGAAGGCCTTGGTCCTGGTAGGTACACCATTGGACTATTTGGGTTGAGCCTTTCCATACTGCACCAAAAAAAAATCATTATAATAAAAACAATATATCATAAATTCATTCAAATTTTAACTTTGTGCTCTAAGTTTTGGTATTTAGAAGGGAAAAGGAAGGCGTGAAGTATAAGGAAGAACTCACTCGTAGTGAAGTACAAAATGATGGAGAAAAATGGACATTTCAAGCTTTGCCAAGTCCATTCCAGGGCACAATTTGTTTCCCGCTCCAAATGGGAGGAAAGTTCCTCCTTTGCCTTGACAGTTTGCTACCAACACACAAGCCACAATGTCACGCCCCAACCCCGACGGGCTCGCGATATCCCTTCGATGGCAGATAGAACGCGACGTCTCGGGGACGCGTCGCCGACCCAAACGAAACAACCAACGATAAAGGCAAGCGGAAGCGAAATAGAAATAACCCAGACAATATATAACGACCAAAGCATAATATTTGCACAAATCAATATACGCACAACAAGCTTGGCAATTACCTACAGCATTCACAATACACAACCTTAACCCCTGGCTACTAACTTCAAAACCGCGATCATCAAAATGGGGTGGTGGTTGGGTAGCCTAACTTCACTATTAACAAGGGGCATCCCAACAGGGGTGAAGCATCAATGTCCAATACCACCCCCGGCCTCCGAACCGCTTGCGTGTTGACTGTTCGTCACTCAAAACCTGAAAATGTTTCACAACGGGAATGAGATAAATCTCAATAAGCAAACTCCTAAACCCCACATAGGCCAATGCGTACCTAGACGAGTATCAACATGCAACCTAACTAATGACATATTAGAAATCACGTAACGTGCCCTCGCTTCCAATTCCCACGCCAACTCTACACATTAATCATGTCACTATAACGTAAAAATAGCCCCAAGCACATATCACAATCATTCGAGCGCCATACACACGCGTGCGTTCACCCGATTCAACCCAAACACATTTCACATGCGCATCCATCTAACTTTCTCACGATCCGGGTCAACACTCTCCCGGGTCCTTTCTCACCATTTGCCTGCGTTAACTGCGCCTCGGGCCCGTTCTCACGGCCCGCGTAAACACGCGCCTCGGGCTCATTCTCACCCGACTCGCGTAAACACGCCTCAAGTCTAATCTCACATTTCGTGTAAACCGCCTCGGGCTCAACTTTCTTTCCAATGACCCGCGTAAACACGCCTCAGGTCTTTTCTTGCCTTTCTCGCCACACCCGCGTAACCACACCTCAGGTTGGCAGCCCTCCGATCAATCCGGGCTTTTCAAGCAAACACACACGCCACTTAATTCAATCAATTTCACGTCTTTCACTGAATCAAATATCACACAACCAATCCAAGCGACCACAACACAATTTGCCATGCTCAATCCAAAAGGCCATGGTTCTACCAATTCACGTTGCATTTCAACAAACACCTACGATCACTATAGAGATCACAACCAATCATTAATTCACCACATATGAACACAATTCGAGCATGTGGACCACGCGGAACAATCACACACAAAATTAATATTCTAGTCTCCATGGCCCCTCATACAATCATACTAAGCCTCAACTCACATTAGGCGCATTACCCCCATCACAAATCATCAACATGAACTACCGTCAAACGACCATTAAATCACGCCGCGAACGACTGACGATCTCGGCATAAATTCCAGCACTAACGACCTCTAATCCAACCACAAAATTCAGCCATAAGCCATCGCGATTCAGCCCATACTTTGGCCCTTCACTCGCCCCGAACCAGCCCATAACTCAGCCACCCAATCGCGCTAAACGGCCACCAAAACCACGCCGAACAGCCCATGACAGCCACTATATTCACTATATTCAGCCCACACACGAACACACGAACCCCTAAACAAGTCTAGCATTACCCATCATCCTAAGTCGGGATTAGGAAGTCGCTTACCTCGACTTGAGCAAGAAAACGAGGCTGGGCAGCGGGGAAATCGTCGGGACAGCCGCAGCGGCGGCGATCGGCGAGGCTCTCGGCCAAGGCTGGGCGATGGCAGCGGCAAGGAGCTCCAACCGAGGCAGCAGCAGCAGCTCGGCGGCAGTGGGGGCGAGCAGGGGGCCTCGCCGGAACAGTAGCAGCTCCGGCAGACGCGTGGTGACTCACGGCGGCGACGAATCGGTGGCTAAAACAGGGGCGCGAATAATCTCAGCCGAACCAGGGAGGAAGGGGAAGAGAGAAGCAGCTTGGTGGGGGCGTGAACGGCAAGCCAGCGATGGCGAGCGGGCCGGCAGCTGGGCGGACGGGCGGCGGTTGCTGGCCGGGCGGCGAGCGGCAGATCTGGTCGGCCTCGGCTCCGGCGTGACCAAAGGCCGCGCGAACAGGGGAAGAAAAGGGAGAGGAGGGGCGACGGTGACAGCTCCGGTCTGGGACGAGCGGCCGACGGCGACGGCGACGGCGAGCTGGGCGAGCGCGCAACCGGCGAGCTGGGACGGCGGAGGCTCGGCCAGAACAGGGGAGGCAGACGCGTCGTCGCCGGAGCAGCAGGGGCGACGGCGGCTTGGGGGAAGCTGGGATGGTGGCGGCGAGCCGGTGGGGGCGATGGCAGCCGGAACGGCGGCGCGCGGCGGCGAGCTGAGCTGGGCAGGGGCGAGCTCGGGGCGAAGGGAAACAGGGGAAGGAGAAGGAGGGTGGGGGTTTCGCGGCGGCAATGGTGCGGTCGGACGAACGGCACGGCGGCTGGCGGGGGCGGCGGCACCGGGCGAGCGGCCGGCGACGCAGCGATCGGCGGTGACGTTTCGGGCGAAACCGAAGCAGCCGCGGCGAAGAGAAAAGCCAGAGAAGAAAATGAAGAAGAAGAAGAAGGGGAAGAAGAAAGGAAGAGAGACAGAGAGAGATGGGTCTGACAGGGGAGGGGACGTTGCATGGGGAGGGGAGAGAGAGAGAGGGAGGACAGACGTGGGGGCGACGTGCGCGGCAGAAGAGAGAGGAGAGAGGGGAGAAAGTCAAAGTGTCATCAAGTGCGACCCAACGATCACAATTTGAACTCACAAACAATCCAACGGTCCCCAATAATCCTAATTAATACTATAAGAAAAAGGGCCGGAATGAAATAACTCAAAACGCATTATGAAGGAGGTCTACTAGTTTAAAATCGCATCCGGTTCAAAATTTCACTTTTAACATATTCCGGGTAATCTCGACTTAGCCACGATAATATCGATAATTCCCAATTTATTTCATCTCGAAATTCTCGAAAATCGATTGTCGAGTTTGGGGCTAAATAGCGGTCAAATCGATCGAATGCGATTCTAGCGAAATCTCAAAATTTAAAAACAATAACCGGGGGTGATCGGTTCCCGGGCAAGATTTTCTTATAAGTACACCGGCGATACCAGGTTTATTAAGTCCCAAAATTGAGTCAAAATCCGGATGTCACACACAAAGCATATATTTAACATAAAAGTATATGTATATGCATATGCACACATAAGCATAAGTGTGCACTATGTTAACTCGCGCATAGGAAAGATAGATTACAAGATAGTTATCCAATCGGTTCTAAATCTATTGTATAGAAATAGATTCATTCTAAACATTTCAATTTTGTCATTTTTAGTAAGTAAGCGTTTACTTGAAATTCCATTGTTGTCCTTTGGCCAATTTTGCGAAAATCACCGACATGGTGGTGTGCCATGTGGCATAACCGGCAATGATTGGACCGCTACGTTAAGCGCTTTCTAACGAAAATTGATCGGATTGATGATTAGAATTTCATGTAGATGTTTATTACTAATTTGGTAAAATTGAAAAATTTAGAACTAAATTGGCATCTCAGATAATAGTTTTGGGACTGATTGGGTAAATTTTCTCGATAGATTACTTACTTCCCATCTTGAGGGGTCGAATTCTTCCGGTTTCGCATAGTTCTCGGGATCGGCATGAATTTCCCTTAAATAAACTACTATTCTCCAACCTTTCGGTACAAGATAGCCTGTAATTGACAAATGGATGTCACGCCTAATCTCTCAAGCGAGTTCCTCTAATCAATATTAATGAAGAGATTCATTTTTTCAAAAATCCTTATTACTGACCATTGATGTTCACATCAGCTGTTGCCTCTCGAAACACTGCGAATGAGATATTGCCTCTTCGGAGCGTTTCATCAACCACCTAAGTCATGGCATAAAGCGAGTGCTTCATATGCAAGCGCGTTATACAGAAAGTCCAAAATGTGATTTGTGTACCGATTCAAAGAAATATGCTTTTCTGTCTACGTCATCTAATTTCAAAGAACAATGAAAAATTATGTGCCAGAATTTTGCTACGTGACAACATTTATGTTTTGTGAATGTTGCGAGTGTTTCTGATTAAAAAAGTTAAAAAAAATAGTGCATGCACAACAAGATTTAGATCAAGCAAAAAGCAAAAATCAGGCGGCATAGATTTTAGATACACGGAACAAAAAAAATGAGTGAAAAGAAAAGGAGAGAGAGATTGTGTGATATTGTAAACAAAGATGCTTACATACCTTGGACAGATAATCCATTTGTCTAATCTCCTTGAGAGTCAGTCCTTTCTGTGTAGGTGGTCTCCTCCTAATAATCTCCTCTTGCTCTTTCTGATAATTGCAGTAGAATTCATTTCACTAATACACTTAGACAGTCATGAAACTATAATGAGAATGTGAATAGTCAATATAATAGGTCAACCGTGGTTTGTAACAATTGGCACAACACCTTTCGTAATCTAAGCAATTCCCAGATTCAAAATTGGAACTGAAATGATCATTGTAATAGACCCCGAAAAAGAGAGATCTTTGCGCGATGTGATTAGCTTTTGTAAGTGTTGTTGAGCATAGTTGAGGCATCTAATTATCTTTAAAGGGTGAATCAGACACTATCATTAAGGAAATCTGAGTAAGCTTTATTGAAATGTCCCTGCAAGAAGTGATGTTGTCTAACCTTCAGTTTTTGGAGGATTTCAGGATGATCTTTGAGGAAGATGGCGGCCCACATCGTGGCATGAGCTGAGGTTTCATGGCCAGCAAGCAAGAACATGAGAGAAACGTCAATAATGACCTCCTCATCCAATCTCTCACCATCCTCATCTTCCACTTCCATTAATAAATCCAACACATCCTTTTCCTCAGTTGCCTGCTCTTTCTTATTTTTCAGCCTCCTCCTCTTTTCCAAATTGGCTTGAAGGATCTTAACCAATTTTCTTCTTGCCTAAGACAACGATTTGGTGACTTCATACTGTAAAGCTGCTTCATCAAATCAAATGACATTACAAAAAGATTGACGTTGGGAATTCTATTTTACCTTGAGTGCTTTGTGAAAAGTACATCCAGGGAGGTTGATGGGTATTGATATCAATCCTTGAGCCAAGTCGTAGAATAACCTCTCCATCGTCTGTATGTCGTAATCGACATTCATGCCGAACAAGATGTTTGTGATGACCGTGTATGTCACCTTGTTCATCTCCGTCATGAGCTCGACAGGCTGCCCAGACTCAGCCCATTTCTCCATGGAAGGGGCCAAGATATCCTCAATCTTGCCCACGAAGAGAGTGAGTGCCTCAAGGCAGTTGATCGGGGAGGCCGTCAACCGTCACAGCTGCTTGTGCTCGGCAGGTGAGATGCCATGGAATGATCTGTTGCCCATTAGCTTTAAGGTAGCTTTTGGGTAGCCAGGAATGAATAGTTGGTCATCTGTCAGCACACGCTTGCATGTTTCTGGAGTGCACACAATGATGCTTGGACCACCAAAGATGAAGGTCTTGTATATGCCTGTACGCCCATGCCTGTAGTGAAGCAACGCATGCTAATCAAATCATCAATTTTGTGGTTGGGTCTGTGCACCGCATCATCTATACACTACGTCCCGCTAGCGTAATTTTCTCGAAGCTATTCAAGAGTTTGTTCAATTCCAACAGAAAAGAAAAGGAAGAAAAGCGTAAGAAACAGCAGTTAGTGAAGGTCTAAGTAGGAGGGACCTGGAGATGAAGCTAGCCAAGAAGGAATCGGACGGCCGAACTTGAAAGCCATGAAGAAGGCCCACATCTGGCCGACCAAAGGCCAACCCATTTCGCCCGGAGGCAGCAGAGAAGCTCTCTGCCGCCCCAAACTGCTCACGTACACCCACTCGTTCACCCTCGTGAAGACTCCCAAGATGAGGCCACCGGTGCACACTAATGCCGCCACCGCCACACTCACTGCTTGAATCGCCTCCATCGATTTTGACCTCACTCTCTACTATGAAGGTTGACTCTGAGCGTGCGTAGTAGTAGTGTGGTCTCTTATATAAGCTCGTTTCTTTAGTTGAAGCGTCCCTGTCATGATGGATTGTTTATGTTTAACTATTCATTGTGTTCGGTATATGGCACTCTGGGGTACTTAATTTGTAGTTGATAAGGGGTCATCAACTACGTGTCAAGCTAACTTCCAAAACATGGCTTGTCTTAAGTCATTGGGATCAAAGATTGAAGATTCCTTTGTCTCTGTCTCCCTTCGTGTTAAACATTTGACACCTCGCGTAAAGCCAGAAGAAGCATCTCCTTCTTGCATGTCTTGATCTGTGAGGTAATAAGGGAATAGTCTAACCAAACACACAAAAGTCTATATGCCATTACAATATATATTGGACAATGATGCCCACTCTCCCATTTTGTAAGGGAAAATTTCAATTAATAGTATGAATCAAAGCCATTTTTTTTTAAGAGATCGAAGTGGCCCTTGTTTAGATAAATGCCTGAAGTAGCCAACTTAGTCTCAAATAAAGGCTCAAACTTACCGGCCAGTTAAATTTTCACCGCTGTGCTTATTCTATTGGCTAGAGCGGGGGTAATTTTATGTTCCCACTTTATCGAAGGAAAAAAAAATGATTGGCACTTTGAATTGGTGATCCGAAAGTAAGCCTAGCCCTATCATCTTTGGTCCAATGCCGCAATGTCGACAGTGAGAGCCCCTTTTCTTCAATCAATCTTAAGCAGAACGCAATCAACAGAACTTAGCGCCACCGTGACATTGTATAATAGTTGGGCGAAAGAAAAATGGCACTTCATGTTGCTTCCATTCATGGAGAAAGCTTTTAGAAAAATTAAGTACCACACTAGTATGCAATATAATTTTAAGCAGACACATTAGAAAGCAGCAATAAAATGATGCATCAGTTTATTCAACATCTGACAGAGGCGGGGAAACAGAAGGAAACATGCCGAATGCTGAGATGTTTCTGCACTTGTTTCAGGTATCTAATGGAGCTTCTCGAATCTGACAAGGCAATTGTCCGAAGGGTGTGGCAGTGGTAGATATGACACCGGGCTCTTCGGGTTCACCTTCTCCAGCCTCCACATACACATACAAGATTCGGTAGTGAGAATATTGTTAATACTTTCCAACATTTCTCCTTTTCATCAGAAGTTGAAATGTAAAAGAAAATTAAAGGAAAAGTAAAAGAAGTAAATACTGACTTGTAGTGAAGCAGAAACTGGTGGCAAAAGATGGAGATTTCGAGCTTAGCCGAATCACTTCCTCAACAGAACCGGCTTCCAGCTCCAAATGGTAGGAAAGCTCCTGCTTTTGCTTTGATGTTCTAAATCCCAAACACGAACCAAATCATTATGGAAGTTTATCCCAACAAAGAGAGAATCCACAATTGGATTTGACTGTTTGAAATTACTTCTATTCTTCTTCAAATTTTCTTACCTAAATCTTAGTTATCACTGTGCTGTTAGACTTCGAATTATGTTTTTCTCTAACTACCAAAAACTCTTAAGATATACACGAATTCACATGCTAAGATATACAATCTTTTATTATGTTTTGAAATTTCTAATGATCTCATCAATTTCAAAATCGAGTCATATTTTTCTCTAACTATTAAAAACTCTTGATATATACAAATATTCACATGCAAAATGATATATAATCTTTTATTATGTTCTGAAACTTCAAAAAAAAAATCAATTTCAAAATTTGAAGAAAAATCAGAACTAGAAGAGTAAGAAGTAGATCATTTTATGCTCAAGTAATGTCAGAAAGAGTTCATTTCTTTTTTTTCATTTTTTTTGCCAGAGGAATTCTTAATAAGAAAAATGGGGGTGTGTGAGAGAGAGGACTTACTTCCCATCTTGATGGATCAAATTTCTTGGGGTCCAAATAATTTTCTGGATCCATGTGTACTGCCCTCGAACTGACCATGACTTTCCAACCTTTTGGTATGAGGTAGCCTGCAACCAATAGTCCCATGCGTCCCATTCATACACATCTCACATAGATAGTTATGTATGCATACATTTTTGCCACATCTACATGACGGATATGACTTAAGACCGTGAATAATGGTTAGCCGAAAAAGAAAAACCATGCTTAGTGAAATTCCTCTTTACTAACCATTGACGTTGACATCGGTTTTCGCCTCTCGAAAAACTGCAAATGAGAGACTGATTCTACGCAACGTTTCATCAACCACCTGTATATAAGATAAAAGCACATTAGTCTTAAAATGGTCATGTATCTCATCCACACTGAGAGGATCTGCAGAGTTATGACTTTAAGTACCTATTGACAAAAAATTAATGATTTTGAATTGACAACCACCTGGAGTCAGTTGAAATAATTAAGGATTCTCTCCTCTTGTTCTCTGCTTGGTCTGGTCTTAAACCGAACAAGTCGAAAAGCAATATTTTCATCTCGGGAGGGACCCAGGCGTTACATGACCAGCTTATCCTATGCCTTGGATTCCAGCGAGGTACTTTGCCTTTTCGGTACCTAGGGGTCCCAATTATCTCTTCTAGGCTGAGTAAGGTGGATTGTAAAGGCCTGATTGATGCTATCACTGCTCGTGCTCGCTCCTGGTCCCAGCGCTTTCTATCCTTTGCTGGTCGCCTACAGCTTATAAAGTCTGTATTGCATTCCATTCAGGTATACTGGGCCACTATCTTTTCTTTACCCAAAGCAGTTTTGCATAGTATCGAGGCTATCTTACGGCAGTTCCTATGGAAAGGCCCTGACCTTGGATTTGGAGGAGCAAAAGTAGCATGGAATGCTGTGTGCTTACCTAGAGCGGAAGGGGGCCTAGGCATTAGGAGACTTGTGGAATACAATAATGCTATGCTTTTAAAGCACATTTGGCTCCTCTTTTCTGACAAAGAGTCGTTGTGGTGTAAATGGATACACTCTACTTTCTTAAAGAAGACAAATTTCTGGGTTGTGTCCAAACCTACGCTCTGTTCATGGACATGGAAGAAAATCCTTGATTTGCGTGCTTCTGCACATACTATGTTCCGGTGGGACATTGGAAATGGACGTTCTACCTCTTTCTGGTTTGACTCGTGGCACAATAGGGGACCACTTTATCTACTTTTTACTGACGTCGAGATTTACCAGTCGCGCATTCCTCGAGAGACCACGGTACGATCCTTCTTTGAAGGGTCTTGGCAACCGTCTATTACACTGCCACCATCTTGAGCTGGATGGACTCCCCTCCGCGTTTTTTGGACAGTTTGTTGGACTCCTTTGTATGGATACCTCATCCATCTAAACTTTTTTCTGTTAGTCGTGCGTGGAACCATATACGGAGGAAATGGCATACATACCCGTGGCACTCTTTCATTTGGGACAGGCACATAGTTCCTCGGCATGCATTTCTTTTATGGTTAATTTCTCTTAACCTTTACCTACACACAGTATTCCTACTCCGATCCAACACACATCCCGAGATACGAAGAGATAGACGTGGACGGCGTGGTGTCGTATATGGAGAGGCCAATCAGAATCGAGGATCGGAAAGATCGAAAGCAATCGCGGAATAAGACAATCCCGATGGTCAAGGTAGTCCAGGAGCACCACGACGTAAGGCGCTACTTGGGAAAGCGAGGAGGCCATGCGACGTCAACACCCCCGCTTATTCGAGGAACAAGTTTAAAGTACAAATTTCGAGGACCTAAATTTTTATAAGGGGAAGAGTTGTAACATCCTGAATTTTGATCAAATTTTGGGACTTAACCAAGGTCAATTGGATTAACTAAGGTTTGGTCAGCCTTTTAGTTAGGGGTAAATGACCATTCAACCCTTGAATTATTGGATATAGATGGATCTTGGCCATTAGATTAGGGGGCAAATTGTCCAAATCCTTGGATGATTGACACTTGGACTCCACTCACTCAATTTTGACCCATATTTGACCTGAATTCTCTCTCTTAGCCTTGCAATTCAAGATTCCACCGTCCTCATCTTCTTCTCCGTCGCAAAATATGCTGTCAAGATTATCTCGAGCAACAAAATGTTTGGAAGCCACCGACATGCCAGTGTGTGTAATTGACTTTGACTCCATTGTTGCAAAATAATTCCTTAAAATTGTTGGAAAATTGACTTGAAAATGGGCGGAAACAATGAAGTGAGACTTTGAGGCGTGATATCACTTTCTTTAAAAAATTATTTGTCCACGAAGTTGCTAATGGTCAATTTCCTTTAGGGGTTAATTAAAGTCTTAATTAAGGCTTAATTAGGTGTATTTGTTTGTTGGGTAATAAGGGTTGTGATTAAGGCTTAATGATGTGGTTTGGAGGTGGTTTAGGGCCAGAAAAGTATCTCTGCTTCCAAATGAACTGATCATCCAATTATGCAAAAACCAACTAAATTACCTAAATTGAGTATTAAAGGGATTATTGACTAATGACTTGAAATGAGGCAATTTAAAAAGTTAATTAAACTCATATAGATCTTAATTGGTGATGCCAAATAACCGGGGTTTATTTGGCTGAATTTAATTGATTATGACAAAACCTTGTGCACATTAATTACATTGGAACAAGTGTGGATTAATAAATAAAAATTAATGTTGATTAGAACGGATTTAATTGAGTGCCCCGTTAATGCATTAAATTCATTAATTGGTGAGTAATTGTACTCGGCATGTTTGTTTGGTAAACAAACTTGAATTCTACGATTATGCATGTGATCCGTACATTATGTTTTGTAAAATAATTGGCTCCATGAGTGATTTTTCCATTAGGATTGAAGCTTATGTGTTAAGCAATTGCCTAGTTTTAAGGTCCACACCAAATTAAAACACATGTGATGAGTAATCTTTGTCAAGAATTAACGGTAATTTCCTTCTTTGGGTAAAAAGGAAGGCCAAAGCCTTGATACCAACTTGTCTAAACACTCTGAGTCCTACTTTGAACACCTAATCAATAACATATAATTAAGTCCTGCAGGAGGTGCTTAAACAAGAATCTTTCATCCGCCCGAGAGGAGATTAATGTTAATCTAACTGCGCATCAAAGCTCAGTTTATCAACCTGAGTTCTCCTGCACTGCCGCTACTGATGTGATCCCCTATAGTTTGGCAAATCCTAGTTACCAATGGGTCTTTTTTCTAGTCAAAGTTGACTAAAAATGTCTTTTGACTAGTATTAAGGCCTTTCCACAGTTTGGACCGGAGAATTTCTTTTTTTTTTTTATCTTCCTTTTTCGGCAACTGGACCAAGGAAATTCAAGGGCTTGATCCAAGATAAGGTTTCCAGTCAGAAGGAAACAAGTACCGTGGAAAAATTTCCCCTACTTTTCAAAAGAAAACGTCACTTGTCAAATTGACTTTGTACTTTTCTTTGGCTGAAAACAACATATGAAGCGAGACGTAATTTTCGCGAGACACATATTTGTAAGGACCTCAATTTAAAGTCGCACATGATATGAGACCATAACTGCTATCACATGATTTGACAGAATCTGCATAAAATACAAAAATCAATTGAATGGTAACCAAGTACTTTTCACTGGGGTTTACATAGAAGTAATTCCAATCGAGTCCGACATGCCATCCTGACTAGACTAATGTATTCCATACATAGATAAATTGTAATTTTCCATTTTTCTCTGAGTAATGATACTCTTCAACTTTATTGAATCACTAGCAATTAATCTAAAAATTTAAGCTGTAAAATAAGCATGCTGATTATATGTTGTGGTTCTTCTCTCAATGATTATGCCGTGTAGGAAGTAGAATTAGCTTTGGAATTTGAATCAATGCAATATGCAGATATCATCCTTTAACCCTTGGAAAAGTTCGTTCCTCAAGTATATTTATTTTTGTTAATCATGGTTTAGTATTACATTGTTTATTTCTGTGGACCATATATTATAATATATTATATATTATCCGGTTGCAAAAGAGAGAAAACTAATACCCAGGGGCACTGTTATGATGTTCATGTCACAAATTAGCCAAGATAATCTAAAAGCAAAAGGGCATTGTATGTCCATATAACTCAGTAATGGAGTTTGCCAATGGCTCTCACAAGAAAAAGGGTATTAGATGTCCATATACGACATGCGCATGCTATTGATAGAAAGAAATGAAGAGAGGTGATTAAGAGGACCACCTTGAGATGAAGGCAGAGAGGAAAGAGTCAGGGTCATCAGATCTGAAGGCTTTCAGGAAGGACCACATCTTGCCCACCAAAGGCCAACCCATGTCACCAGGTGGGAGAGAGGCTCTCTTCTCTCCCAACCTGCTCACATACATCCACTCATTCACCCTCTTGAGAACCCCAAAAATGAACCCATATGCACCTATCAGCACTGCCAGAACCACACTCACAGCAACTTCAAGCTCCATCTCTCTCTCTCTCTCTCTCTCTCTCTCTCTCTCTCTCTCTCTCTCTCTCTCTCTCTCTCTCAGGGTCTGTGTGGCTATTAGCTTTTTCGTCCACACTTGCTTCCCGATACTCGTAAGAGCAAGCTATATTTATTGTTGTTCGGGGCTGGGTTTTCTTTGGCATGCTGGAGGAAGAAAAATAATAAACAAATCACAAATGATTAAACTAAGTAATAGTAATTTGAAAGGAAAAAGAAGGGCGGCTTTGATTTCCTCGTGCATGCATTCACATGCGTGTCTTTCTTTTCTTCATTCGTCAATCCTTTACGCCCAAGCAGTGGGACTATATCAATTTGAATGTTGCAGTCGACTAAGATAATATTAAAAATAAAACAAATGTTTTCCATGTAATTTTTAGTAGGATTTGTCGTATATCTTCCATCTATTATATTAATTTTCCTTTGTAGTTATCTCATCCGTTGCGGTCCGGTTTGAAACTTATTGCCTCAACATCGAAATTCCATCTCACTTGCGTTCTTAATTATTTTGTGCTGTTGTTCATATTCCTCTTCATTATTTTTTCGATTAGTTTCAGTACACATTAAATTACCTATATGATGCAGTGATCCTAGAGCATCTTAACAAATATTTGTACTCATTTTTTTCAAATGCGGATGTTTGCCTTTTCGATCAGATTACACCTATTCCACATGTTTGTTCTGGTTTTAACATCCAAAATTTCAAGTCACTTTGAAATTACTATTCCGTTTCCAAAAAGATGGATTTTCTTTTCCGTACTGTAGTCCTTGAAAGAATAAAAAAGGTCAATATCAATGAAAAGCAAAATAAAAAATAAACAACGGGAGAAAAACAAATCAAAGACGGGGAGTAAAATTACCAATATTTATCTAGTTTTTTTAGAATTACCAACTTCTCATAACTCTGGCAAATAAAATTCTCCTGCTATCTTTTGCTAGCTTTTGTCTGCCTTCCTCATCAACGTCTTAAATTTGCCAATTATTATTCAAATTTCCAATATTTATTTGAGTGATTTACCATCTTTTTTGTCGATCAAGTAGCCCAATAGAAAAGCTGTTAATTCTAGAAACAACCAAATAAATATAGGTGCTTAACTTAAACAATACTTAGTAAGTCAGAATAAATTGTAATTTCATAAAAGTGCCAGTTAGTTCTGGAAAAGTGCTTGGAGGTAATTTTTTTTTGAACAATTTTTTAACACTTATTAAAATTTACCTGCACGAGAAAAAAAACCTCGTGTTTTTGGACACGAAGCAATACAATTCGATGCATTGATTAAGTTAAGCTGATGGTTTAACGAGATTGACAAAGTTGTTGATGGGAATAAAAAAAGAAAAGGGTGCAAATGGTTGCTAGGGATGATTAGTTCCAAAGTGGGTAGAGTCGAAGCCTAGAACCTGGAACTTATCCTGTTATAACCGGTTCCTAATTTTTGGAATCTGGAACCGATCATGTTTTCCTTGAACCCTCTTTTGGAACCTATTATGTTTTTTCGATCCGGTTTCAAGGTCTACCTGAGAATTTTTTTTTTTTCCTTTTTCTAATTCCATTTTTTCCAAAAACACACACATATATGACTTGAAAGGCAAGACATTTACACTAGAACAGCACAGATCTGCCGGATTCTATTATCATAACCAAAATTTTCAGCACCCGGGAAAAGCAAGAGATTACAATCTACAGCTTGAGCAAAATACAGGATTCCCACAACACAATATAAATCCTATTGACTCCGCAATGGGAAAAGTCGCCTCGGCGAATTGAAATGGTAAAGCAAACAATATACATTTCTTGAAGTCTCAGCTCAGGACAGGGCAACACGCTTCTTCAATGAAACCCTACAAAGACACAACAAGATTATCATATATTTTTCCTCATGAGTCCCTCGCCAGGTCCAATTATCATAACAATACGAGAAACAACCCAATTAAATGGATTTCTAAGGACCATCATGCTTCTACCCCCAACTTTTCAAAAAGAAGCCATCTTTGTCACTTCCAACACAGCCAAGAAACAAGGGGAAACAGCAGAAACGACGAAAGCACCTGCGATGGGACTGAAAAAGAAGCGGGGGAACAAACTTGACGGAAGCGAGAGCTCGAGAGGAGCTCCTAGGAACCGCAAATGCCTTAACGCTACCTGCTCCACAGCTCTTGAAACGGAAAAAGTTCCGTTCTTGCGGGCCACGGCAACGAGAGGCGACAAGATGCGACGTGTTCCTACGGCTACTGAGAAGGCGACTGAGAAGGGCCAGAAGGCGACTCACAAACTGGAAGAGAGAGACTGAGAGAGACAGAGGAGGCGCTCGCGAATCTCCACTAAACCGATGCTACTGTTTTTTTTACATTAGCTTAAAAACCTATTCTAAAACCGGCCCGGTTCCCGGGTGGGTTTTCACTTAGAACCGGGAACCAAACCGGTTCGCAAAAAATGGAACCGGTTCCTAGATCGGTTCAAATAGGAACCGGTTCCCGGACCTATTTTTCGGATGGACCGGCCCGATTCCCGAGTAAACCTGATCCAGCTGCGCACCCATTGGTTGCTTATAGAGGAGGGACAATAACCTACATGACTTTGATTAATTTGCAGTAATTTAGGAGTAGTTCGGCGTAAACTTTACTGGAAGAACAGAATAAAGAAGAAATCAAAGTCAAACTTTGATGTTCGAACGTGTTCGACAGTGTACTTTGGTTGGCGCAAGATCTTAAACATGGGGACGAATCACCGTAACTATCTATTATGATTATAGTCTGTATAGCAAATATCGCTGTCGCTTGTAGATTTTCCAGAATCCTAGCTGCTGAACGAGGCAACCATCTGAAAATGAAGGATTTTGTTCGTCTCCCTTTTCTTTTTTAGGGTGAGAGAACTAAGGGTTTTGTATATTATCCTTTTCACCAACGAAAGATTAGTGTTGATCTCGTTCTTGAACAGGAAGGAGTGGGACTAAATGAAGATATTTACTAAATTTAAGAGCCGTGTGCATGTATCGAAGTCTTATAAGTATTCTTACTACCAAATGAGTTGTACCTTCGTGATAATTTGAATTACTGCCCCCGTCGGTAGAAAACCCTTTTTGATGCAGGTACCGTTGATGTCATGACACGTGTAGAGATTCAGTGTTGAGCATGCGAAGAGCAGTGGCAACGAGGAAGACCGGCGAAGAACAGGCATCCCCATCTCTTACGCTGAGCATCTATCTAGAAGAATTTGTACATAACTTGTACAGTGGACCATGAACATCCCGCTGTCCTCAAAAGATGTCTCCCTTCAAAATTTTCTAATTTACAGTGCATTATCAAACTGACCAACCACCATAGTCAGTCGCTTTACTATTAAATTTCAAAACAAACCACCTGAATTTCCTGGAAAAACATCCCCGGATGTAACCTTTTTTCATACACTTGTTCATTGGTTTTACTGTTTTTTTTTCTCTTCGACAATCACTTAAATCAAACGAAAAGTTATCGTCCCGTGAAACTGAAGAATAAGGTTTAGCCACGATGAATAAGAAATGGTATATTGTTAAATTGGAATATGAAATGGGGGTAGGAAGGCATTGAAACTTTGACTTACACACCATTAAATTCATATATAAAAAACTCTGAATAAAATAAAATTCTATTTAGGTTTTAATCGAAATTGAAGTGTCATGACGCATTCCGATGGAGTTTTGACAATATGGCAGTAAAGCAAAGCAACGGCATATCTAATCAAGATTTTCTCACTGATTATCGTATGTAGATATTGTTTTCTCTTTGGATGCCAACTGGAAGATCATTTTTCACGATGTGCAAACGAGTGGGAAAAGAATGAAGAAATTTATAAATCTATTGTAGCAGTATAAATTTAATTCTAGACCTTTTAATTGAATCAATTTAATTCTAAATCTTTTCGCATTGATATCAATTCAGTTTATCTGGCTAATTTAAGCAGGAAATTGCTAACGTTGATGCCAGCGATCTTACATAGTACATCCGACGCCAACGTGAACATATTTTAATAATTCTTTTGGTTTTTCTTTTCTTTTTCTATATATCTTTTTTTTCCTTCATTTTGGTCGCCAGCCATTGGCTAGGACCCGCGAGCCCTTGTAGGCCCTCTTATTAAAAATATCCATATCAGCATTAACCATGTCATGTGGGTTGGCCGGTGTTCACGTCAGCGATTTCCGGCCAAAATCTGCTGAGCGGACTCAGTTGGTACCAAAATGAAATAGTTTATAACTAAATTGATCAAATTAAAAGGTTCAAAACAAAATTAGAACCGATGCAATAGATTAAGAACTTTTTCGGTACTTTTTTCCTGCAAACAAGCATGGTGCGTATGATAATTTTTGTTACAATAGAAGCTATCTAAAGCAATATTTTCACTAACATTGCACGATAATATAAGTCGCGGGAGATGGTCAAACAAAGCTTTTTTTTTTTTAGGGTGAAATTCTCTGTAATCGTGTAGGAAACATCAAGGGCGCTTTGTTTTGACGTTATGTGGAAACCGATCATTCGTTCGTCACATTCAAGTCCAAATCGCCAAATCGCCAAAAGAAATCATTTAAAAAGAAAATTACTAAAAGGCTAATCGTTGAAAGCACGTTTTAATACGACGCCAAGTGAGAACACTAAAGCAAATTTCTTGAGCTACCAATCGTCTCTTAGGTACTAGCACAAATAGTAAACTGAGGGGCAATGTACAAGTACCAAAATGTCTACGCGGTGCTTGGTTTAGTATCGCAACTTTTCGAGCACTTATTTATGTTTCGTAACTTTCAAAATCGTTCACTTAGGGTGTGTTTATTTTGCGGGAAATTCGATATTTGGAAGATATCTCCTAAAAAATGATAGGTCAAATCTTTTGAAAAAATTAGGTGAGGGAAAATATTTTCATTATCGACAACATATGATGCATAAGTATTTTCATGGATAATGAAAATGTATTTCATTTATTCATATTAGAGATTCAAGCAATGAAAATATTCTACAAATTTTGAGTTTTTTTTCCATGAAATAAACACTCTTAAGTTAAATTGGCCATATCAATTGCTGGAAAATCTAACCTGACATTATCTTATAATTAAATTTTCTTTGTGGCTCGCCAAAGAAATCATCCCTTAATACATAAACCAAACTCCGTTGTTTGATTAGACGAATTTTCCCCTAATTAAGAAATTAGGTTTGGATTTTGGCCCAAACCAAACCCTAGCCCTTAAAATAAATTTCAATTCTCTAAATCACGTTGGGAATCTCTAGTACGTTGAAGTGGTAGTACTTGGAGTTTTTGGTGGGCATTTAGAGGAAGATGATATAACGGTGTTTTTGGCATTCTCATCAGCAATTTCCGGTCTAAATTGGCTCGAATGAACTTAATTGATATAAATGTGAAAATGTTTATGACAAAATTGGTACAATTAAAAAGTTTAGAATTGAATTGGTATCAAAACAATAAATTTAGGACTTTTTTGGTACTTTTCCTAGAGAGAGTTTGGTCATATTTTCTCTCCTAGTTTACCATGTCGGATATTTTATTACTCTCAAAAGTACAAAAACAAGTTAAATAGTAAAAAAAAATGCCACATAGGATTTTCCGGGGCTTATATGATCGACTTTCCATAATTGAGGAAATTGGACGAGCGATCAAGAAAGCTATGACACTAAACCGAGCGTTATATGAAAGTTTTAACACTTTTAGTATATTTTTCTAATAAGTTGAGAGATACAGTAGTAAAGGAGAAGTTATGGCTCCGTCGTCATATTTATAATTAGAATAAAACCAACACAGCTCCGTTTGTTTTTCAGAAAAGCTGGCATGTTGATAATAAGAACATTTTAATCGACTCATTTTCCTGAATGATGCAAACATAGATAAATATTTGTTTGGATTGTCGACTTTTCCTTAAGCAAACGCAGCATCATGGCATTCCCATTGGCACTCGATGTATTGAGCACTCCCCTCGAGTCGAGAGTGGAGGATGGGTCGTAGCCTAAAAGCATATTATATCGCTACTATATTCATAATGTTCAGTATCAGGTCATGTAGCAACGAGATATCGTCCACTCGATCAAGTGTTGCAAAGACGATAAATGGGTTTCGAATCGAAGAGAGATGATTTGCACCGGATTCGTGGGTTTTGTAGACTTACTTTCGTGCTCCTTTCTTCTCGTGCCTTCACTCGGAACCCTAAGCTCTTCCATTCTTATCTTTCTTCCGGGAGTCAAAGCTGCAGAAATCTGTCTGATTTTTTTAAGTGACCTTTGTGATTGGCGGCTTCCAACAGTCTTTCTTTTCCTATAAAGTATTCTGATTTCAAAGAACGACAATCGCGACTTTGGTCATGTAACAATTTTAAGTTTAGGACAAAACCAAAGCAAAAATCCATGATCGTGTTCCGGCGGCTCTTCATTTTAAGTTTAAAATGAAGAGCCGCCGGAACAGGAAAAGGAAAAAGGAGAAGGGGGGGCTATCTGTCGAGTCATTGATGTCTTCACCGTTGAAATAGCTTTGGTCAGCTTCTTTTCTAAAGGGAAAAAGGAGAAGGGGGGAAAATTTTCGAACTTTGGCCTAACGTGCAATGTGATCCATAAAATTTTAATTTATCCAATGTGGTCTCAAAATTTTAGCCCAATGTACAGTGCCGTCTTTGAATTTTCAATTTGTTCAATATAATACCTGAAATTTTGATTCATGTTCGGTCTAGTCCATGGACTATAGGAAACTATTCGATGTCGTCCTTAGACTTGAATTAATAGACGAATAACATTGAACATTTTTATATAGCCTAGGGACCAACTTGAATGTGTATCAAAAGTCTACGGACTACATTGTCACATTGCATATTGAGCCAAAATTTAGAGACTACATTGAACAAATTAAAAGTTCAAAGATCACATTAAACATTGGATCAAATTTTAGGGACTATTTATGTCATTATCCCATTTTTTAAACTATGTCCATTGTGATACCGATACTTCAAACTTTTTTTTTGTTGCCAAAAACCCTAAGATATGTCCATTGTGTCACTAATATCTTGAACTCAAAAGTCGCAAACTTGTACCAGTGTGATAATATATCCTTTGTCACAGTTCCATCCAAGACAACCGTTAAAAATGCTACATGGCAACTTACGTGGACAAAGCTAGGCAAACGGAGTTGACGTGAATTCTGCGTGGTTTTATTGAAGCCCAAGCAAAGTCATTTCTAGAAGGGAGCAGTGTCGTTTTATGGCCGTGTCAAATCATTTCCCTCTTGTGATTGAAGTTGTTTTGGCTTCACTAAGACCACGTGGATCCACATCGGCTCCATTTGCCCATTGTTGTCCACGGAAGTTGCCATGTGGGGTCTTTAACAATTGTCTTGGACAAAATTGTGACGAAAGATATATTCGTCGAGCACAAGTTTTACGGTTTTCTATGACACTTAAAAAAGCTTAGGGTATTAGTGTCAGAGTGGGCAAAGTCTGCATTCTTTATGACATTAAAAAAAAGTTTGGAGGTCTCGGTTTTGCGGTGGGTATAATATAGGGTTTTTAGTGATATTGTTTTCGCATTTAGTGTCCTCTAGCATATCATATTATATCCGGGTAAAATCATAGCACTGCATAGATTCGATTTTTCAAATCATTTAAGCATAAATGATCCCGTGCTTTGCTGACCAATTCGAAATTGGGGTCGTAGCTTTTTGGTTCAAGAGTGTTAGCGAAATTGTTCATGACTTTAACTTAAAGGGCTCGGTTGATTCGAGCTAACATTTCATTAGAGTTTGTACCAAGTTGGGGCAAAAACAGAAGATTAGGCCCGGCCCAAATGAAATCTTGTCGTCGGACCGGAAGCTTGGACATGCGACGGGTTCGTCCACAAGTCTACTTACTATAATGCGGCACAAAAAATTCGCACACGGTGCACACAACAGCACTTCCACAATATTGTTTTTTAATTCGAGCATGTCCATGCCCGGAAATTGCAAAATAAAAAAAATCTATAACTAAAAAATTTGACTAATAAGAAATAATAATTTCGCTAGAATATGCAACATCAAATGAAGCTTACGAGAAAATTGTTTTATTAGAACACAAATTATATAAAAAGGGCATTATCTTCATTAAATGTAGCTATTAGTCGATAAACCGTTTGTGAAATTACTGTGATCAATACGACATTATGTTCACCAACAATACTTGAAGAAGAATCATAGAGACTGTGTTTCGACACTTTGTAATTTAAACTCTCAGCAATCGACATGTCAATCACATATTCAGCAATTCCTCTAGAACTGGCACATATTCAGCAATTCATCTCATTCCACATTTGTTAAACTAAAGCAGATTTCTAGTGTCGAGTTGCGTTATTATTGAACTGGTTCTGCAATTTCGATCTTTTCGTTCATGATTCATCTCATTCCACGTTGTGTTTTGCTGGGTTTGCTCTCTACTTTGTCCTCCGGCGTGAGTCAAAAGATGGTTCAATCAAGACTATGGAAAGAGTAATACCTAGGTGTTGATTTGTATATTGCAGGAAAAGTGGTGACAGTACAGCTATAATGGAGGTTGGGTCGCGGCATCAGGCCAGGATGTGTCTGAGGAGTCGGCTCAGGAGTCGCTTACAGGCATTTTGTGCTCCCTGCCGGATGAGCTTCCTCATCAAATTGCTTCCCCCTAGAGCTTAAACAATGCAAATGCCGGTGCAGCTCCAAATGGTGACAATGCCGACAAGTGGAGGCATGAGCTCATATCCATCTCATATGCGCAATCCCAAGTTATTGATAGCTTTGAACCGGTTGCATCAGACTGCGAGACAAAGTGAGAATTGGTATCTGATCAATTCCCTGCTTGACGTTTTCTGTTTTCCAATGGTGGGGGAAGTTCGTTTTCAGTTTCAGTCACGACTTACCCTTCACTTCTTGTTATCCTGGCATGGGTGAAAGAAGTATAGTTCAATCACACCCTCTGGTTAGGAATCTTCCCTTTGCATAATGGATCGAATCATGTCGAATCTTGCTTTATGTTTTCTTCTGATTGAATAATGAGATTTTCGCGAGTATGCTTATATTCCATGTATTCTGGCATCGCATGAACTCATCAGGGGCAGGCAAATGCTGGCGTGGCTTCTGCCTTTCTGGTTGCGACATTCAAGAATGGTAATTGAACCATGAACTTTTATGTTATGAACCAAACTGAGCCTAAATATCCTACAAACACCCAAATCGACTTGGCCATACCTTAGAGCCTTGCCACCGCCACCGTAGGCTAGTCATCTGAGCAGCGAATTGCTTTGGTATGCTAATGCTGATGACTACAGTGTCATAAGGGTATTAGAGATCCAATTCTCGCATAAAGTGGGAGGCAATCTGTGAAAGACACTTTGCAATCAACCCAAGGGGTTTGCTTCAATGGTAATATCACACGGATTTAGGCCCCAAAAAACAGAAAGCCTAGGGTTCTAAATGCGAACTGCAACTTTGTCGGACCACCCTTAGGACTGATTTATGTGGGCCAACAAGCGGACTACATACACAAGGGATTAATCGGGTGCTCGAGAGTTGAGTCTCCGAAACCCACATTACGGCAAGAGTTAGGAATAGTCATTGGTAATGGATGGCTTGTTGATCCCCAATGATTTATTTTCGTACTTCAAATTCTTCGCTTAGAACTTTGAGGAGTTCAAGTGTCTGCTTTCCAGCACCATTGTAGCCTTTCGCTTGAAATTCAGAAAAAGTATCACCAAGTGCATCCTTATTCTGTTCTTCAGTAAATAAACTTGTACATGCTAAATTGGAATTAACTGCAACTATCTTTCCTAAGGTTTGCACTTTGATGGCAGAAACCTTTGCTTTGGTTTGCACTTCAATAGGACGACTTGCTCCTTATTGTTAATTACCAATTTCCTTGATCTTAGCCTATCTAAAAAAGTTCAGACCATTTAAATTATAAATCGATAATTGAGGAATTGTAGAGTTTTTAAGCTTAGCTCATGCAAAAGAGGGTCCAGGGGAAGCAGAATTGCAAAACATAATTGGATTGTAACTTTTTATATGATATCTTTTGGAGTTATTAGGATGGTTGTGGTGGCGGCGGCGGTGGTGGTGGTGGCTGCTTTGCCCCCTGAACGCCTGTTTGCATCTCTGTCTAGCAATTGTCCCATCACTTCTCTGGTCTCTCTGGTCATTCTCCACCAGATGATATATATAAAACCTAATCAGACAAAACCTGTACCGAATGCAAAATCTTTACTTCCCGGGGTGGTAGGAGACGAGCTAACTCCACCAGATGATACTCAAATAAAACCTGCACCGAATGCGAAATCTTTACTTTCTGGGGAAGTAGGAGATGAGTTTATTAACTTAAATACGAGCACGTTTGGCTATATAAGTTTGGCTTTTTATCATCGTGATCAGCTTTCAGGGTACCCACTAAACCTCACGCTGATAAGTTTATTTGGGTGCAAAGAGAGCCACGAAAGAAGAAAAGGCAGAAAATTTACGCCTGTTCATCATGATCAGCTTTCAGGGTATCCACCAAGCCTCACGGTGATAAGTTTATTTGGGTGCAGAGAGAGCCGCAAAAAAAGAAAAAACAGAGAATTTACATGTATTCATGTCATCGCACGATCCATATTCAAGAAAAGAATAAAGATTCAAGGACGACACGGGTGAAAATGGCTCCTTTCTTTTTCTAACTGTCGACTTTCGCGAACTTGACTCGTAGGAAGACTTTCCATGGCGAGAAGGCTTTTAACGTGTTTTTAATGGTTTCGGGGATTTCTTGTTGCATCATGTTTGTGTTGATCTGATTCTGTAGTGGCAACTTAGTCATCTGTCGTCCACATCTTGTAGCTCTTTTGTTCACTCCACAAGAAATTGGTATTTGCCAGAAAAAGACGTGTACTTTTTCCAGCAGAAGCTTCATGGTGACATCCTCATCACCCATGATCCTGATCTTTCCCTTAGAATATTCACTGGCCTGCCAGTAGGCGCAAAGTTTAGCAGGAAAAAGCGAACGAACCACCAACAAGAGAAGTACCTGGCGATTGCGCCACCAAGTAGGAAGGAGAAAGTTGTGAAAACATTATCATCTTGTGCCATGAAACGAGTGGTCTTTGCAAATTATGGCACAGATCTTTGCCTTCTACCGCAACTGGTATGACTTGCCGAACTTTGGGATTGTTCATACTTTGCCGTGCCCAAAAGACTTTTAACTTATATTCTCATGAACTAAGGTGTATTTCGCTTCCCTATATTGCCAGATGATTCTCTCTACATAGCCTCAGTGGATCGCAAATTGTGGGAAGGAAAGCCAATACAGAGTTCGTGTGGATCTATGCCGTTTGCTTTGTTTAGCATCGAATAGCTTACATGTTTTGGGAACTGTGACTAATTTCGTCGATGTGGCCGGACAGTGCTAAGATGCATGCCAACACCGAGCTGATGTAGTTCTAACAAACTAAAGCTGATATGTGCATCACTTGGAAAGCACACAAATTCAACAACAAAGAACTTCAAATGGCTGACCCGACATTCCTTTATTCTTCTGTAGATAGATTGCGCTAGAAACCTTCTCATGCTCCGATTGCTTGCGCTCTTGTCTGAGTTGTCGACACGTGGCCGATGCTTAACTCCAGAGCCCGTGAATGAACCAACAGACACGATTTCGCTGAGAAGCACCATTTTTTCTGTCCAGAAATCAATCCTGCAAAATTTACCTAGGACAGAAACATTATCCATCATCCTTGTACCGGCTTTGCTTCCGTATTTGAGTTGAATGACGAGCCCTCCAAATACAACTTATTATTAGTATAGAAAAGTTTAGAGAGAGAGAATATGCGAATAGACATTCCGTGAAGGTCAGGGTCTTCTAGTTTTTGGGGACAGTAACCAAAGCAAGCATCCGGCCGGCAACTTCAGAACAAAAACTTAGGTGGTCTGTCTATGGAGAAATTCAGTCGTCTGGGACGTCAATCTTGCTTCAGGGTTTCACTTTCTTGGCAAAAAAAAGCAGTCGTGCGCGTCATAGGCAAACTTATACATAAATCCAAGAAGACAACGAGCTAGCGTTATGCAACTTGACAGCTAAATTCTCCATATCAAGCATTACATGACATGAGATACAGATACACCAACTAACCAAATCCAATAGCATGTCCAAATGTCTCGGCCACACTTTTCTCAACCCTTCCATTATATAATCACTTGCATCTAGCTTGAGAATCAGTCTTCCCAAAGAGACATAAGACCGAACTGAGCCTTGTCATTTCCCGAATATAGTAACAAAAACTTGTGGGTGCTGTTCTATCCTGATGTAGATATAGATATGGGATTTACGAGGCGTTTTATGTGCTATTTCAACCTTTTAGTGTTGTTATCTTTATACAGTGATGGTGATGGTGATGGTGATGGTGATGGTACTGTGGATGCCAAACCTAGATGTACACCGACTTTTGGCAAAGCCATAGCTATTGGAGAAGGAAATCTTGGTGTGTTCTCATCACTGGTGATGATGCGGGATTTGATAATTAGCTACTGATTGTACTTTGATGCCATGATAAATTCGTCTTTGTAAAATGAGCAAGTTTCTGCAGGATTTACCAAGTTGATTCACTTTTCTAATCCACTTGTTTGTGAGATTTGCATTTTTATTTTGAAATTATGTACTTCTCTTTCATGTGAAATGAAAATTTTCCTTCCTACAAAAACAAAAATCAATTCCCACGGTCACGATGGTGTGCTTTAAAGTGGGCCATTAAACAATTGGACCATATCGAAGTACCCGACAAGCTTTTGTATTTTAAACTTGTGAACCGGATTTTCCTAACTTATAGACCGGTTCTTGCCTGTCGTTTGCCTATAATGTCAACTTGGAAACCTTCCTAGTTTCTTTGTACAACATGTTGCTAGGAACCATACAAAACTTTAGGTCTCTCTTTTGCCCCGGACCATTTTGGTATTTTGGGGCTTTTGTGGGGGTTGGGATAGAGAGTTTTCAAATGTACATGTCATCTATTCACACAATCAACCACGAATTATCAAGTAATATGTCAAATTTCGTATTATCCTTCAATGTAAATAATCTTGATAACTCACTGTAACTCGTGATTCCGGGTTTGGATAGATAGATAATGAGATATTTTAGGAGCACTTAAGATTTTCAGAATGGTATACATCAAAAACTATGGATTTCTTTTCCGTGTTGGTAAAGCATGACCAGTGGATTTTTATTTTTCCAAATAAGGTGTTGGTAACTTACCAACACAATTATTAAATTACAATTCATATTTTGTAACTTGGAATTTAGCAATTTTTTGAACTAATTACCTTATTTGCATAACTCACTGACATTTCGAGTTGATTCATTACATGAAATTACTAAACTAAATTAGAGTGTCTTATGAACTTTTGTCAAATTAAAATATTTTTGTCAATTCTTGCTTTAATTTTGTACCAAATTACTTTTTAGAAAAAAATATCAACTTTATTAAGCTACCAATTTTTATTTTCCTTGATTAGCAACGCTTTACATTTGCAAACTCTTTTTGGACCTAAAATAGCGTGATTCACTAACTTTTTTCCATTAAATTTACCTATTAGTATTGGGTTAGTAATTTTCATTTGAGTCATTTACCAATGTTTATATGTTCTTTTCTTTTAATTTGCCAACTTAACCATTTGCAAAAATCACTTGCAATTGTGTGCAACGTTTTAAATTTACCAACTCTTCTTAGAAATCACGAACCTCAATTAAAGTGACTTACTGACTTTCTCCAATTAAGTTGCCAATTAATTTTTTATTATCAAAGTTAGTTCCCACGTTTATTTTTCTTTTAATAACCAACTTTTTTACCTATCTAAAAAACACCTTAAATGTACAAATTCTTACGTGAAAAGCTGATAATTAGCAAACCGTCAGAAAGAGTTGGTAATTTCACAAAATCTTACATAAGTGACCAAAAAATTAGTGAAAAATTAGGTGACCTATAATTATTTTTTAGGGTTAATACCACGAAAAACCCTAAACTAGTACACTTGTGACAGATTTACCCCAAACTATTCTTTTGACCATAAAAAACTCCAAACTGGTACATCTGTGACAATTTTACCCCGAACTATTTTTTTTACCAACAAAAACCCCAAACCGGTACACCTGTGATAATTTTACCCCGAACTATTTTTTTAACCACCAAAAATCCCAAACTAATACACCTGTGACAATTTTACCCCGAACTAATTTTTAATATTATTTTTTTTATTTTTCGAATTTTTTTACTTTTTCTTTTCTTTTCCTTTCCTTTTCTTTTTTTTTTCCTTCATCTTCATTGGACCAACAATGAATTGTTATATTGTAATTGATACCACAATAACGTGACACGTAACATAAATGCTACATTTTGACTAAAAAAAAAAAAAAAAAACGCTAAATGAAAGACTTTTTTTTATATGCATGAATTTTCATGCCAACCACTTTATTCGTGGAAATTTCCAACGAATTTTGCGACAAAAAATTTTTCGTTAGAAATTTCCAACGAATTTTACTTTTCGTTAGAAAATTTGTCGCAAATTTACAACGAAAATTTTTTCATCGCAAATTTTCATGACAAAAATCCAGTTTTTTTGTAGTGCCCCCTAATCAATGGACCACCGTACTAATCCATCCAACTTCATTCTAATAACCATCATAGATCAAGTTCCAGCCTAAGAGACTAGTATTTCTGGCTGAAACTAGTGGTTGCGTAACCATGTTGAGGTCTGACGCGCTTTCCATGGTCATTCGTGGCAATTTTTTCAAGCCTGTGTGATCAATGGTGCACGTACTCGGTTCGAGTTTCTGACTTTAGGTCAATCCAAGACCGGTTCCAAAATTTAGTATATTAATCACATGATTTTTTTCCTTGCAGTACGTAGTCGGTGTGTACTGGATTTGGGAACAAAATTATGAATCAGTTCAGCCTCGCCCGTCAAATTTTGCATACTGAACAGTTGGCAAAAGCCCGTCAACTGTAAGTGCATCATCTATATGCTCGACGTTGTACTGATGTAGAGATGATGGAACTGTCATTTTTAAGAAAATCTGACTGATGGTCGATGTCTTCAATCTTGCTTTCACGTGTCTTGTATAACCCTTGCTTTGTTTCGTGGTTATGCTTTCTAGCTCAACAGCAGACCAAGGGGGGTTGGCGGTGGCTTGGTGTCGCTTACATTCCAAAACTTACTTGATAATGCAACCAAATATTAGTACACAATGTAGTTGATTATGTAGAAAGAAGATCATTTCCATGCCTAAATTTCGCGTGCTGACATTGCCCTAATTCTTATGTTTAAGGAGTCTAAGTTAAATCTTACGTGGTTAGCAAGAATCACCAAAAGGGGGGTGAATAGATAATTTAAAATTTTTGATAAATTTTTAAAGCGGAAACAAATGATCAAGATTAAAGTCTGAAAGATATTCAAATTCTGAGTAGATTTTATAGACAATGTGCTAGTGTGCTGTGACGCCCCCGAACCCTACGAAGCGCAACATCCCGCCAATGATCGATTATGGTACGATGTCTCAAGATGCGTCGCCGACCCAACGCCCACACAGAGATCAAGCACACACGGAATCAATATTTAAACAAACCTTGACAATAATATAGGAGATCAAGATAACCAAACAACAATCAAACACTTCAGAAAATATATATACTGGTATTGCTATAGGAAAACCTTTTTACAAAATATTTTTTAAACATAAAAAAAAAAGAAAAGGACACAACGCAGGAAACGGTCAGCAGCCATGAGATCAAAAAGGGGCAAGTGGCTAGGGGAACTAGGCTGGCTAAGACGGGTTTCGGTAAGAAAGGTGCAACCCGCTCTGTTCTGTCCAAGGCTAACCTAGGGAGCCTAGTCTGGGTCGGACCCTGATGATTCCTCTGAGGAGCTCTCGTGGGACTTGGACTCCTCAGCTCCTATTTCTACGTCGGATCCAAGCTCCGCAATTTCTCCCTCTTGCTCTTGGTCCACCTCCATGGCCTCCGGCTCAACCTTGTCCTGAAGATCCAAGGGTTCCGGATCAGTGAATAGCACTTCAGGCTCCTCAGCTTCTTCGACCATGGCAGCAGGTCCGTCCACGGTCTCGCCCTGGTTGCTCCAGTCAGGCGGGGTTGGAGGATATGAAATCTTACCACTTGCCATTTGCAGAATCATAACATCATTCACATCTACCGAAACGTCAAAGGTTCTAGGCGGGGTCCAATTACTCCGTTGGCTCCTCTGTAGCATCAAGCCACATACTCTTGGGTATGGTAGTATAACTCTCTCACGTTCACAAATAAAACTGAGTAGTATCTTACATAAGCTGCTCCGTCTCCACAGGGATGTACACTTGATGACCGCTGAATATGATGCGGTATCCCAAAAAGAGGTGGTGTCCTCGACATCCTACGGCTGGGGGTCTGAAAAGTTGGGTTATTACAACCGTGAGACGAATCTCAGCGAATATAACCCCCTAAATCTAGGCTAGGCTAACATGCAATCTCCTGACCGACAACGTACAACAAATATTGTAATCTCAACTCATAAACAACTTCTTACCTAGGCTCTCGAGCTCAAATCACTTACCTGGCGGACCCTGCAAGTTATTCTCAATAATAATAAAATCAAACCACATGTGAGAGCACTCGGTTTACACGTACGTCAAACGCATGTTCATACTCAATAATGATAATAACGCGTGCCAATCACCGAGTCCTGCACACTCGCACACCGACCCATGCATTATTATGCATGCACTGCTATCGTCACGCCACACTCATGCCTCGGCTCACTAGCCCACACTGGCACCCTGGCACTTGCTCAATTTATCATTTATTACGACCGGCGTAAAACGCATGAGGTCTCGTCATTTAATCACAACACTCCGTGGCCCGCGTTAAAACGCATCAACTGACCCAGTGTCTTCTAGCCCGCGTCAAAACGCATCAGGCGCAATACTGCTCTCCTCACGAACCAGAGTCCGCGTAAAATGCATCAGGTTGGTCGTCTTCCGGACGTACCGAGCATCGTCCCGTGTAAAACGCCTCAAGACGGTACTTCCCACGTAACACGCATCAGGGGGAAATTGTGATCACATGCTCATGGCAGGCACGCATTCTCGCACAATTTTATCACACACCTCATTCTCGGCATTCACAATGCGTGCCATGAAATGCAACATAATGCAACATGAGCATCAAACACAACTCAAATATCCAGTCAAATTCATGCCATAACAATTACTCACTTGGCCAGTTAATACCGTGCGGCCCAATTTCACAATGTGTAATTCAATAATTCATTCAAGCCATCATATGGCCAATCACACTCCGTACGAATCGGCCACACAGTCACGCGACATGGCATTATTCAATTTCTCAATAATTGGGTGTAGAAATCACCAGTTATTCAACCCGGGCATACCCGGCAATCCAATCATATAATCCCCAACTAATCCGTATTAGTCCAATAATTATCTCCAATAATCCTACTAAATTTCTTGGATTTATTTCCACCCACCGGTCCTCAATCCTGTCCTAAGTATACACCGATAATTCCTAAGTCAATCCAGAAAAATGTACTATCAATCCTAATCCGGGTTTAGGAAATATACTTACTTAATCTTGGACCACGACGATAAGGAACGGCGGCCGATCACCAATGAACAGTGAAATCGGCGACGGTGTTCCCGACAGACGACGTATGGACGGTGGCCGGCGGCGTACGGACATAGTTGTACGGACCGTACGGACACCCCACCCACCCCCCCTCCCCCCCTTCCCCCGCGCGTACGGACTTGTACGGACCGCTAGGGACGGTGGCCGGTGAGATGGTAGAGGCTAGCGCGGTTGCCATACGAACGATGGTGTACGGGGCGGCAGGAGAGAGAGAAAAAGAGAGAGAAGTAGAGGTTGGGATGAGGGTGAGGCTAGGCTGCATCGGCGTCCAGCAGCTCCGGCGAACGGCGACTCCGGCGGTGCTTCGGCAAAAAAATGGCCGAGAGAGAGAGAGAATGGTGGAAGAGGGGGGCTGCTCTAACCGAATAAGGGGAAGAGGAGAGAGAGGGGGCCGGTCCAAGCTGGTCAAACATGAGGGTTAGGGGCGACACTTGTCGCGATCCTACGCGATTTCCCGTTTTGTCCTTAATCCAACGATCCTCGTTGATCCTATCCAAATAATTGAGGGGCAAAAAGGTCTTTAGCCCCAATAATTGAGCTGATAAACATCAATAATTATCTCAAATATGTTCCCAAAAATTCAGACCAAAAATAGCCCAGGGGCAAATGGTCATTTTTCCGGTTCCGGGGTGAAATTTCAATTTTCGCACATACGTGTTTCATATGTGCGTGGCCAACATAGTATGGCATTGAAATTGCGAAATTCACTTTTGAAGCCCTCGAAAATCGACTGCAAAGTCCTGGGATTATAATATTATTTTTCACTCTCGAGCCAAAATTTCAATTTTGGACCGTAACCACTCCAAACGTGCGTGGCCACCCAAAAATGACATCGGCCTCGAAAAATAACTTCAAATGGCCTTAAAATCCAACATCGGCTCCCACAGGGGCAAAATCGTAATTTTTAACTTGTGGGTCGAAATTCCATTTTTCGACCATACTTACTCCAATTGTGTGTGGCCAGCATAGTACAATGTCAGAATCACGAAAATAATCCTTTAAGCCCTCGAAGATCGATACCAAAGTCCGGATCCAATTTCGTGACAAAAACTCGCTAGATTTCAAATTTTAAGGTCTCTCACTAACGGGCGGCTGTTTAAGGTTTACGCGTATCGACTTAGGATTATCCGAGTCATGACAGTCCCGATCACTCAGAGAATGAGAGGAATTATTGCTAGTTCTAGAGGTCGTGATTGTTCGGTTCAAGTTCGGGATTGGTTGACCACGTGCACTCTCAAACTTGCGGAGTCACCCGCGATCCGATTGTACAACATTGGCCTTGGCCAGACCAAATTCGTCACTTTTCCTAAGATCGGCCCACATTGGCCCAAAATATTCCCTCATCATTTCTCAAGATCGGTGTCCGGCTCGCGATCGAGTCCCTGGTCCACGTATTGTTGTCCTAGTTAGCCATACCCTTTTGGTTAGTATCCCTATAGTGATCAGCTCTAGGCAAGACTTACTAAAATGAAATGCGAAATATTATCAATTTCATTGATCCCGGAATTACATCAAAATTCAGGCTATTACATGTGCAGTATAAAAGATAGAATGAGAGTTTAGAAATAGAGAGACTACACACAAGAAATTATAGTGGTTCGACTTAGATCAAGCATACATGCACTCTCCCACACTGATAGCCTACTGACTGGATTTCACTAATCGAATCAATGAGAAGTTATAGCAAGTTGTGTCGCTTAAACCTAAGCACCTCTCCTCAAAACTGGTGCTGCTTATACCAAGCTGATAAATCACACTATCTCACACTTAAGCACACACTTATAACACTGTCTACACCTCTTAAATAATTACACTTTATAGCTCACGGAGGACAAGTGTAAATGTTTGAAGTATGCTCAAACTTTGAATTTTTAGATTCTGGACTTCGTCTCTTACTTTTGCTCCTCGGCATGTTAGTCTCCTTTTATACTCCTCCACTTCCAAACTAGCTGGTGGACAGTCTTCAAAGGATCGTCTCCCAATCTACCCGTTGGACAGAATTGTATCAAGAAAATTATGTAACCGTTGAGGGACAAAATCTGAATCTCCGCTGAATTTGATCGTCCATACAACTAGAGATTTGGTTTCCATAAGTACAGTTTCTCCGTTTAGAAAATAGCTTGTCTCAAGATTAATTGTCAATCAATTTATGATGTTTTGCATTATAAATTTGCTCTGCAAAATAACTTTCTAGATTGAATCAATCAATTCTTTCTATGTGTGAAATACGAGCCAAATCACCAACCATTATATGCTTTTTGAATTTCTGTCACTTTCTGAACTTATGTCAGAATGGGAACATACGAGGTTCTTTGTGTTTGAAGTTTTTCATGCGCAATATAAAGTCTAAACTTTATCTTCTAAAGTCTAAATCTCTTATGCTTAAAGTAATTTCACAATCTGAACATAAACAAAATCAAGATTGCCATATGCTTTTCTTCCAAGAATAACTTCCTGAATCAAAATGCTTCAAAGCATTTATCAGACTTACAAACACTCATGGACAGTTTTGTCAACTTCAAAATATATTGGGAGGTTTCTTTAACAAGATCGAGTAGGTGACATCTAATTGTGTTTGTAGCTTTGGCACCTCAAAAACCTATTTTGCCCATTAAAGTCACGGTTTGCTCTAAAATCTTCCCATCATTGAGCCGAAGGCGCATTTGCTTGACAATTTATTTGACCTTTGCTATCCGCACAACTTTTTCATCGATTTATCTATGTCCTAATGCCTTACTATGTCATCAATGGGTACATCCATATCTTTCGCCGATCTTGTCTTGAACTAGAACAATTTTTAGACAGATAATGTATGGTAACCTGGGTTTTGGTTGATGGGGATTGCAACGTGTGTTTTGCACGCGCAGTCCTTTGAACAATACTATATCATCACCATAATGATATATCTCGATGAAGGAATTCGTAAGGGACATGATTGTTGCTGCATACTGCTAACTAGACATGACCAGAAAAAAGAAAAAACATGACAATTCTTGTGGACATTCTTGTTCCTCTCTTTTCTTCTGGTGCATACAATCTTGTAATTATTCGACAAGTGTGGCAAGCAACTGCGCTGAAGTTTGTGGGATGACCTAACTGAAATGATGGGGGAGGACCCATCAACGTCTATGCTCTCTTCTTCGGATACTATCAGCTAAACCATTCGTGTTTATTTCTTACAAAATTGCTGATAAACCTATGAAGTTTCCCTTTATGGCACAACTTGCTCCCTAATTAGATATGCTGATATCATATCAGAAGAAAATGCATCGGTGGCATCATTAGTTGCACGATATCTTCATTACCTCACACACACTCACCACTGATCGTCCTCTTTACACATACACATGGAAGGTTCAGAGAGAGTCGAGCCAAGCTTAGCTTCATCGAGTGACCCTACTTCAAATCTTCTTAACGAAAGCTCATCAAGAACACGCTTGTGGTGCAGAATTAGTCGAGACACAGACACACAAATAGGTCAGGCTTCTGTTGGTAGTGGCCAGTGACGTTTTTTAGTGAGACGGGATCGCATAATCCTTCATAGTGAACCCTATCATTTGCCATCACTGCATTACATCTGAGATAGATAAACCACCACACACGAGAGATGAAAAAAACCCTAGCTAGTAATTAAAATTTTAAATTGGCTTGAAGTAAACATAGTTTATTAGTATATGGATGATAAGTGGATGAAATCAAAGTGAAAAGTTTTTCAGCTTAGCTTAGGTAATGAGAATGATAGGACTGGAGAGGTCATAATCTGTGGACTGTGGGGATAATTCAAGATTTGATATATGGATGAGTGCATATTGATAAGTGAAGTTGAATATTTGAAGGAGGGGTTGATTTTTCTTAAAAGTGAATGTTGGAGGATCTGTTGGATGTGTGAGTGAATGATCATCTATAGAGGAATGTTCTTGCCACAGTTGAAGCACCAAGAGAATGCACAATCTCTTTTGTTCATATAGGTCGTGTCCATCTTTTTGTAACTTATCACGTGATTTGAATTGCGAGGTCCATTGCATTCTGACTATGTTTGAAAATCTCACGAGGCGATTTCTTAAATGGCGGGGGCATCAAGAAAGAAAAATTAGTGGACCTCTCAATTTTCGCATTGCAAAAGAAATAAGGTACACGTATTTAGATAGCACCAATGAGATTGAAGAGAGGTGCTTCAAAGTCTGGATTGAAACGGTCATTGTCTGCGTCATTGTATTGATTAAAAAAACATTTATCAAGCTCCTCGTCTTCATTCACCCAAAAATAGAAAGAAAAGAAAATATATATTGTCCTGTCAAATATTCTCTTCCCAGAAATTCGGTCATGACAATGATGTTCGTGGCAAGAATCAGTGGGATCCGACTAGTCGGACGCAGACAATTTGACTATATAAAATTAAAGGGCATTTGGCAAACTTGAGTCACATGATAAGTCACCCCATGTATACAATAATCAATAGGACTTCTACTCTTAATGGAGGACATTATGCATTTACAGTGTGTGCACGAGAAATAATGAGAAGACCAAGTTGAGATTATGTCACTTTGGTCTTGCTGCAGATACGAGCGACTGCTTCTCAGATTTTCACAGACGTCATATGTTACTAGGATACACCAAGATGGGTGATAAAAGTTCGCAGACGAGCCTCCAATTCCATAGCCTTTCGTACATGATGATACACAGATCATTGTGATGGAGCTAATACACAGATCATGCTACTCGACTCGCCTAGAGCTACAAAGGGAACGAAGTATCGGTACGCAACAAGAGATTACGATACAAGCAACATATGGTCAGAATGAAAACCCTAACCCGCAGTTCAATCCGGACAGATATTAAGTCAACCTGAAGTATAATTTCTAGCTAGAGTGGAGCGTCATGTAGACGATGTGAAGCAGTAACGAACAGTAAGATTCGAAAAGGAATATTCAAAAGCTTTTCACGTTCACCCACCCAGCACCAATGGCATCCGTCAGTGATGATAATAGAAAATGTAGCAGAGATGACGAAATCGATGCACTGGAAGTATGATCTTGAACTCTGTCTTGTCAGTTACCCTAATGAAAATGGGGGTGGTGCCCACAAAATGCACATATGGTCTTCCTCAACTTTGTTTATTTCTTTGCAAAATAAAACTTTGATGTCTTTAACTTTGTTCCTCCCAATAGGAGGATATGTTAGGTGATGCTCGACAGTTGCTTCCAATGGAGAAAAGTCTTCCATTCTTGATCTTGTTCAGAAAAAGGTTAGCTATTGCGTGATTGAGAATAATATCAACTTGGTCGGAAATCAGATGAAGATTAGGAAATAGCATGAGAAAAGAAAGTTTCACGGTCTGTCATTAGCTGTATGGAGTGAGCTCACAAAATCAATATGATAAAATTGAATGATAAGTGTCGATGAGTTAAAGCTGTTTATATATATCTCAAGTTTGAGCCCGTGAAAATAACCCAATCCAAGTAGAATTTCAAAATCCAAATATAATTTGTGGTTTGACATATGAACAAGCAAGTTATTCATATACAATCTACACTAGACTTAGATTTTGAGTTTGAGTCGGTAAGTCACACAAGAATATATAATAAACCGAATTCTACTAAGATATTGTACATTAGAGCAAACAAGAGAAGTGTTAGAGTATTCTCCCAGAGAGTTTTCTGAGTGAGTCCATTGAGTGAGATAGTAAGATAACACTTGTGACTTTTGCTTTGGATGTAATCTATTATTGCCAAACATTGAAGCAATTATAAATTCTACGTTTACCGAATTCATAGTGGATTTCTTGGAGGCTACCTCTTTCCCTGGAATAGGTTCCAACGCTCAATTCGAACCACGTAAATTTCTGGATCGGAGTTTTCTGTTATACTTTCTTCTTCTCGCGTTAGACTTGAATTACAAGATCTGTTGGTTTCCACATTATTTAAGAACAAATGGCTCGTGAGCATATATGCTATTTCAGCTAAACAAGACCATGTTGATATACTAAATACCACTAAACTATTCCGCTTTCATTTTTTCTTGGAATTTGTCGGACATCAAACGTCACTAAACTAACAGCGTTCCATTAAGAACCAAGCATGAAATGGGGCTGGTGATACCACGTCGATATGCCACAGGGTGCACTTACAACTTTATTCTGCCAACATCTAATGAAAGTTTACATTCCTTGAGAAAAAATAAGAGATGTATTACTTTAAAAAGGCCGATATTCCTTTTTTTCTACTCATTCTTTTAATTTATTCCAAACAAAAGAAAGAGACAAGAAAAAAAAACTAGCATGTACCTCATGTTGAACAGTTCACAAGGCCCAAACTTAGAAGCGGAAACAATCCAATGGGTGTCCGGTTGAAAGCTTTATATGGAACATGGCCATTGGCAGTTTGCCCTAGAATATCATCCAAAGCAAAATTCCATAACTTAATGAATTATCTTGAAAGATATCATCATCTGATTACAAATCCCACCCGCAGGTGATCCAATTCATCAATTAAGTACTCTATGATTGATTTTTCTTTTTTGGGGGGAATATAGAACCTTTTTTTTTTTGCTATTATTCTCAAGTATGATGCATTATGGACATAATAGGGTAAAACAAAAGATTACGATACATTTAGCCGCCAAATCTAGCTAGGAATACTTTCTTTTAGTTACATTATTAAAGTCAAAAGCACTTCTTTTTCGGATTCCAACATGAAAAACTAAGATTCACCTTAGGTAACAGACACATTTGTCTTGGCTTATTCGGAAGTTAAGGGTTTTTATTCAACGTTTCGGTGAAAAATAAGAAAATATTCCTTTTTTTAAGAGAGAGAGAGAGAGAGAGAGAGAGAGCATATTTTAAGTTATATGACCTCAAACGTGAAACCCCCGGGTGTTTATTATTGAATGAAAACCGAAATGTTAAAAAGTAGAAGTCACTCCGACTCCACATTTAAACCTTCTAAATAATAGGGGTGAGCATGGTTCTAGAGTAGAACCTGGAACCTGAGAACCGAACACGTGAAAAACTATATGGTTCCAGGTTTCAAGGTATGCAGGATAGATTCTAGGTTCCAAAAATTAAGAAACCTATTTCGACAGGTATGTTCTAGGTAGGTGGAACTTGGAACCTGGAACAAGTTCTTGTATTTTTCTTGATCTATATCTTCGCACGATCCTGCGGTATTTCATGACATCCGATGATAAGTGTATAATTTGGAACCACTGGTTCGAGCTTCCATTTTATGACCGAGATTTTTATTTGTTAATATTTTATATTCTTCATGTGTCTAAATATAAGTTATGGTCAGTGGACCAGGTTTCAAGGTATGCAGGATAGATTCTAGGTTCCAAAAATTAAGAAACCTATTTAGACAGGTATGTTCTAGGTAGGTGGAACTTGGAACCTGGAACAAGTTCTTGTATTTTTCTTGATCTATATCTTCGCACGATCCTGCGGTATTTCATGACATCCGATGATAAGTGTATAATTTGGAACCACTAGTTCGAGCTTCCATTTTATGACCAAGATTTTTATTTGTTAATATTTTATATTCTTCATGTGTCTAAATATAAGTTATGGTCAGTAGATTGTAACAACAAGTGGTGATTATTAAAGGTAATGATTTACTGCAATCGATCAATTAATAATATAAATAGAACATGAGTAAATCCTGGAACCTGTAACATGGTAGGTTCTAAGTTCCAAGATATGCGAGGTAGGTTCTATGTTCCAAAAAATGATGAACCTATTCTCACGAGCAGGTACCAGGTTCTAGGTGGAATCTATACAGAACTTGGAACCGCTCACTCTTACTAAATAAGAGGCGGTCCTCATGGTACTAAGGTAAGGAATAAAAGAAAACCATAATTTTACCAAAGAAAAACATAGCAACAAATTTGCATGCTTGTGAAAAGAAGCTTTTTTGGGGGAGGAAAATTGGAAAAAAGTTAATTGGCATATCGAATTTGGGAGGGGGGGAATGTCTCAACAACTTGAGGTATAAACCCTTAAAGAAGAGCATTATTTGCTAATAATTCAATGTTTTTGTCTAAAGGCGTAATATGCCGTTTGTTTCCACTAAGGAAGGAAACAGTTAAACAAACATTTTGTGTCATCAAGTGAAATGAGCATATAGTTTTGATGGAATCCTATCCTTTGAAATAATTGAGCTAGCAAAAGATGGGCATATCAAACGTAAGATTTTAGATAAACCCCATCTCATTTATTCATTTATTCCCCTAATAATTCAACCGTCGGTCGTGGAATCATCCTCATCCCCGTGTGCTATTCTGATACGGGGATGTGTTCTTCCACAAGCTTCTTGTGAACCCTCTTTGCTTTGCCTTGACAGATAGAAATATAAGAAAAAGGGAAGTTCACATGGGGGATATATTTAATCAAAATCCTATCTATTCGATTCATGGTACATGTGATGATGATATTTCTCACTCGAATTACGCAATGCGAAAGGTACCCAGATTACACGAAAGTTTCCATAGGGAAAATTACCAAAAATATCCTAAACCTATTGCAATTGTATCAAGTCGATCTTAAACCGTTTATTTTTTGCCAATTGAGTCCGAGAACCTTTTATATTTGTGTTAATTTAGTCCATCCGGCCATTTTTTACTGGCCAACGCTGACATGGACGCTTACTGGCCTATATAGCGTAGCTAACACTAACCAACACTAACGTGAATAATTTTTAATAATATTATAATATTTTTTCAAATTTCTTATTTATTTTTTCCTTTTTTTCTTTTCTTTCTCTTTCTTTTTTTTCTTTATAGTAAAGAAAAAGAGGTAAGAGAAATTAAAAAAAAAGACAAAAAGGAAAAAGAAAGGAAAAATAAATAAATATTTGAAAAATTATTAAAAATCATCCAAGTTAGTGCTAAGAGTGCCACATAAAATGGTTGGCGTTCATGTTAGCGTTGGCCGGTCAAAATTGGCTGGATAAACTGAATTCGCACAAAAGCAAAAAATTTAAGACTCAATTGGCCAATAAAAAGGTTTATAACTAAATTAGCATAATTACAATTGATTTATGACTTTTGTGGTAATTTTCTCGTTGTCATCTCCAAAAAGATTTCTGAACTCTATTCAAGAATAAGAAAGGAAGGATGGTGAGTTGTGTTATTCCTAAGGAGCGGCGAGACGAGAACCATATTATCACGGGTGAATAATGACCATACATTTGAATGAATTTGAACGTGACTTGAGAAATCGCAAGATAACATGAAAAGAAAAGAGGACGCAAATGGAATAAAGCAGGGAATGTATGCTCCTCGTGCAACGCTTGCTTCTAGAGAGCTTGTGGACATGACATTGTCAAAATAAAGAAACCCCAGTTACTTTTCATTTCTTGATATCATTCGGAGGACTCGGCCACTCCTTAAAGGATGAATGAAAAATTGCAGAAAACATGGATACCAACTAATCGAAACGTCACTTCCTCTGTGCAAACAAAAGGTGAAATCTTGTCATAGAAGATCTTGCCGCGCGGGTGTCCCCACCCTCTATTGATGAATTCCATACCGTCCAACTCCGGCCTTCGCCGCTATTTATACCCTCCCTCGTTCCCTCCTCTTTCTTCGTCCTCAAGAGCTTCCAACCTTGAGTTCTGTGATCCTCTCTCCTGAGTAAGAGTTGCCCACCTTCCACTTCTGAAAAACATTATCAGAAACTGCTACTGCTACTCCAAAAGTCACACACAAAGTTTCATATTCTCCGAGAGACCCACTGCCATCAGCAATGGCCTGCTTAGAAGTGTGTAAGGAGGTTAGTCATTCGATTATATCGTTTGTGTTCCTTCTCTCCCCAATAGTAGCCAACAAAGAGCAATTGCAGAGAAAAAAAGGGAATGAAAAGCACCATAAATCCAAGTTTTGTTTTTGTTTTATCGGGCCAAATCCAATTTTTGCATCTTTTGATGATCTTTTCGCCCATTCTTGTCATGCATACAAGTTCACTCCATTTAACACAAGAGAGCTTTGTTTTTCTACCATTATTTTTTGTTTTTTTTTTTACTGATAATGTTCTTACTGTATGTGCAAGAATTCAACCAATAAAAGTATCTTCGTTTTGAGGAAAAATCCGTGAAAAATTTGCAGGGCAACTACAGGGAGGGGAAAGAGGAGTACACCCTTGATGGGACTGTGGATTGGGATGGCCGTCCAGCAATCAAAGCGAAAAGCGGACAGTGGTTTGCCGGAACCATCATTCTGCGTAAGTTGATGAATAAACACACACGTCGAACATGTTCCTAGATTTCTTTCTTTCATCTTAGATTTTCTCGCAACGACGAAAATTCAAGTGGATGTTCATAAACGTCGTCCTTCATTTGAGTCACGGCTGCCTTTCATTCAAAACCAATGCGACGGACATATGTGCGAGTACCGATTGCATTAAGTGAGGCTAATCGAGTCAAATGTTGATGTTATCCACAGTAGTAGTTAATGCTGTGTCATGTATGTTGCTAGCGTCATGCTTTTGGTCTTACTCGAGATAAGATGTCACTTTTTAGACAGTCACAGCTAGGGCTCTCGCCGCATGTATCTGTTGTACCAACGTGTAGGCTTTTCACAGAGACGACCCACAGGTGTTTATAGGAGCCCTCGTCCCATGTATATATACTTGACTTTAGCCTGCCCAAAAAGAGAGGGTCTTGGTGCGTTCAGAGGTCTTACTGAGAAGGACAGCAGAGGAGAGATGCCAAATCATGCATCAGGGGAGGAGGAAGAGTGAGACACGTAATAAGTTCACTCCTACTGTTGCATGACTTGGGTTCCTGCCACGTGTGGACTGTCCAAAATTTAGAATGCCAAACTAGCTTAAGCCAACAAAAGTCGAATCGAGTGTGGTGTTGTCAATTAGGATCCGACTATTTCTTCTCGTTTCTTCACAGGATTTCGTGTTGGTGCAAAAGTACCGTCACCCAAGAATAAGAAAGATCACAAAACTTAGTCAAAAAAAGATGTATATGGGCATAGTTAAAGAAGATTGACTCATTGAAATGCAGTTCTCAAATCATTTCTTTAGCAAGTTATGATAAGTCGTGTGTATGATGTTGAGCGGCTCAATATAGAAATACTCTACCTAATAAATAACAACTACATTTGGGGTAGCATTCCATATGCATGGTTTAATGCATAGCTTTCCTCTCTGACTTTGCATTAGAAGTTGATGTAAGAGTAGCTGTTTCTAGCAAGAGCATCTAGTCTTAAATTCTGCGCCAATCTAGCTTTTGATATTAGACAAATTTTGATCACCGGATATTTATTTGATAATTCTCGAAAAGGTAGGTATCGACTAGGAACATTTTTGCCGACTTGGTTGGTTGAGACACTAAATTAGCAAAGTCAGTCCATTTGGTTATCAATTTTGTCTCATTCAAACTTGAAGAAATGGGGTTATTTTGTTGTCTCCTAGGGTTCTAAAATAAAATTTAAAAAAAGGACTGATTGCATGCTTGTGTAATGTGTGGACTACAAGAGAAGAAAGTATAAACACTTTTTGGCGCGAATATGTCTAACTGGCTTCTCTTTGCTTTTTTCTCTTTTATTTGTCCTATTTCATCTTACTTGATTTTGCTTTATATATTTGGAATTAGCTGTAAATCAAAAGAAATGGGCACCAAAAAGTCAGGGTGCCCAAGTTGAATAGATTTTTTCGCTAATAAAGGCTAGACATAAATCAAAGAAAATTGAACAGAAAATGGTGGGCATAAACCAAGGCTGCACTCGTGGGCTGTCTGCGCCAACCTACCAAAATTATCTTCGAGAATTATTAAACTAGGAAATTTTGTTTTTAGTAAGGTCCTCTTTTCCTAACTGGCCAGCACTTGCTTTTTAACTCTGTTCATGATCATCATGGTAGTTTTTAGAGAAAAATATTAGAAAAGAGAGCTACCGTTAATACCACTTAGGTATTATCTTATTTATTTACCCTTTCCTTTCATCATGGTTCACCATCATACGTGGAGGGAGGAAGAACTGTCCATATCTGGGATTCACTTGTCAAGTTTGCTAAATAAGTATATAACGTGAGTGCACATGTTTTGGAAAGTGATGTGCGTGTCTAATTAGTAAGGTAGGTGGTGATGTCGAATGCATTTCATGGCCTATCTTTAGATGTTTGATCAATCAAAGGACATTGCACGTGAAAAGAACGAGTTACTTAGAGAAGATGACATGACCGGTTCGACGTGAATTCAATTCGAATCGGTTCCGAAATGGAAAAAATCACACTCTCTTTCACCCCCCATCTTCTTGTACGTTGGTTGCTTACTACTATATGTTATGCTACTGTTTATATTGAAGATCTGAAGATCTTTGGGACATTACCCTAAGACGTGAATATTTGTTTCGGGAAAGTAGAATTCCTCTTTGCTTTTGTTTTCTGGTTTTGGCTGACGCATTGTCTTAATCGAACAGTGAACCAAGGACTAGCAACCTTAGCATTCTTTGGAGTGGGAGTGAATCTGGTGCTATTCCTGACAAGAGTGCTGGGACAAAGCAATGCTGATGCTGCCAACAGTGTGAGCAAATGGACTGGCACCGTCTACATCTTCTCGCTTGTTGGAGCATTCTTGAGTGACTCCTACTGGGGAAGATACAAAACCTGTGCTGTCTTTCAAGTCATCTTTGTCATCGTAAGTAACTCGACGTTGGAGCTAGCTTTCCCTTGGTCGGTGGATGGGAACCGAGTTCTTGCGAAAAGCGAGTTTGGCCGGTGATTCTAAGCTTCTTTCACATGTCATTGGCAGGGTTTGGTATCACTATCGCTGTCGTCCTATCTGTTTTTGATCCGACCTAGAGGTTGCGGGAATCAGCAGATACCGTGTGGATCGCATTCGAGCATGGAGATCACATTGTTCTACCTCTCCATCTACCTTGTTGCCCTAGGGAATGGAGGGTATCAACCTAACATAGCTACATTCGGCGCCGACCAATTCGACGAAGAGGATCCTAGAGAAGGACATTCGAAGGTGTCCTTCTTTAGCTACTTCTACCTGGCACTGAACCTCGGCTCCCTCTTCTCCAATACCATTTTGGGGTACTTCGAGGATGAAGGAATGTGGGCTCTAGGATTTTGGGTATCAGCAGGCTCTGCCTTAGCGGCGCTGGTCCTATTTCTGGTTGGAACCGCAAAGTATAGGCACTTCAAGCCAAGCGGAAACCCAATTTCCCGGTTCTCCCAAGTGATAGTAGCTGCGTTGAAGAAATGGAGGGTCGAGATGACGCCCGGCGAAGATGACTTGTATGAGGCAGATGGCGTGGACTGCTCTGACAGTAGCAGCAGAAAGATCCTCCACACTCATGGATTCAAGTAAGTCCATATATCTCTGATACTATTAGTTCACAGAATTTGCACAATAGACACCAAAGCACTCCTGCACCTTCTCATAGCTGCCAACCATTCAAATTAATTGTAAGAAAAAGAGCGTTGCGGAACAATCCTGACCTCCATGATGCAGGTTTTTGGATAGAGCGGCTTATATTACATCAAGAGATCTCGAGGACCAGAAGCAGGGTCGTTACAACAAGTGGCGCCTCTGCCCGATAACTCAAGTGGAAGAAGTCAAATGCATACTGAGACTCCTACCGATCTGGCTTTGCACCATCATCTATTCCGTAGTCTTCACGCAGATGGCCTCGCTGTTCGTGGTGCAAGGAGCAGCCATGAAAACGACTGTTTCACACTTCAGAATCCCTCCGGCTGGCATGTCCAGCTTTGACATTGTAAGTGTCGCGGTTTTCATTTTCCTCTACCGAAGGGTTATTGACCCACTAGTGGGGAGAATAAGGAAGACACACTCGCGAGGGCTCACAGAGTTGCAGCGCATGGGCATCGGACTGGTTATCGGGTTTCTGGCCATGGTCGCTGCAGGAATCGTGGAGTGCTACAGGCTGAAGTATGCTCGGAAAGACTGCACACGTTGCGAGGGCTCAAGCACCTTGAGCATATTATGGCAGGTCCCGCAGTATGCACTGATTGGAGCTTCCGAAGTTTTCATGTACGTAGGCCAACTGGAATTCTTTAACGCACAAGCACCAGATGGGTTGAAGAGCTTCGGGAGTGCACTTTGCATGACATCAATCTCGCTAGGGAACTATGTTAGCAGCTTGCTTGTGAGTATGGTCATGAAGATCTCGACCGAGGAGCACATGCCCGGATGGATCCCGGGGAATCTAAACAAGGGTCATCTGGACAGATTTTACTTCCTCCTAGCTGCCCTAACAGTAGTAGATTTGATGGTGTACATAGCTTGTGCAAAGTGGTACGAGCGCATCAAACTGGAAGGAAAATGCAGAGAAGACGACGAGCAAGACAACTATGAAGTCTAATATACCCGGCACCACAGCACCCGGACGACCGGTACTATTCCGACTTAGCATAAATAAGAAGGGAAGATAGTGAATAGGTGCAAACATGTGGGCAGAATTGCTTCCTGAGAAGGTGGTGCTAGAGAAAAAGACAGCCCTTTTTTTCCAGCTCGACTAACACCCCTTTCTATTACTTTAATGGCTGAACTCAATCAATTTGTGTTCCTATCTAAGATTGTAAGTGTGTTCGGGAGCGGCGGGGTTGCTTTTATCTAGGGTCACTTAGATCTTCCCCCGCCTCTACCCTGCTTGTGTTGGCTGCGTACTGCTAGCGAAAGATGAACCTGTTCCAGGAGAGATCCATAGTATCTTTGGTTTGTGAATGTATGATTGCATTAAAGCTGGTCTCTCCCAAATGAAGGAAACTTGCCTCTTCTCTACATGTACGATTTCAGTACTAAGTCCATGTTCATTGACAATGCCAAAATAATATTGCAAGTTGCGACGCTCAATAGGCAAAACCAAAAGAAGAGACAAACCTAAAAAGCTTCCGATTGGCTTGGAGCTAAACTGATTATGCGGGACCAACTGCAGAATAAGCAAAAGGATCAGCCAATTGTCCTTCTCGTTAAGTCCCACAGAAGTGTGAGGGTTTCTGACCATTTATGGCCATTTCGAAGCAACCTGGCCTTTTTTTTGCCCCGTCAAAGCAATCTACAGAAACTCGTCACTTTCAGAGACAATGTTTCGACGCCTCTGCCATTGAGGATAATATCAAGCCCCAGCAGGCAATCAATAAACTATTTAGCAAGTACTCCTAATCGAACCTGTCCTCTCAAACTGTCAAGTCCTATCCTTAGACATTAACCAAAACCAAAACAATAAGCGCCTTAAAACGTCTATAGTTGATAGCATTGATACTCAATTTCCAGGAGGAAATAAACACTGTTTTGCTATGTCGTCTTCCATTTTACTGAGTTTATATGGTTACACACATCTTTGCATTCGTCGATTTCTTGAAATCTCTTGGTGCTCTTGAGAAGTGAATTGCAACATCCTTGAAGTTGATTGGTCAAGGCCGATGAGGTAAAAATGAGCAAAAAAGAACTGGCAGCACCGAGAGCAGTCAATTATGAACTAAGGTGATCAGCTTGACTAGGGGAAGCTGACCTTATGTAATCAATATAGAACCATCTGAATCTCTAAGAGAATGCTCGGAAATTCAGGATAAATAATCAAATATCATCACTGTTCATAAAGGTAGCAAGGTATACAGATGTTTCTTACCACTCGTGATGCTAAAAAATTCCAAAACTCGTTTAGTGAAGAGGAACAGAGAGAGATCTGATTCTCAATTTCATAAAATTATTGGTAGTTCATTCCTGCTAAAATGTATTGCAAGTCATCCGTGGTTAATTCAAGACAGCGCAGATATACCTGTAACTAACCCAGCGATCAAAATATTCTACATGTAAGCTTCTTTAAAGCTCAAAATCATCCTTGGACCTTACGAACTTGGATGTGGTGAGTAGATTCTCGGCGCCATATTGGTTGTGCACCACTTTGAACAAGAGTAACGTGTTCCCCTTCCTTCAGCAGGCCGTTGTTCTAAAACAATAACATTTTGCAATCGGTGAAGATAGTTCTTGGCATCAAGCTCTTTTGTTGGCGACCCTAGTATGACACAAAGGAAAAATAGAAGTCGCTGAAAATTTACTGACCACTAATAACTTGAGTGCTCGAGAGAAGGTCTCTTCTGCATCATCAGAGAGCTGCATATATATGGGCCTGACACCACGATAAAGTGCTAACCTCTGCTTGATCCTCTCTCTGCCAACATCGAGATATGACATGAGTTAGATATTTCAAACTTGAATCATCCTCAGTTAATATATGAAAGGTATTGTAAAAGCCTGTGAATATTCAGAACAGCAATAAATTAGACGGGGGAAACCATTTATGTGCTGAAGGTTCGTGTAAATTCAGTCATTCTTAACTTTTCACTGGCAATAAAATAAGTTTTAAGACTTGTATACCCTAAATGGGCCAACCCGACAAAAGAAAATCTAAACACGGAGGCAGCACAAGATCTCAACCTGTTTTTTTATGGAAGAGCTATTTCAATTATTTCCCGACCACAAAAATAGAAGAACAAACCAAACATTCAGAAAAGTTCAGTACAAAACACAGTTTCTCAATCCGATCTATGGAGCAATTTGGCACTTAATCCTTACTTTACTTGGCTCATAAAAAATTAAAAAAATATCCATACCTTTCTTCAAGCATAATCGCAGCTTCTTAATGTTAGCACGCATCAAAGATAAGGAAAAACTTCCTTACCAAAAAACAAAAAAAGATAAGGAAAAACTCCTCACCAAAAAAAAACGATAAGGAAAAACAAAATGCCACAAAAGAGTATGCTGCTTAGACTTACTCATTTGTGAAGGCAAAGATGGTTGATGAAGGCTGATAGTGGCTCAGAAGAATAGACATGGATCCAGTTCTTGTAAATACAATGATTGGTGTATTAAGCGTATTGGCCATAGTAGTGGCATGGAAAGCAAACATGTCGCCCATGTGACTCTGTCAAATGCCCAGAAACATTATTTTGTATGTAATTGAAGCAAAAATTTGGTAACCATGATGCTTGGATATGAATCTTAAAAGGATAGTAAACAAAGCCAGAGCCATGTAAGAGTGCATCGGCCTGTGCCGCAACATCAAGCGTTTAAGAAAATACCTTAAAGGCACCAAACTGAACTGGAGGTGCGGTGGATGTCTTAAGACTTGATTCGGTTCTCAAAGCTACAGTGTGCATCACCTTAACAGCTTTCAATGGGTACCTTTTCATATGCATAATCATTTCGAAACAATCAGCACTGAAGAATTAACCATATTTATAGAAATTGAGAAATGGTACATAAATTAAAGCCATTGGAAAAACACCGTTGCGTACACATTAGGAAATGTGCAAGTGCCTTACAATAAGCCAAAAGGACATTAAACCAGCTGTAGCATCACTCTTAGTAGAGACCTAATGGGCATATATCCAAGAAAGTAACAGATTGATTTCACAATAAGATATTTAAAGAGGAACTATCTTCACTTGATATGATTGTACAACTGTCTGCTGGAATCCTCAAACTTTACAAAGTCAATCTCCTAATTCGATAGACAATTGAAGAAATGTAATCTGTTGCTGCATTCAGCTTTGGTACTCTAGATGCAATAGATGAATCATGGAAAAACTATTCATTGAGTGCAAATATGATCATAGAATTCATTCGATGAATGATTTGCAGAGATGGACTAACAATGTGAGATCATCAAACTACTATTAGAAAAAGGACTGTTAAGAGAGGCTTGAGCATGAGTAAAAGCAAAGGGGAAAGACAACATAAATTTCCATAAACCAAAACAGGGTCACCTCAACTTACTTTCCATGGGCAGTTTCTCCAGAAAGCATTACTGCATCAGCACCCTCCCGTACTGCAATTGCAATATCAGAAACCTCTGCCCTTGTTGGTGTAGGATGATCAATCATGCTTTCTAGCATGTTTGTAGCAACAATTACTGGTTTCTGCATACTGTGACACTTTCTGATGATGTCTTCCTGTTCAAAAGAAAATTGTTGTATTGTTTCAGAACCTACTCACGGGACCATATGAAAGAAATAAAGACGTCACAATAGTGTTAAACCAGAAAGATCACAGATGCAGCAACACCATAGGAAAGGACTATCCTTTCATAAATATTTCACCTAAGACATGTATCAGAATTGTCACATCTACAAATTTCTCTCAAAGCACCAGAAAACCAATTGGCAAATGTATCTTCTCAAACATTTCACGGAAGTGAGGTTCCCACATCCAACAGTGTGTCTTTTATTTGCTTCCAATGAGCAAGATAGATTTCCTGCTGCATATACTTAAACTATTTCTTTTCAAGCTAACACAATACATATAAATCAATACACTTTTCGAAAATACAGCTAGACAAGGTAAACTCGATTATATGAAAAATATACCTACTTCCTTCCCATTTATTAGTTGCAAAATTTGAGTAAATACAATGAAATAGAAACAATTGCTATCATTCTCCCGAATCCCTTGATTGACATCAGGATTTCTGAGATTTTTCAAGGTTTATGAAAACTGTCAACGTGGAGACAGAAGACTGCCCGATAATTCACATAATCAACCAATGACACTTCTAAACAACTTACCTGCAATAGAGGAACTTCTTCGATTGGAAGTTCAGCTCCAAGGTCTCCACGAGCGACCATTGCCTGAAAAGCAACAAGCACTGAGACACTTCGAAAGATTAAAGCCAAGCATTGCAGTCTAATCAATAATGTTACCAAACACCTCAATATTAGTCTTTACATCTTATAAACGTTGATGGTAAAAGCATAAAGAAAGATCCAACAGATAAGAACTAACCCCATCAGAAGCGGAAATAATCGAATGGAGATTTGGGATAGAATCGGCACTTTCGATTTTGACAATCACATGAATGTCTGCATTGCAACCTGCAGAAGGATAATGGCCATTAACCATGTAAGAGAAACAGACAGGTAATGTAAAGAGCAATAGAGCTGTAGAACAATCAACTGATAAGAGAAGGAAAACAAAAATTACTTTTGAGATACTCTTTCAGCTCATGGACCACCTTAGCATCCTTGACAAATGAGACAGCATAAAAATCAACTCGGTTGTCCACCCCAAACTTAATATCTTCCCAGTCTTTATCTGCAAGATCAAGCAGATGCCACTTTCAGTATTTCAGTCACAATACATAATTGGCAACCAATATTAGTTTCTTCTGTTCTGATATAAACAAAAGCGAGGGAGCAAAATGATCACGACATATGACCTGTTATTGAAGGAAGAGTAGCACTCTTGCCGCGCACATTCAAATGACGCCTTGACTTTAATTCACCACCATCGACTACGACACATTTTACTAGATCCCTTGTCTTTGACTTCACAGCCAATGACATCATTCCACCTGGCAAGACAACAACAAATGATGAGTACCTTATAAGAACGTGATCAAAGGTTGGAATTTGTTTTAACCTCATGTCCATGTGATACAGAATTAGCTTGTTATAATGGGCCTGTCTCTGTGATTCAAAAGACCCAAAACTAAGAAGAAATATCTAAAACTGCAATCCTGATGTCCCAACACGCGTTTCCTTAGGTTTCTTTGTTTTTGTTGTACTGAAGGGAGGAATACACCATTAACAAAATAAAAACCTCTGCAGGAGAAGCTGTCTGCGCAAATTTAAATGAGAAATTTGATGTCCACTTGGAAAGTAACTGAAAGGAATCCGGTAGAACTATTCTCATCTTCTAACATAAAATCAGCTCTATGGAAGGAACACTATACCAATATTGTTTTTTTTCACAATGATGAACAATTTTATCTGTGAACCAGGGTAGAGACATGGATAGATAAGATCACCTAGCCAATCTAAAAACCCAATTGCTTTGCAAAAAGATCCTGAAAAAGGATAAAAAAACTCATACCAAAAAGCGGAAAAAGTAAAATCATGCAGAACTAAAATTCCATCCATGAACCCAAAATCTATTCTAAATAAAAAGATTTGAGTAAATCCTACCTGTTGAAGCATCAATCACAATTTTTCCACATTTATAGCATATGATTCCAACATTACAATCAAAAAGTAAGTGAACTTGATCAAAGCACTCTTGAGAGAATTGAGATGATGCCATACATACCGTCTACCAACAGTGTGTCACCTACTTCAACGTCATTAATGAAGTCATCATAATTAACACTAACAGTATCCTCTGTGCTGACTCCTCGTTTGATAGTAAAATTAAATTCTTGTCCTTCTTTAAGCATTATTGGCTGAGGCACATCGCCACTTCTCACTTCAGGACCCTGCAATCATTAAGATGATGGGTGTATAATGCCCCTTGTAACCCCAAAGAAAATGAAAGGGAAATTTAAAACAATAAATTGGAGAATCAAAATCTAGTTTAATGGCAGTAGAACAAACTCAACGCAGTAAAAGTAATAGGACCAACTCACACTATTACTGTGTCTCTAATTGGAGAAGAAACGAACTACTTTTGAGAAAATGTTCATACCTTGGTGTCCAACATAATGGCGACCACCTTGTCTTGAAATTGAGCGTTGTATTCTTTGACCAGGTCTATAGTTTTCTGATGTGAGGCATGATCACCATGTGACATATTAAGACGGGCCACATTCATTCCACTTTCAGCAAGTTTCCATATCATTTCACGACTGCTGGTGGATGGACCAATGGTACAGACTATCTTTGTCTTTCTCAATCCATTCAAACTTACTCTAGCCTTGCTTACTTCATATTCATCGGATTGAACCTCAAAAGGAGAGTTTGACGTATCCTGACAAAAAAATACTCAAATTACCTGCCATTTAAGAAGATGAACATTTGGACAGTGCAGGATAAGAAGGTACAATGAGTTACAGATATCTTGTCAATCATCTAGCATCTCCCTTCCAAGACTATAAAACTACAGTCCCCTACAAACTAGACAATATTGAAGCTTCATTAGGCAAAAAGCTTCTGACCCTGCAACAAAGTTCATGTCTTCATAAGTTCTAATAAGAGCTACTAAAAGTGCACAAGCAATTCCAACTTTAGTAAATTAGTTCCTCAGTCGGTTGCACAGTCATCTCTTGAGCAATAAATGTTTATGAGTGATCCTTTTATTGATAACCAGAGGAAAGTGAATATTCACAAGATGATCGGTCCTAAATTACTTCTTCATGTACCTCTGTCCTGTAGGAAATAGAAAGTATGATTTTGAACTTTGCCAGGTTACCAGCTACCCTTTTGGCCTTTGAAGCCAAGAGATTTCATTTTCCAAAGGATCCAAGCAAATGAAGAGAACTTTCAAGGAATGAAGAAAGAGCAAGTTGTCGACTGATAAACCTTTAAATCTACAAAGACTCCAACAACATCATGCCCCCGTAACATACTACTAGGGAAATTTTATGGAAGGGAGACTATGACACAGAGGACCATAAAATGACACATTAAAATGGGAATTATCAACTTCGAATAATGAAATACAATCATTAACGTTAATTGAGGCAGAAGAATTTTCCTGAGGAAAGCTTGTCATGCGCCTATTTCGGAGAAACAAACCAAGAATCTATTTATAAGAAACAGAAAAAAATCTGTATAGTCTATAAATTTAATAAAAAAGCAGGCTTAAATCATGTAAACAACAAGAATAGATAATGACAGTTTAGTCCATTAATGCTTTCAGTTGCAATTAATTATTCGTGAGTAAGATCTTTCACTCGGGATCGAGGTTGGCTCGGTTAATAAAATCCACTCTTTTTCATGTGCTACAAAGTCCAATTCTCATTGTCCCGTCTCTTCTCCACCTTATTTTGGAAAAGGGGAACAAAATATGCAATGGATTTCTTTCTTCAACAACAAAGTCAAGTAAAAGTATGCCAGAGAGGTTCATTAAATCCAAGGATCCTTTGCCACCTATCGTCCCTCATTATTCCAAACATTTAATCAACTCCAAATGCTCCACTCAACAGACTTAAATATTTAATAACAGCCCAAGCTCAAGCTCTCTAATGTCTTCATAAGCTTTGCAGCCCTTGCAGCAAAACAGTATACTTAATATACGGTGCTTAAACACAACACTCCAGACTAATAGAGGACTCCACGGGGTCATAAAGGCGCAACCCGTGCTTCCAAGTTCATAAAAATTGGAAAGCATAACTGATCACTGATTATTTTCTCCATTTCCTCCGAGTAAGCACGTCTCGATAGCTCATCTCCATTTCAGATACGTAGGAGCGAATCCGTACTCTCTTAAGTCATAAACAACGAAGCGAACGCCCATCCATCACTCGTTGTACGGTCCATTTCCTCCCAACGAAAGACTTAATCAACAGGTCGCCGTCGCCACCTTTACCTCTTATTCAAGCAGAGCACTCCTGCAGGGGAACGAATCGACCGACCGATCGCAAGAGAAAGCGACCCGCGCGCTCAACAAACAATAAAAAGGAAAAAAAAAAAATCAAAACGCTCGCCCACTCACTCTCCCCATTTCCACTTCCAAGCACTCCCCGCTAGCGCCTCAACAACCAGCCAATCAAAGCAGAAACCAAACCTAGCTACGCCGATCACGCGGGAACAGAGAAGGCAAGACGGACTCACGACGGTCAGAGGCCCGTTGTGCACGGCGAGAGGGCGGCGGTTCCGGCTTTCGGGAGCGGCGGCGGCGGCGGCGGCGGCGGGGCGGCTCCGCCTCCCGCCCCGGCCCCTCGGCTCGAGGAGGACGAGGTCGCAGAGGTTCCGGGCGGAGGAGAGGCGATCGGAGGCCCGGGAGGCGGCGGCGGGGCTGAGGAGGGACATTCTGGAGGTGAGGTCGATCGTCGCCATTTGAGGAAGCGGCGGAGCTCCTGAGGGAGGAACAGAGCAAGGCGGAAGCTCGCACAGAGATCGAGAGAGAGAGAGAGATAGCGCCGCGTGGGCGCGGGGTATATATAGTTATATATATTACGAGAGGGAGAGGGAAAACACGAGGACGAGAGAGAGTTTCGTTGCCGAATTGACAGAGAAAGAGGGAAGCTTGAGGACGGTTGGGGACTCGGCGTTTTCCTTGGAAGACGGGGCAAGAGATGCGAGAGATGCTTTTAGGGCTTCTTTTTACTCGCGGACTGAGCGCCGCTCCGCCACGCTCGGCCCCTCCGCCCATCAGGCTCCTCCGCAATTCGGGTTGCTTCATATTTTCGCTTTTTCTCCCTTTTGCCCCTTTCTCCACCTCGGGAAAACGACGCCGTGGGCTTTGGCCTGACGTGTAACGTGCGGCTCCTGAACATTTGATTTGTTAACGCAACGTGCAATACGGTCCCTGAGCTTTCAAGGAGTTTTGGCTCGTATTCGACTTAGTCCCTAAACTATGAAGTCGAATTAATTTAAGAATAACGTTAAACGTTTATATGTAGTTCGGGGACTAAGTTGAATATGTACAAAAGTCTAGGAACTACATTGAACAAATTAAATGTTTGGAGATCACATTACATATTAGACCATAATTCAGAGACCATTTATGTGAATATCTCTTTTTACCTCGTTTGGCAACTAAAAAAAATGAATATATCGTGGAGTCGTGGTAAATACCCATCATTTCTTAACATCGTGCATGGTGTATTGCGATTTTAGCTTGCAATGAGTAAGAAAATGCATTTGCTAGTGGAAAAACAGCGAGACATATTAATCACGAATGCCCTCCGATTAGGGGTGAGTATGGTCCAGGTAGGCAGTTCCCACCCTAGAAATGGGAATCGCCCACTAAGGACCGATTTCGAAAAATTGAAACTCTAAACCGCTCGTTAGTTTTGTGCACCTACTCGGGAACGAACCAGGGCCCGATGGTCCAGTTCCCAGGGTTGGTTATGGGCCCCATCCCTCCAAGTTTCACACATCGGTATGGTAATATGCAACAAAAAATTACACAAAAATACAACTTCACCTGCTGTTCAAGTTAAGACATTGCTTTTTAAAGTTAGGAACTTCCTAACAAGCCAGAGCCAAGGACCGGAAACCTTCACCAGCTACTTAGAGACATCTCAATAGGTTATAGCTACATTTAGGAGTGTCCTAACTTTCCACTCCTTTTTCATGTGAAGAAGCCATACAGCACTAAACTGTTATGAATGGGCAAAAGCAGCCTGTGACCTTCAACAAAATGAGTTGAATCATTTCAAACTTCAACGAGCTATGAGAGTCCGAGAGAGTGAGAGTATTGAGCAAGTCGAGTTTAGGAATTTAGGATTTCTCTTTTTCTAATTAAAAATTAAATAAATATATTACATTATATTACCGGTCCGATCCAAGTAGGCAGTTCCACATCCGAAACCGATACCCATCGGTGGAAACCGGACCGATTCTCTTAGGAATCACCGGTCCAATTTCGGGCGGTTCTCAATTCTTTTTACACACCTTTACTTTCAATATCTTTAAAAATTACTAAGTATCGGGCAAATCATTGATTGCTAACTTTTGTTTTTTTTCTTAATATGATGAACGTCGATCGCGACGCGACGGGGGCGGAAAAACCAATTGCGTGAGTAGTAGTTTGGCCAAAAATATAGTAGTTATAATATATAAGAGGAGTGCCTTGTCGTGCAGAGTGCTAGCATGCAGGCTAATAAGGTACGGGATCATTGCATAAAAGCCTAGTCATTCACATAAATGGATCGATTGATGTAGTGATGCATCTCAAGTCCGACCATCGATTGGAAAGACCAAGGGCTCTTACCTTAACAAAAGAATTTTGACAATTCCGTTATTTGGCCCGTCATTCTCAGCATAAAAAAATTGCGCTCAACATAAAACGACCGAAGCCCTCGTCGATGAGCGTCGTCGAGACACCGGTTAACAGAACGGGAATGCTTATATTTTCCGCGCATAGCACGAGAAAGACGAGCGTACCGGAAATGACCGACTTTCTTTATTTATTGGTTCATCGTTCTTAATACAAAGAAGATACGCTCGGCATAAAAAGAGGAAGCCCTCGTGAACGAGCGTCGTCAAGACAGCGAGATCCTCGCGATAAAACCAGTGCCGGCTGGATTGATAAAAGAGTTAATACCACGAAAAACCTTAAATTGGTATATATGTAATAAATCTACCCCAAATTATTTTTTTAATCACAAAAAAACTCCCAAACTGGTACACCTGTAATAATTTTACCCCAAATTATTTTTTTGACCACCAAAAACCCTACACCGATATACCTGTGACAATTTTACCTAAAATTAATTTTTTTACCACCAAAAACACCAAACTGATATACCCGTGACAAATTTACCTTTTGTTAGTTTTCATTAAATTTTACAATCAACTTGTTTAGTTTGATAACACGTGGTAGTTAACAGGTGTACCAGTTTGGAGTCTTATCCTTCTGTTTGTCACAAGTTTACCAATATGTAGTTTTTCGGATATTAATCAAATTTAACAGACATTAACGGAGGGTAAATTTGTTATAGATGTACTAGTTTGAGGTTTTTAGTGAATAAGTCTACCAGTTTGGAGTTTTTTGTGGTCAAAAAATTAATTCAGAGTAAATTTATCCTAGGTGTATTAATGTAAGGTTTTTAGTGGTAAAAAAAATAGTTCGAGGTAAATTTATCACAAGTATACCAGTTTGGGGTTTTTGATGGTCAAAAAATTAATTCCGATTAAAATTATCACATATGTTTCAATTTGAAGTTTTTCGTCATATTAACCCTTAATAAAATGTCTATATTTTTCGGAAGGTGGTGTACAAACACCAACGAGGCGAGTGGGGCACTTTTGCTTGTGTAAGAAAGCCCACATTGTTAAGATATCGCGCACTAGGGGTGTGCAATCGGATCGGATTTACCTAGAAACTGGACCAATCCACCCGAAAAACAGGTTCGAGAACCGGTTCTAACAAGAACAGTTCGGGTACCGATTCCACTTTTTGGGAACCGGTTAGAACCGGTCTAGTTTCCGGTTCCAAGTAAAACCAACCCAAACCTGTTTTAGAACCAGTTTTGAGATAATGTAAAAAAAAGTAAAAACCTATATCATGTTACCCTACTTCACCGATTTTAGAACCGATTTCCTATTTAATATTGGAATATGTTTCACAACTATGAGTGAAACAGTACGATCTTTTAAAGTCATCTAAATATTGTGTGATTCAGATGAGATATATAGACATTTTTCTAGTGAGAGCATATGCCTTACCGCTAAGTCTCTTGATTTTTCTTTCAAGATATTTCATTCAAAAACAGAAATGAGGAGTTATCTCATCATGGCGCAAAATAAAGAGCTAAACATGTTGAATAGATTCCTTGGAAATGTGACTCTTAAAGATTTATGCGATTAAACTATGTCCAGCCACATAGTACTTTTAGATTGTTGATTTTGATGGATTGTAATTTCAATTGCTCATTTTGGAGATTGTTACTTTTGACGGATAGTGGTTTTTGTTATTCATCTTTTATTTTAAATTGTTTTATTGCTACCTATATTATTTTGCTAGAAAAAAATGAAACTGAAAAAAGGAACAAAAAAAAATAGGTTCTCGGGTAAACCCTGAAACTGGACCGAAAAAATAGGGTTGGTTTCAGGTTCCAAAAATTAGGAACCGGTTATAACATGGTTGGTTTCAGGTTCTAGATCCGGACCCAACCCACCATGAAACTGATCACCCCTATCGCGCACCGTTAAAATCATCACCAGCTTCTATTTCCATCGAAGCGTACCTATCGATTTGGACCATAGAAAATATCGCTCCAAAGATCTTTGCACATACGTCCCTCGATCTTGCTTTATTTATTTTTTGGCCCCGTTAAGTTGACTCCGAACGACGTCGGTTTGGTTAGGGGGGGGGTGGTTCAACGACATTGGTGCGCGTGGGGCCCCGTCAGCGGGCTCCCGTTGCTCCACGCACGGGGCAAAACGGTCATTGCAGGATATCCCCCGGGCGCGTGCGCATCGTGCGCATCGACGGGCCCACAGCCGAACACGTGCATCGCGCGCATCAAAGTACGGCGGGCCATGTGATGGAATCAGGTGGGGTTTGGGGATCGGCGGCGGTCGCGATCGGGTGGGCGCTCGATTGAAGACACGTGTCCGAGGTCCATCGTGAGGGCCCACAAGGGAAAAAAGAGCCCAAGGCGTCTCGCAGTTAGAAAACTCCTTTAACTCAGGCCGCGTCCGCAAACACCTTAAAGGACTTTAAGATAATTAAGTTTTCCAAAATGTAAATCGTGTTAGTTAAATTATAACTTAAAAGTTCATTGCAAAACAACTTTAGCAAAATAGTATCTAGAAAAATCATTCTTACAAAGGACTTTTCTTATTTTTTAATAAAAAAAAGTTTAAACCCTTCGCCGACAGGCGATTGTCGACGACCCAATCTAATGTCGACAGCCGTCATCTGAGGTCAAACAACCACAGGCAACCCTCGACGACCATCGAATAGGGTTGCTTGGGGTCGAGCGACCCCCGATGTGGATCGTGAAACCCAGGCGAGGGACGCTGGCAACTTAGATATAGCACTGGCAATCGTCGTCTAAGATCAAACGACTTCAAGCAACCCCCGGTGACAGACGAGGGTCACGAAGGCCACGCGAGGATCGACGTCAACCTAGATCTAGTATCAGCAGTCGTCATTTGAGGTCAAACGACCTCGGATAGCCCCCGAAGACCACTGACAAGGGCGGCCTGGGGTTGAGCGACCCTCGACAAGGGTTGCGAAGCCTAGGCGAGGGCTACCTGGGGTCGCACAACCCTCACAACCCCTTGAGGAGGTCGCTCGACCTTAGTGAGGGTCGTCTGGGTCGCACGACCCAAGCAGCCCCTCGTCAAGGTTGCGCGGCCCTCGCAACCCCTCATGGAGGTCACGCGACCCTCGAGGGTCGTTTGGGTAGCGCGACCTCAGGCGGCCCTTAATTGAATCACAAGGCACTTCTCCGAGGTCGCGCAAGTTCCTAGCAAGGGCTGTCTAGGTCGCACGACCTCAGGTGGCCTTCACTTGGATCACGTGGCTCCAAGCAACAGTAGCCCCTCTCTAGCCTGTCGCCGCCCCCTCACAGCCATGCGCGACCATGGCAGCCGAGCTAATTGGAGAAGATGATGAATAGTGATAAATGAAGGTAAAATTAGAAAATCAAAAAATAGATGAGGGTAGTTTTGAAAGAAATATTTTTTTACTTACCCAAGGGTCTTGCATGCCGAGAAAGTTGAAAGCCCAAGGCAGCCTAGGACTTGCTTTGGGTTGCCTTGGGCTTTCAGCCTTCACAAGACTGACTTTTGTTGAACGGAGTTTTTAAAATCATTTCCAAACACCCACATTTTGGCTCAAAATGCTTTGGAGCCTTTCCCAAACGCACGCTAACTCTTTGTCCAATACCTAATGCACAATTGCTCAGAGGTGCAGTTCATTTTTATGGGCCGAATTTGGAGGGTCATTTTCTTCTGAGTATTGACGATGATTTCTAGTCCAACGTAGTCTCATGATATATAATTGGGAAGCCCAATTTGTCTAAGTTCTAATGCAATAAGCTTTATGCTATTTCGTCGTCATCTAGAGAAAGTTATGGATAAATTACTAAGGACGGATCGTTTTTACAAAGAATGAGTCTTTTACAATTTCTATGATTTAGGAAATGTTGGTCTTGTATTGATAAATAAAAGAGAAGGTCATGGGTAGTTATGGCCACGGTTCGAAACCCGTGGTTCCCGCGGTTACGTTCGGCTAAATATGAACGAGCCGTACCGTTATTCCGGCTGATTCTTTTTTCGATCCGTGTTCGAATCGATTGGTTCCGAACCTGTTCGGCCGGTTCATAATTTTTTTTCTATTTTTTTCTTTTCCTTTTCTATTTTTTTTTAAATTTTCTTCCTCACGGCCATAGCCGGGCCGACGGAGGTTGCCACACCAGCGAGGCCGCCCTCGGCAGTGTTTCCGAGGGCCACCGCCCTGGCCGGGCAAGGGCTCAACCTCACCGGGCGTTAAGGAGGCCGACCTCGCCTTGCAACTAGCGAGGTCGAACTTGCCAGAATCGGGTAAGGCCACCCGCCTCGCCCAGTGAGGGCGGCCCTCACTCGACTGGTGAGGGTGGCCTCGCTTGAGGCCCAGGACCTCCGCCGCCCCGACTATGACCGGCAAGGCGTAAAAAAAAAAAAAGAAAAGGAAAAGGAAAAAAAAAAAAAAAAAAAGGAAAAACATAAAAGAAAATAATAAAAAAATTAAAAAATTACTGATCCGGACCTGCACCTGTAGGCTGTGTTGCAGCTTTCTTCTTTTTTTTTTTTGTGGAACCAGGCCCAGAACCGGTAGTTTCGAGCTGATTCCGATTTCAAACCACAAACCCGGTCAATGGGCCGGGCCCAGATTTGACTAGGCCGGTTCCGGGCCGAAACCGGCCTGTGGCCATGACTAGTCATGGGCAGAGAAAGAGAACGTCTTGTATTGATAAATAAAAGAGAACGTTCCTTATTTCTCTTAGTCTTTTACCCATCGCCGCCGCCGCCTCCGCCGCCGCTCCTCCCCGGTTTTCCGGAGCCGCGCCTCCAAAGCTCTGTTCTTCCCCTGTTTCGAGACCGAGAGATTCGCAGAGACTATCTCGTGTTCGATCCTTGGCCAACGCTTCCGATCCTCGCTGGTGACAATTTTTAGAGCATCTACGCTCTCGCTGACCGGAGTTAGAGGTCCTGCTTTGCAGAGGTAAGAACTACACGACTTGTTCTCGGTCCCTTTTTTGAGTGAGAACCGAAGTTGAGGTTCTGAGTGGTGTTGGTTTGGAATCTGCTGTCGTTAAGACTGAGCTGACGGTTTAACGTTAAGTTCCTTTTTACATTAGTCGTGATAGTTTGAAACGAATTGCTGCTTTAGACCTTGCGTGTAGACCATATGACCAAACCGCGCACAACATGTTCGATGAAATGCCGAAACCAGATTTGTGTAAACTTGTCTCCTGTGTTTCAGCACGTCTTACACGATCGAGACTTTTCATTAACTTTTGAGCGTGATTACTGCCACATTCCATCGTTACTGAATAAGAACTGCATCCCTCTCTTTTGGTATCTGTTCTTTTTTCTTCTGTAAATCTTGTTCCTTTTAACTATGTTTGCAGTTCTTACACGAGTGTAATCCAAAATATATGAACTTTTTGGGTTCTGAAACGATGGTTTTTTCTGGAGACTTTAGTTAATTTAGGTACTTCTGTTTTATCATGGCAAACCATACGGGATCTGAGCTGGGAGGTGGAATCATTGTTAAATAGAACGTTTTGACTTTATTGGTTGATTTACTACAGGGGAGATTTCACACCAAATTAGGATCTTCAGCGATAAGCCTCTGATTCTTGAAAGCATCTATTGGCTCTGTTTTGGTAATTGTTTGTTATTTGTTGATCCAGACCTTAAGATTTAGCTTGTGCCTTTAAATTGCAGGGCTTTGACATTCTTATGAATGGCTTGGAGAGCCTTAGGAAACAAGGTAAAGTGTCCTAAATAGAACTCTTTCATACTTCTATTAGGTGTTATGTTTCACATTTTTGTCTTTGTGTTGTATAACCGTACTTATACTTCAGCGTTGATGTTGAATAATTGTGTTGCGGGCTCACATGGCTGATAGAACAGGCAACAGCTTTTGTATGATGATATTTTGGTTAGTGATGTGGTCAAGGATCTCAAGTACATGTTGATTTAATCTCAAAGATCTGTGTGTCTATGTTGGTGGTGTTATTTTAGTGGGGGCCGGGGGGTGTTTGTTGGAATGTTCATGAACTCTTGAGTATAGACAATGTTGGTAGGAGTTTGAAGAAGTGAAAGGGTTCACATTGCTGGAACTGTATAGTTAGATTTTAAGCAGTTTTTTTGGCCTAATATATGTGAAGGAGTTGGATCGCCTGATTTGAGTATCTTTGAAAAGATTATCCTTTTACTTACTTTAATTCTTTTAGTTGGTGGGCCTTGATGTTGTCGTGTTTCACTTTTGTTGAGAATCAAGATCTAGTGGTCAATAGTTCCCCGGGGTGGGTGTGTGTATGTTGTTGGGGCGGGGGATTGCAAAAGGTTTGTCGGGGTTTGGGGGTGGGGAAGCAAAGAATCAGGGAAACAGATTGATTTCATGGCCATGTTAGCTATTCTTTTTGAATTAACAATTTAAATTGCAATCACAACATTGCAGTTGATGGAAAAATTTGTTTATTTCAATCTTCTTTCTGCAGGGTCTTGAGTTGGTCATAAAATATCACAAGGACATGCATTGGGTTTGGCTTCTGTTTCTCGCCTTGAAGATGCTGTGATATCGGTTTCTGCTCTGTTCAGATGCTTTTCAGGTCCAGTGGAGAAGTCACATTTTATAATCATAATGCATTTTTTTTTTAAGCAAGTTATTTCATGTCACAACTCATTTCTGATTTAATTGTTTTGGTGCAATCTCCAGGCTAAATAATGCCTCCTTCTTTAGTTATTGTCTAACACTTCCAGTTATTTGAATTGCCCACTTCAAGAAATGTTTGAGTAAAGTGTGCTCATCAAACTATCAATTTTACCATGTCTAAGCTCACCTATGCGACGGCAAGTAAAATTATATTGAAAAAATGGAAGATGCATTTTCTCATGTCTCCATGAAACATTGACATATATGACCTTTGATTAAGGAAACATTTGAATATAGCTCAATATTTCCTATCTTTTCACTTGCACCTCCTTGTTGACTTTTCTCTTCTGAATGTTATGAATGGTAAGTGCAAATCCTGATCATTCAGTTCTTAATTGTGATATTGCAGATTTCTCTAACATGTCACTATGGCAGGAGGCTAGCTATAGGAAGCATCTGTCTGACCAGACTTCATTAAGGTAAATGAAGTTCATCATCTGTTTGTTTCTTCTTAGTATTTGAGTGATTTTGAGATTGGTGCTAAGTTTTTCAGCCCTCTTACGTATGTTAGTGTTAGCATATTTTAATCAGATATTTTGGAAACGGTGTTTACTACATAGTTAAGTCTAGCTCTCATGGGCCTTGTCTTCTTCTTTTTGAGGGTAATAGATAGGTGATGAGTTCTTGACTTGGGACACTTCCTCTTAATTGGAAACGGTTGATAATTTTTTTCTTTTTTTTAGGTGCTTTCATTCAAGTCCAACACTTTTGGCTAGAGGTGATGGGCAATTTGGTTTGAGGACTCCCAAGCGAGAAAAGTATGTTAGAAGAGAGAATAGAGCCCAACCACCCGTTGAGGCTCCATATGTGCCACCTAAAGTGAAAACAGTGACAAAGTCCTCTGTGGATAAAACAATTGACATTTTCGAAGGCATGACAATAGTCGAACTCGCCAAGCGTACTGCTCAGTCATTATCTTCACTGCAAGATATCCTTCTGAATGTTGGGGAGAAGGTCGAATCAGAGTTTGATCCTCTCAGCATCGACATTGCGGAGCTTGTTGCAATGGTATGTTTGCTTGGCTGTCTTAGTAATTCTTTTCCATGCTTGAAATGCAAAAGAGAAATAAAAAGGTTGCGAGTGTCATTTTCATTCTTCATAAATAGCTGAGAATGCAGATGTTAGCTGAAACACAATATGTGCTGAGACTGCTGATTTAATTATTTGAAAAAACCTTGTTCAAAGGGTAAATTACCATCTTCTGCCTTGTGAGAGACTTGCTTAATCAGTGTATTTACTTTGGTGGACAATGTTTGTGTTGGCCAGCAAAGTACATGAAAATGCCTTCAGTATGAAAATCCTTATCTGCTCACTGCCATTAGCACTTGATAGAACTGAATATGGTGCATGTATCTTTGTCTGAATATAGTTGCAGGGACTTACTTTGGACCTATACATCTTAGGAACTCGGCGTCAATGTTAGAAGGCGTCACTCCGATGAAGGTGCAAAGCTTTCATCTCGGCCACCCGTTGTCACGGTCATGGGTCATGTTGACCATGGGAAAACTTCTCTTTTGGATGCTCTGCGTCAAACATCTTTGGTGGAAAAGGAAGCTGGAGGGATAACTCAGCATCTTGGAGCATTTGTTGTGAGCATGCCTTCGGGTTCATCAATAACATTCCTCGACACTCCTGGTCATGCTGCATTCAGTGCAATGCGGGCCAGAGGTGCGGCAGTCACTGATATTGTTGTGCTAGTGGTAGCTGCAGATGATGGAGTCATGCCCCAAACTCGAGAAGCTATGTCCCATGCAACATTGGCCAATGTACCAGTTGTTGTTGCTATTAGTAAATGCGATAAACCAGCTGCTGACCCTGAACGAGTAAAACTGCAGCTCGCATCGGAGGGGTTACTTTTGGAAGAAATGGGTGGGGACGTTCAGGTAGTTGAAGTTTCAGCTGTAAAGAAAACAGGATTGGATAGGTTGGAGGAGGCGTTGCTTCTCCAGGCTGAGCTTATGGATCTGAAAGCACGGATTGATGGGCCTGCACAAGCTTATGTAGTGGAGGCAAGGCTTGATAGGGGGCGTGGTCCGTTGGCCACAGCGATTGTGAAGGCAGGGACTTTGGTTTGTGGGCAATATGTGGTTGTGGGTTCTGAGTGGGGGAGAATAAGGGCTCTCAGGGACATGGTGGGTAGGATGACTGATCAAGCAACTCCGGCTATGCCTGTTGAGATTGAAGGGTTGAAGGGTCTCCCAATGGCTGGTGATGATATTGTTGTTGTGGATTCTGAGGAACGTGCTAGAATGCTTAGTACGGGAAGAAAAAGAAAATCTGAGAAAGACAGACTTCGGAAAATAAGCGAGGGAAGGACAGAAGCTGAAGAGTCATCAGAAGAACAAGAAGTGGAGAGAGTTGAAATGCCGATAATTGTGAAAGCAGATGTGCAAGGAACAGTCCAAGCTGTTACAGATGCTTTAAAAAGTTTGAATAGCCCTCAGGTAATGCATAAGTGATAAGGTTCATTAGTTGTCACATACCTCCACCTCCATGAATGAGATGCTTCTTTTCTTATTGATGTTTTTTCTGTTTGAACATCAAATTTCATGAACAAATGCCTTGCTCTGATGTGACACCCCTTTGCTGCTACTTTGCATGAAGAAAATTCTGCTGTTTGCAGTACATTCAAGTTTCATACCCCTTGTGTGCCATTGCATCATCCTGTTTCTATCAGAGCTTTTGCAAGTCATTCCTGTTGACATATATTCTCTTCTCTTCATGTGCTCAGGTTTTTGTCAACGTAGTGCATGTTGGTGTTGGACCGGTTTCTCAGTCTGATATCGACCTAGCACAGGCCTGTGGTGCATGTATAGTTGGGTTCAATGTGAAGAATCCTCCTAGTTCTGTAACTCAGGCAGCAACTAGAGCCAGTATTCAGGTATAGAACTTATTTCTTCTCTGTCAATCTTCTGACTTTTTGTTAATAGCGGCTTTTAATGTGGTGTCAGTGAAACAAATGCTCGGTGCACGGGATTAATATCATGAGAGCAAAAGCGTTCTAATGACATGACAATTATCACTCTATGCTCACTTAAAACCTCACTTTCATGCATTGTAAAGATAGATATATGCACTTACCCTGTAAAGAACCTGAAATACCTCGTTTTGGAGCTTGAGATGGCCATGTTCTGTTTATTTAATCCCCGGTTTTGTATATGGTTTCAGATAAAAACACACCGTGTGATCTATCATCTTTTGGAGGATATGGGCAGTTTGATAGTTCACAAGGCTCCGGGGACTGCAGAGACTCAGGTAGCTGGGGAAGCTCAGGTCTTGAACATATTTGAGCTCAAAGGGAGGAGCAAATCCAAGGGAGATGATGTGAAGATTGCCGGTTGCCGCGTTGTTGACGGGCAAGTCACAAGATCATCAACAATGAGGCTTCTGAGGAGCGGAGAAGTCATGTTCGAAGGGTCATGCGCGTCCCTCAAGAGAGAGAAGCAGGATGTTGAGACAGTGGGAAAAGGGAATGAATGTGGGCTTGTAATCCGAGATTGGGCTGATTTCCAGGTTGGGGACATCATCCAGTGCTTGGAACAAGTTGTACGGAAGCCTAAGTTCATTTCATCGGAGAGTGGAGCTGTTCGAATTGAGTGCTGACAGTGCAGCGCAATGTCCATGCCGTTTGAGTTGATAATGGATTCTGTTGGTTGCGTCTTCCCTCTCCCTCTCGAAAAGGCGGTGCCAACACAAACAATTTTGTATTTCAAATTTTGAGTCTTTGCATGCTGGTATGACCCTGCCGATTAGTACAAACCTAAGAAGTGTACATTAGTCCAGTTTGAGAAGAATGATAATGTTATTTGTATATGCAATACGTTGTATCTTGTGATGCGGAACACGGATGTTGTTACATTCAAGATTTGATAAACTGCTGAGAGAGAACTTCTCGAGTTTTGTCACTAAGCCTAGAGTAACCCTTTTGTCATGCTATCATTTAAACTGCGTGGATAGGAGAGCGAGTTATCAGGATGTAGATGTGATGAAGTGAATGACCGAGTAAAATCATGTGATGTTCTCGAGGATGCAGCCCATTATGTTTGATTTACATGAGGAACCCATGATGCAACCATATGTTATGCTGTCCAGATGATTATATTTATCTTATACCAACGGAATTTTTATGTGCAGAGTAACCTACACTGCCTTGACAAGCTAAAACAGGTTAGAGACTTTCCTAGCATAGATGTGATCACAATTCAATTGGGACAAGCATCGAAAGCCCTCGCGTTCAATTTTTGTGTCCGTGAATTTCTGTGGGTTGATGGAGACCAAGAGCATCTCAACCACAACCTTTGAAAAAGCCTGAGGTAGAATTGGAGTGTCCTACACCAACTCAATATGAGATACCGATCCATGTGCTTTTTTCCGAAGTGATAAAATTGCCGGACAGCATGGAGATTGCCCCGGGTCGTTCCACACGGAATGGACAAAACTGAGTGCCGGTGCAGTGCAGGTGCTCTTAACTGATCTGCGATCTTTGCTGATGGAGGAGTGTTGCCCAGAATTCGCCGAACAATCCCGTCGAAGAAGATAGGCAAAGGGAAGGGGGAGAGAATGGATCTGCTTCTCCGGAGTTTGGAGTGGGGAGTTCTCGCGCGTAGCTTGGCCTCTTGTATCAGAGATTTTTGCTATGGGGACGACCAGTGTTTTATGTTTGATGATGGGTTTTTTATTTTTTATTTTTGGGTTTGTTCCAGAAAAATAAAATTTAAAAAGGGACGTGGAAAAGAATGGTAGAAACATATATATAATAAATAAAAAAAAAAAAAACTGAAACCCCAAACTTTCTTTCAGATGTAGCATTTACTCGAACTTTTTTGTGTGACGCTTGCCAAAACTTTTTTATTTGTCATTTACCCCCATATGTACATTGTCCATGGACATTTTAAGCCTTTTTCACTTTTTTTTTTTTTTTACTTTTTTTTCCTTTTAGTGAGGGATCGCCTCGCCTGGGTCGAGTGAGGGTGCCCACCCGGATCCGAGGGCTCGGGCCTCACTGCTCTACACCGGGCGAGGGCGACCCTCCCGGGATCCGGGCGAGGGTCACCCCTCGCCGGATCTGGCGAGGCCGCCCCTCACCGGCCGGTAAAAGAAAAAAGTAAAAAAAAAAAAAAAGAAAAAAAAGAAAAAGACGAAAAAAATGCCCATGGACAAACACATTGGGGAAATGTGTCACAAATAAGAAAGTTTTGGGTTTTTGGTGTCACAAAAAAAAAAGCCGGATAAATGTCATCACGGAGATAAAGTTTAAGGGTTTTGGTGACTTTTTTTCTAAATAAAAAAATGAAAATAAAACATGAAAAATGGTGGGAAAATTCAAGTCTCTCTAGTTTAGGGAGTTACATTTCATGTTTCTTGGAATAAAGTTGAACTTTTTTTTTTTGCGTCACGGTTGTTTAAAGATAAAAAGATAAACTAATAAAATAACCATGAAAAATGAAAAAAAAAATTGGAAAATTTCTTTGCCTTTATATTAGAATTTCAATTAGGTGTCGCTTTCAAAAAACAGTGTTTATATTATTGTACTTCCATCAAAACGAGCTCTCCGACGGAGGCACAGTAGCCACTCGGGTACGCACCGTCGTTTTCGCTCCAAGCCCCACGTCGGAGGTCGTAGACGAAGCCATGAAGTTCTCCCTCGAGCTCCCCGGCGACGACCGCCGCCGCACAGGCGGCGACACAACCTCCAACCGCCCTGACAACCACCACCGCCCAATCCTCAAGGCCAAGCTGCCTCTCACTATCCTGAACCGCCCATTCACCTCCACCATCGCCGCCGCCGCCACACCTTCGCCACACTTCACCTTCTCTCTCTCCACCAGCTTCCCTTCCTTCCCTTCCCTCAAGCTCTCCTGCTCTCCCGCCGCCGCGCCGCCCGCCGGCTCCCCCTTCGCCCTCACCCTCAAATCCGGCATCGGCCTCTTCGGCTCGCCCAACGACTCGCCTCTGGTCTTCTCGGCTCATTTCCCCCTCTCGCTCTCGAGCCCTGCCCCGAGTTCTCCCGTCTTCTCTCTCCACTTCCGGCCTCAGCTCGGCCACTTCTCTCTCGGCAAGTCCACCTCCTCAAACCCCAGTTGCGGCCGGGATTTGGACGTGAAGAGATTTGTTGAGCCCAATCGTGGAAAAAACGAGGCCACGCTTGCTGGTGTAAGTGATTGTTCAGGTTCTGAGTTGGGAATTGGGGGTGGGTTTTCGATGGGGGGTTCGTCGACTTGGGAGGAGCTCAAGTTGGAGGCTTGTAGTGCGAAAGAGCTGTTTAGAAGCTCTGAAAGTGTGGATTATGGTCGCAATCTTATTAACGGCGGTAGGGATGTGCCGCTGAGTCATAGAAGTGATGGTAAGAGTGGCTATCTGGAAATGTTCTCTGGAATCGGAGTGAGGGCAAGGACGATGTTGCCCATTACGAAGCGTGCGAGGGTGAATATCCGTTGGGGGGTGAATTTGCCGGCGGCTGATTCTGGGACTGGAATGCCGTTCCTGACGGTGAGTAAAATCGGGTTTGAGACCATTGAGGAAGCGAAGGGAGCGAATGAGAGGAAGGATGAGAGTAATTTCGGTGATTCCGAGTTGTTGAAGGGAATGTTTTTATGGATGAGGAAGGATTTGGAAGAGATGCAGAGGGAGAATAGTGAGATGAAGCTATGTTTGGAGGGTATGAGATTAGGAATGGGGATGAGGGAGGGTCCTGGCGAAAAGGTTGGAATTGGCGATAGAGAGTCGATGAATTTGGGGGTGAGAAGGGGTGATTTCGAAATGTGGAAGAGTAAGAAGAGTGGGAGAGAAGAAAATGGTAGAGAATCAAATCAGTCTTTGAATCGGTCAAGCAGCTTGGAGAGTGAACTCCAAAGAGCTATCAAATCTGCAGCCTCATCAGTGTAGACAAATTAGAATTGAGGACCTCATATTTCCTTTTGCGTCATGTATGTATATATGGTAGGAGTAGGAGTTGATTCTCGCATGTGGCGATGGGAATATTTATTGTCTTATCTATGCAACGAACTCAAACATATATCTGACTAGCCTATTTCTCTTGTCAATGAAGCTATTAACAAATGCATATTACACCGTTTAAGTGTGGCTTTTTCCGTGCTACAAGGAATGTGAGAAGATGTGTCGATCCATCTTCTCATACAGGTGATTGAGCAGATGCTTTAGGGAGGCTATTTTGACTCTGGGTGTGCATGAGGAAAATGTCCAAGAAGATTTTGGATCATGCACCTCCAATGGTTCTTCTCAGCATCTTTTCTTAAACATGTACTGTTAAATTTTTGTTGGAATTGGCAGTTTGGAACCATCAATTTTTGGCTGGGTGTGATAAAGAGGTGCACAGATCCAGATTACCTGTCGATTTAGTGTACATAAAAGACAATATTACTTCCTGGAAGCAAACTTTCTAAAATCTATGTACAATGCTTATCAATCTCCTTCTGCATTCAAGTTTTTCTGTTTTTCTTTTCCTCCAGCTGCTGATTTTTCTCTTCAGAATCTCTAGATGATGATTAGTTTAATGGCAGTTGTATTTCAATGACCCTGTTGTAAATTCTTACTTTTTGCAGTTTTTGTGATGGCAACAGTCCACCGCCATATGGAACAGAGTAATGTAGGCATTTGTATCTACGAGTAACATCATTTACTGATAATTTAGGAGCATAATGATCTTTCCTTTGCACCTAAAGATAGGCTTTTACATTATAAGCATATATCTAGATGCATCGCACAAGTACTCAGTCCTAAAAATCTGACCAACTCCAGTAAGTATCACTAAGTTTCACGCATGATGGTTTCAATAGAGTGAAGAATATAGGATCTCACTGTTACATATTAGTAGAAACTTCACTTGTTTTCTTAGTTTTGGGATCAACTTTCTTTCTTCATCCAATCCTTGAGCTCAGGTTACTGTTGCGATTGTTGGAATACGTTCCTGCTCATGCTGTATCTTTATCGATACTGATTCTCTGCCCCTTTTCAACTGAGTGGCAATTGCATCTAGCTCTTCTCGGACCCTTGCAATGTCTTCGAGAAGTTTCCCTAGGTCAGGCTGGTCCTGGTCCTGGTCATGGGAAAAAGTCAATTTAAGCATGTTAAGTACTTTATCCAATTAGTTGCCTTTGCCTAGGATGGAAGATGTTGTGAGTGCGAGGAAGGGAAGAAATTGAGGAAATCAAGAATAATGTGTAGATGGAAGCAATATCTGGGAAGTAACAGTAATGCAGGTAATGAGACAATATGTCATTGGATTAGCAAAGTAGATAGAATGAACCTTTGTGGTAAGCCGCATGCCTTTACCACCATTAATCTTCCTTCCACTACCTTTTACATTAATTTCGCAAAACAAACTAACTATAATCTGCCAACTCTAAAATTAGTATATCAAAAAAGGAATTGATTACTAATGTGCATGAATCTAATTACTTTATTTAATCTGATATGATTGCTAGTAGAGTTAAGTACTATTGAATTTTTTATTATTATACACACACCAAAAAAAATCGATCTTTTGCAGGTAGCATGGAGACTCAGATGTATTATTTAAAAGATCGCGTGTTAGTTAGGTTGTATGGTTCGGCACCTTATCCTCTGTTTTATATAAATATAAGGGATAGGGGAGGCTGAGTTTACCTCGGAGACCACACATTCAGGATGAACTCCATAGCTGCATTCTGCACAGTAATAAGCCTGGGCCTTTGGGCTTATCTTCTTCTCGCATGCTGCGCAGAGAATCCTACTTGAATCATCCTTGGGAGCGGAGTCTTTGAGTGCAAGAGAATGGGGATGGTGTTTGTGCTTAACGGGGGTTGGAAAATGAAGACAAGTGGAGTGCACATTAAAGTTGCAGCTAACGCATCGGTAAAGATTGTTGCTGCACGTTTTGCCACAAGAATTACATGAAACTTGACCCTTCATTTCTTCGAAGAAAGTAAGGGGGTCGTCATGCTTCTCATGTTTCAGCGACGGTGTAAGATAAGCACATACCAAGTCGAGGTCAAAGGAACATTTGTCGCAGTGGTACACAAAACCATGGACGATCTTCCGACAGGCATCACAGATTGTTTGTGAGGGAAGGTAAGGCGACTTTGTAAAGAGTGTGAAGGAGTGCGAAGGGTGGAAAGGATGTTCTCTCTGCCGTGGCAATTGAGCACAGGATTTGTGGAGTGTGAGCTGATTGCATTCCTTGCAGCAATAAGCTGGACCCAAAATTTGCTCTTCACATCCTGTACAATTGCTTTTACTCTGCTGTGTGAGGTAACAAAGTGTCAGGGTGTGATTGTGGCTGAAATGTTGTAGCTTCCTTGTTTTCCCTTCTAGAGGAGGGAGATCAAGATAAGGCTGATTCCTTAAGAAACAGGTCACGTCCATGATGTATTTGCACTCGTGGCATTGGAAGGCGAACCCGGAGCCAGTTTTCTTGCAGACACTGCACTTGAAGGTTTCCGATGAATTAAAGAAGAGGTCAAGAGGGTGTTTGGGATGAAGACGGTGGTGGACTTTCTGAGGCAACTTGGCACACTTCTTGTGGAGGAGGAAGCCGCAGTCGTAGCAAACGTAGCCGAGATCAAAGATGGGTCTCGAGCATCCGTTACAAGGCTCACCGGTGTCCTCAGTCAAACAGAGGGTCAGCGGATGCTGGTGGCTGAAATGTGAAATCTCCATCCTTCTCTCTCAGTCAGTCCTTTTGCCGGGGGCAGGGGGCGCAGGGGCGCGGAGGCGATGGAGGGGGGAGTTGCTGTATAAGTCCGGAGGTCAGGCCTTTTGTAGCGTTAGGAAATCACACGGCATTCCTTTCCCATCACACAGCATATATGCCTTCCCTGTCTTTTCGACTTGTTTCCTGAGGGGATTGCTTCGCAGACATGTTCGTTTCAAGCTCTTATTGAACGTTGGCTTTCTTTGCAAACTTGGTCGGAATATGCCTGGCTTGTCTTGCTTGGTGGGTTCCCATGGTTCATGTGCCTTACTAACCACTAAAAGATAGAACCTATTTGCTGAGAAATATACTCAATTTGCGAATGACTTGGAGATGAATGCCTCCGACATTTCCAAATCGAGGAGGTTTGGTGACCTAGATACCTTCACAAATTACAGGCTGAGCGTCAAGATCAAAAGAGTTCGTGAACGGGTTGAACTCTCTCGTTCGGATCAAAAGAGGTTGTTGTTGCCACGACTGAATGACCGATCAGATTGCACAAAACTAAGGATTACATCGACATTTGCCTGAAGGCAATGCTGATTTTTCAGTGCAGTGGGGGCGTTGCGCAGCACATCGCTCCTTAAATAACATTAGACTCTCAGAAACGTTAGACTGAGGTCGAACAGCGTTTGTTTCCTGTTGAATTCCAAGTCATCATGCGAAAATCTTTATGGTCCGAGGAAGAGTGAAATATAAACTTTCGATGACGGTTCTTATTTTCTTTTCTCCCGATTAAGTTAACAGGCAAAGCAAGACCCAAAAATGGTATGCATACATATGCTTTCTTAAGCTCGTCTCAAATTTATTTAAAGGAGCCAAACTGAGCCGAAGAGAGAAGCATCGGATTGAGCCTTTTGTTCTTCTTCTTCTTCTGGTGCGTTTGGATGTGCACAAGGGTCGGCTTCTTGATTATTCAGGCATTCATGAGCTCTCTCAATTCTGATGATGATGCTTGGTGTGGCGAAGATGATTTCTCCTTCGGCGCTCGGGCATGATTGCCAAAGCACGGATATTCTTAGCTTGCATTCTTCGCTTCGATGTCTTTGGACAATACTGGTGTCTTTTTTCGTTTTGGTTATGCTCTCTTTGTGTCGGACAAGCTCAAATTCTTCGCTTATGCATATACGAAAAAGAAAATTTGAAAATTTCCTGTAATTATGCGCAGCTGATCTTCCTATTTATCCGTTAACGTGCGCCCTTTGCAGCTGTTCTCTGAATAATGTTGACTTCTGCTTTCTCTGTCTTTGCTTTTGACTGGTGTTATTTAGATCATGCTGAGGAGCGAAATGGGTGTGATGACTCTCTCTAATGGAGAGTCTCGAATTGGGTGTAATGGGGGTCAAAAGTAAATTCTTGGGGAGGTCTCGTGAGGATTTCATCAATCTGTCGGTCCCGCTATTCTAGCAGTGTGGTGTTTCTACACTGATTGATGTGTGTGCCGACATCGAATGAGAGTCCTGATTTTTGCTGCAGTCTTCTTGGCGTTCTTCTGTTGGACAGGTAATAAACCAGTCTCACGATGTTTTCTTATCATTGTAACACAGTAGTAAAGGCATCTAAATGAGCGACCTAATCATCTAGAACGCTAAAATGGTTATCAAACAAGCTTCTTCAGAAGTACATGTTGATTGGTCATGGTGATTTGCTTCTAAACGATGGTCTAACATACCGTTCATGAAAACTAGGAAGCAGTGGTTTACCTGTCCGTTCACAAGCTAATAAATCTATCTTTATCATATGCTCACGATGTTTTTTTATCATTGTAGTATGATGGTAAAGGTATCTAAAGGAGGGACCCAATCCTCTAGAATGCTAAAATGGTTGCCAAACAAGCTTCTTTAGAAGTACATGTTAATTGGTCTTGGCGATTTGCTTCTACAGGATGGTCTAACATACCGTTCGTGAAAACTAGGAAGCAGTAGTTTACCTATCCGTTCACAAGCTTTTAGAGAATCTAACCATTGGCATGTTTTGGCTGGAGAAGGAATAATTTATACTGATATAATGGTGCTATGCATGAAAGACCTTGTATTCTGAATGAATGAATGAGGAAATCTTTACTTCATTTTTAAGCAAAATGTGGTCATTGCAGAACCTGTAGTTTCTTTCCACATCGTTGAGACCTGCAGTCCCTTTTCTAGATTAACTTGGTACACACACCAACAAGTTTTAAATGACTTTCAATATACCAGCGATTCATACATCACAAAGTCTGAATTGGTCCAACAGGCTTTTACCGTCCAGTCTGCTCGCGACAACTAGCCTCATGTAATCCTCGTGACTTGTTGTTTTGTACAGCGCACCGCTCTTTCCGGCGAGATCTGGAAATGGGCCGATCATAGCTTCTATATTTGGACTGTGAAACGCAGCAATTGAGAGGCGTTCCTTTTCCGGATTCACCACTACTCTATGCTCTATGCTCTATGCTCTTGTACTGTTCATTGCTCATTATCTGCATTGAACGTGAAAATCAATCATGGGATCATTTTTACACACGTGGGAAGGGGTAGTGAAATTATTGTACTACCTCGATGATATCGCCTACGTTGACGATGAATGCCCTGTGAACAGGTTTTATAGGTAGCCATTTACCATTTTTCTTGATTTGCAATCCATCTACATCATTTACTTGAGTTAGCAGGGTTAGTCCGGTGGCATCAGAGTGTGGGGTGTGACCCAGGACCCCGTTTGCTTGCTTGCACGGTGGATAGTAGTTTAATCTTATCCCTTGTATCCCGTCTTCAAACATGCTTGCAAGCACATCCGGAGAAAGTCCTAGGTTCATGGCCATAGCTCTCAGGAGGAAAAGTGAAATCCGTACCAACTCTGAAGAGTAACTGTCCAGGGTTGCTCTGAGATGTTGATGTTATATTTATAATGTGATCCCACATTTAAATTTGACCCACGTTTTCTTTTTTAACTGACGGTTATCCACATTCGATTTTTCCACATTTCGTACTCCTTCGTGGATAACCGCCCTCTTCGGTAACCGCCTTGATGGAAAGAGGTTTATAAAAGACAAACGTTAATTCCGTAAGGGTAGACACAAGGTCTAACGCAAATCCTCTCATTCGGTAATACACCTCGGTAATACACCATCAGTACGCAAGGGGATTGGGTTAGTAGAGTCCACATTAAACTACCGTGGATTTCCAACGAACGTAAGGTTGAACACTACAAAAACTTATTTTTTTTTGCGACGAAATTCGGAAAAAATTCGAATTTATGCCGGATTTTGCGACGGAAAAAAAATTCCGTCGCTACTTCTCGGCGTCGCAAATTTTTGCGACGGAAAATTCACAAATTCGTCCCAAATTTTGCGGCGAAAAAAAATTGTCGCAAAATTCAAACGTTTAATTAAGCGAATATAATCCGTCGCAAAATTAAATCGAAATATTCCGTCGCAAATTTGCGGCCAAATTCAATCCGTCGCAAAATTAAATCTCCGAAATTTCGCCATAAAATTTGTGACGAACTCCGTCGCAAAAATAATTTTTTTTTTCTCTCTAAATTGTGACGAATTTTTTTTTTTTTTGGTCTGTAAGAATTTTAACATTGTTTGAATTTTTTTCCTATTTTTTATTTTATCAGGACATTTATTTTGCACCTCTAGAGCTGCAAAATAATAGACGAACAAGTTCTGATTAATCTTCTTCGCTATAAGGTGGAAAAAAAAAAAGGCGTCATCTTGTTCGTTGAGACGAGACTGATGAGCATTTGAATCTCGTCGAAGTTTAACATGGCCGAGAGAGGTCAAAAGCAGCTCTGGTCGCTAGTTTTCCTTCCTCAGTCCTTGCAGAACTGCCAAGAAAGCGAGCGAGTGGAACGTATCAGCACCTCTAGAGCTTGATGAGGCCAAGCGTCGAGCTGCTTCAAGAGCTCAACGAAGGCCAACCCATCGACGGAGAGAAGCAAGGGGGTCGGCTTTCTCTTCCAAAGCCCTAACGATCTCGTCCCGCCCGCCTAGCTGCACCAGCTCGTCCCTTAGCTCCAAGACCCTCGCGCGGATGCCTTCGCCGAGCACCGCCCCGTTCTCCGCCCGCGAGAACTTGTCGATGAAGAGCCCCATGATCTCCCTCATCTCGTCCGAGCTCAAGGCGCTCGCGCCGCAGATTTCACGGGGGAACCCTTGGGCGAAGAGGCAGGGCCTCGGGGCCGCGGGGTAGCGAGGGGATCGCCGGAGGCATGACAGCTCGGCGTGGGCCGGGACGGAGAACCTCCACGCTCTCTTCATTGCGAGGGACGAGGGTCTACCGGACAAGGCGGCATCTTTGGCTAGGGTCTTCGCCGGAGAGGCCGGATTCGAATAGGAGTAAAGCGTGGTCCAATCGCTCACCGGCGAGGGATGGCTGGAGCGTTCGGCTCTGCACCGGACGACGATGGCGACGCCGACGATGGACTGAAGAAGATGAAGAAGAAGAAGCAGCGGCAGCTCGCGGTCGTCGGATGGCGATCGTGAGGTTCGAGGTTTCTGTCATGGTGGGCCGGTCACCTAAATCCAGAGGAGGAAGAATAGAAGAAGAAGAGGAGGAGAAAGAAGACAAGAAAAAAGATGAAAAAAAAGAAAAAAAGGGGGTAAAAGGATGGCGGGAATTTTTGTTTTTGGTCAAATGGGCGGGAATTCTTTTTGCTGAAATAGGCGGGAATTTTTTTGCGACGGACGAAAAAACTCCGTCGCAAATTTGCGACGGACGAAAAAAATCCGTCGCAAATTTGTGACGGACGGAATGTTCCGTCGCAAATTTGCGACGGATTTAATGTTCCGTCTTTGCTTGTTTTTTTCCGTCGCAAATTTGCGACGGACTTAATTTTCTGTGAATTATTTTCCGTTTTGAAATTTTCTTTGCGGACGAACTTTTTTCCGTCGCGCAAATTTGCTTCTGTTAACTTTTTTTCCGTCGCAAAATTTGCGACGGACTTATGTTCATCCGCAAAAAAAAAGAAATTTGCGACGGAAAATTTGCTTTGCGAAAATTTGCGGCGGTCGCAAATTTGCGGCGAATTTTTATTTCGTCGCAAATTCCGTCGCAAATTAGCGACGAAAATTTTTCCGTCGCAAAATTCATGTTTTTTTGTAGTGGAACAATGGCTGGAGTTCAGTTTAATTTCGATCCTGTTTTCCGCATTTGATTCTAATTGTGCATGAATTTTGTTCTTCAATGCACGGTAGAATTCTTCGGTTTTAGTCTTACAGTTGAACCAAAATTAAAGTTCTCTCTTGTTCATCCCCAAAAAAAAGAGGGGAAGAAGAAAATAAACTGGGAAGACTCATTTGGTGATATTGTGTGTGCACATCTGTTGCAGGAACGTTTGCTGTGTGATTGATCCGTTTTAACTTACCTGAAAGAGGCAGGGTTCTTTGGCCAAAACCTGAGGTTTCTCTGGGAAGCAGGCTGTACAAAAAGGAGGAGCATGTCGCTCCAGTCAAGCTTCTGGTCTTCCGACACAACAAAAGCTTGGCCATAGCCTTCGATGGCTTCTCTTCTAATGGCAGCTGGAAGAACTCCTCTGTATTTGTCTTCACTTGATGAATGAACTCTTCCGATATGCCGTGGTTTATCAACTGTCATCACAAAAATCATTTTCATATGAGTACTGGGAAGTTGAAACTTTTGACAGTATGTCATTGACATGATATGAGATAAATTTGGTTTGATTGTAAAGATTCAAGATGGTGCACCTGGAGGAAGCCCCATTCCTTGCAAGCCCAATGGAACTTCTCGATTTCGTCACTGTGGTCGGGGTGATCCTTACCGAGCTTGATCATGTCTATGACAGGAATCTCGAGAGACTCGGTATCACAGACTTCACCGAGTTCAGATGCGGGCCGTAGATAGCGAGGCGGAACCTCCTTCAGGCCCTTGGATGCGAGAGCTTGGACGTTTTTGACCGGGAGGGAACCGCCGAGGTCACTCCTGTGAAGCACCTCAATCTCCATATCTCCAGGTTAACCACAGAGATAATCAATAGGCCCAAAGTCTCCTCTTATTTATATATATACAAGCAAGAGGACCCATTCATTGCTCATTCAACAAAGAGTATTCTCATCACAATCCATAAGGATACACTAAACCACTCTTATTTTGTCTTGTTCCCTTTCTGCTAGAAATTTTCAAGTTAAAAATTGAGACGTATCAGAGGTGCTCTTCAAAATGTTAACCGCGTTTGTCACGTGAACCGCTACCAGTTCCGGAGCCTTGCCAGGTTCTGGTGCTTGTAAGAAACTTGTGGGTGCCATCAGAAGATTTCGACAAGAAGTGTATTCTTCAACAGTCTAGTCCCCATGTTTTGTCGCATCTCTTCGCTCTTATCTTTAATCCTGTGCTTGTTACGTTATGGGGGATCGTCTGTTTGCTCGAGGACGCTAGAGTAGGAATCTTTTTGTGTCTGCTTCTTCTGGATGGCAATCTTTTGTCTTCTTAGCTAGTTGCTATCACTGTTAACTGTACTCCCATTGGATTTCACAATATTCAACATGACTAACCCGCCATGAGGCCTGACAAGATTCCAAACATTTAAGAGTATGATTAGAAAAAACGGGCGGTTGGTTAAAGATGAAGTTGAAGTCAGTCAACCTCAGATGCGCGACATTGATTCGATTGATCGCCGTGGTCCGGGGATGAAGTGCCGCCATTTATGGAGAATTTGCAAGATAGGTCACTTGTTTAATCTGGTGGCACGATCTCATGTTCAGTACTTTGTAGAGAATTACTTTGAAATTAGGCGATTCGTGGCCCTGTCCAGAACTTTTCAGGTCTGACACATTGTGATGAACCAATGAATTCTACACGTTTTTTATTAATTTATGTTGAATAAGTTTTTTATTATTAGTTAGGTGAAGATTGTCTTATCAGGATCAACAAAGACCAGTTCGGCAGCGAAGAATGGAAAAGAAATGCCCAAAAAATCTGAGACTGATTTGCATTTGACTCGCTCAAAGTCTTCCAAGGCAAACTTTGTAAAAGCCCCTGATGTATTATATGGTAGCAAATCATTTCCAAAATCTAATTTTTCGCACAGACATATGATTAAGCCACACCCGTTTTAGCATATAGCATTAGGCTCTTATTTCTTAGAGATTTTGGTGTCGATGAAGCAGTTTTTCCTCCTGATCTCCATTTCACTTTCGGCGAGCACATTGATGTTCATCTTCCCCATCTTACATAACTAAGTTTAAAAAAGCGCAGTAGAAAGCTTCTCCATCCAAGGCGTAAGTCCAGACATGCCTAGAAATTACACCTTCATGATCGTCATTGACAAAGGCATTTATCAGATGGTAGGAGACCCCCTCTGCCTCGGAGGATGGTGAGAGGAAGTAGTGGTTGTCGAACTCGAAAGTCGTCATGTGATTGAGCGAGGTGCACACTATAGCTCAAAATCGCACTAAAGTTTGCCTGCTGAGTACCTCCCTTTCTTGGTGATCTCACTTTGCCTTCACAAAATCCACTGATACTGTACTGCAGAATGAATGTTCCAAAGGATCGCACAGCCTAGAGCCAATGCTGATCTTTCATGCGGTGGGCATTGTGTAATATGTCAGTTCCTTAATGAAATTAGATTACCAAACCCAGAACAACGTCAAAGAACAACGTTTGTTTCCCGCTGAATTCCATGTCGTCATGCGGCATTTTTCAATCCATCTCAGGTGCCACGATTAGGATGATGAATGAACACCTGAAATTTTGTCATTTGATGAGTCCAAACCAAAGAGAAGCATCGAGTGGAGCCTCTGTTCTTCTCAGCGTTTGGATCCGCACAAGGGTTGGCTTCTTGATTAACCATTCTTGGGCTCTCTCAAGTCGGGAGCTTTGTGAATCGATTCTCAGTGCTGACGATCATCTTTGGTATGGCAAAGATGAATTCTCTTGTGGGGGCTCAGGCATGATTGCCAAAGCACGGAGGTTCTTAGGCTTACGCTCTTTGCTTCAATGTCTTCAGAGGGTATTGATGTTGTCGCTTTTCTCTTTCTTTCTTGGGTTCTCTTCACGTAGGACAAGCTCAAATTCTTCACTCTTGGATATATGAGGAAAAAAATATGAAAATTTCCCGCAATTGAGCACAGCTGATGCTCCTAGTTATCCGTTATTGTGCTCTCTTTACTGCTCTTTACTGCTGTCTTCTTTGGGGTTGCATTTTGACTGATGTTGAGTAGATCATGCTGAGGAACAAAATTGGTGCTGTGACTCTCTCTCTCTCTCTCTCTCTGATGGAGAGTCTCGAATTGGGTGTTTCACTTTCAGATTGGGGTCGAAGTAAATTTTCTGGGGAGGTCTCGATAGGAATTCATCAGTCTGTCAGTCCGCTAGTGTAGCATTGTGGTGTCACTCCACCGATTGAAATGTGTGCCGACATTGAATGTGATTTCTGATTTTTATTGCAGTCTTCTTAGCGTTCTTCTGCTGGACAGGTGATAAATCTTGGTTCTGTAATCTGCACAGATCCAGATTGGCCGTCAATTCAGTGTACGCTGAAAATTTCCCCGAAGCAAGCTTTTTGATATTGCTTAAAATGCTCATCAGTCTCTTTTTGCATGCGAGTTGTTCTGCTTTTTCCTCCAGCAGACAATCTCCAGATGATGGTTAATTTTACGGCAGTATCGTTATTTCAATGATCCTTTTGTAAATTCGTGCTTCTTGCAGCATTTTTTATGGCCAAAGTCCACCACTATATGAAACAAAGTAACGTGACCATTCTATGTATGAGTAGCATCATTTACTGATATCTTAGGAGCATGACTATCTTTCCTATGCAAACGTGGATAGGCTTTTACATTATAATAATACATGTAGATGCATGACACAAGTACTAAGTACTAAATATCTGACCTGACTCCGGTAATTGTCACTAAGTTTCAGGCATGATGGTTTTGACAGAGCGAAGATTATAGGATCTCACTTCCACTTATGGGTGGGCATCTCACTTTTTTTCTTAGTTTTGGGTTACGACGTCTTCAAATTAATTTCTTCCTTCATCCCATCCTTGAGCTCAGGTTGCTGTTGTGTTATGTTGGAATATCTTCCTACTCATGCCTGTATCTTCGTCAACCCTGATTCTTTGTTCCGTTTCAACCGAGTGGCAATTGCATCTAGCTCTTCTTTGACCCTTGCAATGTCTTGTAGGAGTTTCCCTTGGTCTGGCTGGTCCTGTTCGTGGAAAAGGTCAACTTAACTATATTAAGTCACTTCATCTGATTAGTTGCCTTTGCCTAGGATGGAAGATGCTGTGTTGGGAAGGGAAGAGATTGAGCAAATCAAGAATGACGTGGAGATGGAAGCATTGTCTGGATAGTAACAGCAATGCATGTAATGAGACGATACATCATCTAATATGATACAGAAATCAGCAAAGTAGATAGGATGAACCTTTGTGGTAAGCCGCATGCCCCCACCACCATTATACTTCCTTCTAGTACCTTTATCATAATTTCTCGAAACAAACTTTCTATCTTCTGCCAACTCTAAGATAATATATCAAAAAAGGTATTGATTACTAATGTCTATGAATCTAATTGCTTTGTTTAATTTATATGACTGCTAGTAAATTTAAGTCCTATTGAAATTTCTATTATTATACACACATAAAAACAGAAACTTTTCCTCATTTTTAGGTAGCATAGAGACTAGCAGATGTATATTGAGGAGATTGGATGTTAGGTTGTATGGTTCGGCACCTTACATCTCCGTTTTATGTAAGTCTGAGGGATAGGGGAGGCTGAGTTTACCTCGGAGACCAGGCATTCAAGATGAACTCCATAGCTGCAACTTGCACAGTAATAAGCCCGGGCCTTTGGGCTTACCTTCTTCTCGCATGCTGCGCAGCAAATCCCACTTGAACCATCCTTGGGAGTGGAGTCTTTGAGTGTAAGAGAATGGGGATGGTGTTTGTGCTTAACAGTGCTTGGAAAAGGAAGACAAGTGGAGTGCACATTGAAGTTGCAACTAACGCATTTGTAAAGATTGTTGCAGCACGATTTACCGCAGGAATTACATGAGACTTGATCATCTATTTCTTTGAAGAAAGTAAGGAGGTGATCATGCTTCTCATGTTTCAGTGACGGTGTAAGACAAAAGCATACCAAGTCGAGGTCGAACCAACATATGTTGCAGTGGTACACAAAACCACCGATCCTCTTCCAACAGGCACTACAGACTACTTCTGAGCCAGGATAAGGCGATTCTTTAAAGAGTTTGAGGGAGTGCGAAGGGTGGAAAGGATGTTTGTTCTGCTGTGGCAATTGAGCACAAGATTTGTGGAGTGTGTGCTTATCGCATTCCTTGCAGCAGTAAGCTGGACCCAAAATTTGCTGTTTACATCCTGCACAAACCCTTCTACTCTGCTGTGTGAGGTAACAAAGTTTCAGGGTATGATTGTGGCTGAAATGCTGTAGCTTCCTCGTTTTCCCTTCTAGAGGAGGGAGATCAAGAAAAGGCTGATTCCTTAAGAAACAGGTCACGTCCATGTTGTATCGGCACTCGCGGCATTGGAAGGCGAACCCGGAGCCAGTTTTCTTGCAGACGCTGCACTCGAATGTTTCCGATGACTTGAAGAGGAAGGTGAGAGGGTGCTCGGGATGAAAACGGTGGTCGACTTTCTGAGGCAACTTGGCACACTCAATGTGGAGGAGGAAGCCGCAGTCGCAGCAAACGTAGCCGAGATCAAAGATGGGTCTCGAGCATCCGTTGCAAGGCTCGCCGGTGGCCTCCGTCATACAGGGGCTCAGCGGATGCTCATGGCTAATATGTGAAATCTCCTCCATCCTTCTCTCTCTGTCCTTTTCAATCAAAATAGAAGGGGAGTGCCCAAGTCTGGAGGTCAGGCCTATTATGTGGGAAGGAATCCGGTTTCCTTTCCCATCGCGCAGCATGTATACCTTCCCTATCTTTTCGATTTGTTTGTTGCTTGGCAGACATGTTCATTTCGAGTTCTTATGGAACGTTGGCTTTCTTCGCAAACACGGCGGGAATATGCTTGGCCAGTTCGCTAGAAGATAGAACCTGTTTGCTGTGAAATATACGCAATTTGTGAATGACTTGGAGACGAATGCCTCGGACATTTCCAATCTGGAGGAGGTTTGGGTGACCTTGACCCTTCACAAATTACAAGCGAGCGTCAAGATCAAAAGAGTACGTGAATGGGTGGAACTCTCTCGTTCGGATTAAAACACTGCCATTTGACGCTCCAAGAGTATGCTGTGGATGTTGTTGCCATGACTGAATGGCTGATCAGATTGCACGAAACTAAGGATAACATATCTTTTGCCCCGAAATTTCATAGGGATAATAACACAAATGATCTCTGAACTTTGGTTTAATATGCAATATAGTTCCCGAACTTTCAGTTTTTGCAATGTGATTAATAAACTTTGGCTCAATGTGCATTGTCATCTTTAGACTTTTAATTTGTTCAATATGTTCTGTGAACTATCGGTAAATGTGAAAAGTAGTTTCTAGACTATATGAAAATGTTTAAAGGTTCATAGACCATAATGAATATTAAACCAAAGTTCATGGATCATATTTAATATATTAAAAGTTTCAAGCATGACATTGCACATTAAACCAAAGTTCATAGATCATTTGCGTCATTTTTCTAATTTCATACGTGATCGGTGATTTTCGAGAGATGATGTTAACTTTTAGATGTGACCTGGTAATTTCATCCACGGATTTTATTATTTTGCTAATAACTTAGTGAACGTGTTAGTAAACTATAGATTCGTCGAACAATTCTTTTTGTATAGTACATGTAATTGAATTATATACTATGGTCACATGATGATAATCTCATTGGCCCACGAAAGTTATGGCCGCAAACTTCGATTAACCCGCACTCGTTATTGCATATAGCATTAGACTCTCGTTTCATAGAGATTTATCTCTAAGTGTTGACGAAGTGGCATTTTCTCCTGATCTCCAATTCACTTCCAGCGAGTAACTTGATGTTCCCCATCTTACATGACCAAGTTTCAAAAGGCGGCGGGAGAAAGCTTCCCCATCCAAGGATCAAGTCCAGAGATGCCCTAAGATTACACCTCGATAATTGCAAGATTTTGCAGAGAGATCACTGCCAACTGTTCTAAAAACTTAAGCTGTCAACGATAAAAAGCATTACCTCCTGCCTTCCTTGGAGTGCGTTGAGGAAGAAGTCAAGTCGGTGCATCTCTTGAAACTTTTCACGATTCTTTTCGAGATGTTTCTGCTTTCTCGACAGTTTTTGTGGCAGAGGCATAGGCAACTTCTGTACAGAGCTGAATTCGTCCATTTTGCGAGGTAACTACGTAAATGATTACCCATCATCTTCTCTAACACCAGACATTACCATGCTTGAACTCAAGTAAGCGTCGAAACAGTTTACCTGATAAGGCAAACGAGTCTCCTTCATCCAAGCCCTGTTGCCTAAATTTTTCACAAGTTAGGGTTTCGAGGGAGGGACTTGTTTTGGAGCAGGCATGGGGAATTTGCTGGCTCCATCAAAGCTTTGCCTCGAGGGAGTCTCTCGTGCCTAGCCACACTTCCCATCCATCTGCGGCCCCCCTCTCTTTTCACATACTAGGAGAATTTCTTCTAGTGTTGTAATGTGATGGTGAGTGTGGAGATACTGTGAAAAAATGATTAGGTTATAGACCGACATAATAAGATGTGGACAAATAATGTGTGATTAGCAATGGTAAGTAACTTATAGACTCGACCTCACCTCGAGCAACAATGGCTGACCCGAGACTATGTGCGGATACACCTCTTCTAAATTATACTTCATCAAATCAATCGTCTCGAATCCGCACAAGAAGTTAAGGTCGGTTAATGCCCCCTTCACGCTTATCATGCATCGGAACTGTCTAGAAGCACAAATTCATCGTGAGCTTAGTAATTCAATATTGAGAAAATCGACAGCACATTGATAAAACTACAAGAAAACTTCATTCATTATGGTTGCCCGTTCTTGACTTTGCATTAGTAGTTGAATTAGCTGATGTTATTAACTATATCTGATACACCCGTATCATATTTACTGGTTAGCTTCCGTCAAATTACTATCTCTCCCTCTTTGTTACTCGCAATTTTCTGTTTTTGTCTTCGATTAAATAGGCAGACAAAGCAAAACAAGAACGCCATGAATGGGCACAAATCTGAAATTTTGTCATTTGACGAGAGTCAATTCGTAGATTTCCATTTAAGATAAGTCCAAACTAAAAGAGAAGCATCAAATGGAGCCTCTGTTCTTCTCGGGTGTTTGGATCCGCACAAGGTTCCGAGGCGAAGATGAGTTCTCCTCTGAGAGGGCTCGGGCATGATTGCCAAACCACAGATGTTCTTAGCTCACGGTCGAAAGACACGTTGTTTTGGCCGAAAAAGCATCTAACGGAAGCTCGACGGGAGGGGCGCGAGGAGCCGCCGCGACGGGAGACGAGAGGCGGCATCGCCTTTCTCTTTCTTTTTTGGGTTCTGTTCGTGCGGGACAAGTTCAAATTCTCCGCTCTTGGATGTGTGAGGGAAAAAAAAAACGAAAATTTCCTGCGATTGTGCACAGCTGATGCTGTGCTCTCTTTACCGTTGTCTTCTTTGTGGCTGCTTTTGACTGATGTCTGAGTAGATCATGCTGAGGAAGCACATTGGTGTCATGAATGTCTTTCTAATGGAGAGTCTCGAATTGGGTGTTTCAGATTGGGAGTCAAAAGTAAATCTTTTGGGGAGGTCTTGATAGGAAGTCATCCGTCTGTCAAACCACTAGGTGTAGCATTGTGGTGTTACTACACTGATTGATATGTGTGCCGACATTGAATGTGATTTCTGATTTCATTGCAGTCTTCTACTGGACAGGTCCTGAATGCCCAATTTGCGTCTGAACTGCACCATTAATGAGGCCAGTCTGGTTGCTGTTGCTATTGTGTTCTTCTGTATCATTGTGGTGTTACCACACTGATTGATATGTGTGCCGACGTTGAATGTGATTTCTGATTTCATTGCAGTCTTCTGCTGGACAGGTCATAAATGCCCAATTTGCGCCTGAACTGCACCATTAATGAGGCCAGTCTAGTTGCTGTTGTTATTGTGTTCTTCTGTAGCATTGTGGTGTTACTACACTGATTGATATTTGTGCCCACAGTGAATGTGATTTCTGATTCATTGCAGTCTTCTTAGCGTTCTTCTGCTGGACAGGTCACAAATGCCCAATTTGCGTCTGAACTGCACCATTAATGAGGCCAGTCTAGTTGCTGTTGTTATTGTGTTCTTCTGCAGCGTGAGTTTTCGCTTGAAGAACCCGATAACTTTGATGTCAATTTAGTCGTGTCGTGCGGTATTTGCTTGGTTGGGCGTGTTTCCATATTTGATGGAAATGTCTAGATTGGTATGTGTAGGTCGACAACTTGGCTGCCAGCGCTCGCTTAAGCTTACAATCTTTTGGCCATATGTACAGTCCGAAGTCCGGATTTTCATTGTCTCCCTACTCCAATGAGGCTAGGATAAGAGAAAATTCGATCTTGGGTTGCGCATGTAGCCAATCAATGTAAAAGCAAAGCGAGTTGTTTCTCTTGTCAAGTAGTCAATGAGGAGGATGCTTACTGACCGCTCTTCCAGTATGACAAACAATTTAACTGTTCTTTGCATACTTTGCTATAGCGGTCAGAATTCGTTTAGTGCGGACATTCAATAGTTTGGCTGTACTATTTTTATTCTTCATTATGTACTACTTTTATTCTTCATTATCAAGATCAAGCCTAGATGTCACGCACCTCTTTGGATGTCTTTATCACATGCTCACGATGTTTTTGGTAAAATTATTACCATACTTTTACAATCATTGTAGCATGGTGGTAAAGGCATCTATAGAGACAACGTGGGATCTAGGCTTGATTCAGCAACCAGTCAATCATCTAAAACGCTGAAACTGTTGCCGAGCAAGCCCCTTCAGATGTACATGCTTATGGTCTTGGCGATTTGCTTTTTAAAGGATGGTCTAACATTACTGTTCGTTGGAATTAGGAGGCGGTATTTACCAGTTGACTCTCTTGGCCATAAGCCTAGGAAGGCAGGAGGCACACCTCCCAACAAGCACCACCCGATGAAGGGGGGACAAATTCTTTGATTCTTCACTTTCGATGGAATATCACATGCTTTAAGAGGATCTAACCATAGACATGTTTTGGTAGGATAAGAAATAATTTCTATGGACGTTCAGGTCCTCTGCATGAAGGACCTTGTATTTCTATTGAATGCTTGATAAAATCTTTATATTACTTGGAAGCAAAAGTGGTCATTCAGAACCTACAGTTTGTTTCCACATCTTTGAGACCTGCAGTCTCTTTTCTTGATTAAATTGTTACACACACAAGCAAGTTTTAAATGACTTTCAATAGACGAACGATTCATACATCACTAAGTCTGAATTGGTCCAACAGGCTTTTACCGTCGAGTTTGCTCGTGACAATTTTCCTGAGATAATCATCGTGGTTCGATGTTTTGTAAAGCGCACCGCTCTTTCCGGCAAGATCTGGCAATGGGCCGATCTTGGCTTGCATGTTTGGATTGTGAAATGCAGCTATTGAGAGGCGTTCCTTTTCTGGATTCACCACTGCTCTATGCTCTATGCTCTTGTACTGTCCATTGCTCATTATCTGCATCAAACGTGAAGATCATCATGGGATCACTTTCACACACGCGGGAAGGGTTGGAAAAATTATTGTACTACCTCAATGACATCGCCTACATTGACGATGAATGCCCCGGGAACAGTCTTAATAGGTAGCCATTTATCACTTTTCTTAATTTGCAATCCGTCTACATCGTTCAATTGAGTTAGCAGGGTCAGTCCAGTGGCATCAGAGTGTGGCGTCAGACCCATGACCTCGTTTGCTTGCTTGCATGGTGGATAGTAGTTTAGTCTTATCGCTTGTATTCCCTCTTCAAACATGCTTGCAAGCACATCCGGAGAAAGTCCTAAGTTCTTGGCCATAGCTCTCAGGAGGAAAAGTAAAATTCGTACCAACTCTGAAGAGTAACTGTCCAGGGTTGCTCTGAGATGTTGAACCAAAATTAAAGTTCTCTCTTGTTCATCCCCAAAAAGAGGGGAAGAAGAAAATAAACTGGGAAGACTCATTTGGTGATATTGTGTGTGCACATCTGTTGTAGGAACGTTTGCTGTGTGATTGATCCGTTTTAACTTACCTGAAAGAGGCAGGGTTCTTTGGCCAAAACCTGAGGTTTCTCTGGGAAGCAGGTTGTCCAAAAAGGAAGAGCATGTCACCCCAGTCAAGCTTCTGGTCTTCCGACACAACAAAAGCTTGGCCGTAGCCTTCGATGGAGTTCGGTAACTGGGCATAGCTCTTCTTCTCTTCTAATGGCAGCTTAAAGAACTCCTCTGTATCTGTCTTCACTTGATGAATGAACTCTTCCGGTATGCCGTGGTTTATCAACTGTGTCATCACAAAAATCATTTTCATATCAGTACTGGGAAGTCGAAACTTTTTGATAGTACGTCGTTGACATGATATGAGATAAATTCGGTCTGATTAAAAAGATTCAAGATGGTGCACCTGGAGGAAGCCCCATTCCTTGCAAGCCAAATGGAACTTCTCGATTTCGTCACTGTGGTCGGGGTGATCCTCAGCAAGCTTGATCATGTCTATGACAGGGATCTCGAGAGACTCGGTCTCAAAGACTTCGCCGAGTTCAGATGCGGCCCTGAGATAGCGAGGCGGAACCTCCTTCAGGCCCTTGGACGCGAGAGCTTGGACGTTTTCGACCGGGAGGGAACCGCCAAGGTCGCCCCTGTGAAGCACCTCGGACTCCATTACTCCAGGTTAACCACAAAGGGTCTCAGAGCCCAAAGTCTCCTCTTAGTTATATATATACTAACAAGAGGACCCATTCATTGCCTATACAACAAGAAGTATCTCATCGACGATCCATAAGTATTCTCCAGACCACTCTTATTTTGTTTTGTTCCCTTTCTGCTGGAAATTTATTAAAAAATTCGGAAGTACTAGTGTGGCCGTCTCTTGAAAAAGTTAACCACATTGGTCAAGTCAACCTCTAGCAGTTTCTTAGCCTTGCCAGGTTTTGGTGCATGTAAGAAACCTGTCGATGCCGTCAGAAGACAACGACAAGAATCACGTTTTACTGCACTCATTTATGTTTCTTTAGTGATATATATCTCCTCCTGTGGAATAGAATTCTTCAATGTTCTTTCTTTAGTCCCCTCGTTTTGTCACATTTCCTTGTCATACTTATTGCATGGATATACATGTGGATACTAGGGGTGTGCAATCAGACCGGGTTTACCCGAAAATCGGACCGGCTCACCCAAAAAACAAGTCCGGGAACCGGTTCCATTTTTTGGTAACCGATTAGAACTGGGTTCGGTTTTCGATTCCAAATAAAAATCCACTAGGGCCGGTTTTAAAACCGGTTTTATATGGTGGTCCACTTGCAATTTTATATAGCTAGAATTCAAAGCATTCTATCATAAAAAATAAGAAAGGTGATCATTATTTGCAAATAGTCTAACTCAAGAGCTTGTAAGCATTATAGGAGGCAATTTCCTTTTTCTTAAAATTTTTGTTTTCTAACGAAGAAATTACATATCCAATGGAACCTATGCTGTTTTATCATATCCATTAAATTATTGGGATTAAGATAATATGCTTTTGTATGAATACTTAAGATTGTTTGCATAGTCAAACTTATAACTTTTGATTTGAGTTACAAGTTTTTCTATTTGCTATCTGGAAAAAATGAAACCAAAAAAGGAAAAAAAAAAAAAGGGGGGTTCTCGAGTAGACCTTGGAATCAGACCAAAAAAACAAGGTAGGTTCCAAAATAGGGTTAATGGCAAACAGAGTAGGTTTTAGTTTCCAAAAATTAGGAACCGGTTATAACATAATCAGTTTCAAGTTTCAAATGTGGAACCGATCCACCCTAAAACCGATCACCCCTAGTGGATACCTATCACATTATAGAGAATAGTCTGTTTGCCGGAGGATGCTTAGAGTGCTTTTGGTAAAGAATCTGCTTCTTCAGGACGGCAGTCTTTTCTATTTATAGATAGTTCTTATCGGTGTTTACTACAGTCCCATTGGATTTCACAATATTAAACAAGACTAATATCAAGTACCTGGCAAGACTCCAACCATTTGTGAACAACAGCTTGAGTAGAAACAACGGGCGGCTGGTGAAAGATGAAGCTGGAGTCAGTTTACTTCGGATGAGCCACTTTGAATAATCACCGTGGTCCGGCAATGAAGCGCCACCATCCATGGAGAATTTACAAGATCAGTCACTTGTTTTATCTGGTGGCACGATCTCGACCTCTTGTTCAGTAGTTTATTGAGAATTACCCCGAAATTAGGTGATTCATGGCCCTCTCCTGGGCTTTTTAGTTCTGACATAATGTAATGAAGCAATTAACAGCATTTGCACGTTTCTAATTCATTTATGTTTGATAAATTTTTTTACTATCAAGACAGGTAAATGAAATTAGACTGCGGCGAAAAATAAACCGCAATAGCTCCACATAGCGCCGAAAATCTTAGACTAATTGCATTTGATTCACTCAATGTCTTCTAGGACAACTTTGTAGCGGAACATTGGCTAGATCTAATTTTTAGCGGAGACATGATTAAGCCGCAGGCGTAGTAGCATATAGCATCAGACTAAAATTTCTAGGAAATTAAGTGTTGATGAATCGGCATGTTCTCCTGATCTCTCCTTCACTTTCAGTGAGCACGTTGATGTTTCCCATCTTCACAACCGAGTTCGCAAAAGCGCGGAAGAAAGCTTCTCTGTCCGAAGCGTAAGCCCAGACATGCCTCAAAATAACACCTTCTTGGTCTTCTTCGTCGACGAGGGCATTATCAGATGGTAGGAGACCCCTGCCTTGGATGATGTTGAGGAAGTAGTGGTTGTCGAACTCGAAAGGCGTCACGTGATCGAGCGGTGCTAATCTATTGTCACTTCCGGTCTCGGGGCATATGGACCGTAGGATGTCCAAGAAGGTGGTGTATCTTTGGAAATGATCATAGCGTCGTTCAGGGCTTTCCTCGTAAATCCCTTGCCTGAAGCTCAGGCATCGCGCTTTTCCCATCGTGTGACTACCTGCTTCCGCAGTTTTCGACGTACAACACTGTAAACTTAACTAAGAATAACATCGACCAAAAAAAAAAACTAAGAAAAACAAAAGGAGGAAGAAGAAACTTAATGGTATGCTTAAGTAAAAGTCATCGTATAACACCTCTCTGGAGCTGTTTTTAACTTCTAGACAATTTTTGCGATGACATAGTCAACTTCTTTATAGGAGTAATTGATATGAATTTGTTGATTAGACAAGATAATTAGAAACAGACGATTGCCCATCTTCTCCAACAGGAGACATTCCATTCTTGAACTCAAAGAAAGTCTAGACACTTTACCCGATAAGGCAACCAAGTCTCCTTCATCCAGGCCGTGTTGACTAAAGTTTTCAATTAGAGTGTCAAGGGAGGAATTTGGAGCAGGTATGAATTTGTTGGCTCCATCAAAGCTTGCCTTGAGCGAGTCTCTCCTGCCTAGCCGCACTTCCCACCTGGGCCCTCCTCTCTTTTTCACAGAGGAAAAGAATTTCTGTAAGTGTGTGATGCTGAGTGTGGAGATACTAGAAAAAGGTTGGGTTTAGAATAAGAATTTAGTCCATCAGAAATGGAAATCTTGATCGACCGACCCAAGATGTGAACATACAATGTGTCTGGCTACTTAAATTTTTCTAATCAGAAATAGCGTCCGAGTTACTTACCAGCTCAACTGCATCTCGAGCAACAATGGCTATAATATCGGCGCAGGAGACTGTGTATGGACACGCCTCTTCCAGATTATACTTTATCTCGTCAATCACCTCGAACCCACGCAAGGAGTTAAGGTTAGGCAACGCCTGCTTCTCGCTCACCATGCCATCAAAACTGTCTAGAAGCACTGATGCATCGCAGCCCTAATCCTCAAAAGAGTAGTGCAAGATGTTAGCTTATAGAAAAGACTAATTACTTACCCTGCGAAAAGTTACAAGGACTGTCTCACGTTCTAGTTTGTTTAGGCAGATAGACTGATAGAAATCTCTAACGTCAATTTTCGAAACATTTTCTAGTTGGTGTCTAGACGGTAACATTCAAGCACTGCAACTTCACAAATCAATAGGATATTGTAAATCATTTACACTGTTTCCCGAGAGGGGACGTGAGAGAGAGAGAGAGAGAGAGAGAGGTGTTCCTCTAACCATGACGAAACAGTCGTGAAAATGGAGACGTAGCAGAGAGGCCGCCATTCGGGGATCTCTATACACTGCGCGCTCGACAGTATGCCGCACGATTTCTTCCAACAGAGGGCACTTCTCTTGGTAGTAGCCAAGAACAAGAGCCCCATCACCACTGGAAGTGCCCACTCCAAACAAACTCAAAACTAGCAACACCCTCAAGAATACCCCCATGACAACTGATCTCGGTGGATGAAAAACGAATGAGTACGACCTCTCAAAGTCTGAAGTCAAACTCATTTCATTCCTGAGAGATTTTGTGGCAGAAAGGGAATGTTACAGAGGTATACTATAGCTACGGGTAGTACAGGGCTCTGGCAACAGTGACAATGATGTTTTCATGTGGGTTCAAACCAACGCACCTTAAAGCAGTTCCCTCGGAGATCTTAATCAAAGTTTGATGCAACGGAATCCACCTACTTTTTTTCCTTTGGTCAAGCAATGCCCCTTTAAAAAAATAGAAGGAATCCACCTAATTAGTCTTCCTTTCTTTCTTTACTAATTTTACTCCCCGAGACGCTGGTCTAAACCAGAAAGAGTTCTTGCTGATGTCTAAGACTCTGCATTAATCCACAGTATCTTAGCTAAGAACCTGTTTTGCCATCATCAGGTGACGCCTAAAAGCTTGTGGTTATCATTGGAGACTAGGAATTCCATATACGCTAAAGTAATGGGTCATTAGACTATCAGGTTGCTGGCCAGCAATAGCAACTCCCATTTAAGATCTGACTCCTCTAGCTAACCTGACCACATCAAGGTGGATGACAATCTCACTTGTGTGACATACATTATATTTGTTTCATTTGTAGTTTCGCCAATGCAGTTTGGTCCTGAGCTCAGCTGAAGATCTCAGATATCCAAAATAAGGGTAACAAAAAAGACATGCTATATAATATGACTTACTGCTCTTATCTTCCACATGACATTTCTCTTTTCCCCTTTTTTGGGGCGTTTAAATTTAAAACGTCATCTTCTTGCACAGCAGTCTTCGATGAAAAAATTAAACCAGAGCCAAGATTGCAAAAATGAGATTGAGTACAAAAATTTGATTAAGCTCATGAAAGTTGCCTAGTCCCCGGCAAGAAAACTGTTTTCGGAGTACATATCCTACAAGCAACACATGGTTATGCACGACCAAATGGGAAGAGGGGGAATAAACAGAACAAAGAGAAAAGGCTGCTACACATCCTCAACAAAGAGAAAACTGCTCTTCTGAGCTATGAACTTGAACGTGCGGTTGTCTAGGGTTCATCTCCCAAGAGAAACCCAAATCAATGCACCATTGTCACATAATAGAGCAGCGGCTCCTTTCTTCCGTTGGCTGCGTTGGCCCTTGCTGGAATCTGTTCGACTCGGATGGATTGTATGTGAACTCAGCAGTATCCAGCCCATACTGGTCCGAGTGAAAGTTTCAAGAAGAGAAACATACATCAGAATTGGAGTAGAATACCAACATAAATACAAAGAGAGAAAGGCCACCAAAATAGTATTTCAAGACCATTAGATGCACATAGCTGGACACCGGTACTCAGGCTAGTATGCTATTACATTCCCAATCTTCTACAGCTCAATCGATTCATTCATGCATATAGCATATGATCTTCCTTCTTCCGTGTACCATACAAAAGAAATTTGGGCCAACAGTATTTGTAATCTAATACAATATAAGAGAACCCACCGTTTCCCTCATTCGAGTACTCCAAGCATAATTTCTGCACTAAACGAAAGAAATTTGGGCCAACAGTATTTGTAATCTCATACAACATAAAAGGACCCACCTTTTCCCTCATTCGAGTACTCCAAGCATCATTCCTGCTTGTCCGCTGATCCAGGGCACTGGCCCCTGGAACGCCTGCAGCTGACTGTGATGGTGGCGGTGGCCGGCTCAGCAATGGCCGCTGGATCTGTTGTCGTGAGGCAATATACTCATCATCACTGTCATACTCAGCAGGTCTGTTTGCTGCCCTAACCATCAAAGCCAACAAGAAGACCAATGCCTGCAGTTGCATAAAGTCACTATCTTAAGAGCTGAATGTCCAGCACGCTGAAAGTGTTCTGTGTAGTGTGTTCCCTACACATACCTCCAATACCACCACTCCAAGAGCCACCCATCTGACTATGGTCCAGTGCTCTTTCAGAAAATCATATATCATGTCAAAGTCTCCAGTTTTATCAGTAGGTAAATCCTATAGATATGTAATCCAATGATTAAAAGAGGAAACTAACATTATCCATCAATGAACTCAAAGAAATCACGAACAATATAAACCCTACATCTTCCCAGCTTTTGTCGAAGTATATAAACGCAGCACACCCCAGCTCCACCAAGATCAACAAAATTACCAAGACTGAGTACTGCATCACTTAAGGAAACAACTGACTAGTCAAAAATAAAAGCCAACTGAGAAAAACATGGCAAATGTCCAGTATTAACAATTTAGGTATAATGTTATAGTAAATTATGCTGTGGACTACCATCATCACATACTATAAAAATGTAGCTTTCTCCCTGCCAAGAATTCATAAACTCATCGCCTATGCTAAGAGATATTTCGAATCAAGAAGACTCAATGAGAATGAGGATACACAAGTCAAACAGCAACCATTCCTAGTTACAGCTCCGATACATCCAAAGCAAGATATGATGAAGAGGACCAATCCAACACCGATAAACAAGAATATGAACCTGCATCAATGTGTTAAAAAACAGAAAAAGAAAAATGATGAGACAATAGAATCATTAGGATGTTCCACAAGGTGATATGTGCAAAATCCAGCTCATCTTAAACAAGAGACCTCAGTAAAGAGTAGCATATGAACAATGAACAGGAACATCCCCCACTATCAATATTTTCTTCAACTACATAAAGATACACTACATCAAAGGAGGAAAACACAAGTTGCAGAAACCCACCAAAATATCCAACAGTTAAGTCTTCTGAGCAGGGCTCAAGCAGGTTTGCCTAAGAGTAAAGAGAGGTTCCATGCAGATATGCATAATAGCAAAAAACTAGAAGCTGCCAAATCAGCATAAAATATTGAGCTAGGCTTAGGCATGATAAATTTTGCAAGTTATGGTCTCAGCAGGAAAAAGAAATAGAAAAGAACATCAATTAGGCTCAGCTTATCAGTTTAGCTAACTTGGGCACCATGACAAGTACAAGATAGGCATAACATGGCATTAGGCAAGATGATATGTTCAGGTACTATTCCCGTTGGACTTGAGCTTCCAACCAATGACTTCCTACACCCATTTGCAGAAAAATTATCTAGTATCAGAGCTGCAGTTTGAATCATTCTACTCCACTAAAAGTTCTAAAAGGCGAATGCTCAGATGTTCCTTTAGGCAATGAGCTAGTTTTACATTAGGTATACATAATAACCTCACATTCTATCTGTTACAGCTATAGCCAAAGCGAGTTGATTGCAATGTCCAATTCAACTACCAAACTCAACTGACCACGTTTCATGCTCTGTTGCAATAAACTACCGACTACTCCAATCTCAATTACCCATAACAGTATTGAAGGCAATGAGAAAAGAGCTACCAAAGGCAGATTGCAGATGCCAGTTTAGGTTTTAAATGGCCAACCATTTCTATTATCACTCTTACAATCAATTTACCCCACAAGTTTTCTCATAAGTGTCTATATCTCCTATGAACCTGAATGTTAAGATTCACACCAAAATCGATTATTATAAGGCTTAGCACTTGACTGCACAAACAAATCTTCCAGGCAGCAAATGAAGATCGCCTCCAAAGCCGACCTTTTACAAAATTTCACATTGACTAGTTGATCTATGCGTATGAGGTCCCCAACCTCCTCAAGGAAAGAGTATACACTGCTGCATTTTGATGCAGATCTGGTTATATTCATCAGCAGGATGTTGTTTTGCTGCATATGAGATGACTTGAAACCAAAACAGTCATCCCAACTTTCTTCAGCCAATTCTCATATAAAAATTTTTCCACCCCTGAAGCAGCACTACAACAATTCCACTAGGATTTTTTTACTTATAAGGCTTTCACTTATTCTTTTTTCTAATCTCACTGGACCACTGCAGCAGCATTTTCTAGTTGATATATAGCAACATTTTTACACTGGTAGAGTTTGGATTGTAGAATTCTCCAATCTTTTTAAAGTAATCTCCTTTCTCAGTAACTGCAACAGAAGGAAAAGTGGTAGGAAGAGAAATAGCAAAACATGCCGTGTAAGGCCTGAAACTGCAAAAAGGTTGCTACAAGTAGCATTGATGACTGGTCGTCCTCTTTGATCATGAGCGATAACCAGTTTTTCTACTGATCAAAAGAAAAACAAATTTACCAGCATTTCTTTTCCCTTCATGAATGGGCCAAAAATAGAAATCTCACACCAAAAGATAATATATAGCAAAGGCAAAGAATCTAACCGCTGCAGGGCAGGATAAAACGTCCAATGCCAACCAAACCGACATAAAAGACATGGAACTCAAGTTTTCGTTCCCCTACGTCCTCACGAGCCAAGCAGTATATGACTTCAATGTGAACTAAAAGATATCTAATCTGGTGAAGCCAAACAGCATCTACTTTGTGCAGAAATCAACATTCTTACCAAGCTTTGGGCAGATTATCGAAGATACTGGACGAGAGAGAGACCGTCACGAGCAAGGGACGGCCGAGCTGCACCAACCCCTCATCAGCACCGACGGGCGAGTAACCGACGGCGTCAGTAGACGATCTTTCGTACTCGACGAACAAGTAGATCCCATATCCCACCATCGCCAGACCAGCAAGCGTCAACAAGAAGTTCAAGAGCTTCAGCACGCATTCCATGCACCACCGGCACGCCATTTCCAAAATAACTCCCCCTCCGATCACTTTTAAACCCCCCACCAAACACTATTCACCAACTAACCCAGCTAGCCCCCTGCAGCAAGCAAATCAATATTCACCCAAAGAACGAAAATTGAACTCCCCTAAGCTATTACCTAGAATTTATGTCACTGCAGCTCACGCTCAAATCAACTTCTCTTTGCCTACACTTTCTCATCCCGAATATATTCAACAACCCAAGAATTATGTTTCTTTCCCGCTTCGCGGGCTCAACCTGAACATGCTGTGCACGCGAATTTCAAGCACCGAATCGTCGATGGAACGACAAAAGCAACTGGGACACAAAGGAGCAACAACCACCGCCAGAGAACACACCGATATTCCACAGCTGACCAAAGAGTTTTAAGGATTGCAGAGAGGCATGAAATCGAACAATTCCATGGTCAGAAAATGACTGCAGTGTTACCTGATCGCGAGCCCCTTTCGGGTTTCCCTCGGATTCTGCAACTCTGAGAGAGAGAGACAGAGAGAGAGAGAGAGAGAAGAAGTAGAAGAAGAAGAAGAAGAACGAAAGGTCATGACAACATTTCAAGACAAGCTCAAAAGTTAAAAAACGAAAATAAAAATAATATATACTTTTTTTTTATAATTTAAGAATAATGACATAAATAGTCTAAAGTTTTGGCCCAAAATATAATGCGATCCCCGAACTTTTTATTTATTCATTGTGATCTCTGAACTATAGCTAATACGTAATATATTTTCAATTTAGTCCCGACTTATATGATAAAGTCGAATTAATGGAATGATATATATTGAATATTTTTATATAGCTTAAAGGTTAAATTAAACAAGAACCAAAAATTTAAAGAGCACATTAAATAAATTAAAAATTTAAAAATTATATTTTAATATTAAGGTAAAATTTAGGAATCACATTAAATAAATTAAAAACTCATTAATCATATTACATGTCGAGTTAAAATTTAAGGGTTATTTGTTTCGTTATCTTTTTCTAAAATATTTATTTGCCATTTTGCAAGTTCTTCACGGCGGTCTTTGCAATGGGCTCCAACGCGTGTCCAAGCCACGGGGTGGGGAGATTATTTCTTTCCATTTTATTGTTTTATTATTTTCTTTTGTGAAAGCATAGATTGATGCATGATACCCTAATAAATTCCCTCAAAATACGATTGGTCGGTCCCTGATAATGATAAAATATCTCCGACGAGATTAAAAAAAGCACAAGTCAAACATACGGCTTTGATTCGAGGGGCCTAATCCGGATTAGCGCTTTGATTACTTGATTATTAAAAACTCTAATTGCAGGTCAGGTGATGCATCGACGTTGGATGACGGTAAGTATGTTTTTTTAATCTTAATTTCATTTTTTTTCTGTGTACGGCCGGAAAAAGGGAGGCGAAAAAAAAATTGGAGATCAGAAAGGTTGGGAAGGCCATGGCGGGGGAATCCGACAACAATGGTGGTAGGTAGCTCAGGACATGACATCAACTAGTGTTCCAACTGTCAAGTGACCCCAAATCATGACTGGGCCGCCGGCGATGGTGGGCCGGCGACCTCACGCGGTCCAAAGTTGTAAAAGATAAGAAAATTTGAAAAATATAAAAATATTATTAAAATTATTCAGCGTTATGGACAATGTCCATATTAGCTATTTCCAATCAAAATTGACCAAATGGATTACATTAATAAATCTTCAAAAATTTTAAGATTAAATTGGTATAATTGAAAATTTTAAAACTAAGTCGGTACAAGTGTAATAAATTTAAGATTTTATTGATACTTTTTCCCTAAAATGAGGCCTTGATCACGCCCGGTTCAACTATCTGGATTAAGCATTCCAAATGCTAAGCCGACCAAAGGACCGAAGTCCAGTTTGAACTTTAGAACTTGAGAGAGATAGAGAGAACGACGCGATTTGACTGGCTTCTATAAGTTATAATCTTTATATTAATAAATCGTCAAAAAATTTAAGACCGAATTAATATAAATGAAAAGTTGAGAACTGAATCGGTACAAGCTCAATAAATTTAGGATTTTATTGGTACTTCTTCCCTAAAACGAGGCCCTAATCACGCCTAGTTCGGCATCTGGATTAAGCGTTCAAAAGCTAAGCCAACCCAAGTATGGAAGTTTGGTTCGAACTTAAGAACTTATGAGAGAGAACAACGCGATTCGATCGGCTTCTGATGAGTCGGAATAGTCGCGAATGGATCTCAAAACCTTAGAGCAAGCTGAGTAGCGAGTTCAATACGGGCAGTAGCGCGACGGCTGATCGAGGAATTTTCATTATGACCAATACACAGGTTCGGCGTAATTCGGGTGACACTAATTGTTTTGGCAGTGTGAAAGCTATTTTTGGGTTTTCCCTTGCAAATCCTCCTAAGAAACCCAAACAAAATGTGCTAAACAGAATGAACTATGACAGAACACTTGCAGCATCACCATATGATAGAGACTTGCATCTCTGCTAATGGCCCTGCTTAAATCCAAAGGAGGGCTTCGACTTCCATTGAAACCCGCGAAAAGAATGTGTGAGATCTTTATGCATTGTCAGACGTGCTGTTGCCGCTGCTGCCGACCCAATACTGTTTGACCCCGACCAATATCTTCTCAGGCACGAGGGGACCGTCCTCGTGATCCACCAACTTGATATCCCATCTCATTCCTATGGCAATCTTCCTGACCTCGTTCATCGTATCAACTTCGTCCCGCAGGAGGATTGCACCCTCAGGCCGCAGTATGCGGTCCATCTCCAGAAGAATGTCCTCGAACTTGCACCTGGCAATATGTTAAGTTTGATATCAGGGGACGGTGGTACAAAAACATTTGCGGCGGATAAACTAACTGTCTTAGTGCGGATGCCACATCCACAGAAGAAAACGAGAAAGAAATAACTCACATTTGACGGCACGTTTAGTCATTTACTATCTGGAATAAGTCAACTCTGTGCTAGCAAGTATGCAAACTGAATCTTAAAGAAAGGCCTACTAAGTTCTGAGCTCTGTTAATTACAGTTTCACGTTGCACTGTAAAAGTTTCGATGCTAAGCTTGAAAAATAAGGTCCCTGTCCAAGTCCAATGCTAGCAGGTAAAAACTTTTTACGCCGTGAAAGTCAGTGTCCACAACTACAAATAAAATAAACCGACCTGAATCCTTTTTAGCTATGGAAGTTCCTAAACACTGACCAGAGGATTAATAATGGGGAGCAAAAGGAGAAGACTTACTTGCCCTTGTACAAGCTAAAGAGTCCGCTGGCATGAATTAGATCGTATGTCCTCGGGTAAGTAGAGAATCCTTCACACCTGAAACCATATGAAAGTTCATCTCAAATCCGACAAAGAGGTACTTGAGGGCATAGCAGCGCTGCTTACGAGGTTTATGTTTCAGTTAATATTAAAGAAATGAAAGAACTTTTGCATAAAGAAACCAAACAAGTTTGCCCATGGGATTTGATCAGAGTAAGATCTGACAGGTCCTTGCGCTAATCAAATACTCACCAATCATGGTAACTGCCTATCAGGCCCCTCTCGTAGATGACACCTAGCGAGTTCTTAGCAATGTTTGGCACAACATTCATAACCCATAGTTTTGGTGATTCGAGTGCTGCTGCGAATCCACCGAGGCCTGCATTCATGTCCATCACGTTGCGATATCTCGTGGAGCCAATCAATCTATTGAGCCGCTTATAGCTACTGACATGCTTTCTCCAGATCTTATTGTCCTCATCGTATAGGTCGGCCGTGACTCCTGGAACAGACCCTTTAGCTATTCGAGGCGGGACGGCATTAAGCCTGGCCGGGAACTTCTTCAATTCCCCTCCTGCCACTTCCTTCGAACTTGCTACCTTAGGGAAAGGAGTGACGCACGACTCCATTTTCTCATACCTGACGTGCACCAAAATGATGTGTTGAGATTATAAAGTTCAGAATGTCTAGAAGTTTGGACATACTGAAAACAAAGTCTCTGATGGGAGTTTACAACAAACATCTACTCTTCTAAACCTACCCCACCACCATAACAACCTGCTGAACCATTCACGTCGTGGACTAACTTGTCAAATTGCTTTCCAACATTGAGTGCTTCAGCAAAAGTAACATGATTTGAGCTGTCCAAAGAGTCTCTCTCTCTCTCATACGTGCTTGTGCACCCCTAAAGGTTGACTGATTATAAGATTTTAAAGGATGTGTATTGAAGACTAACCAGACATCATCAGCATCTTTAGTCTGGCATATGGGGGCATCTTTTCTTTGGCAAGATCGGTCATTTACTTTTTTCCTCCAGATGGCGAGGTCTCCTTTCTCGTACTTCTTCTCCCAGCACAATTGTTCGGCCAGCTCTTCTATCTTTCTTTGCTCTGCCTGAAGCTCCTCCTTAGGGCGCTTCCATGTCTGGTAGTACGTCTTCCAATTGATGGGAGGGCCAGACAAGATCCAGTATCCACCGGGCCTGAGGACTCTATCGACTTCCATCAGATATGTGCCCTCTATCATGTAGAAAATGTCATAAAATTGGTAACTCATCAAAAAGAATTGTGAGAAAAGCCCATGTCCAACTCAAGCTTCTTTGAGGCAAAATCGACTGGCAATCGATTCTTATCTTATGTACAAAGCAACAATAAAACTCAAACAACACGGCCTGGTACTATTGCAACGCACACACAACATATATCATATCCTTAACACACCAATTATTTGGAAAAACATGTGAGCAAACATAAGTGGACAGTGACCAGCTATCGTACATTTACCGTTCAGCAGATCAGAGACCCAACATGACTATGGTTTGCCATAGAGTAATACTCACACTTACCATTAGCAGCCCATGGAATTAAGCAACGAGAGCACTGAGCCATATCGAAGGCTCTTGATGGGTATGGAAGACGTATACTTCCAAGGACACCAATAACAGCAGGCACTCCTCTCTCCAACGCAAATTGCACCTGTGCTTCGTGGTTGTCTCTTGGTGCAAAAGACATGGCCAATACATTTCTTTTCAGCAGGTATGCACCCCAGCTCGCCACCTGCATTATATTCTCTCTCAATGATGGAGCAATGAAGCTTGACTAGCAGAACTCATACAGACAAAGGCAAATGGAAAAAAAGACAGTGCAGAGGAAAAAAGAGACGTATTAAGTTGTCTTCAACAAATTAAGCTTGCGTGAGACAACCCGGACAAGCCCCAAAACCGAAGCAAAAAGACTAAAGTCACAAAACTTACTCCACAACCAGTGTCAAGAGCTGTCCTCACAGAACCGTCAGCTATTGGTATCACTGAAGCAAGTTCATCAATATAAGCATCTGCTCCCTGAGGAAACATTGTACCGCCACCCGGAAACTTGAACACATCACCGTTGAACTGCACCCAGTTCTGGACAGCCTTTTCAACCGTCAAGTGTTTGTAAGGCACATTAGCATAGTGGGCATAGTCTCGGCTTTTTGGCCAGGGAAATGGAGTCTTATAACCTTTAGGAGCGGGGACAAGACAGCGCAATTTTTCATCATCCGGAGGACAATGTCTTTCCCTGTATATCATATTCTCTCTAGGGAACATCATTGCCCTGTCCTGTTCTTGACAAGGAGTATAATCAGTATATTTAACATCACAAGGCTCAAACACTTGAATCTTTTGCTTGGGAGGTTCAGTGATCTCGACATCGTTGTGATGCGTCTCAAAGTTCAGGTTTGTGAAGACATTGCAATCAGTATGCTTAGTAATTTCGAGAGCTATGCTATCTCCTTTACCAAAGCCGCTCTTTTGCCATGTTCCCAACAAGTAGAAACAACAACACAAACCGAGGGCAACAAAGATGGACACTGGTCTTCGTGTTCTGTAGCCTGAGAGATTGTTCTTGATCACCATTCCGTTCAAGCAGTAGTCTCGAGCTCACTGTACAGTAAAAGCAGGGTTAATGAAGTTATTACTGAGCACATAACAAAAAGGAAAGAAAATCAAAGGCGTGCATACTTAAACTCGCATCCGTAGCATTGGGCATAATCGAAATAATGCAACTTGCTTGAGCTTATGTGAAGCGGAAAATTAACCATGCTTTTGATGCTTGAGACATAATACAACAATCATTGCCAAAAAGATATGGATGCCAAGAATTAAGGAGGCAAGCACAATGGCATGAGTAGTGCAAACAACCAATACTCTTCGTATTTTTAGTCATTTCTATTAAGGAAGAAAAGATCGACTGGAGATGATTAAATAGTCATGGTTTTAGCACTGCAATGAAGCTCTAGGAACCCATAGCCGGGGGCATGTGGGTAAGGATTAAGCCCATGGGACTTGTTTTGACCCATTTCCGTGCAAATCATATAAACCCGACCCAACCCTTACCCAACACATACCTAACTCGACCCATATTGCTAAAACACTTCCATATTCAATCCGATCTAGGAAAACTCATTTCCAAACTGAGGTGAGAGAACGGAGTGAGTAAGCGCAAGATCAAGTAAGAGCGAGAGAGAATGAAGAGAGTCATAAAGATGAGTTGGGTCTAAGTAAGTTGTAAACCCATTTAACACCCATATTATGTTTAAACCCATTTATGACTCATTTGTTGAATATAACTAACCCATATAACAACTTAGCCCTTCATATGTGAGTTAAGAGATGGGTTTATGACCCATTTTGACAGGTCTATGCCTAACCTTTAAATTGGCGAGGACCGCAGCCTCTATCGACATATCCAGCGTATCACACAAATTGTCCAAATACCCAAGTTGGTAAAACATGATTTGCCATTCAACAAACACTTTGCTTATTAACTGTATTAAATGGTGGAAATTTCCTGAGCACCTATCGTTCTGAAACAAGTTTATTTAAATCTTAGATCACAAGTCTTGAGAAGATCCGATGCTTGCTCGTAGATTTCGATCAGATACTGATGCATCTGACAGTTGTGGCAATTTGTAAATCCCAGCACCAGCATTGACTGAACCAAACTCCTCAAAAACACACACCGAGTTGCTTTGCTTCGCATATGTATGTACATGATCTACGGTTGGACTGTCCAATTCATGAATCTCACATAAATGGAGATACTTTCAAGATCTGCTCATCGGAAACGTACATAAATGAAGCACGCCAAGACCGGCAAAACAATACTGGGCGTGAAATGATTGAATTGCAACAGGCATTCTCTTGGAACAAGTATGGAAATCCTTTACTCCGGGGCACAGAAGTCGACTCTATTGGAATTGCAAGGCAGAAACATGACCACTTCTTTATGCAACCCTACGCAAAGCACGCAGTCCTGAAGAGGATCATAACATCTAAGCAAGAACAAAAACATCTAAAAAAGCCAACTTTCAAGAACAAACGCGCCGTCATATTGAAGGGACAAGAAAACTCGTCGCTCCACCCAACTGGAAAGAGCAGACAACCCCAGAAAAAAGCAGGGAAAAGATCACCCATCACGAAGAATGAAGTGGAAAAAGACAACAAGGATCAGCTCAGCCAATCTTCCCACTCAACACAAAACCTTTCTGCGAAAAAACAAGAAGTGGGTACCTTAAAAACCAACTGGGTCAAGCACAGGCAAGTAAAAGCGAGCGCTCTTTGTTGCCAGAGCTCTAGATCTCCATGGGAATCGAAGGGCGCTGAGCAACCAGTGAGGGAGTGAGCTGGAGAGAGAGAGAGGGACAGTGTGCAAAAGGAGGGAGAATGATTAAGGGCCACGAACGACAGCGCGGAACCGTATGGTTATTTTTATAGAAAAAGGTGGAATTTTTAGAAGTGGGGATGAAAGCGGATTTGCTGGTGAGTAGATTTGAAACTTGTTAACGACCAGGGAATACCGAAGGTGGATGATGATGAGATTTGAGACCAAACCAAGACTCTTTTCTGAGCTATCCGCTGTTGAAAATGATAAAACAAGAGAATCATTTATTTATTTGTAAGAGAGAGAGGATAAGATCCGGTGTATCGAGAGGTAACGAAGAGACCTTGTGACAAAATGTGATGAACTTATCTAAAAACTAGTTACCGTGAATTTGAATCAACCTAATCTTTACGCACTAGGATTAATAAGTAAAACTTGGGCTCGGGGCGAGAAATTACAACGGCGGGGCTTCAGATCCGCGGCAATTAGCCTCGATTTAGGCAGTTTGCGGCACTTAAAATATGCCAAACTAGATTGGCATTGGGCAAATGCATGCCCATCCCCAGGGGCTCTTTCATATAGCAAGGGAAGGATGTGCTGGAAAAGAGCAGAAGGACCCCGAACATTTAAAGCCATTTTAGATCGTAAAATTTCTCTTGCCACTTCGGTCGCTCTCCTTTGGGGTTTGTCAAGCGATGGATCATTGATGTTGATGATGCCGGCAATAGCAAATGGGGCAAATCTCCGTCGCATCACTTGCCGACACTCTTAGCGCTTCTCCATTTGCCCCCCTGCCCATCTTTCCCCAACGACAATCCTTTCCCTCATTCTTCGTTGACAATTCTCGAGTAAAAGATCCGTCGGTAGTATTGAACTTGAAGTTCTTATCACGGCGTGCGTGCACATCTCGACCGCAACCGTGGGCCCCCGCCATCGAGATCTCGATTTTTTCCCGTTCTTATCGTCGAGATATCTGGCGTCTGATGTTGGGATATGGTTCATACTCCTTATAAACTGAAATGCATGAGGGTTTTGCTCCCTAGTAAGTAGATGGGGGTTCGAGGGCCTTGCGATGATGTCGGAAAGCTTTTATAGTTTTAACCCATATTTTATTGATAATTTGGGCATAGCCTATGAATAGCTATTAAGTATATATAATATATTTCTCTAGTAATTGAGGGTTGTAAGGGAGAAATGAGAGGTGTTAATAATAATGGAATCTTCTACTAAATGTAGATTAAAGGCGAATCAGGACAAATCTTGTGCCTCGATTTCTCTTTTTCGTATTTACTCTCTATTCCGTTGTGTTTATGTGCATAATCCTAAAATCAAAGTGTCAATTGAGTGACTGCCGGATTATATAAGTGCGCGCTTTTTTTAGAGCGACTGCTAGAGAACGTGCAAGTTCAGCGATTTGAACCAAGGCCTCTCAACTCGCCATCAATTTCTTGATTTTTTTTATCTGGGATAGACAATCTCCTTGTAATCCCGTTGTGTTAGAGAGAGAGCGAGAGAGGAGAGAGAGTGTGTTTAAACAAGGACTTGAGATGTGGAAACTGCATGTGCACCATTAATGGAGAAGTGTAAGTGACATTTGAAGTGTAAAATGGGCCCCCATTTTTCCATCAATGGAAAGGACCGGACCGGATCTTTGCCTTGTTGCTGTAACCCGATCCATTTGTCACGCGGGCCGGGTCCTCCCAACCCTTTTTTTTTCCAGTGGCCAACGACCACGGATAAGTAGCCCAATGACCACTAATCCAATCGCCGTTGGGCTATACCATTCATGAGTCCAGATTGTGCCCAAGAAATTTTTAGAAAAGAAGGCCCGGTAAGAAATGGACCGTGCTGGCCAGTCTCGGCCCACTAAGAAAATGGGCTGAGCAGGCCTGTCGCGGCCCATTAAGAATATAGGCCGAGCCGGCCCGACCCATTTGAAATCCCCAAGTAAAGTGACAATAAGTACGTACGCTCCGAGAGTTATCTATGCGCTTGGTAGTCCGGATAGGATAAAAAATATCATATCTAGTGTTTGGTGACATCATCTGAACTGGATATACTTGGATAAAATACCGGATAAAAATCCAGGCTTAGTGGTCGAATAAACCCGGATTGGATAATTTTTTGTCAAAAAGTAATTTAACAATCTTCCTCCAATGATGGAGTAATGGAGTAATGCATTTGGCTTCACTGGCCACCGCACGAGAGCCACCTCCACGACAGCCGATCATCACCACTTTCGACCATGTGCAATCGTTCTTGCCTCCGATCGCCACCGACCATTATCATTGTCGAGCTCATCATGCTCCGATGACTAAGGGAGAAAAGGAGAATTTATACGTCACATGGCCATCATTATTGAAGAACTCGAATCCTTGCATGAGTATGGTCGAAGGATCTTGTTGTCCACAATAGAGATGTGTTCGCCTCCATTACTCGCTGCGTCAGTGCCAGCCACCGTTGGATCTTTGTCCACCTCCTATCCGCCTCTCGCTACCCCAGATCACTGGCTTCAATGTCAAATGGCACTTGACCTTTGGCGCACTACGTCTAACGCCGGCTCATCTTTGCCTGTGATACGATGAAGCTCATTGAGGAATAGGGCCCGAATGTGGAGATGGCGTTGGATCTGGCGAAAATGAAAGAGACGAATCGAAGGGAGCTAGAGAGAGCGGGTTTGAGATGCGAGTGAGGGAACTCAAGTGGTGAGATTTGGATATCACAGGAGATAGTACTGGGCAAGTGAGATTTTCATTGATTTTTATTCAATCTTGGATTACACCAAATATGAATGAGATTTTCTACAATCGGGAGAATATTTGGAGGAATTCTAATCCGATCTTATCCTATTCTATCTCAATTCAAATTCGGATGACCAAACGTAGCTTAAGAGAATAAGCCGTTGATTGCAATATGACAATGACAAATTTCGTTTTCAATTTGTAATTTCTCCCCTTCATAATAAAGTAGAGAGATGCATTCGTCGCTTATGGATTCAATGTTATATGAAGAATTCTTCTACTTTTATTCCCGTAGATTCACGCTCTATATTGCCTCAATTTTATCCACGTCGTCTTCCAATGTTGCCTCTATTGGTCGAATTATGCTGCACGTCCACGTGGGTATCTTCATTGGCGTTGGTCAGCGTCCAGGTCGATTGAATTTTGGTTTGATTTGGTGTTGAAAGCCCGTTTGCTTCGACTTTAAGAGAATGCCTCTGGGGGAATACAAATATCTTGGGCTAAATGGATTTTTCGAAATACCAATAGTATTTGATAAATATTTTTTAAAATCACATTTGAAAGCAAGTTTGACCTAAACACCATTTTGTAAAAGACTTTTGCTAATATTTAAAAAAAAAAAGTTTCTGGTGGAGCTCAATCACTGGCCATTGCGGCTAGCCAGATCTGGTGGTCGGCCACTACCGCCAGCCAGATCTGGTCGCCGGCCACTGCCGCCTGACCTTAGGTGAGTTGGCCTGAGGTCGCGTGACCTCAAGCGTCATCCGGGTCACATAACCCGGGCAACGCTTGAGGTTGGGCAACCACCACCTGGGATCGCGTGATCACGGGCGACAATCGTTGGGGTTGTGCGACCCCCAAGCGACAGTCACCGAGGTCAGGCTAGCTCTCAAGCGGTGATCGCTAGTAGTTAGACCAGTGCGCGGTGAACAGTGCAAGTTACATTCAAAAAATGCAACTTTCCAAAACACCTCCAACCTTGCATTGGCCAAAAGTCTCTTGAAGAGCATTAAAAATGCAATTACATCTCCCCAAAGTGAGTAAAAAAGGTTGTTAAACACCATTTGCATTTTGCCAATGGACTTTAGAGCCCAAATTAGCATTATAAATGCTAAACCAAACGGGCCTATATAAAATAATTTGCAGATATAGAAAAAAAGATTAGACAAATTGAAGACTTAATGAAAGAAACTGTAAAAGTTCATTTACAAAAATTATAAAATTTTCAATATTATAGACGCAAATGATGTTACTATTGATGTACGCTCAAGTCAAAATTTCCAAGAAAATTTGCATCTTCCATCTCCTAACTTTTGGTAGGAGCAATTTCACTTACAATTTTTTACTCATAAGTGCATTGAAAATTTTAAAAATTATTGTGAAAGTGCAATTGATTCCAAAAATTTATAAAAATGTAATCAAAAAAGTTCTTTGAAAACTTCTATTAATTTGATGCAATAAAAATGTTGATCCTTTTTATTAATTTCATCTATTTTTAACATGGCTAAAACATGAAAGACAAGACTAAACGACATCGTTATGGACTAAATATGAATTTTTTATCTTAATATTGTTTAAATTATACTACAAAACAAATTGAAATAAAAAAAAAAAAAGGCAAGAAAATGGCTCCTAACAATTGCCGACAAGACTAAAAGGGTCGACATGGTGCGGGATGGCCGAGACAATGGACTAAATATGAATTTTTAATCTTAATATTGTTTAAATTATACTACAAAACAAATTGAAATAAAAAAAAAATTTCACATCAGTATTTTTCGTGATAAGTCTTCGGATTTAGTTACCATTTAATTTTTTAAGGCTCGCACTTGCGTGACATAACTTTCGGTTCACTTATCTCTTTATCTTGTTCAACTCTGGTTATTCGATTTATGTATGTTTCTAACTTTCAAAACGCTTCACGGCATTCATTTCCTAGCTAAAAAGCATCTACGCTTCCCGTGGTTCCCTGCGAACTCGAAGGAGACAGGTGAAGAAGACGACGCAACGCAACCTCTCGCTCTCTCGTTGCAGCTTCCGACGCCATGGACGAAGACCAGAAATCCATCCTACTCAAGGCCTCCGCCCGCTGCCCCATCCCTCCAGGTCCCCCATTCCTCTCTCTCTCTGTCTCTCTCTCTCTCCCCGCGCTCTTCTTCACCCCCTTCCGTTCGAATACGCCGGCTGACTCCGATTCCTTTTGGGCTCCGCAGGCGCGAAGTTCTCGTACGGCACCGCCGGGTTCAGGGCCGACGCGCTGGTCCTCGAGTCGACGGTCTACCGGGCCGGCATCCTGGCCGCCCTGAGGTCGCTCCAGACCCGGTCCGTGACCGGCCTCGTGATCACCGCCTCCCACAACAAGATCTCCGACAACGGCGTCAAGATCGCCGATCCGAGCGGCGGCATGCTCACGCAGGCGTGGGAGCCGTTCGCCGACGCGCTCGCGAACGCCGCCGACTCCGATCATCTCCTCCAGGTCTCTCTCCCTCCCTCCTCCCCCCCCTCTCTCTCTCTCTCTCTCTCTCTCTCTCGCGCGCGCGCGCTAGCGCTTGCGATGTGTGTACGTTTCGTGATTCCTGCGTATTTATCGAAAGGATTTTAGCGAGGGGATGAAGAGAAATGCAATCGAGATAAGAAGTCGAGTGATTGAAAAGATAACTCTTCAGGTCGTTTTGCATCGAGAGAAGTTCTTCGCTTATTTGCTGCGTGTTCTGTCTGTAAACAGCTGATAATCGAATTTGCAAAGAAGGAGAGCATCTTGATTGATGGACATAGCAGAGCTGAGGTTTTGTTGGGAAGAGATACGAGGCCTAGTGGAGAATCTCTTCTTGAAGCTGCTAAACAGGTAAAGTATTGCTATCAAAAATCATATTTTACTCGTTAACTCTGCATAAATGTTATTCGGATCCCCAAATACTGTTGCTTTTCTTGGCCTGTAATTGTAGACTCGACTTTATGTTTTTTTTTTAATTGCTTCCAGGGAATTAATTCCATTGTCGGATCAGCTGCCGTTGACATGGGTATCCTTACAACACCGCAATTGCATTGGATGGTTCGTGCTAGGAATAAAGGCCTGAAAGCCTCTGAACGGGATTATTTTGAGCAGCTCTCGAGTGCTTTCAGGTATGTTTGAATACAAGCTTCCTCTGCCGCGAAATCGGAGTAATGCAACACTAGTTGGCCTTTCTCATGATTATTGCGGTGGCTCAGGTGCTTGATGAATTTGGTCCCTGGTGAACGCAAGGTTACTGGGACAGACAATAAACTGGTTGTGGACGGTGCAAATGGGGTGGGTGGAGAAAAACTTGAATGTTTAATGAATAGGTTGGATGGTTTAGTTATTGAGGTTCGTAACACTGGGAAAGGGGGAGGTATTTTAAATGAAGGAGTTGGTGCAGATTATGTGCAGAAGGAGAAGGTTGTACCTCAAGAATTTGGATCGAATGATGTTGGAATGAGGTAAGCCATCGTTGCTTGCTGCCTACTAATAGTCTGTGACTTTATCAATATGCTCTGTCCTTCATATTTACAAGCCAATGATCAATATCCTTTTGAAAAGATTGCAAGTACAGTAACTTGTCTACAGCTCGCAGGATAAAAGGCAATGCAGTTAGACTGCATCATGTGGTGACAATAACACTCAAGATCTGTATGAATAATTGGTCTCTACTCAGTTATTGTGAACTGTGAATTGTATACATTATCACTAAAATTATATTTTGTCTCGATGATTGAAAAATTGGTTGGCATTGTTTTAGTGAAGGAAAATTGCTTGAAAGTTCGGTCATATTCAGTCCATTTATCTTGCGTCTGAAAAATTCGTAACAATTTGACTTCAATCTGTCCCGGTGGGACGGTGAAGGAAAACTTAGAGACGTATGTGGCTCTGCTCCTATAGGGGAACACGAGCGCCTTATCATGTAATTTAGGGTCGGTAATTTTGACTGGATAGTGCGACTTTGTTTCTGTAGGCCAGACATGAGTATCTAACAATTCACATCTTTCATTTGCTGAAGATTGAACTTTCTTTCAGAAGGGGCTTTTATTTTGGTTTTGCTTGCTGCATTTTGAAGAAAGCCCTATCGAGAAGATCTTTGTATAAATGCACTCCTTGTATGCATTGTCAAAGTTGCTGTGTAGAAGTTTCATTTTTTGTTATTCTTTGATCCAGCAGACTTTTGGCAACAGCTTTATCTTTCTTTGTTTTAGCCATGGCAACAGCTATATGGGTTGGTTAATCTTAAAGCAGGATTTTCTGACCTGGAATTAATCTCTTTATTCAGTGAAACTGTCTGTCTATTTCACTGGTTGATAGTATATGATCGGCGGCAGCACGTCTATATAATGCCAAATTACTGCTATCCTTACAGTGTTACTTTTTTTCCCCTCATGAAATTAGTTCAATCCTGCATGAAAATCATGAATATGTTTGACATCCATTCTGATGGTTTAGTTTGACTTTTTGATAATTTGATGAAAAGCTTGACCTATTGATTGAATTGGCACTGAATGCTTAAATATGTCTAGTCTTTCAGGTGCGCTAGTTTGGATGGAGATGCTGATCGTCTCGTATATTTCATAGTGCCATCTGTGAGCAGCCACAACATCATGCTTGTAGATGGGGACAAAATATTATCCTTGTTTGCATTATTTATCAAAGAGCAGCTAGGCATACTCTACAAGGGGGTGGATGAAAACAACGCTTATAAAGCTCGTCTTGGAGTTGTACAGACAGCTTATGCTAATGGCGCATCAACAGACTTTCTGAAGGAGTTGGGTCTAGAGGTTGTGTTAACCCCGACGGGCGTTAAGTTTTTACATGAGAAGGCTGCAGAATATGATATTGGCATCTACTTTGAGGCAAATGGACATGGCACCATTTTGTTCTCAGATAGCTTTCTCTGTTGGTTGGAGAAGAGACACAATGAGCTTTCTTCAATGTCTGAAGGTATTCATTATGCAGCATCCATTTTTTGGCAGTAAAGGTGCCATATTGTCATTGAAACTCAGTTGAAGTTGTATTTTTCAGGTTCAGAGCAGGAAAAAGCTGCTATGAGGCTGCTTGCAGCCAGTAAGCTTGTCAATCAAGCAGTAGGAGATGCTTTCAGTGGGCTACTGCTAGCCGAAGCCATCTTGCAAAATCTCAGCTGGTCAATCAACCAATGGAATGAACTCTATCAGGATCTACCTAGTAGACAGCTCAAGGTTGGTTTCTCTGATCAAATTTTGTGTAATGTTTGGCAGTTGGCACCTTTATGTTTTCCTCTCTCACTTTTCACAACTCATCGGATAATCGATGTCATGGCACTCTTGAGATAAATTCAAATGGGTGAATGTTCTTTCCTCATTTCCTTTTTCTAGCACTTCATTCCTGTTACAGGGATCATACTATTTCATTGCAGTTGATGCCTTCATGGTAACTTAGGAAGTGCTTTTCCGTTTTGACTTATGGGAATTAAGAGAAACACTTGTACAAATGTTTGCTTCTCCTTTTTCCTTAGGAGGTAAAAATGTTATAGAAAATCTCAGTTTGAAATCTGTTCTTTTATTGATTTTATTAATCAGTTTGAAGAATTGATCGTATCTTTTGGTTTAAAATCTATCCTCATTTTGATACCATAACATAATTTGATGTTCATCTCATGCTAACTTTGTATTAGGCTACTGATCCCCTCCTCTCTCTCTCTCTCCCCTCTATGTGTGTGCATCAGGTCAAAGTTATGGATAGAACTGCGGTTGTCACAGCAAATGCAGAAACAGTAGTCGTGAAGCCCCCTGGCATTCAAGAAGCCATCAATTCTGAAACTGGTACAGTAAAACGGTTTTTGTTTTCGCTTGGCATGCTAGTGTTATTGGTTCCAGCGAATGGTTTTCACTTGTATTTTGGGCTTTATATTTGACAGGTTTGGTTTTTAAATAAAATGAAACACACGCTTGCACTCGCAAATGCACCCATGTTACGCCTGATAAAAAAGATAGGCAAAGAATGCAGAAAGTGTTGCTTTTCTGTCTGACCTGAGGAATGCAACCGTTACAAATTTTCATGCATCTGCACTTGTTGTGTTTGTTTGATGTTCTAAGAAATTTGTTTTTGTGAATTAGGCATTTGAACCCTGAATTCTGGAACCAACTCTTTTGCTTGCCTTCTTTCCTTCTCTGGGATTCTTCGATCACTTTATATTGGGCTAATGACGGGTTTCTTTTTCCCTTGTGCTTTGATGCAGTTAAATACCCTCGTGGCCGATCTTTCATACGCCCGTCAGGCACCGAGGATGTTATCCGAGTTTATGCAGAGGCCTCTACTCAGGAAGGAGCAGATAGTTTAGCTCATTCTGTAGCAAAGCTTGTGGAGCAGTTCCTTGGATAGCATCTTTGGAACAAATTTTCCACCCTCGAGAGAAATGACAAGTCTCTTTCCGAGATTAGAATGATCAGTTCATCGCGTCGACTGAAAATTGAATCACTAGTTCATGGCTGTACGATCATTCATGGGGAATTTTGTTATTGCTGATCGAAGCTTTCTTTAACCCTCTGCTCAGATTCGATGAACGCCGTTTCTTTTCTTTATAACCAAAGGCGATTTTTTCTGGAAGCATTTTTCTATGTGCAGATATGCGAGAAAAACGTGTTTTAAGTTGGGTTGTCCGATGATCAAACAATGTTTAACCAAGCTATCCGCGGAATCGCATGTGGTTTAAATGTGTTTTAACGTAGCAGGTTCTGCAATTCCATGTTCAGAGAGCAATCCAATTAGGCTATGTTTGCACCAAAAATTAACCATGGCCTAGGCACGTTGACCAAATGGCAGTCAATATTGATATGCGTTGATGACCATGGACCAATTGTTGATATATGATAGCGTTTGGTTGCTGATTACCATGACAGAGTTGGTTGATACATGGTAGCGTATACTTGCTGATTAGTATGATAGAGTTGGTTGACAAGGATGCCGATTAAAAGGGATCGATAGATTATCGATTGAGTAACCAGGTGAAAACTAAATGTTTAGAGAGCGCTCAACTCAGTTATGAGATAGGGAAATGAAGTCCAAAAAATTGGGGAGGAAGACTAAAGTTAATGTGAAGAACAAATTTCTCAACCTTGTCGGTTTCTCAGATCCGTCAAAAGCCCTTAGGAGGTGACCAGGTGTAATTGCGACAATGACCACAAGCCGATGTTTAGGACCGGATGGCCAACTTGCATCAACCTTCGATGTGGGTTCGAAGGAATATAAGGAAAAAGCATAAAAAAAATTATAAATTTATAGTAATTATGCTAATTCAGTCCTAATTTTTTAATTATACAAATTGAGTCTTAAAAGATGAGCTCTATTATAAATTATGTACCTATGACTGCATCTAATTTCGCATCATTTGCCTTAAAATATAAAGTCAATGCATCACACCGAGTACGCCAACTCTGTATCTGAATTTAAAAACTCATATCTCTAGTCAACTTGGACAACTCATCGACATTTTTAGCCCCAAAAGCAAAGAGAATATCCTCGGCATTTCGGACAATTCTGTATAGAATATGATCACGCGAGCGGACTTTTACTGGGAAGGAAGAACAAAAAAAACACAACTACCCAAAACTACTTGTCGTTTCAGAATCAACGAGGCGTGCTTCACATGCTTTCTTTTTCTACGATGATGGAGCATGTCGGTGGATAAAAGGTGTGGTTCTTTTTTTTTAGCCAAAAGACAAAAAAGTGTGGCTCGCGTGTGGATTAGGCCCGACCTTTTTACATGACACAAGGTAAAACACGAAAGGGGAATTCGAACGCGCGACTACACAACACGCCGAGCTCGAATATCCAAACGAACAAGCACCCTTTTTTTTAATCTTAAATCAATCATTTGGTTTGTTTAATAAAGTCTGTGATGCTTTGATACTAGACAACTTTAGGACAAAATCGCAAACATGACTTTGATACATGAATCATAAATTGGAAATGGACGTGAGAGATCAACCTAAGATGGACAAGGTTTGGTGGAGAGAGGACAAAAGTCGCGGCTGCCAGTTTGCCCCGAAAGTCCAGGAAGACCAAGAAGAACTAGGGCGAGAAAGCCAAGTTAAGTTGGAATTGAGCGGAAAGGAGAGAAAGTAGCTTTGGCAAGTTATATTAAGCAGCACACAAAGAAAGAAGAAAAGAAAGCAAAGGACCAATTCTTTTGTCACAACCATTTGCACCCACAAAAAATAAGAACATATTTTGAAGCCCCTACAATTGTGAACCTTTCCCCTCCCCCTCATTCAATTTTACATTAATTGGGGGGAAAAACGTGGCCAATAATAGATGGATGATGACACAAATGATTCATGAACTTTGGCTTAATATGAAATGCGGTCTCTAAATTTTTAATTTGTTTAATATCATCCTTGAATTTTTGTCCAATGCACAATGCCCTCCTTAAATTTTTAATTTGTTTAACGCCATCCCTAAATTTTTTATGTATATATTTAAACTAGTTCCTAGACTATATGAAAATGTTCAATGTTATTCCTAAACTTAAATTAATGAAATGACAATATTGAACATTTTCGTATAGTTTAGGGACTAATCTGAACATATACCAAAAGTTCATGAACAAAATTAAAAAATTAAAAATTCAAGGACCATACCGCACATGAGGCTAAAATTCAAAGACCACATTAAACAAATAAAAAATTTAGGAACCACACTGCACGTTGAGACAAAATTCATGAATCATTTATGATATTTTCCCATAATGGATATGACATAAGAAAGACTAAATTTCGAGTATTTTATGGGTTTCCAAGTAACTAGATCTTCGTGTATGTGACTTTGAATTATAAAAATATATATATATATAGTTTAAGGAGATTGACAAATCACCTTAAGTCATGTTTAGTTGCCAAGGGAAGAATTGAGACACGATAGGATGGGAAGATATGGCAAAGAGATAACACGCAAGTGAGTAGAAGAAACACGACCAAGCCAGGTCCTCACTGTTGCCTCAGGGCGCGACCGTTGTTGGGTGGTTATCAAAGCAAGGCAACCACCGCCTGATGGTCTGGATGTGACCATCATACGGTAATCAAAAGCGGCGCTAGCTGAGCAGACGAACCGATTCAAACGAGCCAATCCCTCCCATTTTGCTTTTCTTTTACCGTGTTCAATCCGGGTAGGATAAACTTCATCCGACTCTTAAGGTTAGGATAACTCATCCATCTCATTCTTGATGTATCCGGGTTTATTCATATTGAGGCGTGCCGCCAAATATCAGATAGGATAATATCTAATTCTACTCAGCTTTTTACCGGATCGAATAGGTAAATTCAATCTCAGACGAAGAAATTGGTCATGACCATCACCATATGTAACTGTTCAACTCCAAATTTTCAATAAGTTTTGCAACCTTCCGTCCTCCAATTGAGTAACACTTGGTTTTCATGGCCAAATTCCACAAATTTCCAAAAGCCCACGGGGGGTACAGCGAAATTACGACAAGAGCTCAGGGAAGCCCTCGACAGTTGGCAACATGCACAACTAAAACCGGTAAGCAGACACGAGAGAGAGAGAGAAGAGAGAGAATTATTCTTTTATTATTAAAATGAAAATTTAAAAAGCACCTCTCGCGTTCGCTTTTTATTTGATTCTGTGGTGGGGATTCCGTGCTCGTTTTCCTCTCTCCCGCCCATATATATCGCCATTCGCCACCACCTTCCTTCCTCCCTCCCTCCCTCCCTCCCTCTCCATCTCTCCAAGCAACCGCGATCGCGGAGAGTTTTCCTCGACCCGATCTCGGCGGGGGGGCGCGCGCGAGCGGAGCACCAAGAATGACGGCCGGAGATTCGTCGTCGGACAGGTAAGCTCGCCTCGCCCGGTCCGAGCGCTCTTTCATTTTCCGCGTCTGTCGCCGTGGCGGGGATGAATGTCTCCGGCGGATGTCCCGTTCGGTTTGTTCGGGCAGTTTGGATCGTGCGCGCGGGGGCGAAATGTCGAGCGTGTACCCGTAGTGTTCCGTTGTGATCCTGCTTGTTCGTGCACGTTCTTGATTCTCCCCGAATGTCGGATTCCATGTGTTTGAACTTGAAACGATGCGAAAACTCGTTCGCCCTGTTAGTCGAGGAGATTCCATCAGCCTATCCGTTGTCGCGTGTCGATTTAACGTTTCCGCGCTTGTCCTTCTTCGTTCGAGTTTTCTCTCAAGTCGGAGGTTGCGTGTTTCGTACATTCGTCTTGAACAAAATGAAATTGGCGGATCGCTGGCGGAAGCGACAATGTTCATGGGTTTGAGCCTCCCGCTCAGATGCGCCATCCGCAGTCTCTTCTGATTAATTGCATAGGTTTCTTTGGCACGTATTCGACGGACTACCTCTTCCTTTTTTTTTCTTTTTTGTTGGTCGTCGCCTGCTCAGTAATCTTCCTGTCATCAGCACATCTTCGATAAATCTTCCTGAATTAGTGTTCTGAATTTTCTGGTCGGCAATCTTTTCGCGTTCCTTTCTATGACGAATCGAAAGAGCTATGCGGGTAGCCTGGATAATTAATGCTAACCCGAAACTTGGTTATCTAGCAAAAATTGACAGAGTTGATGGCAGAGTTAGACAGGCATTGATGCTGCAGAGTTACTACTATATGTTGTGTCTTCATACTATATAATAGATCTCTACATTTCCCACCATGTCTTTGTAAGTTTGGTTCCGTTTCGACAGCATCGCTTCTCTTGTTGGGCTTGCGCCGCTTGAGGCCGTTCTGTTTGACATTGATGGAACTCTGTGCGACTCGGATCCTCTCCACTACTATGCCTTCAGAGAGATGCTCCAAGAGGTGAAGGTTTCCATCCTTATATTACAATCATTCTGTTGTGCATCTAGTGACAGCGAATCACGGGCATCTCTCGATTGCAGATGCACGATGGCGTGCTTTTGGTATCCATTATTTGATTGTTTTGTGCGTTCTTTCCGAAACAGATAGGTTTCAATGATGGAGTTCCGATCACGGAGGATTTCTTTGCTGAGCATATTTCTGGAAAGCATAACGAAGATATAGCTGAGTTCCTCTTCCCGGATGATACCCCTCGAGGCCAAAAATTCATGGAGGACAAGGAAGACATGTTCCGCAAGTGAGTCTTCCATCACATCATGCTCCTTTCCTGTGAACTCTTTACTCTTCTAAAGTTTTTGACATCAAGCTCTATGGATGACACAGATTGGCCTCGGAACAACTAACGCCCGTGAGCGGCCTGTACAAATTGAAGAAGTGGATTGAAGATCACGGCCTAAAACGAGCTGCAGTTACAAATGCTCCTAGGCCAAATGCCGAACTCATGATCTCAAGTCTCGGACTCACGGATTTCTTTGAAGCTGTTATTGTAGGAAGTGAGTGTGAGCGTGCCAAACCACACCCGGAACCTTACCTGAAGGCCCTTGATGTGCTGAAGGTGTCGAGGGAGCATACTCTAATTTTCGAGGTTTGCGTCCGACCTTCGTTTTTTCATTAAATCCAATGGGATAGTTCTCTGTCCTGAATTGCAGCTTGTGTTTTGGGTCTCTAGGATTCAGTTGCGGGCATAACAGCTGGGGTGGCGGCTGGAGTGGCCACCATCGGCATAATGACGAGGAACCCGGAACATCAACTGATGGAAGCGAAGCCAACTTTCCTCATCGAGAGCTACGACGATCCGAAGCTGTGGGCCGCTTTAGAAGCGCTCGAGGAGAAGGGTGCTTGAAAAATTTCTTCGACGACCCGGGAGGCAGGTATAGGAACTGCCCATCAACTGCCATTAGCCATTCCGATTCGATGGTGCGAAACTGCAAGTGGAACTTCGGGATCGCATATTGTTTGCCAGAATCTGTTCTGATTCTGAGAGATGTGTCGTATCACTTTGCTTACAGTCATAGATTACTGAAAGTTCAATTGGAAACAAAAGAAACGATGCTATTTTCACAACCTCGATCAGTTCTTCCACTTTCATGTACTAATAAGAATTTCCTCTGATATGAATTTGATACTTTCACATTATCACTGTCCTACAGAAAGTTGGGTCTCATTGTTCTTTCCTTTCTGTTTACTTCTGGTGGTCTCTTGTGATTAGAAATGCGTGAAACACATCGATGATGGTACAGGATGATGTACGACACATTGCAAAAGAATATACACGCGTAAGCTGTCGTGAAAAACCTAGTATCTTGTTCCATTTTTGCTCCTGAAAAGAAGTCGATGCTCTTTTTGGTAAGCACGAATTCGTGCTCTCTTTCTAATGAATCGCCCAACAGTTCATGGATTGAACTGATGTGACTTTTCATTTGCCGGATTCTCGGCCTTCCCGGTTTCCCCGGATCTGCCGAAGACACCGAGGAGGCGACAAGGTGTTGTAACGGCGGCGATGACCGCAAGCCGTTGTGTCAGGGCCGGATGGCCGGCTTGCATCCATCGACGTGGGTGTATTGGAATGAAAAAATGTACACTTTGAGGGTCATGTCCAAATTCTTTTGTGCGATGCCGTACAAAAGATGAGCCCCATTACAGATTATGTGCTTCTAGCCGTGTCTAATCTCGCATCATAATGCCTGAAATTTCAAGGAGAATGCATCAAACCGAGCATACTAACTCTGTATCAAAATAGAAAAAACTCACATCCGTGGGACAACTCATACAACTCCAATTCTCAAGAAGGTTTTTGCAATCTCGTCCTTCAATTGAATAACATTTAATTGTCGCGGCCGAATTCGCAAAATTCGGAAAGCCCGTGGGAGGAAATTGAAAATACGACAAAATTCAGGGATGCTCCCGACAGTTGGCAACGTGCGCACAACCAAAGAAGAAAAAAAATAAATAATTACGTAATTATTTCTATTAAATAACGAAAATTTAAAATTTAAAAAAAAAAGCGCCGCTCGCTTGCGCTCTTTTATTTTTGATTCCGCCTCTCGGTCTTCCCCTCTTTCGCTCGCGCCACCACCACCCTTCCTTCCTTCCTTCCTTCCTTCCCATCGCTCGCCGCCGCCGCCGCGGAGAGCTGCTCCCTCGATCCGATCTCGGCGGGGCGCGGAGCACCAGGATGACGGTTTCATCCGCCGGAGACTCGTCGGAGAGGTAAGCTCGCTTCCGATTTGAGCCGCATCATTGTCGCCGGATGTCCGTCGGTGGGCGTTTTGTTCGATTCGTCCGGGGCAGCTTGGATCGTGTACGGTGCAGAGTCGAACGCTGCGTCCGTTGTCCCGGTCGTAATCCCGGTTGTTCTGTGTGCGGATCGTGCGCGTCCGTGCTTCTCCGCGAATGTCGGAGTCCGGATTCGGCATTTGGAGTCGTGCGTCGAGTTTGAAGTGTTCGAGCTCGTTCGCCTATTTTCCTGGAGATTCCATTGTTCCATCCGTTCTAGCGTCGTTGACTTAGCATCGTTGACTTAACTCCGTTGCAGTGTCGTTCCTTCTTCGAAATTCTCTCGTGTCGGAGCCGGCATGTTTCGTTGTATTTTAAGCTTGAGCTTAATGAAATTGACGGATCACTCGTGTCGCTTGCTCTTGGCATCGATACTGTTCATAGCATCATTCACAGTCTCTTCTGATTAATTGCATGTATTTCTTTGGCATGTGATCGACAGACTACTCTTCCTGTTTTGCTTTATGCCTGCTCGTTGATCTTCCTTTGGTCATTCACAGATGGAAGTGTTCAATAGATAGTAGAAAGTAGCACTGTAATCGGATGGACTGAGGAATTAGTTGATAGTTGCGGTCCAGATTCCAAGGGTAATTTGGGGATGCGTTCAATTTATGATTAAAGAAGCAATTCATTGTTTTTTGTTGCATCGCTCAGCACATCTTCGATAAATCTTCCTGAATTAGTGTTTTTAATTTTCTGGTTGGCAATCTTTTTGCGTTCCTTTCTATGACGAATCGAAGGAGGATCAACAGACTACTCGTCCTGTTTTGCTTTTGGCCTGCTCGTTGATCTTCCTTTGGTCATTCACAGATGGAAGTGTTCAATAGATAGTAGAAAGTAGCACTGTAATCTGATGGACTGAGAAATTAGTTGATAGTTGCGGTCCAGATTCGAAGGATAATTTGGGGATGCGTTCAATTTATGATTACAGATGCAATTCATTGTTTTTTGTTGCATCGCTCAGCACATCTTCAATAAATCTTCCTGAATTAGTGCTGTAAATTTTCTGGTTGGCAATCTTTTTGCGTTCCTTCCTATGATGAATCGAAGGAGCTATGTGGGTAGCCTGGATAATTACCGCTAACCTGAATATTGGTTATTTAGCTACAATTGATAGAGTCGATGGCAGAGTTAGAGAGACATTGATGCTACAGAGTTACTAGATGTTGTGTCTTCATAGATATAATGGATCTTTACATTTCCCACCATGTCTTTGTAAGTTGGTTCTATTTTGGCAGCACTGCTTCTCTTGTTGGACTTGCACCACTTGAGGCCGTTCTGTTTGATGTTGATGGAACTCTATGCGACTCGGATCCTCTCCACTACCATGCCTTCAGAGTGATGCTCCAAGAGGTGGAGTTTCGTCCTTATTTACAATCATTTTGTGGTGCCTTATTCAAGGAATTATTTCATCCTTTAAGTTGGAGTTCGTTTTTCTTTTCATCGAATCTAGGGACCGTGAATATTGAGTATCTCTTGATTGCAGATGCATGACCACATGCTTTTGGTTTTTATTATTTGATTGTTTTATGCGCTCTTTCCAAAACAGATAGGTTTCAATGGTGGAGTTCCGATCACAGAGGATTTCTTTGTTGAGAATATTGCTGGAAAGCACAATGAAGACATAGCTGAGGTCCTCTTCCCAGATGATATTCCTCGAGGCCGGAAATTTACGGAGGACAAGGAAGCCTTGTTCCGCAAGTGAGTCTTCCATCAAATTATACTTCTTTCCCTATGACTCTTTACTCTTCCATCACATCATAATTCTTTCCTTATGAGCTCTTTACTCTTCTCAATTTTTTGACATCGAGCTCCATGGATGGCACAGATTGGTCTTGGAACAACTAACGCCCGTGAGCGGCCTGTACAAATTGAAGAAGTGGATCGAAGATCGTGGTATAAAACGTGCTGCAGTTACAAATGCTCCTAAGCCAAATGCCGAACTCATAATCTCAATTCTCGGACTCTCGGATTTCTTTCAAGCTGTTGTTGTAGGAAGTGAGTGCGAACATGCCAAACCACACCCTGAACCTTACCTGAAGGCCCTTGATCTGCTGAAGGCATCGAAGGAGCATACTCTAATTTTTGAGGTCTGGATCTGACCTTTATTTTTCGTGAAATCCAATGGGATGGTTCACTGTCCTGAATTGCAGCTTGTGTTTTGGGTCTCCAGGACTCAGTTTCGGGCATAAAAGCAGGGGTGGCAGCTGGAGTGGCCACTATCGGCATAACAACGAGGAACCCGGAACATCAACTGATGGAAGCAAAGCCAATATTCCTCATCAAGAGTTATGACGATCCTCAGCTGTGGGCCGCTTTAGAAGCGCTCGAGAAGATGGATGCTTGAAAAATTCTTTGACGGCCAGGAAGGTAGGAGGACCTGCCCATCAACTGCCCCTAGCCGTTTAGATTTGATGGTGCAAAACTGCAAGTTGATAATGATTCGACTTAGGGATCGCATATTGTCGCCAGAATCTGTTCTGAATTTGAGAGATGTTTCGTTTTACTCTCTGCTCACAGATTAGATTACTGAAAGTTAAAGTGGAAAGAGAAACGATGCTGTTTTCACTAATTCGATCGGTCCTTTCACTCATGTATTAATAAGGATTTCCTCCGATATGATTTTTCCCTTTCACATTATCACTGTCTCCCAGAAAGTTGGGTTTAATTGTTCTCCCCTTTCTTTCTACTTCTAGCGGCCTCTTATGATAAGGAATCAATGAAACATCGATGTTAATATAGTATGATGTACGACGCATTGCAAAGAATTTACACACGTAAGGTGTTGTGAAAAACCTTTTATCTTGTTCCTTTTGCTCCTGAAAATAAGTCGATGCACGAAATTCTCTTATAAGTCTTATATTAAGTGACTTAGAATGATAATTTATGGATATGAGAACTTATAAAAATAAATTTATTTGAGTTGGTCTACCGTGTCACTACCCCCATTGAATCAATTTTCTGACTCCTTTCCTTGCCGAATACCACCTTAAGCAACCGGCAAAGACGGTGCCTAGGAGCACCGATCTATATGTCTCCACTAAGTACTCGATTGTGCATATCCATTGACATTACAAAGAAAAAAGCAGAAGTGCTAATAGCTAGTGTCCCAATTTTCTTCTTTGAGGTTTGATGACGGAGGGAAAGAAACTTAGTAGGCTGGAGCCCGACTAGGAACGCAACATGCCGGGCCTGTCCAATTAGCCTGTGAACCCGATGATAACCAAACTAGTGACCTGCTTCCTTCCTACCCGACCCAATTCGGCTGCTTCTTGACCCGTCAATTTGTTTAAAACAGCCTCCTACTCCTAATTAGGAGTGATCAGTTCCATAATGATTGGTTCCTTCCTTGAAATTGGAAATCAGACATAATCAGTTTCCCGTCTATAGAACTGGGAATTGATCTTGTTCACCCTAGAACTGGATTGGACGGATCGGCCAATCCCAATCCGGTTCCCGTATTGTCCTGGGAATTGTCGGTGTTAGTTCTTTTTCAGCATGAACTACGCTTGAGAAATTGAAAGCCATTAGGCTATCAGTTAATGGATGTTTATGAGGCTTGTGCTTTGGTGATGCGGCTGTTGGAATTTCTGATTCTTCCAATGAGAAGCAAGAGGGCAAAATATACGATAAGCACATTGAGGCAAACTTCAATTTGAGAAGCTTGTTAATACCTATAGCAGCAAATTTGAGCCTCTTGCCGAGTCTTCGCGCACAGGAATCGTGTAACCCTATGTACCATAGTCAACACCATAGTCAATTTGTGTGCCTCTCACGAAACAGGGACACATGACACCCACCGGGGTCCAGTCCCTATAGTCGTAAATCGATGGTGTTATGAAGATGCCAGTGCTGAAGCTTGCCGATGTAATCAGGCCATCTTTGGGTTTGGTGTCATGACATTCATGGAGTAGCTAAAGATACTCTAGGAAACTCAGGAATGACTCGGGTTGTGAATTCGAGCTCGAGCTTGGCTGAGTTTATATTGATGCTTTTGTATCAATCTGTGGTCTTCCGTGGGTTCCTTAATCAAAGCCGACCCAATGGATGATTAGTGTTCTCATTTTCTGGGGTATTGTGGAGTAAGTTCATGGTGTATGTCCCCGGTTTAAGTTTCGGTGTCTTTTGTGCTCGTGTGCTTTGAATGTAGCAAGGCTTCATCACGTTTCTCAGCATTTATGAATCCCCTGGATCTTCTGAGAGACAAGACTTCCCTTCGCATTACTTTCTCAAAATTCTTGGACTCCTGCCTCAAAAGTGTTGGAAGTTACCCTGTTTCCGGATCGTCCCATATGACATGGACAGAGAGAGGAAGGAGCTAGAGAATAAGAAAGGTGGTTTCCTTGGGCGGCAATGTGAGGACATTGGCCTGCCTTACTGTCAAGTAAGCAGAGCTTGTCTTCAATTCATCTCATTTGGGCTAAATCTTGAACACATGCGCCGAAGCAGCAGCGACTGTCTCTGACTGCGGCTCGAACCATGTCGAAGAACTTGAAGAAAGGAGAGTAGAAAATGTGGCAAGATGTGATTTCAAAGATGACCCTTCAACGACGGGGGGGAGTATCGGCTGAAAAGGCCGGAAGAAAAGCCGGAGAGGAGTCCCGAGGAAAGAAGTGCGGCGGTAAGAAGCGCTGCTAGCCGGCGTTCGGCTGAGTCGTCCCTTCTTTATGCAACACAACGGTTGGAGAATGCTGACCAGTTTCCACTATGGCTGACTCGCGGTGGGGATACCATTCCAGTAGACTGCCCCCTCCAACGTACCAAATTTAATTAACGATGCATCACCTTCAAAAACACATTCTAAAGGCAAAAAGGCCGTCGTTGTTCATTCTAAATGGTTGTGCATCTCTTCGTGATATCTTAGACTTTTTCTCTGGTGATGAGCGACAAATTGGCTCCGGCAATCAATCTAAGAATGCCCCCCGCGATTTGCATCTCGTTAGGAGTGACACTCGCAATCAAATTACTCAGCAAGGCAGAGATGATTCTGATTAGAATCGCAAGGTTCGAAATTCTTCGCAAAGTGTATCGATCCTTTAATCAATGTACTAATAAATGAGTGATTATCGCGCGGCCTAATGCACGGAATTATAAGAACAGCTTATACCCAGTCGACATGCCGAATGACGTGATGAACTGATTAGTCAGGACGATTGAACAAGGATATCGTATCATATTATCTAACGGGCCAGGCCCGTGAACCCGAAGATGACCGGCCCATCGACCCGATTCCTTCGGACCCGACCCGGCTCGGCCGGCTTCGGTTTAAAAACAGCCTCCTCCTTCTCCGATCGCCCCGAAATTAAAAAGGACTCCAATCGATCGGGTATCGCGCCAAGCGAACATTGCTTGCGACGTAACAAAGCCTCTCTCTGTCTCTCGCTCGCTCTCCGCATGGCGGCCTCGTCGGCGGCCCAGAACCCCGCCATGCCGCCCCCGCCGCCGCCCTCCTCCTCGATCGCCGGCGTCGCGGGGGGGCACCGCACGGACACGCCGACGCCGCCGCCGCCGAAGACCCTCCGCGGCCTCAACAAGCCCAAATGCATCCAGTGCGGCAACGTCGCTCGCTCCCGGTAATCGACTCGATTCCCCTTCTCCGATTCCGCTGCTGGTTCTCGAAAGGCGTCGCCTTTTTCCTCTTGCCGCGCGTTCTTTGTGTTGCTCCGGTGCTCGTGTTACTGCGGTTTCGTTTTGTCCGGGGAGTTGTTTGGAGATAATAGTCAGGAATTTGCCCGCGAGTGCTTAGGTTGAAGTAGGCTCCGGGCTCTGATGGCCTGGGGGGACGGTTCGCCCGTGAGCGAGTATATCGTCCAGGCTGTGCGTATAGGAGGATGTGTGTTAGATTTCGCAGGCGGTCAGCTGCTGATGATGCTCGAAGCCGACCGAATTGGCGGGTCCATTGGGGTGGAGCTGAATCTGCAGGCAGCTCTTTTGCCTATATGGCTGTTGGATGCTTATGTTAGTAATTAGGGTAAAGAAATAGGAGATATCAAGCTCACAAAATGGATCGTGATTTGAAAAACTTACCTTAAGAGTCTCTCTTTGCCGTTTCGTGTGTAAGTTTAGGAGCTTCTGGCAGGTATGGTAGGTTTTGCGAAGTAATTCTCGGTGACAGGTTTATGGTTCCTCATGTGAAGTCATTCATACAGATTAAGTGGGCCATCCGGTGATTCCATTTCCGCTATTAACACGTCGGCAGTTGGGCTTTAGCGCACCGCTTATCTTTTATGTTTCTGGTATCTTTGATAAGGCTTCCTTTTGGGGGAAACCAAAGGAAAAAGGAACTGTTTTGGGGGGAGGAGGTGCTGTCGGTTACTCGGTCTATGGTTGGGGGGTTGTTTCCTCCTCCAAACCAAGGTTCTTTTTTGTAATTGGTCAGAAGGGCCAAGTTCGCGTCTGGAAGTTGAGAGCAGAGTTGACTAAAATTCAAATTTTTCTTTACATAGTTTGTACATGAATCAATATTCTCTCCAGCATATTTATTTTCTCTTGTTAAGAAGTTATGGCGCTTCCAGTTGGCAATTATCACGACTCCGTGTTAAGGACAATGCGGGAGCAGGTGTTTTAATGAGAGAGCTCTTTCATGAACTTTTATTTATTGATACATATAATCTCGTACACTTGCCCAATATTAGCTGATCATCTGTGAGCATAGGCATACTGCTAGCAAGAGTGGGTTGTGTAAGACTTTCATAATGAATGGTCTGCAATTTGCTGGTTTTAGTAATGGTAAATGAAGGGAGGACTTGGTTCCGCATATTGAGGAAGTTAAACGATTCGATTGAAAAAGAAAAAGAAATTAGAAAATCAAATCGCACAAACAAGTTTACATAGAGGACCAAAGTGTAGATTTAACCGTTAAAGTCTTGATCAAAATCTTATGTGATAATGATTCCTCAATCTGGTACCCAAGAAATTATTTGCATTTGATCTAGGTTTTTTAACCTTTTCGTGATGTAATTATAATTGATTCAGTTATAGGATTGATATGATCGTGTCTTTACTGATTTAATTTCTATACGATATGGTGTACATTGATCTCAAGAGTTGTATAGTTTGTTAGACTTTCTAGATTCTAGCTCTTTGTATTTTTTGTACAACGGAGGTAACCTTTTAGACTTTCTAGATTCTAGCTCTTTGTATTTTTTGTACAACAGAGGCAACGTTTTTGGTGGTTCGTACCTTTCTCATATTGAAGAACTTTCCTTTTGCTTTCAAGACTCAAATATAAACAAGTTCTACATTGATTATAGTTTTCCTTGTTGGTAGGACTGATGATACCCAGACCATAATCATGTAATTATCACCAATGATATGTGTTTCACATCAAGATCTTACAAATTGTATGTTGCATAATTTGACCTTCCATATGGTTAATGCAAGCATTTAAAGTGAAAGAATTGTGTCTCCTTATGCTGTTAAATTAAATATAGCAAATCTCATTGCCATACAGCATGGATTGCAAATGTTTGGGGACATTACATTACGTCAAGCCTAAATTCTATTTCTCAAACATGAGCTTGAACATTTGCAAATTGCTTTATATTGACATTGTTCCACTTTCTATGTTGACATAGTTATAACGAAAAAAACGTATAAATGCCTGGAGTCCTCGTCGAGAGATCATAAATGCACTTGATAACGCATTTAATATATTTTGGGAAAGAGAAGCTGGTAGTGATGTACTAATTTCATTGTAATATCTGAGGTTGTGATCTTTGCCCATTTCGAGAGCATATTAATTGTCTTGGAGGTGCTATTTATGTTTATCCAGCGACCAATAAAATACCGATATAGTTCAAACTACATTACACCAATGAGTTGTCTGGTCATGCCTTGATATAGCTTGCAGGTTGTGGTGGCGAGGGAATCTACGTACGATTTTGTTAATGATGACACAAATGGAATTATTGTGCTTTGATTTTGAGAATGTGGTGATTTTTTTAAAGATTTTGAAACAATATCTTTCTCCCTTAATCTCCATTTTGATCTGTTGAGGTTATTGTGTAGGTGTCCTTACCAGTCATGCAAAAGTTGCTGCTCCAAAGCTCAAAATCCCTGTCATATTCATGGTATGCTACTTTTCAAATATGTCGGTTCTATTTACGGCACTGTTGCCATGCGAGTTTAGGGATGTTATCAAGGATTTAGGATGTTGATGCTGCGAGGATGATGTTGCTCGATAGTATCCTGAAACAATACATCCTGCTCTCCGCTTCTGAGTTTTAAATGTAATGACGTTTTTATGGGCAATTGGGATCTAATTGTTATGCTGGATATCGCAACATTTTTTCTATGACAGAAGATGGCATTTATGATTAGGAAGGTATACTTCATTGACATTTGACTATACAATGGTAAAGAAAATGCTTTTCTTATGTATTTTGTTTCCGAACATCTACAATATGGAGGATGCCATTGAAGTTGTAGAATTATAACATGTAAAATAGAAAATTTATTGGACTCTTTATAATCATAACAAAGACACGTCCTGCATGTCCTGTACAGTATTTTTTTTTAATTTCTTTACATGTTCATGCTACTCTGTCTCTAAATTTGGGTATGAAGTACATGTTCCTATTCTATGTAGCATTGACAATCTTCTATTTGAGATTGAAATAGATGTCAAAGAGTGAGCCGAGTTTGTCATGATGAAAACTGAGAAGTTCATGCTTTATATTCTGCTTTATCTTGTCTAGTACGGACTACTGCTGGTATTATTACTGCCGTAAGTGATTAGTCATTGTTGCAGTAATCAACGTGGTGCATTCTGCATTGATTTAGAGGTCAGCAGAAGCAATGTCAAAAGTGGACTGAAGAAAACTTTTACTTGCGAAAGATGCAGTTTATCCATCATAAATCTGTACATCCTCTGATGTTTTTCATGACCAGGGATTCGGCAGTATCAAAATTGTCAATTCAGCTGTAATCTTATTTGATGATATTTGGTTATGGGAAAAAGAGAAGTAGGTTGAAGAAATGGTTTGCGTGTTTGCTTCAGTAGACATGTGTTTCATGATGTATGACACTTTGGATGAATAAATGCTAAAGCTGTGTGAACGTGCTATGCAGAAGTGAAAATTGAGATTTGTGAATTTGTTCACAAAAGCTTACGATAGTATTTTCTTTTGTCATGGCCATTTATTCCTGATGTTGCCATCCTCCTTAATTAGTCGTTAGAGATGCTCAGCTTCTCATGATCTATTGTATTTTTTTTAGTACTTACTTGCCATCCGTGCAGTTTTGAAAGCCAATGCAACTTTTCCAGAGAAGAACCCACCTTCAAGCTCTCCTATCTTTAGTCAGCAGGCAACCGAATCATCTTCTTCAGGGTAAGTTGTCAGTGTTTATCACCAAGGGATGCACATCACCTGCTTTGTTGAAGTTTCAGCTCTAATTGCTCATCAGTATAAGTGACTCATCTACTGTAGTTTTAATTTTTCATATTCATCCAATAGAGATGCTCACATTGATTAGACATTTGGTTTTGACTCTTTCTACTTTAACGTCATTAAAAAATCTGCCAATTTTCCCATGTTTAGTTGGTCATTGAGTAAATTTCTTGGTGGATGTACTATTGGAACATCCAAGTGCAAAGTTATATTCAGATTTAAAGGAGATGCTGCTTCACTCAGTGGTTTGACATTATTCTCAAAATGCGGCTTTACTCAGGGTGTGACCTAATTTGTGATCATGTTCTTAGAGATAACTTTTTTGAATATGGAAGAATGAAATTTTAATTGGACTGGTTTGGTTATGGCGTGACTATAATTCTGTAGGAGTGGCAGTTATACACAGTTAATGATCAAGGAAAAATTGTGGTCTTGAAAATGATCCATTGAAGTAGGCATGTAAGCTCGTCACTTTTGTAGTAATAAACTGGAATTTTCGATCTCCACGTCAGACTTTAGTCTGTCAATGCATGTTTGCTGCAGATAATGAAATAATAGAATGTGAGATTAGATGCTCATTAGTATGTACAATGACTGGGGTACTCTTGGGTCAAGGTTTAGACGTGTCTTCCTGGATTGACTTTTTCTTTCAATTTTTTGCTTAATCAAAATTTCCCAGCGCACACAGTATGATTTCTTTTAAACTCAAAACATTTGAAACTTTCACAAAATGCAAATGTCGGACATGTAGATTGGCACATTAAACTTCCAAAATTCTTTGAAATTTGCGTAATATTTTTCAATTTTGGCGGGAAAACAAAATAGTACAATTTGGTTTTACTGTAGCTCAAACAAACAGATATGGACATGGATAGAGTCAATCAGCTCACTGGGCATGCTATCTTCCAAGCTTGTTATTTGTCGACATCCTAAAGCAATCTATTCACTGCTTTAAATGAAAACAGCAAAGTTCTATGCAGTAAGTTGTCACGCTTTATCACCAAATGACATGGTTGTTAGTATCAGAAGATTTTGGCTGTGTTATTTGACTATATTCATCTGAGATACAAGAAGTTAAATCTGAAATGTAACTTCTTATATGGAGTAAACTGTTGGGAGTATTCACTTAGTTCTGACGAATTCTTTCTTGGCTTCATTCTCTTAGTTTGTGCATAGTGTTTTCCATTTCGTCATTATAATTTTTTTATTACTTGAAATGTTTTGTACTTTTAACAGCTGCTTCAATTCACTGACTTGCCTATAGCTAAGTATGTGGTCTGGTGAGAATGAAACGTGATTTATATCGAATTACTTTTTTGTGACTTTCTTTCAGGAGTTCACTGAGAGTTGCATCTCTTCGGCAACTATCCAACAATTTTTCCCAATTTAATAATGTGCAAATGCCATTGCGTTCTAAGAAGCCATTAACCAGAAAGGTATGCATAATTGAAGTTATCTAAGTGTTGAATCTTTGTTAGATTGTGTTTCAATGGTTTGGCAATACATGTTCTTGACTGCGAGAGCTTTTTCAGGATGCTGCGGCTATAAATGAATGGAGGTTTGCCAAGTTAAAGGAGTTCAAGGATCAGCTTATCGAGGTAGAGAACGAATCTTTTGACCGATATATGCAGAATGTTAGCCTACTAGAAGAGGCATTTGCTGTGGAGTTTTTGGCCAAAGGTTCTGGCCAAGATGAGTCCTCTACATCAATATCGAGCCTCACTTGTGGGGAGGAGAAGAGCTTTGTCTTCTCAGAGATGAAACTGAAGCTAAAAGCAAACCCAGTTAGGAAGGAGAATTTGAGAAAGAGGATTCATGGTGTCATTGATCAAGGGTTGAGGAAACTTCAGAAACTTGAGCTGAATAATCAGGCAAATTTCTCAGTTGCCCAAGGTGCACTGAATGACAAGCCCAAAATAAATGGTTTTCAGGTTGAAAGAGCTTTGATTATCCATGATCTAAACGAGAAGCTGAACAAAGCACGGAATGAGGAGGATTTAAAATCTTGCTTGGATATGCAAGCCCAGTTAATTAGTCAGCACGTGGGGTCAGGGGCAACAGTAGCAGAAAGCACCAAGCGATCCCTGCCTGCACATGCTGCTGAAGGTGATAAAAAAAGGGGGTCTGGATCTGCTTTTGCTTTACCGAAGTCTGTAAGTACCGCTGAGATTGATCAAGAAAGTCTCAACATCATCAGCGCTCACTTTTCTTCTCTTGAGCAGATAGAAAATCTGTAATATGACTTGGAGGTAGGACACCGGCCAAAGGCTGAATTTGAGGATGAAATAACATGACATTGTTATTTGTTGTACTGGAATCGGTTCCGTTAGTTAGTTTTACGTCCGAGCGCCCTTTTGGAGTCTCCTCCTTGCTGTGAACAGCCATGTTTTGAGGGTTATTGGCGCTGATGTAATTTAGTGTCGCAATGTTTGGATACTCTTGTTACATACATAAACTCTATTTATAGCTTGCAGATGATAGCTTTGGATGCATATGTGGGAATTGCTCACACTTCACGTCGTCCGGAGTCCAAGGCAGGCCAAAGCTATGCCGGTGATACTGTTGTTGTGACCTTCAGATTCTTCACTCTACACCAAAATTGCCATGCCTTTACTTTGAATCTACATGATAGGACCGTCCACGAAGTGAAAATTGATTCGAATGAGCTGGTCTGGGCTTGTCTGTTGGGCTCAAGTAACTTCAATTGGCCTTCTGAATATATGATGCCCGTTGGTCTTTTGTTGGCTTGGACTAGGTTATCTCCAATGCTGTGTGGGTTAAGTTGCCAAACTCTTGTGTAATTGGTACCGAATAGTTTATTCTTCTTTTCTTTGTTTTTTTCAATTCTCTTCCAAAGTCTAAAAAATAGAAAGTCTTCTTCAATCAAATGAACACGTGGCTGCCTAATGCCCTATCACGTTTATTTCCTTAGGGAACGTTATGGCCTACCAAATGGGAAAATAAACTTGGGAGGAAGCAAATTGGTAGTGGGTTCATTGTATGCCCGCTCAATTTTTAATTAGCCTTTTATTGAAAATCCAGAGCTCAGGCAGACGCAACACAATAGGCACATTTCAACCGCCGCCACAGACGAAGGGGGGGGGGGAAAAAATAGAAATAGAATAAGGGGAAAAAGGAAGAAGAAGAAGATGGGAAAGCCTAATCATGAGATGGCCAAGCACAATCCTTTGTAAACACATGTCTTCAGTTCAAAGTGAAATCAAATTCAAGCTTGAATTCTTGGTGCTCTGTTGGAAAGATTCCAAAATGGGCTCTTAAAGGCAAAAATACCATAATGACAAAGAAAAATTCCATCGTTGGGAATTCTCTCTCTCTCTCTCTCAAAGCTCCTTTCACAACCATTTTAGCTTTGGAGGTTTTTAATGGGGTGATGGTGCTTTTCTTTGCTTTATTCTCTTTCTTATATATGCTTCTCAACCCCAACACTACCTTTCTTGGTGGATTTCTCTTTTCTCTGTTTCTATCATCCAAACCCCTCAAAACAAGGCTGTCAAGTGTCAAATGCTTTCAGTTTCAATGGCTCTCTGCTCATCTCAAGTTCTCAACATCACCTTTTCTTTTCTTTTTTCTCCTTCCCCTCAAAACAGCTTTTCTCTAACCCTTTTTATCATCAAACCTCACATTATCTTAGCCGCTCATTTCAACCTCAGATTTTCAAAATAGTCATGAAGGGAATTTTCGGTTCCCTCATGCTCTGCACTGTTAGTGTTAGCCACAGAGAATTGAATCCACTAAAGTTGCGCAAGATCTCAATAAGATTATACAAAAAGATGCCACGTCCATCTTGGTGACAATTCCCGGTAGTCGATGTCTAAAGTAACCCATAAGTTCCCCCACCTTTAGATCTCGAGGTGTAGACATATATTTTGCTTTTGCCCCCACTTTATTTCACTTAATAAGTGTGACAAAGAGAGACCTCTTAAACGTATGATGAAACTTGCTTGGAGAAATCCGGAAAAGAATAGATGGGTCATAATGCGGGTATTGCCCCAAAAATAGCGCAAGAGACTATTTCGACGTAGCAATTCAATTATGTGAGATCGTACCATTATTATTATTATCAGACGAATCATGATGTGCACCGTCTCCTCGCTCCTCGGTCCTCATCACACGCCCTATTCAATTGAGTCCATCAGATGTTACACAAAGTTGAAGTCTGACCGAAAAGTGTTGCAGGTGATGGCAATAACTATGGGGCAAACAGCAAACACCAAAGAGAGCATCACATGGCCATGGTGATCTCTGGGCTCCTCTTATTATGTGCTTGTATATAAAAACAAGTTTGTTTAAAAAAAGTACATGAAAAAAATGAAATAATAAAAGCTGATGGCTATCAAGAAAGCTGAAATTGTCAAAAGAATGCATCATCCTTCCGTGATGCCCATTTCTTCCTCTTCAATGAAAAGTTTTTCATGCTAATTTTCAGCCACAAATCGTGTTTTTTTCCATTTATTTTGTTATGACTATTGGCTAGATCATACTCATCCGTTATTGAGTTTTTTTGCAAGATGTCTATCATGTACGCACTCTAGCTAAGTCCCGTTGGGCCACATGGTCTGTCAACTCCAATATAAATGCCTATTATATTTGCCATCCAATTAGCTATGTGAGAGCACATGAGACCGACCATAGTTTTCGCCTACAGATTGAATTTTCTTTTTCTGAAATATTTAAATGATGAGAGTCGTGTTTTTTAACATCTTTGTTGCTCTTGTTGAGGATTACTTTTGTTCTACGTATTCATCTTGGCAAGATTTGCATCTCTATTCTCTCTCTATGTTCACCTCTCTTGAATCATGTCACATATCATCACATAAAATATTCAAGGAGCTTTGAATTGTTGATAGAGATTTGCTCCTCAAAGCTGCATTCCCACTCCTCCCTCCCCTTTTTTTTTTTTTCTTTATGACTTGTCACAACCTCAGAGGGATCAAATCGAGTCATTTGGCATCTTTATCGTTTAACCACAAAAGATTCATGCTCACCGTACCAAGTTATGAGTATTATTTAGCACCTTTATTTAAACATTTGTGTATTTTAACTCTGTTGCTCTTTTCAGTGAAGTCGTGTAAGTTTCCAAGAGCTTTCCTAACTTTGGTGGGACAAGTTTAGGTGCGTCTCGTGACCTCTCATCCATCCTCATTGTCAAATGTCAATAAGATCACTGGGAATTGGACAAAAAGTTTAGCCTGCCTTCCTTGCAGAAATGCTGATCGACCGATGAAAACGAAAGCCAGAACAATCTTTCTTTTTTTCTAAGTTGACCAAATCAATCTCCGGGCACTTCAACATGGATGGCCTGAATCATATTCCTGCTTTCATTAAAAAAAAAAAAGGTTTGGATAGGTTCGATTCACTTCAAGGGAAAAGCAAATTTAGGGTGTTTCGATCTCTACCACCCACCCTTTGATCATCATCGACATGGCCATTCAGATAGATCCTTAACCAGTTGAGTAGTTAATGAAATTCAACCATTTCAACCCAAAATTCTTCTAAGGATGACAGGCCATGAGCACCAGCATATAATGGTCTACTGTCGTGGAGGATGGCGACAGGAAAAGGATGACTCTTCCGGATTAGTTGCGCATCTTTGGATGGTAAGCCAGATGTAAGCAGATAATTTATTTTTGTGATTAACTATTGCCTCACAGGGTCCTGTACCTGGGGCTCTTAAGGCCTTTAAAGGCTGCAATGTGTCTTTCCATCTCACCAATACAGCCAAAAGAAAACGATGCGATGATGAAAGCGGTTGAATCAAGAACGGTTACTTGAGTTTGATTGCTTCATTGATAATTGAATTTTCTGAGATTGGGTCAATATAAGCAGGCGGAGCGCTACAGATTTGCTCCTTTGATGGTTCTGAGAAGACACACAGACAAGATCTTCCAAATACGCCTTAGGGTTTCTCTCAGAGGTTACATCCAAATTCATGTGACTAATCGTTCGATTCGCACATTAGATTAGCATATAATAATGTTAAAAGCATCAAAGTGACTCATGGTTAAATATATATTTATTAGATTGGCATAAGATAACCTTACAAATTATGATAAGACATGTAGGACCAAAATGAAAAATAGCGGAGATTATTATAATATTTAATCCTATCGTTCGCGTCCAGCACATGTCATGGAGGTGTTAATTTTTGTATAGTTTTTTTTTTAATTTTTAGTTAGTGCAGACCTATTGGGTTCTGGATTGTGAAATTGGTTTATGTAGAGAGGGTATCAGATAGAGATGGCAATTGAGGGTCTTTTTCCTAGATTACAAACTTTGACCAATCACAAGAAATATTCAAAGAGAGATTGTCCAATCTTTGCCTCAGTGGCTAAGCATTTGTTCAAAAGGGTTCTTTGTCATAGTGGACAGCATCCGAGAAACGTTGTGTTCCACGAATCACTTGAAGAGCTTACGACCTAGTGAGAAAAAAATAAACAACCTTATTATTTTTACCTGGAGTTGGTGATGCAAAGGATGATCATTTTGACCCAACAACAGAAAGTGGGTGGTCATCAAAATCTGTCACAACTGTGGATGATAAAAGGAAAGGAGGGAAGCAACATGGAAGGCCAAAAAAAGATACCCCTCGAAGAGATTGTACGTCCAAAGGAGAATCTCCATTGCGTATGCAAACTCCATATTAGTGCATTCGAATTGGGGTGTTGGGACATTTCCAGCTCAGGAATTGAAGTTCGTCCATTTTAATCCCATTAATTATGTGCGAATTACGCTGAGTTAACACCATCAAAAGTCCGGACTTAACCAATTCATTGAACTTTCTACGTGTTCCATGAGCTTCAGATAGGCAAGTTTTCGCGCCGGCCCCCGTAGATTATAAAAAAAAATCATGCGTTATGCTTGACAAACATTTAAACTATAATGTAATCTTGGCATTAATAGACGGCAATTTATTCCGTTACGTTTGAAAAGAATTGAGAAAAGGGTATAGACAAGAAAAACTTTACAATATGCACACATAGAAAGAAGTAAAATAGGGAAAAAAAAAAAAGGGGGGGTTGAAGTCAATAGCGCTTATAGCAGATGTCATTAACATATTCATTTAAAAATGCAATAATGCTATGATTCTTTTATTTATTTATTTGGCCAACACAATAACGCTATGATTCAAACAAGGCACCTATAAACTCTCGCCAAATATATATATATATAGTAAAAAAATAAAAGAAAGAAAGAAACACACCCCTACAAGCCTACGATTCAAAAGATTGAGCTGTTGGAGTGATCTGTGCTTCTCTTTTCTTTTCTTTTTTTTCGTCCGTTCAATCACATTCATGATGAGACACCATTAAGGACAGAAAACAGAAGCAACGTAATTTGATAAAGAAAAAGATGATCAAACCGACCAAAGTGCATGCAGGTATAAACTTGCTAGAACAGGCACAGCAATGTCAGCCACGCTTTTATGGATGCATCATTTGTGTTGTTTACAGTGAGATAAACCACCCTTAATCTACTTGTCTTCTTCCTAATCAGTGGAGTCAATACAATTTTTTTAACATTGACCAATGTTAAAAGCACTCGACGTTCGGTCGGGAAAATCTGGCCATCTACCCCCACAGATTTCACTGAAGCTAAGCTTCTGGTTTAAGACCAAATTAAAATTAAAAAGAAATAAACATCCAACTTTGTCGACAAGATTGATCACATGTAGCACGCCACAACATTAATCATAATCATCGTTGTCTCGTACCATCTCCATTTTGGTGCTAATCCCATTCTCTCGTGTTCTTTTCAATGCCTTGAGTCAGAAGCTGTAAAATAGATGCCAAAAGGATGATGGAAAAATCTCACATCTTACACCTTAACATTAATGAGCATGCCATTAAATGAAAAAACAAATTCAGAGAAAGAGAACAAGATGCTGTGCAGGACAACATGCCATTAGATACTTCATGTGGCCCCTCTCACGTGCACGAAACATGGCATGCTTCACCTCAAAAATCTTTCACCTGGGTAAATATAAAACCCCTAAGTGGGTCTGATCATCTTGCATATCACCTCTTGTCTAGTTTGTGCTTAGTGTTTCAATCTTTTCCATATTTCCCCCCTACTTGAAAAAACAAATCGGCGATATATATTGGAAATAAGAACAAATTCACTGGTGGTGAAGAGGATATACCAACTCAAACTTATATAGTGTGAGGAAAAATAAAATGAAAAATATTTCTCAATTGATGTAGAGATAGAAGCTAGAAGAGGAAATAGGGACACCTCTTATCAAATGCAATGGAGACAAATTAGATGGCCAATTTATTAGTTTTGGCGTGTCAAATTGGGTCGGGTACCGATGTACCTGCCTCAGTACTATATAAGTTTTAGCCCGGATGCAATTGGGGTGGGCCCAATCACTCCTTCTATTTTTTTTTCTCTTCCTTTTTTTCATTTTCGTGAAAGGTCAATTTTGCGTTTTCTAGTCTTCTTTTAGCTACCATCACACATCCCCCCCTCCATGAAGAATCAAGACTCAAAGAAAGGTTACCTACACGCAAGGTAAAATCTCATGTGAATTACATCTTCTTCTTTTTCTATCTTTTGATTGTCAATCAATTAACATAATTCCAAATGGGATAATGACACAAATAATCTCCGAACTTTGGCTTAATGTGTAACTTGATCCATGAATTTTTAATTTGTTCAATATAATCCCTGAACTTTAGCCTAATGTTCAATATAGTCTCTGAACTTTTAATTTATTTAATGTGATCCCTAAATTTTTGGTACATATTCAATTTAGTCCCTAAACTCTATGAAAGTACATAATATAGTCCCTAAACTTGAATTAATGGAAGGACTACATTGAATATTTTTATAAAGTTCAGGGAATAAATTGAACATATACAAAAAGTTCAAGGGCCATATTAAATAAATTGAAAGTTCAAAGACCACATTGAATATTGAGTTAAAGTTCATGGACTATATTGAATAAATTAAAAGTTCAGGGACCAAATTGCACATTGAATCAAAGTTCATGGACTATTTGTGTCATTTTCCGATTCCAAATTGAAGAAACTAAATGCAAGGTTTATCCAATCTCTGCGCGGGATAGCAACGTCTTTGAGTTGCATGAGATCATGATAAATTCAAGAGAGAGATGTACGATGACTTTAACGCAGGAATTTATTGGTGTTTTTTTTTCTGGGTGTGGGCCTTCGGGAATTAATAGTCGAAAAGTTTCGAAAATCAACATTATTATCTATGGAAATAAGATTAATTCCCAGTTCACAAAACATCACGAAAACCTTCGAATTTGAGATTGGAGGGTTGGTAGCGGGCATCTAACTCACACAGCGTGCATCAATATCAAAGGGCACAAGGGATGGCTGGGAAGGACAGGAACACAGGGACTTTTCGATTTTGGTCCTTTGTTGTGGTAATAATAGTATCATATGGACCTTCTATATTTGCTTGGGGTCCACAAATAATGAAGAGACCAGCCTTGGACAGGATCTTATTAGATTTACTACATATAATGACATGCACTATTTTGACAAAATAAATAATACTATGTAGGAGCAAAAAACAAAAAACTGTAGGGTAAAAAAGGTTTTTTAGTTGCCGGATAACGACGTGAACATGTGGAAGAGATCAAGATGCACGCGAGAGGATATGTGTAAGAGCCTAAAGCAATGTGTTTTTCATATTCAACGGGAGAATGATTGAGAAATGTAGCAAATTGGCAGGAGCTAAGCTAGCTGCATGAGACTCCATTATATATTCATGCCGTGCCTTAATTTTCTGCGGTATAAAGTAGACATGAGCATTAGAGCATCTCATTAGAGCAATTGCGAAATTATACTAATTAGCAAAATATTATCGGTCAACCGACTCGATAAGTATTAATTGAAAATGTGTACAAACAACCGTAATTCCCCAATGCGTGAGCTATGAAACATAGCATGAAGCGACTTTAATACTGAAACTTCATTACTAGATAATTTGACACTCTTGACTAAACTTTCTCACCGTTTGAGTGTATATCATAAGATGAACCATAAGTACTAAGTAACAACTTAGAAATTCTGTCAATTCCTAACTGTTGTTCTACGGTTTAATTTAGCAGAAATTTTGTCGCAAAAAAATAGAAGAATTATCGATAGAGATTAGGGTCCCTTGCAAGCATCGGTTTCCATCGATCACTTAATGATATTCCTTTTATTCGATATGCGATTCGATTCATGTAACTATTATTAAAAGCTATTTGGAGGCTCTCGCCCTTCATCTCTTGAGGGAAACCTTTTACCTATACGTAGTATCACTTCTTTAGCACTACTTATGTATGTTTGATCAAAGGGGAATGCATGTGATTGGAAACCTAAAGAGCAAAAAGAACCGAATTAATAAATCCTCATGAAAAGAAGAGATTGGTAATGACATAGAAGGAGCTGAGTGGGATAAGATAGGGCAATTTCCCCATCTTCCTACTTTTTCATCCGCACACACCAATTATTTTACTAAGTTAGGTGGGCAGGAAGAGGGAGATAGGGATATGTGCCAAATTAATTAAGGAGAGAGAGGGAAAGATGATGAGAAAGGAGAGAAGATGAATGTCAACACCCAAGAAAGAGGGCAAAGCTTAGTCATTGTATGTATGACACAACGTGGAGGCAAAGCAAAGGAAGATTCTGGCACCATTTTGGTCTGAATCAGAAGATGGGTAGTGTGGAGTGGGGTAGGGAGTTGTAAGGAGAGTGACTTTGATATATATAATAGTAGTCCAAGCACAGCAAAAACTAAGGAAAAAAAAAAGCAAAAAAGAAGTAGAAGAAGAAAAATAGAAAGGTGACTTTGATGGAACAATTCATAATGGGGCTGAGGTGGGGATGAATTTGCATACTTGCGGAAGAAGGGGGTGATCGTTAATTGACCAAATCCTCACCATGCCTTCTCACATCATCTTCTTCTTGCTGTACTATTTCCCACAGGCTTTGACTAGGGAAATAACAGGGGTAACAAGTTAGAAAGACACGATTGGATTGACATTTTCCTATCTCTTTTTCTTAGTATTCGAGATTTGGTTTTTACTTAATAAAATAGTGAACACCGTGAATATTTAAAAATCGATATGTAGACATTTAAAGACCATTTATGATCGTATAGAAAAAAAAGTTATATGGAAAAGTCAACGAGTTAGGTGTTTTTTTATTTTTTTTTTTTTTCACCCTTATAACAACCGAAATGTGATTTTCGTATAACGTAGAACAATTAAAATTTGTCAAAAGATTCGAATATTGATAACTAGAGTTGTTCAGGGTTTTATTTTCCAAAATAAGATGAGAACACCCTTTTTCCATTTGTTTTGCCAAAAGAACAAGATAGTAAACTTTGCATGCATTGCAAGCATAGCAAACCTTCTTGGCTCCCTTTTTCTCTATTGTATAAAACAAAGAAATAGTTATAGCCCAAGTCTAGCTGAACGATGCCCACTTGAGGGGTTTTTAACCCTCATCGTCAAACTTCGTGGCGACAAGGTGAGAGATGAAAGGGAGATGCGAATCCTAAAGCTTTGCAGACTTTCCAACTTCAAAAACATGGAAGTTGGGGTCTATCAATTCTTTCGTTTTTCACCCGACAATCTTGACAAAAACAAACTTGGTTTGGTCAGGTTTTCGGACATGATGGCAAAGGCCCCACACATGACATGAATGGAGAGAGATGCCACGACGTTCGAGATAATGCAAAAGGCAGAGATTCTCATTTCATTTTTTCGTTTTTTCACTTTTTTCACGTGCAGAGTTCCTAAAAATGGACAACCTATAGGGGTGAAAAATTTAGGGAAATGAAAAGAAAAATGAGAAAAAAAGATGCAGAGGTTTTGATGCAGGCAGCTGTAGGAAAAGACATCAAATCGTTTTGGTTTGCTGTGTTGTGCGAGGTTTGATGGATTCTTACGCAGGAAAAGAACGACTCTCGTGAGGAGGGACTGAGGACCGAGGGTGGCTTCTCTTTAATTTTGTGTTCTTTTTGTTTTCTTGCATGTGTTTTTGTCCGACGCGTGAACGTTTTATTTATGAATGCTTCTCTCGATTTGCTAGGGCCCAACGTACATGGCATCTTCTTTTCTCCTGCCCGTTGGAGAGAGAGGACATCGTGTCAAGTTGGGTTAATTATCAACGGGACGATGCGCCTAGGAAAGTATGGTGGGGGACTCAACTCCTAGTGAAGGCGAACTTTCTTTCTACTTTTCAGGGGTCTCGTGTTGGTATAATACTCGGTTGCATGCCATGGAACAACGAGAGTACAAAATGAGATTATTCGAGTATTTTAAGAGGCCCAAACATCCAGAGTCAAGAGGAAAAGTATCGGAAAAGTCATAAACCTATTGAATTTTTGCTAATTTAGTCATAAATTTTTTAATGATGTTAATTTAGTTCTAAATCTTTTGATGTAGAGCCAATTCAGTCCTTACAGATTATTTTGGTCAAATATTATTGACATGAACGCCTGTCGGTCTACGTGGCATGGTCAACGAGAGTACAAGGCTAACAGTGATATTTTTTAATAACATTTTATTAATATTCTAATTTTTCTCTTTTTTCCTTTTTTTTTCTTTCCTCCTCTTTCCTCCAATAGCCGGCACGGCCATGGCCGGCGAGGGTTGGCCTCACCCTGGCCCAGTCAACATCGGCCTTGCTAGGTTAGGTGGCCTTGCTGAGCATCGCCTGGCTAAGGTTTAGCCTCACCAGACCCTCACCGGCCATGGTTGTGCCAGCCACAGTAGGAAATGAGGAGGAAAAAAAGGAAAGGAAAAAAGGAAAAAAAATTCAAAATTTATTAAAATATTATCCAAAATGTCCACGTTAGTGCTAGCTGTATCACGTAATTTGGCCAACCTCCATGTCAGTAATATCCGATCAAAATTAGCCGAAAGAATTGAATTGACTATAGGTCAAAAAGTTTAAAACTAAATTAGCCTCATTAAAATGTTTAGAATTAGATTGGCACCAATGCAACATCTTTAGGACTTTTCTAACATTTTTCCCCATAGTCGAGAAATCGAGAGAGAGAGAGAGAGAGAGAGTTATAAATTAATTACATTATTTAGACAATTCGGGGGCACAAGTGAAAAGGTTCGGTTACTTAAAAACTTATAGAAAAATCGTAGTTGAACAAATTGGTTCTCTATAGACCCTGTTAATTTTCAAATCTAGAGCTAATGAGTTGATGATTGGTATTAAAATACTTAAATATTAAACCACTCATTCATCAAACAGCTTAAGATTTTAAAACAGTTAGCTATAGTCCTACCAAATCTCACATGGTATCAAAGTAAGAGATCCAGGTTTAGATTTTTCCAGAGCCCAATTGTCTCCCTAATTAAATATGTCTACACTTAGTACTAGGTCAAAAAATCAGAATAAGCATAAGGGGGAGTAATAGAATAATTAAATATTAAACCATGTATCCATCTAAATAGCTTAAGCTTTTAATACAATTGACTGTGGTTCCATCAAATCTGGTAATTGGAATTTGCATTATATTTGCTTAGTCGATGGCACATAAACGAGTTGTGGAGCTCTTCCTAGTGAACTCAGAAATTAATTAGCAAAAAATCAGCATGGTTATGATACGGAACTTCTACAAATCAGCATAGACATAACACATTTAGTGGAACATCCACGAGCTGATCATTTGAAGATATTTTCATCGAATTTTTTTTTATTCAATTTTGATATAGATCAAATTGTCGTCTTTATGTTTAAGCACCATGACTATATGAGGTGATAGCTCTCTATTCTTGCTTCTCTGTTTATATTTACTTCCACCAAATACTTGACTACATAATTAACGACAAATCGAGATACTCACACTAGCTTAATCACCCATAAAATTTTAAGTTTAAGGAATGCTTTTTTTTTCACCTAATGTAATCTTCATGCTGTGGGACCAAGTGCATAACGTGTTGGATTCAAGTTACGCGATAGGATTGATGCATCAAAGGAGGAGGCTTGATCAATTCACAATCCACGTCGAACTATTAAATTTACAATGATTCTTCTTAGAATAGAATGCCTCAAATTCTAGATCAAATATAATTTTGGCCGAATCCCTCCATAGATCTCTTATTTTAACGATACCATGTTGCACCTTAATCCACTAGTAAGTAGTAACCACATATTAGGGAGTCCTTGTAATACTTCTATTCTTTTTTATACTATTAGTAGTAGCATTTTATATTTGACTTTTTGTTCTTTTGGCATTGACTTATAACTTTTCAAAACCATATATTATTTTCAAACACATATTATATTTATTGGGGATACTATATATATAGTTAACTTATTTTTTTAACGGTTTAATTTTACGGAAAATAAGCCAAAATAGCTGGAGCTAATATTTAGTGGAGAATCTGTAACTCACGAGTCACAACGAAAAAGCCTACCGCATATAAATCACTATCAGATCAAACCGACTAATTTATTAGGACCGTCCATCTCAATATATATTCTACAATATGAGGGTGTCAAGAACAATTTGAATACTTCTTTCTATTTCTATTCCCAATTTTTCTTTTTCAAGAAAAAGGTGGATGCCGAATTTTATTTAGAAAACTGAATTATTGAAGAATAATTATCTGTTTTCGAATGTTCAGATGCTTTCCCATTGACCCTCTTTCCTTATTTTGTTTCTCATGTGACATGGTCTTTTTCTCAAACCGGTGCATATATTTACTTCAAATCGTCCATGAATAAATAAATAAAATGAAAAAGGTAGTTCACCTTGAAGGAGTGCATGGATGAAAATGAAAACTTTGAAGTTTCATGTTCTTTTTCAATCCAAATCATTAGAAAACGCACTAGGATGCTATAGCCCAAAAAATTAATAAAGAAATAAAAGAAAGAAAAGAAATTAGGAACCACAAGCCAACAAATTGGGTGCACTTATATATGTGTGTGTACATATGTTTCATAATTTTGATAATATCTGAAATGGAAGCACTGTAAACCTAAATACAAAAATTAGCTAGATCAATGATGGTTGATCAAAATATTTATGGTAAAACAATTTTTCGGTCACATGTAGTCTTATGAATAAAATATTCACTTGTTGATGGGTTGACTGACGTTTTTAGAAATGAAAAATAAATATATGTTTGTGTTTGAACGCCACTTATAAGTTATGACGATATTCTTTTTCTCCATCACTCAACTACGCAATAGAAGTCTAATCAACTTCATTCAATTAAACAAAGTCGGGCATTTCCTCTCACCGAGAGAAGCTAATATTTTTGTTGAAGCGTGAAGGGGAGTTTCACACGTTCAGCCATATTTGGATTAGACTATGGATATGACCTTAAATACGAAGAAAATGTTTTTGCTAAGTCCACTTTCAATATCCTTTCAAAAGTCGAGAGAAAAATGGAGGAAATGCGAACGTCGCCATCTATTTTTTTTTTAAATTACTATTACTTCCTTTTCAAATGTGAATAAGACAAAAGATAGTTAAAGTTTATTCACAAAAACAATATTTCCCATTCATCATTTCCACCATCCAGATGCACTGCTACTATCGGTCCCCATTTGTCTTGACAAATTTAAGAACGAGAGAGACAGAGAGAAATGCTGTATCAATAGAATATTTCGTTATTTTTTTATGTGTCGAAAGGGATTATTGAAAGGGTCGTATAGGTCGTGCCTCGTGCTATGTGATAGTGGTCAGAAATTCAGAAAGTTCGCCTCAACCGTGAGCTCAGATGGTTGGCTTTGCATCGCCATCGCAAACCGCTGGCTCTCATTATCTTTCGGGGAATATATTCCAAGAGATCGCTTTCTCCCTACGTGTACAATATGCCTACTATGTATCTCTATCTATACATGACGACCCCATTGGGTTGCTTAGGCATTGGCAAAGAATATCTAGTAAAGACGAGGGATTAAAAATAAGAATTGACGGTATCAATTGGTTAGAAGCTTACGCATCTATAATCGAATTAGTGTGCACGATTGCGAGGCATGCATGCAATTTCGTGGGCGATTCCATGCCGCTTCACTTCATTTGGCATCATCTCTGTTCATGCAATTTCTAGGTTCCATGTGCCTTTACTTAAACCATAGGAACTGCATTAAGAGGATGATGTGAAGTATTTCGTGGGTTTCGTTGCTAGAACCTTAAGCAAGGGAGATGGAAAATGAACTATGTTTATGTTTTGTAAAGTATATTATGTTTTTTGTTTCCAAAGTTATGCTTGAATTATTTAGTTTGTGAACCTACCTTATACCAAATAGTAGGGTTTGAGTGTAGTCCTACGGAAAGAAATTTCATTAGGTCCAGCAAGAGGCTCCATCATTTTAGATACTCTTTCTTTCCGAAAAAAAAAAGGAGGTGGTTGGTTATGGTTGCTGTTTAATCATGTTATTTTGCTTTCGAATATTAAGGATTGAAATAAGACTTTCGTTTAATATTTAACACCTTCAATATCTAGAAACATATTAAGTTTTTGTAATCATATACAAAAATTTATGTTTACTTACTACTTATTTTTCTTTTCTTTTTTCTGGTTTCTATTAGGACAGTCAAAATGACTTTCTGGTCCGCCTTAAAGCTGAGTCGAACCAAACGTCTATCTTCTACATGTCCTGGTTTGATACGACTGCCATTACTTTGCACCAGAACAAGTACTGAAGAGAGCGAACCCTTAACCTAATCTCAGCCAAACAAAATGGAAAAACAAAAAGATGAGACTCTTGACCTAATCTGGCAATAAACTGTGGTCTGCTCTGTCCTTGTTTTACATGTTCTTTTCCATAAGGAGACAAAATATCCCTCGAATCGTGGCTCGAATGGGCCAAATCAATATCATTTTGCGTGACAGGAGGAGTCATTATTCCTCATGGATGGCCCCAAATCGAACCCCTTAATTAGGGTTCTTTGTCAGATTCCCCCACAGATAAAAAGAAAAAAAGGAGAAAATAAAGAAGGGAAGAAGGAAATGCTCTTATTTCGTTAGCTTTTTGTGAATGTGGAAATTTATGGCACGTACTGTTTGATAATACAGTTATGCTGATGTTGAGAGGCCAAACACAGAGCACCCAGGAGTCATTATCCAGATCATTTTGCGTTGTAAATCACTTGCAATTAGGGGACCACTTAGGGGTGTAGTTATTGCATTTTGTTCTTGAGTTCAGATGCTGTGCTAACCCGTATTTTTGCAGAATAATGGTTTCTTGTCCTTCTCTTTTCCCTTTCTCAGTAATGCAAAAAGGAGAGAGGTGATCCTTCTCTTTTCCCTTTCTCAGTAATGCAAAAAGGAGAGAGGTGATGGGTTTTTGGGAGATCTCCGGCGAGGGTTATACCCGACGCTGTGGACCATAATATGTTGAACTGGATTCTTGTTCTGAAGGAGGAAAGAATGTATCTAACTTCCCCGGGTGTTCTCGAATGAGTTCAAGTTCGCTCGTGAAATCTGATTTGAGCCGTGACTACGAGTTAATATATGACGAACAATAGGACGGTTGCTCCAAACTAAACAAAAAATAATCGATTGGCCGAGGCCCTGTGTAGTACTCTCCATATTGACTAAACATAAGGGAACTGCACATAATCCCTCCGAACTTTGGAGGCAGCACAAATTTCCAACTTTCAACTGTTACACACTGCCCTTTGACAACAGTTAACCCTCCATTATATTTTCTGTTAATATGTGCAATGCACCTGACTTTAATAGGTAAATGTACATTTCACGCCCCTTTTTTTATGGAAATCTTTCTTTTGCTTTTGATTTTCCACAAAAAAATTGAAAAATTAAAGAAAATAGAGAAAAACAAATTAACAAAAAAATAAATGTCAATTACAAATATTATTTGACCATTTTGTTATTATGGCCTTTTTCTTTTTTACTTAAATGAGTTTCTTTTTCTTAAAATATCGTTTTAGTTCTATTAATATATTCATCAATTTTTGGCAATTTTTAATGTTATTATTGACATTTGCATTTTATGATATTAATATTTTAGTGAATTTATTTTCGTCCATTTTTTTTACAGAAATCAAGAATAAAAGAGATATTTCTATAAAAGAATGAGATGAAAATGCACATTTACCCCATACAAGTCATGTGCATTGCACATTTGAATGTAAAATACAACGGGAGGTTAACAATTATAGCAAAATGAAAGTTCATGGAAGAAAATGTGCATCGGTTGAAAGTTTAGGAGCAAATGTATACTAACTCCAAATTTTGTGGGTGTTTTCTATAACTTCATCCTAAATATATGTGTAAGCTAGATAGAGCTTGCAAAATTTGATTTCACATTATAAGTAACTTATGTCCATGTTAGGCTTGTTATACGCTGTGCTAATCATAGTAGAATATGAGAAAATGATAGATCTTTTCAAGCACAAAATTGAGATGTCACTAGTCTCTTAAGGTTAAATATCCTCTTTTCAAATTGCAAGATCGTAATCGGAGTTTCAGAACATGCCCCCAACAAAGTTAAGTGGATAGTTACACCCCGTACAAATAATTCACATGGCAATTGACAAAATAGCTTCACTTGTTAAAAGACATCAAACTAGATGCTTAAATTCAAATAGCAAAGGTCCATGATGAGCTCAATTTTAGCAACTATATCAACACATAGATATAGATATAAGCCTTATAGAAAAAGAAAACTATGTAGAGATGGATGCCAATCTAATCAATGATGCTTGATTAACAACCTTTTCATTTATCAAGGTCCAGAGTTATATCCCATTTGGATTACTAGCTAATGTTAAACCAAATCAAAGATAGAGACCATCCAAATCCAATACTCCCTTAGTTACCCTTGGTCTCTACCCTACTGCTTCTGATCCCACTTTTTTAAAAAGCACACGACTGCAATTACTTTAGTGACTCAACTAATCTCTTGGACTTATGCCCTATTAACATTGCCAATAGAATTAACAAAATATTTTCTTATCATTGGCATTAAACTTACCAAAAAACTAAAAAAAAAAAAAAAATAGAGAGAGAAAAGAACAAGAAGAATTAACTAAAAGAGAGGAGCAAGGACTTGGAATGGACCCGTGAAAGGCTCCAAAGGTGTGCCCACAATGAATAAGGAGGTGAGTTTCTGCAGAGGTAGCTTTGATTCGTTTGCAGCAAGAAATTATACAATGGAGACCCACAGACGATACACACACTCTGATGTTGCTTCCTTAGCACCTCATGAATTGTACCTTCCTTCTCTTTCTTTGTATTAAATTAAATTTCTTCTCCTTCCTGGTGCTGCTTCTTGTGACTGGCATTATTGTGACCCACACACACACAGGCAGAGACACACTACACAGATGCCAAAGTACCCCTCACTCAACTCGCTTGCAAGCCACAATGCTCCCTCATAAATTATCAGCACCACCACCCCCCCATCATCTTTTTCTGACATCTCATTAAGTATTCAAGCAATCTCTGCATGCATGTCCTCTCTCTCTCTCTCTCTCTCTCTCTCTCTCTCTCTCTCTCTCGCTGCTAGCTTCTTGATATTTTTACTTCTCTTTCTTCCTCCCTTTTAAAATCCTAATTGCTGAATTTTGTTTAGAATGTTTATTTGCGTGAGTTTGCTAACGAAGGCTGAATTATGAGGAATTTAATTTTGTTATCTAATGGAAAGAGAAACTATTTGTAACTTTTTATTCCTATTGTGGCATTTGACATATTTAGACAGCAAAAGGACGAAATTAATGTCTCCGAAAGTACCCTTTTTTCCGGTAGGAGAACTAACATGTATACTTTAAAAAATAAAAAAATTTAGTAATCAGATTTAGGATACCATTGCAGCTCGCTGCCCTATGTCTTAGCTTAGCGTTTCTAGGTTTTGTTCCCATCAACTCAACCACTATATTTGGTCAAGATCAATTCTTGTAAATGCACTCTTTGGCCCAAAAGAAACCAATCGGAATACCGGCACACTCTACAAGCATTGGAACCAACACCAAGATTGGTTTTCAATAGCTATTATCTACCATTCCTTGATCAAATTATTAACCTTTCTCGCTTAAAATTTGGTTCGAATCACCACTATTGCGTATTCCATTAAAGTTAACCTTAAGAATGTGAACAATATGTTTTAGCAATTCCCTGATGTGCATAGGATCAGAGATTGCTATATCGAGAATAAAAAAACTGTTCAACGCACAATCTACCGTTTGGGAAAATAAAAGAAACCTCCACAATTAATTGTCTACCACTGTCTCCCAATTATGGCTACGCCTTTACTTGAATTGAATAACTTGTGCACCCCATGAGCTAGTAATCAAATTCGTGTCACATACCCTTCATAAAATCGCAAAGTCATAAGTTATAATGGGAGATATTTGAATATATTCTAGCCCTTGTTTCATCATTTAGTTTCGGTCAATACTTAAAACTTTTTTTTTTCTTTTGTATTTGTATTTGCCCTTTTCCAAAGGACTTGACATTGATCATCTCACCCATCTCTCTACCAAAAGGTAAGTGCGACATTTAAACAAAAGCCTGTGCCTAATGCTGTCCATCTTGCACAATTATTCAAACACTGTCTTGCAGATCCCTCAACTCACATCATCTTTTGGTGCTAGCCAATAAAGGATCTTGTCTCCTAACCTGTCTTATTAATGAATCTAACACAGGGAATCTCTCTACATATTTTTGGGGCGCCTAAATATCACTTATATGCACTGAACTATTCATTTTTATTTTCATTTTTTCTTGGGGTATGAGGTATTGGGATTTGGTTACAATTGCTTTTTGTGTGTGAAACAAAAGGCATAGATAGTGGAGAGACTGTTGGAGAGGTGGGGAAGCTGTGGAATTGAGGGTGGTGGCACTATAAATAGAAACGGAGTCCAAGATAGAAAAAAAAATGAAAAGGTGTTGGACAAAGTGTGTGGGGTGAGAAAAAGGAAACATCAATTAATGAAGAGAGAAATTATTTGTAGGAAAATGTGAAGTAGTTGTGGGAATTAGTTGGATTAGGACCAAAGGAGAACATCTTTCTTTTTTTTTTCTTTATCTCAAAAGAAAATAAAAAAGAAGAAGAAGAAACTAATTTGTGCCTTCAACCCTAGGAAACGCGCCTGATTTCATGATGGTTCTTGAAAATGATGACACTCGTCTGCAATTCAAAGGTTAATCTCATTAAAAGCAAAATGCTGAGTGATTTGATGTATGAACATTGCATCTAAGTAGTTGGGAAGCTCACATTATCTATTCTTCGATTTTGAATCGGATGGTCGGACGGCCCACCTTCTAGTACAAGTCTTATTCACAAAGGTCGCGACTTGTAATGTTCAGATTAGGCTATCCAAACAAGAGGAATATTGCAGTGTCCAATTGTGCCAGAGAAGAAATTCTAATGCTCAAAAAATCACACTTTGGTTAATTATCTAATGCTTCTCTTGAATTAGATCTATTGCTTTTAAAATAACAACATTGCCATAAGGCATCTTCATGTGTTATTGTGTTACGATGTAAAGAATTGTCGTCGTATCGGATTCACCTTATTAGTCTACTCTAATCCAAGCGAGCAAGCTATGTCAAGTCCAAGGATTTCTACAAAATCGCTTCTCTGTGTTCTGGTTAAGAAGTAAACACCAAATATGAACTGTATTTGAAATCTCATGTTTCTTGGTAGCTAGAAATTCCCTGCCGTCGTATCCACTCGGCTAACTCCATGGGCATGAAATTCATTAATCTTCAGACTTGATGGTACGATAATGGAATATGGGGATCCAAAATCCATATGTTTTTGATCAAAATCACGAACTCGTGATGTAAGTCGAGTATTAATCTCCGAAATTTCCAAATCCCATTATCATAATAGTACCACTTCACCAAATTGGGACCGATTGTGTTGTCCCCCTCGCCTTAATGGTCTAAGCAAATTAGATTCTTCTAGCAGATAAATCGAGATCTGCCCGTTTGCATTCCTACATAGGATGCTCGTGTGAGTAAATTTGAACCGCACAAGTTACATCCATCGATTATCCCCTCCGAATTGTGCCATATTCGAAAACTTTAGTCCTCAACATGATTCGCATGTTGAATTCCCCGGCGTGGACTCACGAGGTTATCTTTCCCTTTTCTGCCCCCGATTTCACACAGCTCATGATGCAATTGCACTCCACGATGACTACGCCACAATCAAATCTCAGATCACAGCAGGCGACATATGCCCTCAATTAGTAATTAAGCGACGGCTTAAGCAGGATTAAGAAATTTGTAAATTGCTGTCTTGGAGTGGCGTGCAGAAATCTCCAGCTACATGTCATATTCGTGGCATCTTCCTTGGTCTCCAGATTCATTCGGAGTCCAAAGCGTTTTGACACGGTACCTTTGCATGATGTCCACGTTTGCAATGACATTACTTGGGGTTGTTTAATTAACTTTTTCTTCTTTAAATCAAGGGGGGCTTTTCTTCATTATATACATCGATCTCCGAAAATGACTTGGAGAGAGAGGGATGACATCCGACCCCATTGCTTGTAGTTGACTATGCTGGCTTTCGTAATTTATGTTCATTTGTTTCCTTAGATGGATCATGCAAATGTGATCCCAAGTTCGTTTTGATCATAATACTTAAGCTAGCATAAATATGGCAATCTATACATAGTAAAAAAAGGGACATGATAGATGCCCGTGAGTTACGGGAAGGGGTCGAATTAGTTGTCTAAATTTATCATCTCTCCACGGAGAGGTATGCGTGTAAAGTCTATATGAATCCTGTATTTATCGATATCATTTTTGCCATCGATTTTGCCCTCAGAGTCTTATGATAAGGTTAATTATGCGACCAACAAAAGTAACAGTTACATAAGAAGTTAAGAACATAAGAATGGTGTGAGAAAAATCTAAACTTGACTATAGTACCGTGTGTAAAAATCTTTAGTCCAAAACTATCAGATCGATGTATGAGAGCATCTACTTGCATATATAATGCTCACATAAATCTTATATAGTATATATTTGTATAATTACACAAAATAGAGAGGATCTCCCACTTCTGAGGGATCTTAATCATTTTTTCTTTTCCAAATTATTTATTACACAGATGCTGTATTCATGGAAAAATGAGTAAGTTGATAATTCTTTTTTATATCTCTTATGCGTTTTAATATTAATTAAAAAATCAAATATTTTCTATCCTACAATAACCTTTTATCAACTCTCGGAATATCTTTCTCTTTTCACGTAAATCTACATGATCACTTTGTATTGTACATTCTATCAACAATATTTTTCCTATTAAATATTTCTGCTAAGGTGCTTTCTTGTTATTTTAAATGTCAATTTCATACACACGCAATCGCGTGGACGCGTTTGCCGGCATTAAGCAAAGAAAGACATTGTTAATATTCTGGTGACAATTAACTGCCTTAATGATGACTGAAAGAATGCCCATATATAATAAGTATGGAAAAAAACAAAATCAGTTTTGATAAAGCTCGTTTGTTTCGTGAATAATATATGTTTTGAAAAATATTTTCTTAAAAATAGTTACTTATATCACTTGAAATAATTTATCAATGAAAGATATTTCATTATGGATAATAATTTATATCTAAACATTTTCGTGGGCGATGAAATATTTTTATCATTCGTTCATTTTTGTAAGAGATTATATCAAGAAAAATATTTTCCAAATCGATAATTAAGGTGAAATAAACGGAGTCTAATAGTAAAGCAAGTTTTCTCACTCGTGCAAATTACTTCAACGAGTTCATCAGGGAAACACTACGGTCAACATTTCCCAAATCGAAATAAGGTTATTATGATCGAGAAAGGTCAGAATTGCTGCCACTCCAGTGATGCTTTGACCCAACCCATAGTAAGAAACTAGACTAATTAAACCGAGAATTTCGTTAATTAAAATATTAAAGGCATCTTAATTGCTGCCACTCCAGTGATGCTTTGACCCAACCCATAGTAAGAAACTAGACTAATTAAACCGAGAATTTCGTTAATTAAAATATTAAAGGCATCTTTATCGAAGAGAACATGCCGTGTGGGCCGACAAATAATTTCTGTAATTTAGGATATCCATATATTCTAAATCATTCAGAAAATTCGCGATTATGTTTTGTGCCCTAAGCCCCGTGACCAGACAGCTAGCCTATTCAGGAGAACTTGTAGACGGGTTAAAAGAATGGGTTAAAAATGAATCATATTACAAATTTATTTTTTTTGTTAACTGAAAATAATTTCAAACGCGCCTATAACGCTGGTTTTGACTTGACTAATTTTGCACGAATTCCTGAAGACGCTGGTTGAAGTTCAACCCGTGGAATCCATGCACATGCAATTATGAAATTTATCTTCTTTTTCTACAGGTAAATGGGAACTTGGAATGATTTTTGCAGCGCAACGAAAAATCGTCAACGGGAGGGAATGTTCTGCTTGGTCGAAAATTAATTTTTGGGGAAGGATTTTCTATATAGTTCCGTAATTAGTGTTGATAGTAAGTAGAAAATCATTGCCCAAATTTTATTAGGGCATATCTTGAGTTCAAAGTCGATCTTGTTTCAAACTTACCTCATGAATGTACATATGCGCGTAAAATTCCTTTTTTTATGTCTTTCTATGCGTGTTAGGTCAAGTAATATCACACATGAAGTTGTACTACCCCGGCCCTTTATGCAATCAAGAACATGTTACTGCCGCCGAGATTGAAGGATTCACAGGAAATTACTCGATTGTAGACTTTTATATCGAGAGATTGCATTAGTTAAACCTGAGACTTCACGCTTCTTGATGGGAACACATGCTTTTAGCAATTTTAATGACTCTGGCCAATCCCTTTGAGGTAAAGTTTGTGTGCATCTTGCTTTGTTTAATCAAACTTTTTCTGCAATCTCGACAATAATTGCGCCCTTGAACTCCCGGTAGTGATTCATTCACGTAATATCAGCCAAAGGTGCAACAGTGCAAGGTCAACCAACGTGTTCTACTTTATTACTTTAAGAAAATTAAGAGAGATAACACAGATCTTAAGAGAGATCCATTCACAAGGCTCCATTGCGTTGATCAACGTTCAACTCCTTTAGGGGGTCGGTCTTTGGACCTCGAAACCCTTGTTCTTGAATGCTTCTCTCCCTCCCTCTCTCTCTCTCTCTCTCTCTCTCTCTCTCTCTCTCTCTCTCTCTCTCGTTCATCGAACGAATGATACATGAGAAAATGAAGATTTATAATTATGTGGCATTCTAGGCGTCTATCTCACGCATGCAATTGGCCAAACCAGGTACAAACAAAGCGAGGTGATGGCCGCTTAACAAGCATCAAATTGGCACGAGCATGGTGTGAAAGCAATTGCCAAGAATTGGAGAAAACATATTGACGGGACGAAGTTAGGAAGAAAGAGGAAAGGGAAATGGAAAAGGAAAGCATGTGTCTTGACTAGGAGAAGAAAACAAGGGTTTGTGAGTTGGAGAATCGTAAAGCCGTGCGGGACTTTCATTTATCGCTCATACCAAAGAATATTTATTAAAGGATAATATAGATCAAGAGATGATTTTGATTTTTTTGGGGAGAAGAGCAAGCCGACCCCCTTTTTATTTTTGTTGTTGGTGGGTCCTTAAATAAAGACAAATTGCATGATGCCATTCCAAGCACTCTCCTTCACAGTTTTCTTCTTTTCTTGCGCTATTTTGGTTGCTTCTCTTTTCTCTGTCACGTACATTCATACTAAAGCCTAGAAGGGAAATAAAAGAAAAGTCACTTCTTGGTTTCGGGAAATCGAACACCAATACCAACTTAACTTTTTCTTGTGAGACTCGCTTTCTTTCCTTTGAATTTTGTTTGCAACGCCCTTCTGGTTTCTGGCTACTGCTCTTTTTCAGAGTTTTTGCTAGGCAACTTAATGGTGATTCTTTTGGTGACCAAACCGCACTCTTTGATGCAGGATGTTGCGAGATTATCTTCTTCTTGTTTTCAATTGATTTATTGGTTGAAATCACGGGTCATTCTTCCTTTTTTGTTAGATGAGAGAAGGGAGGAAGACGGGTAAATTCTACATATTGACGGGTGTCTCGCGATATTCATTGTTAGTTAAGGTCCTTTGAAGAATGTTAAACAAAAGAAACCTCTCCATATTTCAATATCTTTATATATATGAAATTGACATACGTTACTTATTCTTGAATTTGTAGAAAACATAAACCGTTACTCCTAACAACTATTCTCAAATTCTCATTAGGAAAACCCTTTTAATATAGTTGAACACCGTCCTTCACAAAAAACTAAGCGCTAATCTCTAATTGGTATACGTTGTGCTAAGATCCATAACTTCTATCGAATGCTTTAATTTCAATTTATTGGGGAGATAAGAAAAGGAAATAAAAATGTTTGTCTCACGACAGAATGCTTATTCTAAAATGGGGTAACGTCCCGACGAACTGAGCAATCACCTTTCTCAAATTTCTGACATTCCATATATATCTTCACCTCTCAAAGTTTTCTTCAATTTGTCATTGACCATCAACTTGACTCTTCATATAACAATATCGAGGTCTAAGTAGACAGCTAATATTTCTCGAACGTAGATGTTTATCGATATTTTTAATTATTAATCTTATTCATATCACCCTAAATCAAGGGGCTCCAGCAAGCATGTCCATTGCTGAGAATATGATTTCCTTCTAACGGAAAAAGTGACAAAAAACAAAATAATATTCCTGGATGCTATTCACAGCCTTTTCTAGAAAATCTCAATATACGCGAGTTGGGGGTAGAGACAGGTGCTTCCTTGCTGTGCACAAGTGCAAAATACAGAACCCTAGACCAAATATTATTCTGCAATTTTCTAGGGTGGATAACCATATTGATAATGTCAAACCCCCTGTATTTTGCTTGGATGGAGGTCCACCTCAATAAAAGCAACAAACAGGAGGAGCCTCCCACAACTTCTCTCATCAGTTATTACCTGGCAAAAACTTGATTGCCACCCACTTATATTACCAATGGCTGGGGGGATTAAAGAACTCCCAATTCCACCTATTCAAGATTGGTTTGGTTTTGTGGATAATAAATGAGAAAATTAGGGAATGCCCAGTTGCTTTTTCCTTGTGTTTTGCTTTGTTCAAAAGTTTGAAAACCCTAAATTAGGGGCTTTTGGAGGGGGCTAAGGTTATTGTTAGGTTTCAGTCATCTGACAAGGTCATAGGAGAAATCTTGATCAGACATTTAAATCTTGGGGAGATGGAAAAGAGAGGACTCAACTAACAACCCATGAAATTAGGTCAGAAGGAATGATACAACACACACAGACACGCGCACACACACCTTCTCCATTTTCTAAGATAAGGAATGAATTGAGAGGAAGCATAGCTGTTGGAGGAGAGAAGTTTGAATCTTCAAAACCAAGTAAAATTCAAACACACCAAAGTATGATCAAAATAGAGAGGAAGGAAAAGGAAAAAGGAGAAACCGGCCAGCTAACATGGATTCTCTCTTCTTCTTTTTCTCTTGAATAATTGTAAAAGTCTCCGGAAATTTCCAAAATTACTACAAGTTTCCATCATTCATGACTACATCTTTGAGGAATTTGATTTGTCTAGAAGCTCCAAGACAAAGCTACAGTACTAGCTTAAATTCTTCTTCTTCTTTCTTTGTGGCATAACCTTATGAGGTGGGGCATATAGTCCTTGGAAAGTAGTTTGGTATGTGAAGTTTTGGTGAGACTAAATAGCAATATATGTGGACCTCTTTTCTATCAAACTCGAAAGATACATGTCAAATATCATATTGATTAGCTTATGAAAATCTATCATCCAATTGAATTCCTTACAGAAATCCCTAGCCGAAACCTAATAGGGCGCCAACTCATTTCCTAATTTTTTATAGCAATGTGTTAATCATTCGCATTAACCCTTTTTCATCTTTCACAAATGAAGCAAAAGTTGTACTAACATAAAAACATATAAAAGAACGTGAGATTCCTACATATGTGTATTATTTAGCGGACATATGTGTAGGAATGGTAGTTAACATAACTATTGACACGGCGGGTACCATTATTTGTCACATTTTCCCTCCCGATATCTATTTTTCTACTCCCCTCGATTTCGAACACGCATTTTTGCTCACACATTCCTATTTAAATAGAGTTTCAAAACCCCAACTTCTTTTATAACTCAAGTATAATTTTAAAACCACGAAATCCGAGGTACTTCGGGCCTTAGAACTTCCGAAACATCCGACGCCCTCCTTCCAATCAACAATCATTCGACACGGCATGTTCGACTAGAGCATACACTATCGGATACCCGCCCCGAATTACCGCTCCATTCTTTTTTTTAGCCGTCCGAGAGTAATTCACGAGTCGAGAAAAATGAATTTATCCGGTCCTTAATAAATAAAAAAGGAGGGGGGGGGTTTAGGAGAAAAAAAGGAGGAAAAGAAAAGGTGGGAGTAAAATTGTCAAATGTGAAATATTTCAAAGCAAGAACAAACCCAGCGGCAGCGGGAGCGGCGAAAGCCAACCCCCCCACCACCACTCTAGAAAACCCAACAACACCTCCTCGCCACCTTTTTACTATTTGATTATTCCGTTCATGTTCATGGACTCGATGTTTCCCATTTCGTATCGTGTCGTTTTTTACTGTTCTGCTTCTTGACCTGCTGACCCTTTCGTTCGATGCCTCCTCGCTCTCTCCTCCATTCCAAGAGAGAGAGAGGGAGAGGGAGAGGGAGAGGGAAAGAAAAGGAAAGGAAGCAGGGGGTGAGGGGTGAAAGTGAAACCCGAGAAATGGGTGAATCAAACAAAAAGATTCGATTACTGTGAAATGCGAGACTCCCTCCTCAAGAAGAGGCTGAACACAGGTCAGCAACCCAAGAACGGATATGGAAACATCAGAGTACGTATAGGGCCCCTCTCTCTCTCTCTCTCTCTCTCTTCTCTCTCTCTCTCTCTATCTTTGCGACAGACAACAAAGCATAGCAAACAAGGCAAGGAGGTGAAGAAAAAAGCAAAGAAATAAAAAGTAGGTGAAAACAAAGTTATTGTGGAGGGGGTGTCTTCCTTTGACATCAGAGCATAAACCAGAAGAGAAGAACAAAAATCTCTCTCTCTCTCTCTCTCTCTCTCTCTCTATGTACGGGCATACATGAGGGCGTGAATTGGGTGGTGATTAATTTCATTTTCATCGCCCCTCGGAGCTAAAATATTCATTGAAGAGTCCGCCTCCCGGCACGCATAGCATTAGGGGGCATCTTTCTCCTTCCATCTTCATCCTTCCTCTGCTCCTCCTCCTCCTCCTCCTCCTATTCATGCTTCTTATGCCTTAGCCTTTATTGCTTCACATTGTTTGCCGCACCCTCATCTTTTGCCTCTCCTTATTGGCTCTCTCTCTCTCTCTCCCATCTGCCTCTCATACAAATTACGAACGCCACCCACCAAAACCAAAACCAAGCCCACTCTCCAGTCTCCCTGCCCCCCCCTCGACCCCATCCATCTATTTCCTCTGAGACTCTTGCAATGGCCGTTCAAGCTCAATACCCTTCTAATATCCTCCTCCTCAACAGGTTCGTCATCAACCCCATCTCCCTACTACTTCTTCTCCACCAATTCCTCGGCATCTCTCTCTCTCTCTCTGTGGAGTCTCATCTCATCTTCATCTTCATCTTCATCTTCATCTTCATCTGATGTTCTAACCACCCATCCTTTCTATCCTCTGTTTTCTTGGTCATGATGAACAGGAATGCCTCTGAAATAAACGATTGTCCCTTGCAGCCTCAGCCAGGAGGATTCCTAGACCAATCCCACATCTTATTCACCACCGGAGGTGAGTCCCACGAAAACTCAATCCCAGAAAGAAGGCGACTTTTTTGGTCGTCCCGAACAAATATCGGTTCTTGATTTGGGCGATCCTCATAATCTTGTGGCGAAATGTTATTGCAGCGACAGGCGCTAACCAGAGGAAGAGAGGAAGATCAGAAGTGGCGTCCACTAACTTTGCATCCATGAACGCCAGCAACCATCTGTATTCATTGCAACCTCAGCCTCCTCAGCTCATTGACCTCACTCAGCTCCACAACCAGACCAATAGCAACCACCACCACCACCACCAATCCAATCTGGTCTCCACTGGTCTCCATTTATCGTTCGGCGAACACCATCATCATAATCATCATCAACAGCAGCAGCAGCAGCAGCAGCAACAAAATCATCTCGTTTCGAATTCATCCGCAAGCTTGTCCGTATTGTCCGAAGATTTCGCCACTCAATTCAAGCAACAGAGGGATGAAATAGACCAATTCCTCCATGCCCAGGTACCGTTTTCTTCTTGTCCTTTCATCCCCACCATTTTTTTCCGAATTTGAGGAATCGAAAATCCGTGGTTTGATTTTTTTTTCCCCGATTATTCCATGGCAAAACTCCTTTCTTACGGTGCCCATATCGTCGTTTTGGCAGGGAGAGCAATTGCGGCGCACGTTAGCAGAGAAGAGGCAGAGGCACTACCGCGCGCTGCTGGGCATGGCGGAGGAGTCCTTGGCCCGGAAGCTGCGCGAGAAGGACGCCGAGATGGAGAAGGCCACGCGCCGGTACGCCGAGCTCGAGGCACGCGCCGCCCAGCTCAGCGTGGAGGCCCAGGTCTGGCAGGCCAAGGCTCGGGCCCAGGAGTCCGCCGCGGCGTCGCTGCAGGCCCAATTGCAGCAGCTCATAATGAGCGGGCAGGACCGGAGGGGGGCCGGGGCGGCGGCGGCGGCGGACGACGGGGGCGGGCCGGGGTCCGCCGCGGAGGGCCAGGCGGCGGAGGACGCGGAGTCGGCTTACGTCGACCCGGACCGGGTCGTGGCCTCGGGCCCGAGCTGCAAGGGGTGCGGGAGCCGGGCGGCGTCGGTGGTGCTGCTGCCGTGCCGGCACCTGTGCGTGTGCGCGGTGTGCGACGCGGTGGTCCAGGCTTGCCCGGTGTGCTTCGCCGGGCGGAATTCGAGCGTGGAGGTCTACCTTTCCTGAGGCCCGAACCCGAGCCCAATGCGGGAGGCCCAGGCCCAGGCCCATCAAGGCAAGGTCAGAGCGCCCCCGGAAAAAGAGGAGAGTTAAAAAAACATGAAAGAAAAGAGAATATTATTATGGCAATAATAAAATTCCAGACTATATCGACCCCGGCCTCACCGTTCAAAAATATAAATTCTCCCCATTTCTTTTCTTCTTTTTTGATTTTATTTTTAATTTGGAGGGGACTCCCGCATGGAGTTTTTTTTCTGTACATGGGGGCCACGGAGTTGCGTGGCATTTTCTTATTCTTCTTCTTCTCCGTTTTTTTTCCCCACCCCCTCTTTTTTTTTTGGAGAAAAAAATTGGAAATTACATAAATTCTTTTATTCTATGAACAGCTTCTTTTGTCGTCATAGCCTGAGTGCAATTTGCAGTCGTGGGGACATGAACATGATGATGACGGTCCATGTGCTGGGTTGGTCATGTCGCATTTTGCATGTTGCAATCTTTGTAGTGGTTGCAATCTCTCTGCTAATTTCGTGGAGTTTCGATCAAATGCGTGTGCCCGTGTATCGTGCCTTCTTAGTTGTGCATGGGATCGGCCAAAATCGAGGTTCTACTTCGCATTGTCAATTGTGCGACTTTGGTTTGAGTGTGCGTGCCTTTTCTATTTGTGTCTACTTAGGGACATTTCTTGTTATTTCAAGAAAGTCTTACCAAAGGGTATTTTTTTTTAAATCTTTTTTTTTCCTTTTTTTTTTCTTGGTTGTTGCTCCCAGAAGTTCTCGAAATTTGTGGAAATTTTAAGGGATTTTTGTCAATGAAGAAAAGTTAGGAATCATACGATTCGAGGGGATGACCTTGTCGAGTGGATCCAGCGATGACTTAATGCTCAAACATGTCATTAGTTTGTTTCGCGGACGATAAACGATTTACAAAACATTTTTCTAAAATGATGGATTATATTACTTGAAAATACAATTAGCCAACAAAAAATAATTTCATTATCAATAATAATTTATGTATAAGTTTTTTTGTGGAAGATGAAAATATTTTTTGCTCATGCATTTTTTTAAACGCTGCAAGCGATTAGATAGAGGAAAATGTTTTTCGAATCGTGAGTTTTCTGTAAAACGAACGGAGCTTTAGTCAAATATTTCGATCTCGTGCCATGAGATTTATGATTACTTGGACCATGCTTTGTCCTCCCACAAATTTACATGATCCCAATAATTTCAGTTTATAGTGGCCTTGTTCTTATGGCAACATGACTTTTCAAAATCGAATTTCCCGCATTTTTCCGGGCGTTTATGGGGATTTAAAAAGGAAGAGTATCATAGACCGTTGCCCCCACCACCACTTTTGAAAACGACGAGTTTGTTTTTCTTTTCTTTTTCTGTTTTGGTAACATTCTTGCATAAGTTGCCAATTCCAGCTTGGTGAACGTGGCTAGGAAAAAGAAAACTTTTTCCGCAACCAAACTAACCAAACCACCGCCGCTCATCGATAGCATTACCTGCCGCCGCCCCCACCATCGCCTCACTGAATCGGTCGGTTTCTCCATCCGAGACTAGCGCGGCAACCGCCCATCGACCAATGCCCCGCCACCACATCTCATTTCAAAACTCTATCGAAAAGAAAGGGAGGAAAACTTGTGCATGTCCCAAATATTCAAAACAAGTTAGTTTATAAATTTGCTGCCCATTTGTTTGCATTTCTTAAGAAGTGAAAATGTAATTTTTTGCTTTTCGCCAAACCTTAAAATATTTTTTTCAAATTTCAAGAAATTATGAAAAAAATTTATACAAATTCACGCGTCGACATTTATATTGTGTGCAAATTTAGGTTTTTGGTCTTAATAAAAAGGTGTGTTTGTTTCGCGAAAAATGAATGATTTACTGAAATATTTTCTTAAAAATGATTCATTGTATCATTCACAAAAATGAATAGACGAAAAAGTATTCATTGTCTGCTAAAATGTTGAAAACATCTTTCAATAAATGATTATTTCAAGCGATGTAAATGATTATTTCTAGGAAAATATTTTTCACGAAGCAAACCAAACCAAAGTGAAAGATTATTCATCGTAAGATTTCTTATTAAATAAAAGATGAAAATAAAAAATCTATCCAGACGAGTTCGGAAGAACACTGCGACACGAAAGAGTGAAATAAAGTCATTTTGTGAAAAAGTACACCATCTTCATCATCATCATGGGTTCTCTCTTTGCTATTGGCTGGCGGTCTTTAATCGTGGCCCGATTTTAATGTCAAATCTATATGATGTTGCAAATTAGCTTTAATCAGGCCTAGCCCACGCTCTGCCTTTTTCAGCAAATATACGGAGCACCAAGTAATAAGTAACTGCAATTGCCTAGGATTAAAATTTTGAGTTGATAAGACTAAGCTTAACAAGGCAATGAATAAAACGACCGATAGTACTATAGTAAATAATATTTGCCGTCACCAACGATGTATCATGTATCCACGGTTTTTAATTTCTCTTTTTGCAACTAATTAAGCACAATAATCAAACTAATTACCTATAACTATCGCAAGACCCTACAATTGCACAGGATTAAAATATTGAGTTGACAATAGGGGTGTGCAACCGGACCGGATTTATCCAGGAACTGGACCAAACCACCCGAAAAACAAATCCGGAAACTTGTTCTTATTTGAACTGGTCCGAAAATCGGTTCCATATTTTGGGAACCGGTTGGAACTGATCTGGTTTCCGGTTCGAAGTGAAGACCCGCTCAGACCGATTTTAGAATCGGTTTTTAGCATGTGTTAAAAAAAAATCGTATATCATAATATTACTATATTTTGGATTATTGCTTTTGGTGGTAATAATTTTTATTGCTTATCTTAAGGATTGTTGCTTTCGGCAGATATTGATTCTTATTATTCATCATTTACTTTGAATCGTTTCATTGCTACTCATATTATTTTGCTAGAAAAAATGATACTAAAAAAAGGAACGAAAGAAAAACAGGTTCTCGGATAAATCATGAAATCGGACCGGAAAAATAGTGTAGGTTCCAGGCTTCATGTCTGAAACCTACCCACCTTAGAACTGATCACCCCTAATTAATAAGACTAAGCTTGACAAGACAATGAATAAAACAATTGATGCTACTATGGTAAATAATCTTTATCACCGCCAACGATGTATCATGTATCCACGGTTCTTAATTTTTCTTTTTACAACTAATTAAGCGCGACAATCGAACTACTTGCCTATAACTATCACGAAACCCTACCATGCATCACATACACCATTTTCATGGATGACAATGCTAGGACCAAATGCCTACTTTGATTGATTGTGCGTTAAAAAAGGGTGAGATGAGATTGGCTGAATAGACTAGAAGATCGGCCGAAAGGTTTTCTACTCAAAAGTCAAATTTCTGGCGCCTTCATAAAGTTAGGGGCATAAATAATACGATCTTTTTTTTATTATCTCAAAGATGGTAGTCATGCATTTACCTTACCAAAAAAGTATTCCTACAATCGACAACAATGCTCAATTTCCACCAGAAAAAAAAGGGGGTGGAAGAGGATCGGTTGGACTTTGGTATGGTGAACCACCAAATGACATTTATAATGCACCTAGATATTTGTAGACTAAGGTGGCATGTAAATAGCCCCATATAGATTATGTCACAAGATTCTTTATCATGGGACCAAAAAGCTAAAGCGTCAGTAAGTAGTGATCGATGACTAGTGGCTCAATCGAACAGAATCGCCATCTAACTTTGGAGAGAAGTTCGGGTAATGGACAAGGACTTTTAAGCACCACCTCAGTGATTACCTCACCGACGATCCACGATTTTCACCTATCGATAAAGTAGGCAAAGCACTTGTGATTTTTGCTCCTCTTTTCTCTCTCTCTTTTCTTTCTTTCTGGGTGTGTTTTTCTAGGGTTTCTTTTGTCTCAGACAAATTCATCGTTGGAACAGATCCTGGTGGATAGATATCATGGGCACTGCACATGTGGATAGGCACATGTTGCCGTGTCCGCTTCTTATAATTGCGCAAACTGTGTCACATTCGGTCCACCTCCCTTTCGTGAGAAGTACATGAAACCACTCGACTGAAAAGTTGTGTGTGCAAAAGAAGAGCAAGTAGTAGGGGAACCGATTCCTGTTCCTGTTTTTATTTTTATTTTTATTTTTTTGGTTGCTTGTTATACTGTTTGTGACAATGATTTGGCTTAATGGGTTGGTGTCGGTTTTGGTATATTATTGGAGTGAAGATGACAAAAACATGGGGTGATAGAGTTGGTTGGAGGAGTGATGGGTTAGGCTGAGCTGAAATGAGGTTAGGGTTTTGGGTGATAGTGTTCTTATCTGTATCTAATGACAATCTTTTTATAGTCCCTAGCCCGAGGCCGTCCCGCAAAATACTTTCCCTTGCTTGCTAGGGTTCGATCCAAACGTATCCAAAGTGTTTGGTGGCACGGTTCGTATTCATATCGGGTAAACTCCTGATTTTACATCACTTAGCATTTAATATTTTATGATGTCACAAAACAACTTTTACGCGGTCTCGTTTATAGTTGTATGAAAACATCTCATTAAAATCCAAACATGGACTTCAAACCCGAGAGTCCTGGAGATTGCCATTGGCTGCAGCATCTGTGGGGAAGAGGATTCCTTTGACAGTGCATTGGTGGGGAGCTGGGCTGGGATGGTACAATGGAGATATGAAGGGTCAAATCTGACGCGCGATAAAGGCAAGATCTTTAGTGCAATGTTTCGGCTCTCTCGTTTTCTTCTCTTTTTGTTTTTTTTTCCCTATATTTCTTTTTAATGTTTTTTTACTTTATTAGCTGACAAAGTACTGTGACAACCCCACAGAGCCATGGACATGTCATTTGATCTTGAGACGCCATCATCTTGTGTGCTTATGGCATTTCGCAATCAGAGGAATTTCTTGCCTTGGGGATCCAGAATAGATCCCTACCACGACGAGAGAGAGAGAGAGAGAGAATTCACTTTCTCTTTTTCGTGTGCCTTCTTAACAGATTAGAAGGAGGGCGATCATCAAAAGTTGGAACAAGATCAAGAAAACCCACGTCGAGTCATTTCCATTCGATTTCAATTGGAAAGCATATACATTATATATATATATATATATATATATATATAATATCTTCGTAAATAAGAAGGAAATCATGGGTTCCACCTCCAACTATCTATGGTTCAATGTGCAGCAGATTCATGAACAGGCTTGAGTTAGACAGGGTGACCACCCTGGACAGACACCATGAATTCATGCATCGGGTTTGGGCCTGCCACAAATGTTTTTTCCCCTCCCTCAAATTAGGTGTGGGTGAAATATTTGTGGTCAGATTTCCCACGTGAGCAATTGGAAAGCATATACATTATATATATATATATATAATATCTTCGTAAATAAGAAGGAAATCATGGGTTCCACCTCCAACTATCTATGGTTCAATGTGCAGCAGACTCATGAACAGGCTTGAGTTAGACAGGGTGACCACCCTGGACAGACACCATGAATTCATGCATCGGGTTTGGGCCTGCCACAAATGTTTTTTCCCCTCCCTCAAATTAGGTGTGGGTGAAATATTTGTGGTCAGATTTCCCACGTGAGCAAACTTCTTCTTTTTAAAAAGGAAAATATTTTTAATTTTTCGAAACACCCTTTTGGAAATAGTCTGGAAATTTTGCAGATAAAGGACCTGTCTGGCAAAGTTCGAGATTCTGTCGTCAACAATGATGCAATGTTGCAAAGGGCTCCTTCAGGCTCTCAGCTTTCTTTCTAGCCAAGCAATGTCTCGCCAGTGTCCCAGGTCTTGGCATGAAGAGGCAAGATTAGAAAGCTGAGCCTGAGGACATCTGAAGATCAAATCACTTGCAAATGTTTTTTGGAAAATCCAGAAACGATGGAGGTGGTGGCAAAGGAAGATATGGAATTGATTCTTTTCCATTGATGAGTTCAGTCTTGTGAAATTAGAAAGAGTTGCAGATTCCACCATCGATAGAGTAAATTTGAGTATCTTCGATTGATTGATTAAGTTGCCAAAGATGATTAGATTCATTTCCTTTGAAAAGAACTCTACTTTTCCTCTCTGTCTTTACTTCTACGATACCCATTTTCCTATTTCTCTAAATGAATTTGAATTCGAATACTTTCACTCCTTTTGCTAGAAGGAAATTGAATAATTGATTCATGGAATAATGATACAAACAGTTCCTCAATTTTAGCCTAATGTGTAATTTGGTCCATGAACTTTTAATATGTTCAATATAGTCCCTGAACTTTTATTTTGTTCAATGTCATTCCTGAACTTTTGATACATGTTTAATTCAATCCCTGAACTATATGAAAATGTTTAATGTAGCCCCTGAACTTGAATTAATGAAAAGGACTGCATTAAAAATTTTCATATAGTTCATGGATTGAATTGAACATGTACCCAAAGTTTAGGGATAATATTAAATAAATTAAAAGTTCATGGACCAAATTGCACATTGAGGCAAAGTTCAGGGACTGCTTGTGTCATTTTCCCTTGATTCACCAAATTAGTGCTGCATAAAATGCTATACACAACAATAGTAATGGCATTTGTGTTTATATATATGTATATTGATCCATTTTTCCTAGTATCACGTGAATCTTAACGCCTTGCAAAAAAATAAACTCGAGTTGCCAAAGTTTTTTTTCCATAATTTTGGAGAGTTGTCCTATCAATGTACATGCAAATTCACAAATAATTGGCCAAAAGACTAAGAGCTTACCAAACTTGGCGGAGCAATAGGCCAATACTTCTATATTGTTACAGACTTACATTAAGAATAAAAAATCTGCAGGAAGGAACGAATAGAAAAACACTAAAATCAATAAATCCGATGATAATTGTCCGATCTAGTTTCTTTGAGATTAAAAGTTTCTAATTTGCCAAAAAAATAAGAGCTTCTCTAAAGACGTCCATAAGTCTTGGAATGTTTATCATAAACTCGTTTATCTGAAAGATCGATTAATTATTCTTTAAAGAATATATGTGGATCTTTATTAATTATTCATGTAAGTAAGATGGTGGACAAAAAATATATTATACATGCATGGTCTGTGTAAAACGTATATGTATGAAGACAAACGGGAAAAATACTAACTTTTTTTCCAGAGCAAATGGTAAATAATCTCATTTTACTACTATATCAAAAGAGATTCTTCTCTAAAGAATGGTCAGTACAGAAAAAAAATGCATTAGAAAATCCCTTCTCCTATGTAAGGAATGAAGAAAATTAAGGAGTTCTTATCAAAGTGGTTTGGGAAACCAGTACTAAGATTACACCGAGTCTTGAAAGAAAAATACCATGTATTGATGAACATCGACCACGCGATAAAACGCGTCTAGTCGGCAACTTAATCAATTAGCTTGAATTGCCTAATTTATCCCATCAGTGGTGGAATTTGGACTCCACTGGTGGTCGACAATATAATAACTCGATTCGAAATGCTATTCTCGATTATTTGTTTGATTTCCCCTTTGGTCATCACCGATTTTCCTTTTTTTTTTTCTTTCTTGCTTTTCTTTTCTAGCAGTACTAGATTGAGTGTGAGTTTGCTTTATCATCAACATTGCAAACGAAAATAATGAAGCTGAGGAAAAAGATATCCTTCCACGAATGGTTGCTTTCTGGCTCTTCCCACTAGATTGAGACCTTTCACTAGTGCATGTGCTAAATAGCAAGCTAATGACCCAAATAGACCATCCGGAAGAGCTAACAAGATTTGCCCAACAACAACAAGCATGATGATAACTTCAATTTATGGCAGCGAAGTTGCAAGTTTTCTCCTGCTATAAACTCTACAGAACCAAATGGGCCCTCCCATTGATAGTAAAAACATCCCATCTTAAATGTTGAAATCTCCCTTCCCCAAAATACAACAAAAGAAAAGACTGGTGTTGTTTTTTTCTCTTTTGATTTTTCGATTTTTTCTTTTTGGTCGGGGTCGGACTCGAGACCGATGAGATTGTCGGCAGCTACGTGGGCTTCGACCGAATGATCTCCGAGCACAAGACCATGGCCGACCGCCGACATCTTCTTATTCACGTGCTTCCAAAAATCACTGAGTACTTTCTGGTGAATCAATCAACTTCCACCCCCCCGATATGCGCTGTTAATCATCACCCGCTTAGTGGATTTTTACTGTAGACCATCCATTGTTACGCGATGTTGACTCAAAACATGCACGGCCGCCATATTAAATTGCAAGAAATGAAGAACGAGAAAGCAAGAAAGGCCAACCCCTTTATATCGAATCTTGCATTGGTGGGATTTCATCTCTTATTTGGAGTTTCTTTTGAAACCCAAATGCACTTCCTTTTCAGCAGGAAAAGAGTAGCCGGGCGGGGAAGGGGAATTTTATGGAGCGTTTAGGCTAAGCTCTGGGCTTGGAAGTGACCATCTCTGTGCTTGGCAGGAGACATCGGACCAAAGCCCAATGACAGTAGAAAGCCCACCGTATTTAGGACTAAAGTAAAACCTACGAGCGGCCCATCGTGATACATAAGTTTTGGGCCGTCGCACGTTTTGTTCCACCGTGTAAAGAGGGGAATGGCTCGACCGATTCTTTCCTCGACCGGAAAATGCACATTTGTTTGAACGGACGACATTAGAAGTACACACCCAACACTTTGAAGCTAAGTTACCGTCGGCAGCGACACATGTTGTAACAAGCTAATCGGGAAGTGAGAGCATGACGCGCGTGGTGCCAAGCACTACGAGATTCATAGCACGTCGGTGATGGAGGTTGGTCGATTACACCAGGTCATCGCTGCCGCGTGGTATATCCGTAGCATAAAATGCTTTCTTTGATGCTGAACAACATTAAAGTCTTCGTCCATCAACGCTCCACGTGGATAATTTGCATTGATAGAAATTCCTTCATGATTGAGTTGCAATCGATAGTTAAAATGTAGTTGCAATTCGAATTTCAACGTCGCATTCCCTAAATAAATACCGAAAAAAAAAAAAAGTATCCTAATGATCTTTCAAGTTTAGGCTTTCTTTGTTTTTTTTTTTCCACACACCACTGATTTCAAGAATATTTTCAAGAGATAACTACAAAAAACATCTTCAGGTTTATACCTTTTTTTTTTAATCGTCCTCGGGTTTATACTTACGCATGAAAAATCAATTTGATTTTTAAAATCCCTCAGTTTGCATCTCCTCCAAATTGGAAAAACACATTTACCCCCGAACCCTATCCCCATCTCTTTCCCCTTGCTCCCCCTTCTCCTCCCCCTTCTTTCCAATACAATCTCTCTCGCACACAGAGCAGACTCTCTCTCTCCCACCCCTTGTCGACACCACCCCGATTGCCTGACGTCTCCTCCGACGCCGAGCCCCTCGCCCCGAATCTAAATTCTATAAATAAGTAGGGTCGTGACGATGCAAGTCACAATAAAAAAAGGAAAATTTTGAATATAAATCGTACGTTTTAAAAGTGGAGCCAATGTTTGATTTTGGGTTCCAAAAGAACGTTTTTCGCAACTTTCCTTTCTTCTCAAACATTACAAGAAAATATCAACGTTCTTTTGGCATTACTTATAAGTGATGATGACCCGTCATGAACTTCATAACATCTATTCCGCTCCATAGCTCATCCTATCACTCCAAAAACATCTCATTCCAAATTCCTCGCTCATTTCAGTGCGGTGCAATTCCAATCCTCCTAACAAACGCGTAAATGTCCTCAAACTTGTTAGAAGTGATTGCAATTCCCACTTTTTCCTGTAAATTTCGACGAAAGGCCTCCGCAAAACAGCCCCGAAAAAGTACAAAGTCACGAGTGAAATTCACGTACGAGGTCAAAGTCTCCTATCATAGTGATCTTGACGCCTCGTTAAAAGGCCAATAAAAGCAATAGTAGATGACGTTTTTACATAATGCGACGTGTCCTTAAGGGCCAACCGTATCGAACACTTCCCACTAACTCAGGCATCTGTCCCCCCAAACATTAGCGATGTCTTCGAGCTCGCGCCAATGACGACATCCATTGTTGTTGATCTTTTCTTCTTCTTTTCCATTAAGAAAATAACACGAGAACGCACGGTATTGGTGATCCCAGATCGTCGCTATCTAATGAGCTGTCGACCATTTTGGGGTGGGTTTCGACGCATTATCATGATGTGGCGGCACACTTTGCATGCGCTCGGAGCTTTTCCACGGGTAGGACTTAGATTTAATTCATTTATTCACCACTCGCCCCAAGTGATATAGATAGGTATTGATATTTTTTTGCTAACTTTTTTCTTTTCTGTTTTTTTCCCTGCTTTGATGTGAACTTTCTGCGTGATTTTCGATTTACCTTTTTAGATGAAGAATTGTGTGGGGTGGGATCCTGGACCCGCACTGAAACTGATGGGCGTATTACATCCTCAAAGTCCTTTGGGGGTCTCTAAGCACGGACTAGATCCTCACGAGAGTATCGAGAAGATTAATCTTCTTCACGATGTTTGCAATGCGCACCCAGTCAAACTCGCTCCGAACGATTGGATCATCCAAGGCATGTTTTCAAGATATCGGGTCATCCAGACTGATAAGTCTCTAGGTGAATCTTCGGGTAAGACGTGCCGTCATACTTTTCAAACTCGGGCATAAAGAGCTTTGAGTAAATGCTAAATTGTTTGGTAAACACCCATTGAGGAATTGCATTACATTTCTAAAGTCCTCCAAATACATTTTTCTCTTCATCATTTTTTTTTAATGTTGTGGGCCATAATTAATGTTATTATTATTCCAATTTTCTGTATTCCTCTTTTACCCCCGAAATTGGCACTATTCATCTCTCTTCCCTGCTCGCTGTCTCTCTCTGAACAAGGTCGCGAAGGGACAGTCGCCAAGGGTCTACGGTCACGAGTCGATGAGGCCAGATTTAGAGGGTGGATGTGAGATCCAAAGAATCAAGGTTTGCCAAGGCTCGCGCGAGCTACTTGAGGTTTGCGCTATGCTTGTGCTCAATTTGGGCCCCTAATCGGTGGAGTTGAGGTTCGCCTAGTCAAACGCGCCTGAGCTCGAGACTTGAGGCTTGTCATCTTCGTTAGATGTGTCTTACTTGAGGTTGCGCGACCTAAGTGTCACCTCGCCTGCTTGGCCTCACCTGAGGTCACCCAACCTGAGTGATGATTCCCTAGGGGTCGTGCGGACTCGGTGACCATTGTGACCGAACCTTCCCTTCAGAGTTGGGTCTATTGTAAATCTATTTTCTTTTCTGTCTTTACCAGAGTCCTTTTTTATAGTGTTCAACAAAAACCCTTTAATTCAAAATCATTTGCGTTTATGCAGAAAAAAATTTCAAAAAACTCTCCCAAACGCACCCCAAATCCGCTTAGAGGAGATTGGTTACACTACAAAGATCTTTCATTGTGGGACACTGATGATCGTTGATACTCCACCAATCTAATGGTAGAAATCAACATAAAAAGGGAAAACGAGATGTTTACACCAAAAAATGGCTAACTTTTGGTTATTATCGATAAATGATGGACTTAGTCGATGAAAGCAGAGGTTGGTGAACAGCAAAAGTCATCAATAAAAAGAACAGTCGACAACTATCCAGAGATGCAGTTATTGACATCAATGTGTAACTGATAGATATTTTTTCGAATATGTAAGCTATTTTGGATAAGTGTTGATAACTTGAAGAGCATCAATAACTAAGGAAATTATCAATATTAGACAACTAGTCATTAACGTTGACGTGTAATTTCCTAGTAGAAATATTTTTGAATATAAAGCTCGTTTAAATTGAGTAACTTTTTAATGGATAAAGTAACTTCTTGTCACCACTGCCTAGTTATGTCTTTATTTGAATTTAATAACCGTTTATAACCTCCGTTATAACCGTCGATTGTAAGCTTTAAATAGTCATATTGTATTCTTTGTAAGCTCGCGAATAATCGATCAAAAATCTATTATCTTTAAATTCCCGAATCTTTCAATTATCTTCCAATTCCTATACTGTAATCTTAGTTTCTAATATCTCGTTGTAGATTAAATTCTAGCGTGTATCTTAGTTGTAGTTTTTAGATTTTCTTCCTTGATTAAATTTCGGGCATTATATCTTTGTCATCGCATAATGGCAAAACTTTTTATGTCATCAAACTTCACCGTCGATTAAATTACGTTGAAGTATACTTGTTTCTTGTGCTCCATTGATACGACTCATGCCTGAAATCACCACAAAATCCTCCTTCTCTTAATAAAAATCCAAGAACGAATTTGGGTTGATTCCTCGAGGGAAAGCAAGCAGCTGGTTGCTTTGAAATTTGGGTTATAAAAAAGACAGATTTGAGATGAAAGACTTTTGGAACAAATTTTCCCGACGTGTGAAACTTTCAGCCAATAGACTTAGGAATCCAAAACTACTTTTCAAAATTTCCTAATATCCAGCCTAAGTCACTGGCTTTGATGTACTCTAACAACATAACGTATATTTTTCCTATCCTACTGAGGAAGTGGAAACAATTATAAACTTTTTAATGTCTATTAGAATCGATGGGTTGATCAATTTTCGGGTTGGTCGGTTTTGGGTTCCAATCCAAACCCTACAATCGGGAACTACTTCTGGTTCCAAATTTTTTTAACACAAGAATTGAATCGGTGATTATGATACAGTTCTCGATTCTACCCAAGAACCTACCCACCATTTTGTTTTGTATAAAAACCCAAATTCTTATAATAAAATATAAAAACGCATCATTTTTCGCTTTAAAAATATATTTTGATCAAGTGGTTATGTCATCATTTATTTACGGTGAAGACCCTTTTTTTTATACTCAAAGGGTGCAAATTTTTTTTTTTAAAGAGGCTTCAAAATCATTTCAAAACCGGTATAACCTGAAAATTGGCGGTTTTCGACCTAGGAACCGGGGAATCCTATATGTTGTAAGCTGGTTCTGGGATAGCGAAAAGGAAACCGAACCTGTCCTTCCTAAAACCAGCCTTAAATCGGACCCGATGCACACCCTCAATCATATATGCCCTAAAAGTGAGCATGCCTCCATTAAATTCTATGGAAGCACGACACAATCTATGTTGAATTTTTCTTACAGGAATAGAGAAATAGAAGTTTGCACAAACAGCGGCTTCATAGGAAATGTTAATCAAATTCTCGTGGGTTCCCTAGTAAAAGCAAGCTACAAAAACCAAGCTATTAAATTAAACTAACAAGGTGCATGTTTACCACGAGATTTGGTCTATAAGGCAAGGCATCACCTCATATGCTTCTGTCAATCATGCTCTTAGCTTTCGAAATAAAGAAAAAAAAATTTGTCCAAAAAAAAGAAATAAAGAAAAAAAATTTCTATTTTGCTGCTTCTTGGAGGAATGGAGCCTGCACATGAACCTTGTCTTCTTTTGTACTTCATATTCGTATTCTAATCAAATTAAAAAAGAAAGAAAGAGACAGAATATTTCGGGGAAGAAAAACATTTAAAAAGAATATTTACCTAAAATATTTTGTTCAAACGTGACTCATTAGGTTCCCCCCAGCGAACGTCACCGACGGCACATGCTCCGTCGCACACGTGTACAGCCTCCGCTCCACACGTGCCCCCGCGCAGAATCTGATGCCGGGCACTGGCAGTGCGAATCTTCTGGACCCCGATTGCCAAATCTAATAGTTAATTACTTCTTTTTTTGCTTGTTAAACAAATGAGAGGCGCAAGAAATATAATTAATTTCTTTTTTCTGACATTTTTGTTTGGCAAAAGGGCCCCCAAAAAAAAAAAGAAAATATTCACTTTTCACTTACATTACGAGGTAAGTGCATTAAATCTCCTAACATTTCACGAAAGTGTAATTAAGTTTTAAAACTTATCAAATTAGTCAAATCAAATCGTTCCGTTGATTTCATTTTTTTAAAATTTTAGTACTCGATTATATTTTTGTTGTGAGTTTCGGGACTTGATTGCACCTTTTTGAAAGTTTTAAAATCTGATTGCACTTTTTGAAAGTTTTAGAATTTGATTCGATTGTATTTTCACGATGATTTTTAAGACTTTATTACACTTTTTAAAAGTTTAAAATTCAATTATAATTTCGTGATAAGATGTAGGTCGTTCAATTCCTTAAATTATTGGACCATTAAAATAGAAAACGAGACAAAAGCGAGGGTGCTCGAGAAGGTGCCACCTTGCCGCCCCAGCCAACTACAAGGCTAAAAAGTGAAGAAAGGAATTTGAATAAAATATTGACAAAGTGGAAAAAAGAAAGAAAAGGTAATTATTGAATTAAAGTAAAAGCGAAAAAAAAGAGGAAGGAACAAAAATTAAAATAAAAGAAGAAAGAAAAGAAGGAGAATCAACCACGACGACCCCAGAAAAAGAGCTTCGGGAAATCAAGGGCATGCCGGGCGGCAAGAGACACACATGTGGAGCCACTTTGGGTGCATCTCTCTTTGCTTCCACCAATGCTCCATGGCAATAAATAAAATAAATAAATAAAAACATAATATTAAAATACCCTCTAGAGCAAAGTATAATAATAATGATGACAGTAATAATTAAACATTAGCATGTGCGCAGGTAGGATTAGTATAGGCATCATATAATATTATTGTACTTTGGCATAATGATGCGGTCCTTGGTTTGGTCCCAAACCATTATGGTCTGTACATGTTGCTATGATGCCTTTGTGTGGTTTTCGATTTATAATAATTTGGTTCACATTTGGGCGAATATCTTGCAATCCATCATTTAAATCTCAGTCCATGCGATTTATTCAAAGTTCAAACAATGTGACTTTAACATGGAAGTCAAACATTCTTATGGGTGTCGACTTTTTGCAAAGTGGAGATTGATTTCTGGACCGACCGTTGAGTTTATATGGCTCGTGCTTTTTGATTATTGATTCCCACTAACGAATGTTCCGTGTAATTTCTTGTGATTCATTGTCCGAAATCCCGATCGGACTACTTAATTTGGGTGATTAGCGAATTTGTTGCTCACGCCAGAATATAAAACTTGAACGTTTGCAGGCATATGATATTCCTCGAGAGAATTATTAAAAAGTTATTAAACTTATTGCAATTATGACAATTCAGTTATAAACAATTTTTTTTTTGCTAACTAAGTCATAAACCTTTTGAATTTATATCAATTTAGTTAATTGAGCCAATTTTGGCCAAAAATCATTAACATGAATGCCAGTTATCCTACGTACTATCAGTGTTGATGTGGACAATATTTAATAATATTTTTTGAAATTTTGCTTATTTACTTTCCTTTTTTCTTTCATCTCTTTCCTTTTCTTTTCTTACCTTCTTCCTCTAGCCAGCGAAGTCGACCTTGCTGGCTTCTGGCAAGGTTTGCCCTCAACAACCGCTAGCAAGGCTCGACCTCATTGTTGCTTGGCATGGTTTGGCGAGGTCAAGCCTCGCCCTCGCAATCCCCTCGTTCATCTCCTTCTCCTCTCATATCCCCCAACCCATCATTGCCAAGTGTTCTCTATTTGCATTCGTTGCAGCTGCTCAGGTTGTGTAAGAACTCAACGACCTCAGATCTAGGTCATCACCATGTCTACCACCTTGATTTGAAGTCGCGAACCCTGGATTTTAGATCTCAGAAGCCATGAATGACCTTGACTCGATCTTGTCAGTCACCGTTGCAACGACCTCAATCTAGGTTCGTGGATGACCTCTTGGGAGGCTTGCCCAATCGTGGCAAGGACAACTATGTCCAAGGATGACAAGGTCGAGCCTTGTCAATGGCCGGCGGGGTCCTCACTGGCCCTCGTCTCTAGCCGATTGCTAAGGTTCGACAACTAGCTTCAAGAAGAAGGTAAGGGAAAAAAAAACAAGAGAAATAATAAATAATAAATAATAAATATTTTTTTTGAAAAACTACTATAAATTGTCCATATCAGCACCAGTTAGACCATGTAGTACAGCAGACGTCCGTATTAGCAATTGCTAGTCAAAATTGGCATAAATATAAAAGATTTATGACTTAATTGGCAAAAAAAAAATGTTTACAACTCTTTTAGTAATTTTCCCGATATTCCACTGTTGTTTCATACTTTGTAAGAGCTTTTTAAGTTGTTATTTTGGGCATTTTTCTATAGCTCGTGACTCACCAGCAAAAGGTATCAAGGTGATATATCCGATTTTTTCTCCTTGAAAATAAGAATCTTGGGGGAGAAAATTAATTATACAAATGGATTGAGAAAACTCAAAAAGGTAAAGCTATTAGAACACCGTTTTGGTATAAGCACTGCATTTTAATAATAAACTCAAATAACCCTTCATGTGTTCGGGTTTAATTAAGAATGTATTTTATCGCTTTTGTCCCCAAAATTTTTAAAATGAGAAAAGTGATATTTCGATCTTAAAAATTTCTGGAAAATATTTACGAGATCTCACACATCTCTTTTGAAACATTTCTAGTGTTCCGCATTTTGAAATCTTTCAATTTTAAACCCCATACATCAAGTTCGTACCCAATTCCTCCCAAAAAAGTGGCTCTAGCTAGCTAGTTCTTTTTTCTTTTTCTTCTTATTTTAATTTCTTAATCTTGTTGGTATTTAATTCCCTATGATCGACCCCACAATTTCCCGTTAAATCATCGAGCGGTCTTGGACTGACCTGTTCCTTTTTGAAAGGGCCAAAAACAGAAAATTAGCAATACCGAGATTTGTACGGTATCGTTAGCTTGAAATCAACATCATTAGTCAACAAATACCACATTAATCCCGAAGCTTCTCTTGTCTGCCGGCCGCTTAACCTATTCTGGAAACATCCGCGTGGGAAGACCACCATCTTAAACTCGAGACATATTAATTCCTTTTAATATTAAATATTTTGGATAGTAGTTGTAAAAAAAAAATCATTAAATCAGCGAGCTATCTTCACGGAGCACCACAACCGAAGAATATTGCAAGTTCTTATAAATTATCGGAACTACACGCATCGAGAATAATTGAAGCCAAACTCGCGGTCGTTTCAACTCCGCTTGAAGAGCGGAAAGAAATGCCCGGACCGAGTTCGAGATATATAAAAATACATGCTGTATATATTTTAATTTTGTTCCCTTCCAATTAGCAATAAAGTCAGCTTAATTGGTTCTAAATTCCACCCAACACCATCTTAATAAATAAAAGAAGGAATATATGCACTAGAAGTCCTAAAACTTGTTACAAAAGTACAAACGAATCCTAAAATTTGTAAAAAGTGCAATCAAGTCCTAAAACTTATCAAATTGGTTCAATCAAGTCATAAAATTAACACCGTCTATTTTACTAACGAAAAATGCTGACATGGCGCTGGCGTGTCATATTTTATTACTTTTCTTGAGGCACATGGCAATGATATGTGCACTAGAAGAAGAGATATGTGCACTAAAAATTCCTAAAATTTATTACAAAAGTGCAATTGAGTCCAAAAACTTGCAAAAAGTGCAATCGAGTCCTAAAGTTAACACCGTCTAATTTACTAATAGAAAATATTGATGTGGCGTTGACGTGTTGTATGTTATTACTTTTCTCGAGACATGTGGCAATGATGTGACGTCTAACAAGCGCCACGTCAACAAAAATAAAAAATAGAAAAAAACTATAAAAAAGACTCCAACCAGAGGCTATGGTTGTGGCCAAGCCCTCGCCGGTGGCCGCCACCACTACCGCCTAGAAGGGCCGGCGAAGGTCGCCCGGGCCTTCCCGAAGTCCAGCGACCTCGCCGGCCCTGGGTGAGGCCTCACTGGTCCCCGGTGACGACATGAAGCCCCCATCTAGGGAAGGGCATGACCCTCGCACCGGATTTGAACAAGGGTCATCGCCCCTCGCCTGGGGCCGATGAGGACTAGTAAGGCCTCGCCCAAAGTCGCCCACCCCAGGTAAGGCCTCACTGGTGACCCTCGCTTAGATTTGGGGCGAGGGTCGCGCCTTCCCCTAGATAGGGGGCTGTAGGCCCTCGCCAAGGACTCGCTTGCCTTTGGGAAGGGCCGGGTGACCTCCACCGGTCCGTGGCGGCGGCCACCGGCGAGGCTTGGCCACCGCCGCATTTTGCCGGTTTTTTTTTTTTTTCCTTTTTTTTTTTTTTTATAGCTTTTTCTAATTTAATTTATATTTTTTCAACTTTTTTCTGATGTAGCGCTTGTTAGACGCTACGTATCTCGAGAAAATTAATAAAATAAGACACGTTAGCGCTATATCAGCATTTTCCGTTAGTAAATTAGACGATGTTAACTTTATGACTCGATTGAATTAATTTGACAAGTTTTAAGAATCAATTACACCTTTTGTAAGTTTTAGGACTCAATTACATTTTTGTGATAAGTTTTAGGACTTTTAGTGAACATATCCCATAAAAGGAAATGAAATAGGAGATACCATGGAAGAATCAATCATGGCAAAAGCCCTAGATTCCTTCCAAAACCACGGGCATTGGCACATTGGATCGTCCATGGTTAGAAGGAAAACCGAAGCATGGTATGGCGATTTTTTACCACTTTTGTAGAGATGCGTGATCAATCCCAACAACTATATTGCCGTTTTTCAGTTTACGGTGTTGACACCTAAATTTTGCCCATATTACCTAGGATTTTATCGCAAAAATAAAAAAATATTAAAATTAAAATTAGGGTTTAATTCTTTAATCCCTAAACAAAAATATTTTCGTTAAAATTTCATGGCACATAGACATTAGATGCATTTGCATTAGCAGGATCGATTAGGACATATTTTACTTAAATTCCAAAAATGTGTGTTCACTCGGCCCATCTTTCGTGTGGCCCATTTAGCCTCTTCCTTCTTTTTATTCTTTTTATTTCTTTTTTCTTGCGCGGGCCGGCCCATTTGCCTCGGCCCGGCCCACGCCTCTTCTTCTTCCCCCTCCCGGTCCAACGTGACGGGGAGGAGGACGGGAGGAAGAGCAGATCGGGCAGCAGCGTAGGCCGGAACAAAGGGCACGCTGGAGGAGCAGAGGAGCAGCGCCCCACGATCCTTGGGTCGGGCGCAGGCCGGCCATGAAGGCCGGCGGCCGACAGCGCCGGCGTGCTTGCCGCCGCCACGCCTCGCGTGGCCGGTCGCCTTTAAATCGGAGAGGGAGAGCACACTTTCGAGGGGGTTTTTTTTCTAGAGAGAGAGAGAGAGATCCGAGAAGGGGAGAGAGAGAGAGATCCGAGAGAGAGAGAGCGCGAGACCTGAGGTCGAACGGCCCCTCCGTCGATTTAATGCCGTGATTTCGCCGTACGGATTAAGCTCGTGAACCCATTTCTTCGCGGTAAGTCTCGATCCGGACATTCGCCGGATTTTGTTCTGGTTCGGTTTGATTCGGGGAAATTTTCCGAGGATTCCGGCCCGAGGGCGTGGCGACCGACGCCCGGATCCGCCGCCGTTTCGGGCCGCCCCTCGAGCTCTGGATAGGAACGCCGCGAACGCACTCTCCTCCCCTCGCGTTTCTTCATTCATTGCGCTATTCGGTTGGCTCATCAATGAGCCAGGGCTATCCGCTCGCTACGAAGCTCCGAAAGTCGCGGAGGCCTCACGCTTTCCGCTTCACATGTTCGTGTTGATGATCCCGGCCCGCTTGAGACTCCGGATCGCTACGGAAATCCTCGTTGTTGCGCCGCGACACCCATCGCTAGGGTTTGACTCTAGGGTTTTTGTTCCTAAAATAAGTGGTGGGCCGGGATTTTAGGATTTTTAGGTATTTTCTTGATTGGGCTTTGGGGCCCTTGTTTTAAAAAATTTAGACCGGGCTCAATAAATGAGCCCGGTTCGCTCATTCCTGGGACCGGGCAAGGCGCTGGCCCGGGTCGATCCCCGATCCGGTCGGATGTGGAGATCCGAATTTTATCCGATTCTATTTTATTTTATTTTAATATTATATTATTTTAGTATAAAATGTTAATATAATTTTTTTTTTTTTAAAAAAAAAAAAAAAAAAGTTTCGAATCTTAGTTTATTTTTTTTTTTTTATTTCTATTTTTATTTTTATTTTTCGAATTTTTTTTAAAAAAAAAAAAAAAAAATATTTCGAAAAAATTTCAAAAAAATTCCAAAAAAAAAAAAAAAAATTTTTTTTAAAAATTTCGAAAAAAAATTTCAGAAATTCCAAAGAATTTTAAAATTTTAAAATTTAAAAAAGTTATTTTTTTTAAAAAAAAATTCAAAAAAAAATCAAAAAAAAATCAAAAAAAATTGAAGTCTTCTTTGGATTTCGAATTAGTTTTCTTGCCTTTTTTCGCATGCTTAGTGCTATATTCAATTTCACGCCACTCGGTTCACACACTTCGAAGTTGCACCTTTAATTTAATCTCACGCTTGTAGATAATTATGCATGTCTAGGCTTATTTATTAATCGTTACTTCCCTTAGTCTAGTTAGAGATGAAATTTTGAGACTCCGATTAGCGAAAGCATGTTAGGTGTTGAATTGAACAAGATTAGGTACCGAAAGGGCACTAATTAGTCGATTAGTGTAATCAAATCCCCGAATCCATGGAATCTCCGGCTCGTAGAAGTGAAGTCCTCCTCCCGTGCTTCGCTTAGGTGTCTAATCGGCCTATCAGAAATCGATTAGTGGCGACTCCTAAATGAAATTAATTTGCATGTTAACAACTCGAACTTAAGTCGCGAATTGGTATGGGCTTGGGAGAGCTCGAGCTAGGTTTAACTTAGCATACCATTAGCCAAACCCCTTAGGCCACGGGGCCGGTTCGGGGAGGTCGCGACAGCTTGGCGACTCAGCTGGGGACATCTTTTAGAGGACTTAAGCCGTTTATCTTGTTCAAATACATCCCTAGCGTAAATGTTTTTACCATTGACCCCTTGTTTTGCAGGTTTTGGGGTTTGGGGAGTGAATGTTTATTTTAGACGCTTGAAGCATTGTTTGCTTATACATTGTTATGCATGCTTTAGATGTTTTAGCACTACACTATTGCACACACAACCATACTGCCGGACCCGGGCCGTGATAGGACGCTTTTAGGATGGTGTTAAGAAAGATACAACCTCGAACGCGAGACCGCTGGCGTAGAGGTTGCCTTTCTTCTCCCCGAAAATTCTTTCCCAAAGGTCGTAAGTGTTTATCCTTGTCCGCGAGACCGCGTGATTATAGGGTATCTCTTTCGACTAAGCCGGAGATAAGAGGACCTGACACCAAACGCGAGACTGCGACGGTCAGACCATCCTCTTAGCTCCACCTTGTTAAACCATTTAGATGGAAAGCGAGCCTCACTTCTCATGCGTATGTCTTTGTGTTTGCCATTGTTCCTAATAGAGTAAGCCTTTATCTTTTCTCGTTATGTAATTTATTTATTTCCCGTTGTTGGTCCATGGCAAATTAGGGTCGATCGTCGATCTCAATTTATATGCGATGGGGAGAGCCGATGTCCAATTCATTTCCACTCCCAAGAAAGAGCTAATAGCGTGGTGGGATCACCGGACCAAATCGCCAAAGACAAGTCGAGGCAAGAATTGGTCGCCTCCTCCCGTTGCTCAAGATCAACATCCATTCCGGGGTTATGCAAGCAATACCGCACTTTTGGTGCCCTCAAACATCGACTTTCGTATTTGGGGAATTTGAGCTAACTCCGACCTTGGAAGAATATAGCATTGCCATTGGAATGCCTCTTGGAACCGAGCTTGTCAAGCCACCCATAGGTATAGACCCCATATCCGAGTTGTCACAATTTAAGGAGTTAAGGCCGAGGTCGTAAGGAAGGTCGTTAAGGCTAATTGTTACGCTGCGTGCCCATTCGCTTTCTTGGCCGAGTGTTTTTCAAATCAACCAATAGCCCAAAGGAGTAGGATTTTCATTCTAGCTTTTGTCGGACTGATCATTTTTCCTCATCGTAAGAATGCCATAAATCCTTCGATTGCCTGGGTGGTCAAACACATGTGTGCCGGGTTAAACTATGTCAACATGATTTTAGCCGAAACATTCTTGTCCCTTAATCGCTTTTAAACAAAACGGAGAAAAAATCATGCGAGCTTCCCCGGAAATTCTGCAAATATGGTTTCTTTCTCACATAAGGGGATTTGGGCACCTTATGCAGTTGTTTCAAATAGATGAGTTTAGGCACCCAATACAGGGTTTCGTGTCTTAGAAAAGCATTCCCCGACAAAGAGTATTCCCTGTTGGATAAATTTCCTAAAAAGACCCCAACCCAAGGCATTTCTATGGCATGCTAAATGGCTCCAGTGTCAAGGAAGCCCGCCAACCACAAGTTCGCCAACCCGATCCCGGGTTGCCATTCTCCTCCGGGCGCCACCTCCTATTACCCATACAGGTGGCCCGTCAATACCGAGCTCTACAAGAGATTCCGCCACCCTCAAGACGGAGATGTTCCAGCTCACTTCACTCGCACGACTACGATTACTCGACGAGATCCGCGCTATTGAGATCGCATGGACCTAATGCCGCCCCCGAAGAATCATCGTGGCTCGAGAGGTCGACCGAGGAGGAAGAGATTCGCCATGCCTCCACATTCTACATCCGTAACCACCGACCGCCATGCTACGACCACCGGTCCCGGAAGTGACCGACAAGCCATCCCGTATAAGAAATTGAGCATCTTGAAAGGAGGGTGGAAATGGACAAGACTCAGATCTCGAAATTAACTCGAGAGAACAAGCGACCAGAAGCCGCTGGTTCTCCATCGCATACAAAATGAGTCACCTTGAGAAGTTTGAGATGACACTTGCCGCCTTTAGTTTCTTGATTAGGAGAGGTTTTATTGTTTTTCTAGTCTCGATGTTTAGGGAATTTCGTTCTTCTTATATTCCAGCAGTTTCATGTACTTCGTTAGTCTCAACGTTTAAGTAATGTAGTTCTTCCTAATTTCCAGGTTTAGGAATCGTTATGTACCTCCTTGTTTCAATTGCTAAAAGAATCTCATTTTCTCATTTTCAAAGAGCTTTCATTTATCGTCTCAGAATGTCTAAAACCTCCAAAATCTCATTTTTTTTAATAAATAAACAAAAAAAAAACTCTCTCGAGGGACGCGAAGCGCCTAGACCATTGCCATGGGCCAACCTCCTATTTGAATCGTGTGCTCACCTATACTCGCTTTTCAGGTGTTCGCAAATCGCCCAGCGAAAAACCGAGATTGGGAGTTTCTTCTTGTAGCCATCACAAGTGGGCTTCAACCGGTGCGTCTGTTCCACCAAGGTAATCAAGACGGCTAAAAGGAAGTCCCCGATCCGAACCTGCAAAAAGTCGAATGGAGAGCGGCGAAGCCAATATGCGCATGACCAATATGGAAAACCAACTGGCCCAACTTACCGCCATGATGGCCGAGATAAGTCAAAGACTCAAGGATTCTCCACCTGCACATGCCACCGAGGCTTCTGTCCCCACCTCGTCAGGACATACTCCCCCGTTGGCCATTGATCCACATGCCACGGACCCTCCCCGAAAAGTGATCGTACTCCCCCGCCACACCGATCATAGTGAATTTGGATCCTGTTCCAAGGGAGGAGTCTGTTTCCCGCCTCGACGAGGAAAGCGCAAGGCGCCTGGCCAAGATGGAGGAACGACTCTGCATTCTCCAGGGGTACGAGATGCGAGGGGTTGACAAGTTGTCCCCGTATGCTAAAGTAAAAGTCCCTGAAACCTTCAAGGAACCGGAATTCAGCATGAAATACGATGACACCGGCTTGCTCCTAAGACTCATCTCAAGTATTACTTGAGAAAGATGGCTCGTTATTCCGACAACGTGCCACCCCTCATCCGACCTTCCAAGATAGCCCGATTGGCCCCCGCTTTGTCATGGTTCATTGCGCTGGATGTTGAGACAATCGCAGGATGGGAAGATCTTGCCGAAGAATTCCTTCAGCAGTACAGGTTCAACTCCGAAATCATCCCCACGAGAGAAGACTTGGTTCGGCTGGAAAAGAAAAGGAATGAACCCTTCAAGGCCTTCGCTCAAAGATGGAGGGCAATGGCGTCACAAGTGAAGCCCCCGCTGATCGAAAGGGAGATGAGGCAACTTTTTCTGAAAACCCTGCCACCTGAGTATTTTCACGGAATGTTAACTTCTGGATGCCAAACATTTTCCCAACTGGTGGAAGTGGGCGAAGGGGTAGAATGGGCGATTGTCGATGGGAGGATACCCGCGGGGAATAGCAAGGGTTTCCCAATCAAGAAGAACAAGGAAGCCGCCATCGAAGTTGCATTTGTCCAAGAGCCGTCTAAGTCTTTCTCAGCACCCCCACAAAAGCCCTCAACCGTATGACACGCGCCCCAAGGATCTCGATCGGCCTAGGAGATTTCCTCATAAGGAATTCTCCCTCACGCCAAAATCCTTGTCAAAATTGTTGCCCATGCTCATCGAGAAGAGGATGGTAGCCAAGGAAGTACCTAGGGACGATCCTCCAAAGTTCCCCTCGGGTTTGACATGACCAAGACATGCTAATACCACCGGGGGAAAGGGGCATGACACGGACAACCTGCCTTGCGCTAAGGATCAAGATCCGAACTTGTTGGACAAGGGATTCTATCGCTCGAGAGAGCGCAACCCAACGTGAAGCGAAATCCTTTACCCGACCATGCCGAGGGTGTAAATGTGGTGTTCGGGAAAGTAAACGTGAGCAAACAAGTCTTTGTGGTAAACATCCCAAGGCTATACGGTTCTTCAACTAGCCGGACACCACGGCGGAAGAAATGGCGCCACGTGGGGAAAAATTAGAATGTGTTCATAGAGCGATGAGCATGGGGGTAATTGGGGATGTCAATATGGGACGGGGACTAGTCGCCATGACGACACCGGTCGTGATATACTTCTCTACGATGAGGATTATGAGCGGGGAGAAGGAGGATGCCGAGCCAAGAATCATCGATCTCGCGACAAAAGAATTCCCAAAGAATCCATGTGGAGAGGGAGGATATGACGCGAGTTGTCATTAAACCCACCTACGGAAGAAGAAGGGGTCATAGTCCTTGAAGCCCCTCCAGATTTCGATACAAAGGCGGCCCGTGGGATTACAAAACGGATGAAGTGGATGCCATCACCCTGGCCAGGTCGCCGCTTATGCGCCCCACGAGGAGTTGAGAAGAAAGCAAGAACGAAGAAGACGCAAAGCAATTTTTTGCGGTGATAAAAACAAGTGAATTCAATGTGGTGGACCAATTGCGGAAAATGCCAGCTCAAATCTCTCCGGATCTCTTCAAGTCTTCTCGAGAAATACAAGGATGCCTTATTGAAGGTCCTTAATGAGGTTCATGTCCCTAAACGATCAACGGCTCCGCTTGGAGGAATTTGTAGGGACCATCCCGTTGAAGGATCAAATCTCTTTACGGACGAAGACTTTCCCGTGGAGGGCCAAATCATAATAAAGCCTTGTACATTTCTTTTAAGCACCACGATATGGTGGTCGCAAGAACATTGATCGATAATGGCTCCGCTTTGAATTTATGCCCGTTAGCCACCCTACGTCTCTTAAAAGTCGATCTAGGGAGGATGCGCACTGCCAAAAATCCTGTACGAGCATTCGACGGCACTAGAAGGGAAGTGATAGGAGAGATAGAATTGGAGCTCTTGATCGGTCCTGTGACGTTTCTGGTGTTTTTTCAAGTGCTAGACATCCCAAGCGCTTCAACTTTCTCGCTAGGGAAGACCATGGATTCATACACAGGGTGCCGTACCCTCTAGTCTCCATCAAAAAGGTGCGGTTCGTGGTTGATGATAAGCTCACATAAAGACATGGAGAAACAGACTTCAAGTTCTATCACGAGACAAACCATCCCATACGAGAGCCCGAATGCAAAGAGGAATCCAGCTTCCAAACTCGGAGTTGGTGTCTATGGTCCACGCCCCGCCGGCTCCGCCATGCGCCTCCCCTCCCAAGCCGGCTCTAGCAACTGAAGAATTATGCTCGCCGGGTACAACCCCGGGAAGGCCTCGCTGCATGGACAAGGGATTCGAAACCCATCGGTCGGAAAAGGCGCCAAGAGGGAAGGTTTAGGTATCGTGGAATCTGTGATAATGGAGATCAAGGCAATCGTGGAAGGTCGGACAACGGAGGCCGAGTTAGTCGCGGAGGCCGAGGCGGCCATGGGGGCTCGGGGGTATCGAGGGGGGCCGTTGGAGGCCGAGGTAATCGCGAGGCCGAGGCGCGATGGAGGTCGAGGTCGAGGTGGCAATGGAGGCCAAGGAGCCAGGAAGGTGCCCGGGGACCATAGCGGAAGTATTGGAGTGGGAAAGAGCTGTCAATGCCCATTACCCCGATTGAAAGAGATGTTCCCCGTCCTCCAAAGATGCTACATGAAGAAGAAGCGCCATTGACAAAGAGATAGCTAAGCTATTCGAGGAGACCGTGCAGCGCTTATTTCGACATGTGAAGAAGTCAATCTTCCGAAGTGTCGTTAACCCCGCAGAGTAGGGCGGATCCCATTAGCGCTGTTATTTGCTTTATGTTCCTCCGCGGGGAGCTTAGTGTTGTCACAGCTTGTTAGTCTAAACTCATTTGTAATGAAAACTTCGCCCAGCCCCAATTTTGAGCCGCTGGTTCGGGCAAAAATGTTGTAATGCGCCTTATCCCTTTAATTCAATGGAATGCGCATGTTTTGTTAAGGACACGTGGAATCATACCAAACCGGTCCTATGATGGTCAGCCGAGGGTCGGGTTCCACGCCATCCTTTGTTTTTCATGGTCGCAAGAGCAAGGAAGTCCGATGACATGAGGATGAGCTCTTACGCCGCCTTTTGCCAAAAATTTCAAAAAGCATTTTCAAATGGCATGTACCATACTATATCCTAACTCATCTCATCACATCTCGTGCATCACATTATGCATAAGCATGGTAAGGAGGCATGTGATTCGGATTTGCACGGCGGGAATCTCTCGATATCGATAAATATAACAACGATCCGGCGGGGATTGAGCGTGAATGGAAGCGACATGAGGAATCGAGGCCGCTAACAGCAGAGCAAACAATCACCATAAACTTGGGCAACGGCGAAGATGTCAAGGAAGTAAGGATCGGGGCAAGTCTTTCGAGAGCAGAGGTCGAAAGAATGGTTCGCCTTCTGAAGAAGAATATCAGATGTGTTCGCCGACGACGCCGACATGCCGGGATTGGATCCAAATTGTAGAGCATGCTCGCTAACCGATCCCGTATACCGCTAAGGAAGCAAAACTCCAAGGACCAAGCCGAGTTGTCCAAGAAAATCGAGGAGGAGGTTATGAAATTGCTAAAGGTGGGGTTCATCGAGGTGTCGACATTCGATTGATAGCAAACATTGTGCCCGTGATGAAGAAAGATGGTCGAGTCGGGGTTTGTGGGACTATCGCGACCTAAACCGAGCTAGTCCAAAGGATGACTTTCCGCCCCCACATATAGATGTCCCGGGTCGACAAAGATCGCGGATTCGAATCGCTCTCCTTCATGGATGGGTTCTCGTGGTACAATCAAACCGCATGAAGAAGGAAGATAGGAGCAAGACCTCATTTATAACCCCATGGGGAACCTTCACATAAAGGTGATGCCTTTCGCCCGAAAAAAACGGGGCAACATATCAAAGGGCCATGGTCGCGTTATTTCATGACATGATGCACAAGGAGATCGAGGTGTATGTAGATGATATGATTGCGAAAATCAAGACGAGGCGAAGACCATGTCAAAGTTTTGCGTGGTTGTTCGAGCGCCCGAAAGTTTAAATTGCGCCTCAATCCCGCCGAAATGCGATTTGGGGCAAAGTCCGGAAAGTTGCCGGGTTTCGTGGTCAGTAACAAAGGCATCGAGATTGATCCGTCAAAAGTAAAGGCTATTTGCGACTTGCAGCCTCCAGCCACTGTCAAAGAAGTCCGCAGTTTATTGGGACGGTTAAATTACGTCGCAAGGTTTATCTGCCAGTTGTCGGAAACGGCAAGGCCGTTTTTCAAACTCTTGAAGAAGAATGCGAAAATCGAATGGGATGCCGAATGTCAAGATGCCTTCGAAAAAATAAAGTATTATCTGACTCATTCCCGGTCCCGTCCCCCAAAGGCCCAAAGTTCCATTAATTTTGTACCTAACTATCCATGATGAATCATTGAGCCATGCTGGCCCCAAAAAGGCCGGATGACGGGAGGGAACGCTACGATATATTACCTCAAAGAAGAAATTCACCACCTCCGAGGTGAACTATCCCGAGGTTGAGAAGACGTCGCGTAGCCTTGGTCCGGTGTTGCACAGTTACGCCAATACACCCTCCATCACCAAGTTCTCGCTAGTGACCGAATGATCCCATCAAGTATCTCTTGAGAAGCCACCCTTGGTGGGGAAGCCGCCAAGTGGCGATTCTAATTTCGTAATCTGACGGCAAAACCCGGGGCAAAAGTCCGTAGTGGGTAGAGCCATAGCGTATATGTTAGCGGAAAATCCCGAAAAGCGAAGACTCCGATGAAGATGGAGACATGGATAGGCAGTGTCTCATATGCGCAAATGACAAATGGACCATGTACTTTGATGGTGCGCTAACTTATCCGTTCCTGCAGATCGCGCTTCTCATCCTCCTCGGATAGTCAAGACCACCCCGTGGGTCGCCAAATTGACTTTCCCTTGCACAAATAATATCGCTGAATACGAAGCATGTATCCTTGGCCTCCAAGTCTGACTTGGGGATCCAAAAATTGCAAGTCTATGGTGATTCGCCCTCATTATCCTTCAAACCGAAGGCAAGTGGCTAACGCGGGATCCAAAACTAGTCCCGCATCATGAGTTTCTAGAAGAGCTAGTGAAAGAATTTCAAGAAATATCATTCGATTACCTACCTGTGTCTCGTAATCGGCTCACGATGCTTTAGCCACGCTATCGCCAATGCCGCAAGTAACGGAAAGGCTTGATATCGAACCATTGAGGATCGAGATCCTTAAGCGCCCGCCTATTGTATGGTAATCAAGAAGAGCCCCGACGGAAAACCATGGTACCATGACATCCTCGAACTACCTACGAAGGTGAGTTCCCTCAAGGAAGTGAAGCATCGACAGAAATATCCGGCGAAGTTGGCCTCAAAATTCTTCATTAGCGGGATGCGCTTTTACAAAAAGATCTTATGATTCTGTGTTATTGAGATGTATCGGCTACCTAAAGAGGCCAATCGCTTGATGAAAGAGATACATGAAGGGAATGTGGTCCCCACATGAACGGCCATCTCCTAGCAAAGAAGATCATGCGACTCGGGTACTATTGGTTGGCCATGGAGTCTGATTGTATTCAGCATGTGCGATGTTGCCATCGATGTCAAATTTATGGAGATAGGATCAATGCTCCGCCAAACGAACTCCATCAGATGTCTCAAGCTTGGCCATTTTCCATGTGGGGGATAGACATAATTGGACCAATCAACCCTAAGGCGCAAACGGACACGCATTCATTTTAGTAGCAATCGACTACTTTACGGCGTGGATCGAGGCCAATTCATATGCCAATGTCACCGCCAAGAACGTGGCTAAGTTCATTCGCCGCGATATCATCGCCTGCTTACGGAGTTCCCCAAGCAATCATCACGGACAATGGCTCTAATCCGAACAACAAAATCGTGGATGGATTGCTCGATATTTTCGGTCCGCATCCGAACTCATCGCCGCATCGCCTCAAATGAACGGGGGCTGTTGAAAAACAAACAAGAACATAAAGAAGATCTTATCGAAAACTCGCGAGAATTATCGTGATTGGCATGAAAGACTTCCATATGCATTGATGGCATATCGGACATCGATTCGCACCTCGACCGAGAGCGAATTCCCATTTTCATTAGTATATGGAATGGAAGCGGTCCTACCCGTGGAAGTCGAAATTCCATCCTTAAGGGTTCTCTCTCGTGCAAAACTTGATGAGGCCGAATGGGTACGACAAAGGCATGAACAAATAAACATGATCGATGGGAGCGCATCTACAAGCCATTTGTCACGGTCAATGCTACCGTAAACGAGTAGCGAAGTCATTCAATCGAAAAGTCCGGCCCCGACACTTTGAAGTTAACGATTTGGTATTGAGGAAGGTGATATCAATTGTACGTGACCCTCACGGCAAATTTGCCCCGACTTACGAAGGCCCATATGTCATCAAAAAGGTCTTGCTGTGGGTGCTTTAGTGTTAATGGAAATGGATGGCCACGAGCTGTCCAAGCTCAAACTCCGACGCAAATAAGAAGTATTTTCCATGAATGAAATCAAGGCTAGAAAGCTATTTCTCGTGCAATCCCAATCACTTAGTATCATGCATGGCATGCATACATACATGTGTTTGTGTTTCGTATCCAACTCGCAACGAAATGAAGGACGAAACGACGGGTTAGTCAAGTGCAGTTGATTTAGAAACATTTCTTGTGATAACAACTCTTTGAATGAATGCTCAAAGTCATGTCCGTAATTGATCGTTATGCGCTTATAAACCTTCGGGTGCATATGCATTATCCGAAATGTCCATGAACTTTGTAACGATTTTTATCTGCTCTAAGTCACCGATTCCACCGAGGGTCATTAAATGGACAATTCAATGAGTGGCGCGAGATGCTTGAATATGCTAAATGAGACGTGGTCGGAATGATGAAAGGCAAGCCATGCCCCATACACCGCCCCATGTACTAGTGAGTCGAGCGAAAAAATCCCACGCTTGCAAAGTGAAGGGTTATCTCGCAGCGGGTACGGCAACCAAAGTGATGAGGGGCATTTCGCTCACCTATCGCAAACGCTTATAGGTTACCCTTTCGCTTAACCCTTTTGAGCTCAAACACTTATGAAGTTTCTTTAATACCACCCATGTCAAGAACCACCCTACACCTGTGCAAATCGAGGTGAGTCGGCATATCGGGCGAGGGAATGAGTAGAAAATGTTCTTGCTTTCACTTGTATCAATCTTTGAGTGCCTTTATTGCAAATGAGCTAGTACGTGAATCCAAGTGCCTCAAGACGCATTTAAAAAAGCGCTTTTCTATCCTACACACTCATATCCATTGAACAACCCAATTGAGCCTGCAATTTTACTTTATAAACCTAGTTGGTGATCATCCCCACACTGGGCAAGACAAAAGTCACCGCGGCGGCATCATGATTCAGAGCTTGCCGACTAAAGACGAGGACCCGAGAGCTCAACGGCATTGTATTGTTTAAGTTTATTTAAGCCAATCTAAAAAAAAAAAGAGAAAACTAGGGGCACGAAAAGCAGTGTACCTGGCAAAAGCAAGGTCAATGCCCATAGATACGAAGGTTGAAAAAAAAAAAAAAAAAAAAAAAAATGAGCTAGGGGGCATTAAAGGCAGTATGCTTGTCAGAGTGAGGCTAGCCCCTATGTATTAAATGGGAAGCAAAATGTTGGGATGATATGTGTTGAAAGTACAAGATCAGCCCCTAGCCAAGCAATAGTCGCCTTTCAAGTCCTCGTGAGACGAACGCCGAATGGTTGAGATCGATAGCGCATGTCCGAGGTTGTCAAGATGATCACCAACTCTCACCCCAATACACATCATTGAGCCCGCGATCCTTTCGCTTTTCTCAACCCATGAACCTAACCTACGCTACGTCCCTTGTAAAGTCTTTTTGATTGGGGCACTTGAGTCAACGTAGGAGCTCATATGTCTATAAGCATCGCTCAAAGAAGTGCAAACAAGATTATTTTGCTATCCTATTTCGCAGAGTTCCCAACTTGTAAACCCAAAGAGGATCCCGAATATTTCATAGCTTCGACTTGGACGGTTTCATTCTGTTAAGCCATCGACTGCCTATATCACGGTCCCATCAAGACCTCTCTCGATTGGTAAGGTTGTACCGTTTGGCAAATACTCGGACCTTTGTCGACATGATGGTGGTAAGACAGAGTGATCCTCGCAAAAATAACCCTTTTAGATGAGAGGAACAAAAGTCCTTTCTAATTGAAAGTCTCATTTAGCATTTTCAAGATGATTCATGTCACGAATGGAAATTGTCTTAAATGATAATTATCCCCCGTGGAAAGTTAGTGATACGAACATGTTAAAATCAAGTTACATGAGCTCCAATGGAACGGGTCTTGAAGCATGTGTCTTAGAGAGTGCCGGTCGTTTGCTTCGAGATAAATGCACGCATTGTTATTACTAATCACAGAAGACAAAGCGACGCTTCTTCAAACACCAACCTTCAAGCGATATCGTAAAATGTTAAGATACGTCCAAGCATTCATGAATTCCCAAGACCTTGCCGGAAGGACACGATAGGCGATCTATCGAACCCTCGGACGAGAGCCCCTAAGTGTCCAGGTCTTTTAAGCCTCGCTGACAGAAGGCCTTCAAGCAATCTGAGCTGACCTACAGGTATGTACACCCAGGTACGATTTCAAAGGTTCCGGTCAATCCATTAAACCCCGATTTCAAAAGGTTCCGGTCAATCCATTAAACCCCGATTTCAAAGGTTCCGGTCAATCCATTAAACCCCGATTTCAAAAGGTTCCGGGTCAATCCATTAAACCCCGATTTCAAAGGTTCCGGGTCAATCCATTAAACCCCAATTTCAAAAGGTTCCGGGTCAATCCATTAAACCCCGATTTCAAAAGGTTCCGGGTCAATCCATTAAACCCCGATTTCAAAGGTTCCGGTCAATCCTTAAACCCCGATTTCAAAGGTTCCGGATCAATCCATTAAACCCCGATTTCAAAAGGTTCCGGGTCAATCCATTAAACCCCGATTTCAAAGGTTCCGGGTTAATCCATTAAACCCCGATTTCAAAAGGTTCCGGGTCGATCCTTAAACCCCGATTTCAAAAGGTTTGTGGTCCAACCTTAAACCACGCATTTCAAAAGGGTTTGTGGTTCAACCTTAAACCACACATCAGAGGTTTGTAGTCTCTCCTCCCTCTTGCATTGCATCATCCCGTGCCCTCCGCCCAACAAAATTTAGGTGTCTCTTATCTTTGAAAGGAACCTCTTCGAGCTCCCCTTCAAAGAGGGGCAGCTGTTGACACCTAAATTTTGCCCATATTACCTAGGATTTTATCGCAAAAATAAAAAAATATTAAAATTAAAATTAGGGTTTAATTCTTTAATCCCTAAACAAAAAATATTTTCGTTAAAATTTCATGGCACATAGACATTAGATGCATTTGCATTAGCAGGATCGATTAGGACATATTTTACTTAAATTCCAAAAATGTGTGTTCACTTCTTTCGTGGTGGCCCATTTAGCCTCTTCCTTTTTTATTCTTTTATTTCTTTTTTCTGAGCTGGCCGGCCATTTGCCCCGGGCCCGCCCACGCCTCTTCTTCTTCCTCCACCAACGACGGGAGGAGGACGGAGGAAGAAGATCGCTGAGCGAGGGCGGAGATGCGTGGGCCGGAGTGAGAGCAGGGTGGGCGGGATTTTAGGATTTTTAGGTATTTTCTTGATTGGGCTTTGGGGCCCTTGTTTTAAAAATTTAGACCGGGCTCAATAAATGAGCCCGGTTCGCTCATGGACCCGGATTTTTTTGTATTTTCCCAAATGAACAAGATCCCCCCGATCCGGGTTTTGTGGAGATCCGAATCATCCGGATCTAGTTTTATTTTATTTTAATATTATATTATTTTAGTATAAAAATGTTAATATAATTTTTTTTTTTTAAAAAAAAAAAAAAAAGGTTTTATTTTTTTTTTTATTTTTATTTCTATTTTTATTTTTATTTTTCGAATTTTTTTTTTAAAAAATCAAAAATATTTCAAAAAATTTCAAAAAAAATTCCAAAAAATAAAAAAAAGAATTTTTTTAAAAAATTCGAAAAATTTCAGAAATTCCAAAGAATTTTAAAATTTTAAAATTTAAAAAAAAAGTTATTTTTTTTAAAAAAATTCAAAAAAAAATTCAAAAAAAAATTCAAAAAATTCAAAAAAATTCAAGTCTTCTTTTGATTTTCGGAATTAGTTTTCTTGCCTTTTTCGCATGCTTAGTGCTATATTCAATTTCACGCCACCTTGGTTCACACACTTCGAGTTGCACCTTTAATTTAATCTCACGCTTGTAGATAATTATGCATGTCTAGGCTTATTTATTAATCGTTACTTCCTTAGTCTAGTTAGAGATGAAATTTTGAGACTCGATTAGCGAAAGCATGTTAGGTGTTGAATTGAACAAGATTAGGTACCGAAGGGCACTAATTAGTCGATTAGTGTAATCAAACCCCGAATCCATGGAATCTCCGCTCGAGAAGTGAAGTCCTCCTCCTCCTCCCGCTTTTTAGGTGTCTAATCCGCCTATCGAAATCCCCTGGCGATCCTAAAATGAAATTAATTTGCATGTTAACAACTCGAACTTAAGTCGCGAATTGGTATGGGCTTGGAGAGCTCGAGCTTGGGTTTAACTTAAAGATACCATTAGCCAAACCCCCAGCCACGCCGCCGGGGGAGGTCGGGACAACCGGGTTAATAGGACATTACATAGGGTCCGGTCAATAGACGAATTCATGCCGATTACCAATTGCACAACATTGTTTTTGGTCGCGGGGGGTGTCTCGAGTCGGTTTTTCATGCCATGGTCTATGCACCTGCCGAATGAATTAGCATAAATAAATTCGCACAACATTTAAACCATAGAAAGCTCGACTGTTCTTTTAATTTACGCAAATCTTGAATCATCGTCTACAATCTTTTGAGATATTTATTTAGGATGACACCAGAATACTCCACTCACGCTACTTTCAAAAAGATTAAGGTTGAGCTAAATGACCGGATTGTCATGCCAAGTGAAGAACATGAATATTTCCCCAAAGTCCTAAAACTTTTAATAAGTGCAATCAAGTCTTACAACTTATTGCGAAATTGCAATCGAATCCTAAAATTTTCAAAATGTGCAATCAAGTGCTAAAACTTGTCACGAGAGTGTAATCATTGGAATGATTTGATTGGATCAATTTGACAAGTTTTAAGATTTGGTTGTACTTTTTGAAAGTTTTAAAATTGAATTATACTTTTATAATAAATTTTAGGACTTAATTGCATTTTCTTGAAAATTCAATTGCACTTTTGTGGTAAATTTTAAGAATTTTAGTATGTTTATCCCTTTTTATTAATAAACCTTATTAAGGTCCTTGGTGTCGCAATCATCCTAACGTTGTTTTTATATTTGTCTCGTTGTCACCGTGCATTAAACTTTCCAACCTCGCGTATTAAAGAACCAGCAGCCTTTGACGTAAACCCGGCGGTTAACCTGCGGTTTCCACATTAATCTAGGGGAAGACGAAACTGGATACCGACGGATTCAATATCTTAATCATCAGAAAACCTTTGCGGAAAATAATACATATTGATTAATACGTGGGGTTATTCATGATTTTTTTTTTAAGTTTCTAAAAGGATATTGGAATTGTCGATTTCATTTCTTTGACGAAATTAGGTTCGCATGCATTTTACATACAAACCTCGAGATTATTTGCAAGCAAAACGAGTAATTTTGTGATTTAAAATGGGTAATGACACACATGATTCATGAATTTTGGCCTGTATATAATGTGCTCTTTGAATTTTTAATTTTTCAACGTGGTATCTAAATTTTTAGCATAATATTTAATGTAATCCCAGAACTTTTAATTTATTCAATATAATCCATGAATTTTCAATATATATTCAACGTAGTCTTTGAACTACGTGAAAATATTTAACGTAGTCCATGATCTTATGAAAGAACTATATTTAGGAATTACATTGAACATATACCGAAAATTTAAAGATTATATCGAAAGGAATTAAAAAATTAGGTATCGCATTAAATATTAAATCAAAATTCACTAACTATTTTTGTAATTTTCCTATTCAAAAACGATGGTCGATCCGTCGGAGTAAGGGAAGGCGATCCTAGGATAAAACTGAGAAGCAGGGGATCGCATCCTCGAGCTACGTGGCACGCCCTGGAAGGACGGAGCAATAGCAAGGCAACGCGTGTCCCTTTGTACCGGAAGCGTGGCGCGAGACGGCGAGGCCGAGGTGGGGCCTGGAGGACCGTCGCGAGTTCCTACGCCACACGTGTACGCCAGCCGAGGCTCGCGCGGTCACGTACGGGGCAGGGGGGTCGGTCAGCCCTGCTCTGCCTTGCTGCCGCTCTGCCCGCACTTCGAGGGCAGCATCCGTCATCCTGTGAGCTACACGCTGCAGACAGGGGGCGGGGGGGGAACAGAACAGTACGAGTACGGTTCATGAGGCCTTCTGCCCTTTTTGCACGATGCGCTCCGGTTCTTTTGTCCGGTTCTCTCGAATTACAAACACGGTATTTATTTGTCGAGGAATACCTAGCTGGAGAAAATTTGCTCGTTGACAATGTAAAATCCCCGACCAAAAAACCGATGTAAAACCGGGCGATTACGAAAAGATGCGCATGATCGGAGAACGATCCGTTGCCTCCATTTTGAGTATAGATTATTGATACTATTGTCTCGAGGGAAATTTGAAATTTATACATTTAGCGGTACACCAGATATTTCGAAGGGTAAATACGATTTGGGACAGTGCAGATGAGAAGTTTAAAAGTTGGGTGTGATGTGCAATTATTTATTTGAGACCCAAAAAAGAAATTATAATGATTTTTTATGTTATCAATCACATAACTATTTCTTTCTTTCGGTTCCTGATCCGAAGAGGCTATTATAATGGCCAGTTTATGTCCTTATCGAGCGACTGGTTTTTCCATGACTTAAAAAACAGTCCTTTTCGTGCGGAGCTCGTTTATGAATCATGACCGATAAAATCAGAAGAGAACTCGAAATTTTGCTTCAGCAAAGTAGTCAAAAGATCTTCATTATTATTATTGCTGTTACATTTTTGGTCAGAGCTAAAAGATCTCTATCTGTAGAGCGCGACGGGAGGAGAGGGGAGCTCCGCCGCGGGGGGGACCTGTAGATAGAAATGGAAACGCCAATGACGGGGAGCCCACGCCATCATCATCATCAGCGGCTGGCGGTGGGCCCCGGCTACCGTCGATGGGTTTTGATTGCGGGTGGGCCCCGGCGACAAGTCGTGGGGGCGTAGGAGGAAAACGACAAAAGGAATCCGGGAGGAAAAGCGAGGGCGGTGACGTCGAACCGGGGGGTGGTGGGGGGGGAAGGAAGGAGTTTGCTTCCTTCGTTTTCCTATTATTATTATTATTATTATTTTAAATTATGCTTTTCATTTTCCCTTTCTTTCTTTCGTTTCTTTTTTTTTTTTTGGGAGCGAGCGAGATTGCGATTGCGATTGCGATTGCGAAAACAGTGGATTTTGGGAAATTGGACACCATCGTCGGGGCGTAGTAAAGACGTGCGAAAGGGAGGAGTTGGCGCGTGCGCCTCAACCTCCTCCGCGGAAAATAATTATTACGCCTACTTCATGATGTTTTGAAAGAGACTTTTCGCTTTACGATTTTTTAGTCGTAGCGTAAAAAAAAATTAAATAAACAAATCGGTCGAGTCGAAATCATGTTTGGGAAGGAATTTAGAGGCTCGTGTAAAAGTCGATGTTTTCCTTTTAATCAAAAAGATTAAAATTAAAATTATTACTCAAGGTAAAGTTATATATATATATTTTTTTGAATTAGCTCCAAATTGCATCACGCGGAGTGAAAATTCGAGCTCGAATTATTAATGGGCTCGTGCCGAAAAGCGCTGGAGATTTGGTACGGATTAACAATTTTCTTCATTTTCTCTTTTTTTTGGGGCTGTTTAAATGAGAATTGTTAATCAATAGGAAAAGAGGAGGAGGTGCCAGAGAGTTCCGAAACCAAAACAGGCAGAAAAAATAGCAGGTGAAGAAAACGCTCGGTTTCTACCCAAAAAAAAAAGAAGAGGAAAACGCTCGGCAGCTCCCATCGCCCCCTTCACGTGGAGTGGAGGACGTTTCCAGAGTTGTTCGGCTTTAAAGCTTATTGAATATAAATTTTAAATACGGTCTTCTGAATCCCCCGGTAAAATTTAATCAAATTAAAGGGTTTTTTTAACCATCACGCGGTAGACATTTATTAACGGGTAAAAGCCGCCGAAATCCCCTAAATTATGCTACAGTGATATTATTTATCTAAACTTTTATTTTGCGATACCAAAAATCCCGAACTTGTATTTATGTAACATATATATCCAAAACTTGTATAGTATGACATCTAAATTTTTTCTTGTGGTATAAAAAACTCCAAACTTGTATCCATGTAACATATCTGCCCAAATAATTTAAATGTCACGAATTTTTTTTAGAGGTTTTTGATCTCATAAAAATACGGTAAATATGTCGCGCAGGTATAAGTTTGGGATTTTTGGCATCACTAGAAAAAGTATGAGATAAATGTATCACACTGTACAAGTTTTGGATTTTTGGTGTTACAAAAAAATAATTTTAGATAAATGTGCAACGATAGACAAAGTTTAGAAAGTTTTTATAATTTTTTCTCTTTATTAATTGACTAAATAAGGAAGTTTGTTGCTTCTAACGTGTCGTGTGTAAGAGTGCATTGGAAATCGAAACATTTTGAGCTCGATAAGCGGAGGTTTCTAGATCACACGTTAACAAAAATCATGAAGCAAATATGGGCGAAAAGCCTTCGAGCAACAGTAACATGGAAAAAATTTAGTGACTTTGGGACCAGTTGACTTGGCACTTCGTGAATGTTCGTTTCATACGCGTGAGGACCTTGGCTAAAATGAAACTCTGAACAACGTGTTCGTTTCATACATGATTTTTACCGCATTACATGTAATCGATATCCTTACAATTAATTTTTTAAATTAAATATAACTAATGAGTATTGCCGGAACCTCGATCGTAATACAATCATGATAATTATACGAATAGTTCTTGAATTTTGGCTTAATGCGCAATGCAGTCCCTCAATTTTAACTTAATATTTAATATAGTCCATAAACTTTTACTTTGTTCTATGTGATCCCTAAACATTGAACATTTTCATATAGTTGGTATATTACATCGAATACGTTAAAAAATTCAGGGATGACATTAAATAAATTAAAAATTCGAGAATCATATTACACGTTAGATTAAAATTTAAGAATTATATCGAATAAATTAAAAAAATTTTAAAATAAATTATTTATTGAGTTAGAATCTAGGGATTGTTTATGTCGTTTTCCTATTTTGGACGTATGAGCTGAATCGCACAGTTCAAAAAAAAAGAGAGTTGTAATCGTGACGGCGACGCGCATCGTACGAGCGTGGGACCAGCTCGAGTCATTTGAGTTAGACCGAAGTTGCAGCGGGAGACTTCAGAGTGGTGAGCCCCGCGCGTGTGGTGGTGGTGGGGAAGTGGGGGGACCTCCTCGCCGATCGGCAGATCCGAGCCGTCCATTTCAAGTCCTGCGAAAACGAGGCGAGAGCATCCGATTCCCCTCGTTGCCCTCCGCTTGACCCCTCAAACTACGGAATTGCCACTCCCGATATTTCTCGCAAACGGAGTGTCGTGGACGAACCGTTTTTCCCGAGATTGTGAAAGCGTCGACAGAGAAAGAGTTAAAGGAGAGAGAGCTTTCGATGGGCCATGACTATTTACGACTATTTACAATTTTACAAGTTAAGGAAAAATCTATGGAAACCACTTTAATCTATGAGAAATTGTCGCGCACGTTATGAAAATTTTACAATAAGATGGCCATTTTGTACCGAGTTGATGCTCCGGTCATATTTTGCTGAACAAAATATGTATTGGTCTGTTGTCGTATTTATGCAAAAAAGATATGTCGCAATTTCCGACCGTCGTTCATAAACGGTCTCGTGCATGCTTGATCTGAAAGAGCGGTATTTGTAATTCTCAAATCGGAGACGGAACGAGACCCTGCTTGTGCGCAATTTTTCCTTTCGTACTGATCCACGCAGACTCTGTTTTTTCCTTAATTTGTAGTGGTGCTACGAGGGTCTCTTCGTAGGAAGCCTGTGTTTTGATCGTATCACTACGAAGCGAGTGCGTTTATCTCTTTTTCGAAAAAAGAACGAACTCTGCGTATCTAGGAAAATTGATTTTAAAGTTTGCGAATGAATGATGATGGTACGAAACAAAATTTCTTGGTCAACCGTCCGTTCTCTCGCTGTCCGACGTCGCCCGAGTGGCATCTTCGCAATTTCGGAAGAAGTCGAGAGGCTGGTTGCGCGAGTGCGCGAGGCTGAACTATTATTAATTAATAAAAAAAAAATTTTGGTCGAACGAGGCTGAATTATGAGAGCGCAGCGGTGGTTTGGATGCGCAGGTATTTTTTTCAGCCAATTGATTCGCCTCTGCTACGTCTCCTCCAAACCTGCCGTTGTTTTCCTTTCCCTCTCCCTCCCACTGTCTCTCTCTCCTCGGTTCTCACCAACCTCTCTTTATAAGCATCCCTCCTCCGCTCCTGCCTTTCCCATCTCTTCCCCCCCTCTCTCTAAGCAGCAAGGAGCACTACTTCGCTGCACTGCAAAGAACGGGACTGGCTCTGAAACCGAAACCCATCGTCACCATGGACTCTGCGGCCGTGAGGAGACCCTGTTTCATCGAGGAGGACGACGGGCTGGCCTCCCTGGCCGATATGGAGGCCGGGGTCTCCGGGAAGCAATGCCACTCCTTCGTCTCCCGCACCCTCTGCTCCGCCAGGAGCGGCTTCCGGAACGTCTCCTCCGCCTACTCCGTGGCGTCCCCGAGATCTTCTTCCAGGTTCTACGATGCCAGGCTCGAGGATCACCGGCCCCATTTCCTGGAGTCCTGTTTCCTCTGCAAGAAGCCGCTCGGGAGTAACAGGGACATCTTCATGTACAGGTCGGTTGAATTTTCTTCGCTTCCTTTTTCTCTTCAGTTTCTCGCTGCTCTTTTTGCCTTTTCTCTGTCTCCTGGTTTGTGGAGCCGAAGTGATTGTTGATTTGACCCATGGAAAGTTTTCTGCTAGTACTGATTAGTGTTGGAGAAGAAAGTCCCGGAGAGATCCGGCGATTGTGATTTTTTTGGAAAGTCTTTTTGTGGCTTGATTTTCCGACTTCATTAGCAAATTCTTTCGATTTATTCCCGGGGCTTCCGTCAGTCTTTTTTGGTCTGATTTATGAAGGTGGCGTGTCTGATATGAGTTTGTTCCGTGGTGTTTCTTGCAGAGGGGACACCCCATTTTGCAGCGAAGAGTGCAGGCAAGAGCAAATAGAGACCGACGAGGCCAAGGAGAACTGGAACCTCTCCTCCTCCATGAAGGCTCTGAGGAAGAAGGACCAGAGGAAATCGACCTCTCCAACCAAAGCTCAGGGCTACACGTTCCATGCGGGCACCGTCGCGGCTGCTTAGAAATCAAGACATCGCTTTTTTGCGCGCTTAATAACTACATAAAATATATATGAACACGAAACTACTTCACATGAACCAACCCATGTCGCACAAAGACGAGATCTTTGGTTCTGGGTATGTGGCTGACCGAGGAGGGCCAAGGAGAGTATGGCAGGAGGAGGAGATCGACGATGATGACCCGACAAAGCAGCCCAAAAATGGAAATGAAAGGACGATGAGTAAAGAGAAAAAGGACCCATTTTGATGTTTTGTTTTCTCGATTGTGGGTGTATAATTTTGAGGGGATGATGTGAGATATACAGAGAGGTTGTGGTTGAGGGTCGTGGTTGTGGTGTTCTGGGAACATGCTCAATGAGATGGCTCTGGTTTTGGCTTTTGGTTCTTCTTTTTACGCTTTCTGTTTTCTCGGTTCCTTGTGTAATTTTTGTTCTACTTTACATGAGAAATCAAGAGGCTTCAGCTTTAGCTTTCGGTTCGGTTCAGTGGGAGTGAAAAACCGAGTTATTGAATCAAACGGGTGGGGGAGTTTGTTTCTGCGAACAGTGAGCCCTGCTCTGTCAATCAGGCGTTGTTCATGGGTTTTGGGCCTTTCTCGATTGTGGGTGTGTAGTTTTGAGGGGGTTGATGTGATATACAGAGAGGTTGAGGTTTGAGGGTCGCGGTTGTGGTTGTGGTGTTCTGGGAACACGTGCTCGATGAGATGGCTCTGGTTTGGGGCTTTTGGTTCTTCCTTTTTCGCTCTCTGTTTTCTCGGTGCCATGTATGAGTTTTGTTCTGCTTTACAAGAGAAATGAAGAGGCTCCAGCTTTAGCTTTCAGTTCAGTTCTGTTCATTGGAGTAAAAAATGAGACATTTAATGAAACAGGTGGGGAATTTTTCTCTTCCTGCGAACAGGGAGCCCTGCCCAGTCAATCAGACGGCGTTCATGGTTTTTTGGCCCACCTATTTGAGTGTTGAAACATCAGTTTCTTGACTTCCGTGGTGGAGGGAGAGAGGAGGAGAAAAAGTCATTACGGTCGTATGAACCATGTAAATCGAAATCGTCATGAGCATTCACTAGGTGGACCTCGGCCATAGAACGTTCCGAAGTAGAGGATGATCTCAGCTCTTTTGCTGGCAGTCACTCCTCAAAAGGAGTGGGTTTATATTTTACAAATTTTAATGTTTGATTTTATTGTGTGCAAAATGTTAGATATTTTGTAATATATATATGTATATAATATGTAAAGGCAAATAAATGTTTAGAAAATCATATATGCGTTTTTTTTTTTTGTAAATTTTTTAGAATTCTTTTTGGATTTTTTTAGTTTGGAACGGGGAATAAGAATTGCAAGTATGAAAGTAATTTAGCTGTTTCACGTATGGGCTCCCAAACAAACAACGAGCAGATCAGATTGAACAGGACATAACAGGCCAATGCCGTGCGAGGCCCATGATCAGCTTTTGCCTCTGTTTCGTCACGAAAACTCGTTGTGCGAAGAAGAATAATAAAGCGCTCGATCGGGCCGAACTCTTTGTGACGTTTCTGATTTTCTTGGAGTTCGTCCCGGAATGAATATTTGTTTTCTTTGAAATTGATCACTCACGTGTTACGTCTCCCACGAGAACGAGTGAACAAAAAGTATATTTCGTTGTCGACGGAAATGTTTAGATATACATTATTGCTAATAACGGAATATTTTTCATTGATTAATTTTTTTAAAGATATAAGGGCAATCATCTTTAGAGAAATATTCTCAAGACATTTATCTTATGCAAAATAGATGCATCCTCAAAGTCTCTATCGTGATTGTTTCTGAACTTTGTCTAAATTTTTTTTGGTGAGCATGCTCTGCATATTTTGTAAAGTTGAATACATATGTAAAAAGAGAAAACAATAGATTGAGAGTGGTCCAAAATGAAAGATGGCGGTTGCTTTTCGAGTAGGTGAAACGAACGAGAGAGTAATTATTTGTTGAGTGGCATGTAAGGCTGCGAATGAAAATCAATTTGTTCATTGGCTTAATTTTTGGCCATAAATAGATTTTTTTTTCGATTCCCTTGACGAGTTTTTGAGTAGAAAATAACGTTCGATAACGACGCAAAATTTCCATTTTTCGAAAAAAAATTTGTTTAATAGCTTCGATGTAGAATTTGTACATCGGCCGGTGGTGATGGCGGGCAGCGGTCGGCGGGCGATGAGTTATAAGAAGAATTGTTATTTCCGTTTATGTTCAAAAAATAGAAAAGTAGAAAGCAAAACATATTGCTACCGCTTCAATAACTAGAACCAAACATCTATATAAAATTAAGAAAAATAATACAAAGAATGAAAATGAGTGGCGACTCAATGAGTGAGAATTATATATATTGGAGGACAACTTTGGAAAATAAAAAAACGAACAAGCGACTCTTTTGGCTTGAAATATACTATTTAGGGCTAAGGCACGCGACATGCTGTCGTGCACTTAATTAGATAATTATGCATAGAAAGAAATGAGCACTTATGTGTAATAGGCGGGTCCAAACATCTATATAATGAGCACTAGTCGACCCTCACAATGGGCGGTAAGGGCCTGGGTGAAGACCATGACGCCCTCGTCGGCCAAAGTGAGGGCGTGCAGCCCCTCACCTAGGGCGAGACCATGATGTCGAGTAGGGGCGAGCATGATTCCGGTGTAGAACCCGGAACCTTAAAACCTAACTGATGGTAACGTATGGGTTCAATGTTCCAAAATATGTATGGTAGATTTTAGGTTTCAAAAATTAGGATATCTGTTTCAATGGACAGGTTCGAGGTTTAACATATTTTTTGTATTTTTTCTTGGTCAATGTTTTCGTGTGATTTTGCGGTGTTCCATGGCGTTAGATGGATGAGTGTATAATCTGGGATCACCAATTTCTTTCATTTCATAACTTGTTAATATTTCATATTTTTGTGTCTCTAAATATAATTTATGGTCAATGGATCGTGGCAATAAGTGGTGGTCATTGAAGGTGATGATTCATTGTAATTGTTCAATTAGTAATACAAGCGGAACCTGGATAGACCCTATAACCGACATTAGTAGGTTTCAAGTTCCAAGGTACAAAGGGTTGGTTCCCTATTCCAAAAAAATGAGGAACTTGTTCTCGTGGGTAGATTCTAAGTGCAACTTGTATGAAACTTGGATTGGAACTTGGAACTACTTATTTCTAATGTCTAGATCGGGTGAAGGTGTTGCAGTCCTTGCCCAAATCCGGTGAGGGTTAGGACACCCTCGCCTGTGGCCGGCGAGGTTTAGCTAGCCCTCAGTAAAAAATAAAGGCAAATAAAAGAAAAAAGAACAAAAAAATATAAAAAAATGTCTACATAAGTACCAGAAAAATGCCACGTAGGACGACCGATGTAAATGTTGGTGATTTTCGGTCAAAATTGGCCGGATTGACTCAATTGGCAAAATATGAAAATGTTTAGGATTAAATTAGCATGATTGAAAAATTTATGATTGAATTGGCACAAATATAATAGTTTTAGATCTTTTTTGGTGATTTCCTTCAAGAAAGAAATGAAGGGTAATTTGGAAAATATGTATTTTCATTTCGGTGGATATGGATATAAATGAAAGATTTAGAAGGCGGAAGAAGATGCATACGTAAAGCCATTTACCAATTCTCGAAAAGGAAAGAGAAGTCTTTAAAATAGGGAAAGAAATCACAAAAAGCCTCAAATTACGATCACGGTGATATGCCCGAATTGTTTTTCGCGACGTAAAAAACCCTAAATTATATCCACGGTGATATATTTACCTAAATTTTATTCTTAAATTTGCACTTACATGACATATTTAAGCCTCGTCAGATAATTTTCTAATCAAGATACAGTCGTTTTTATTATATTTAAGTTACATGGGCGTGTTTCTATGTCAATTATCGGTTTACTTTCCGACATCCGGGTAAGGTAGATTACTGACCGTTCTTACTGATGTCCATGTAGATAGTTTGGGAGTTTTATTGGATTTTCCTTTCAAAATAGAAAGACGGGATTATACATAAAAGCGCGAGAATTTTCCTTCCCTCCTCTGTTGGCGCCACACGATTCATCCCGCCCGCCGCCTCCGGATCGCGTCCCATTTCCGAAAAGGCCGAAAAGAAAGAAAAAGGGCCGACTCCAGCGCCGTATCCACTTCAGCAAAATACGGTGCGTCGATCTCATCGACGACCAATCTCCGTGGACCAATAGGGATCCTCCCGCTCCCGCGCCTTGCCTCCCACGTGGCAAGCTCCCGACGGGAGCCCGCACCCGGCAGACGAGAGGTCGCGTCGCAGCTGATCGCTCCGTCGCTCTCACCTGCCGGTCCGGTCCACCACCGAGGCCCGCCGCTGCAGACGTGGCCATCAAGGCACGAATATCTCTCTCTCCCTCTCTCTCTCTCGCTCGCTCCTTCTCCGTTTCTGCAGAAGACTCCACCGCCTTCGACCTCGCTGCTGCCGGCGAATCTGCGCCTCTCTCTCTCTGTGCGTGCCATCTATGTCTGCTCACCCCAATCCTGGCGATCGAGCTGCTTTCAATTCAATCGGAGACGGTCACGATTGAGCTGAACAAGAGAGGGGTGGGGAGGAGGAAAAGATGTTGGAGGATCAGGTCGCGAACCTCCTGCAGAGGTACCTGGGGAATTACGTGAGGGGGCTCAACAAGGAAGCTCTCAAGATCAGCGTCTGGAAAGGTATCGACGATCCCCTCTCTCTCTCTCTCTCTCTCCCCGCGTGCTCCGCTTGCTGTTCTTGTGTTTCGAGTGCGGCGGCGGCGATCGGTTTCGGTCGTGGGCGTGCGTGGGAGGAGAGGTAGCGAATTCAATGCCCCTGGAATTCGTCCATTCTCGATCGTCTAACTTCGCGAAGTGTGGTCGGGGGTGTGTGGACATGGAATGTGTGCTATTAGGAGATTGGAAATGGTTGGGTTCTGTGCGCGTCGGACGAGTTTCCAGTATCGAAGTTGTTGCTTGCAGGCCGCCCGCAGACGGGTAGCGCTTATCCGTCCAAGTTTTGAGCTACGATGGTTTTGCTCACGTACTGTCAGTTTATGTCTCGAGGTGCTGTACTGTGGCTTATCCATTTACTGAATTTGATAGGCCTCTGATTTTTGGAGATGGGTTCTGGAGTTCATTCTTTGATGTAATTTATAATGATAGCGTTGAGTCTACCACTTGTCGTAACTCTTGCAGGGTTGCCTTGGGCTAGAGTAGTGTTTGCTTAGCACATTTTTGAGGCGGGTTGGGGGGGTGGGTGGAGGGACTCTGCAGCTGCATCAGGACCATTCAATTTATTTTGCTCACTCAGCTTCACTTTTGCCTGACATATTTTGAGGTTTTCCTGCTGTTAAAGCGCATGTGTCATCCCGCAAGGTTTGAAATGTCACGAAACAACCCTGCAATATGTATGTAGCATATATATATTTTTTTATACTCTCCCCTCATGTGTAAGTCAAACTCTACATAAGCACCACATCGGCTGGATGACCGGAGATTGAACACAATAGCATGAAACTAACAAAGTTATAGCAAGAGGGAGTGTCAAGGTCTTGCTCTGATTCCATATGAATTAGGTTTCCCCCTAAAGTCAAAAGAAATGTGGATATACATTTGGAACTTTTTGCCGGTAGATTAAGCTGTTAGAGAAAGACATGGATTGTATTTTGTTATTTAACACTACCCTTCCACAAAGGCTGGTGGAATAACGAAGGCCTTAAGCATGTGAACTCGATATATGTAGACGAGAGAATTCTTGGGCTTTATTGTATGACCTAAGTAATTGGTTTAAGGAGAGTACAAAGAGTTGAACTTCGGACCTTTGGTTTCCATATGATTTTGAAGTTGAGCACATAATCATCCATTACTTGAAGACGGGTGCACAATGTATAATTAGCATATTCTTGACATTTTTTCAGTACTTGGTGTTGTATTTGTGTAACGATGAGGCTCGATCCATATGGGCCAAGTCCTAGAGTAGTAAAAACCGCAAAAGGTAGTGACCATTTGAGGGTGGATCTCATTTTTGAATCACTTAACAAATCCTGTCTTTCAGATGTAAGACTCTCGGGATTCTTCAAACTCTACCACTTAAGAAATTGTGTTCTCTTTAGTGTTGGCTTGTATTGTGTAACGATACTCCCCTATTCGATGTGTGATTCAATCCATTCCTGTCTTTGGCACCTCCTGAAAACCTGCCAAGAGCCGCACTTTGTCTTAGCTCTCTTGGCCTGTGATTACTCCATGTTCTCACACGAGGCGGTGACCTTTTGTTACGCGGACTTGACTTATTGTTAAAGTATCCCTCAATTTTGTCTACGAGATTTGTATGGACCTTTTATAGCTCTCCTTCCACCTAATGGCTTAGGGCCTAGTTGTTCACATTTCTGAATAAGCAAAAAGTACCTTTTCACTTTCCCACCAAATTATAAAAGGTTTTTATTTTCAGAAAATTGTGCAAAAGTTATATGTGGATGTATGTATCAACATTTGAGTGTTGTGAAAGTTTCAAGAATTTTGAATTTCATAAAAGGTCAAAGTGCATGAGATATGATATTCAGATCAAGCAAAGAATAAAAGGTAAAAGTCAGTTCCAGTAGGTCGTTAATTTTTTAGGTTGGACTTTCTAACTTGGTACCAGGTCAGGTTTTGTCCCATTTTTGTTTCGTGTGTTTGGGCTCCTGCTCATCAATTCCACGTGCTGTTTTAGTCTGCTTTGCATGTGAGAGGGGGTGTTGAAGTATCCTCTCATTTGTTGATGGTTTTACTTGGGCCTTGTATACATCTTGTTCGCTTCCGCGTAATGGTTTAAGCTTGTAAAGTCGACTTTCTAACACTTATGAATCTCTTAATATAATATCTCTTAGTAGGGGTTCAAATGTGTTGGGTCCAAGGGGATATTTGGTCCGGCCTGAATTGATTGGCCCCGAGTTTTCTGGGCTCGGTCGATAGGCTGGCCGTAAAAATGAAAAAATGGTCCGGTCAGAGATTAGTCTGACAAGGGGGTTGTTTTGAGCATAAGCATAAATTTTTCTCTCCCTTTTCTAATACCTTTCAAGAATATCAGGCATTATCAAAATTTCAAAACTCTAACATACAATTATCAAGTAAATGATGTCAATTTACTTAAAATTCATAAAGTTCATTAAAAGAAACAATCTGTGGATCTCAACTATACCAGGGTAATTAACTGTTTGTGTCCCATTTGATGTCTGATGACTAATTTCATAATTTTTTATGGCTTTATTAAGTTTTATCAATAACAAATCATTCACCTTTAAATTTTCAATTTTAATTCTTCTAGTTTTAAAGATACTTTCAATGTTTTAGGCTGGTCCAGGCCAATTCGAGCCTGAGCATCTCAGGCCCAAAACACCTGGACTGGCGCAAAGACTAGCCTGTTCTGGCCGGTTTAGTCCAGTCTTTCTGGTCTCCGGGCTGGAAAGTACAGTCTGTTCTTCTATGGGTGTGAACGTTTGAGCTTAATGATGCTTTGCCGATGCATACTTCTTCATTTATTGGTGGCTTATGCAAACTGGTTGTTTGGAAGTGCTTTTTGAGAGGTGTTGCGTATGTGTTACTTAGTTACTTTTATAGTGAGAATAAAAAGGTTGCAGCTTTCTAATGAATAGATAAGCTAGATTGCAAGTATATTTGTTCATGGATGGCTTCTTTCAACAAAACTCATCCCTTAGGTTGTTGGAGAGCATTTAGAGACTTCATATCTCTCAAAGAGAGAAAACAAGTTTGAAATGCTTGGTAATTCCACAGATTCTTGATGACAAATCCATCTTATTATTGGCTGTGTAGTAGGTGATTACTCAAACAACAGATAAAACAGTTAAGCTTTTGCGGATGAATGCCTTGGTCAATGAAGCCATTACCTTTTGTTGTTTCTAGTAGCATATAGTCCCGCAGAATATACTTTGCGAGTGAGCCTGTTCTTTGCATTTTGACCGTCCAGGGGTATTACACACTTGCTCTTGAAGCTTTTCGCCGAGGTGCATGTTTGGTGTTGAACTTGCGAACTTAATTTTCTTTTTTGGGGTGGTGATGCCATGCATAGTGTTATAATGATGTTATATACAGTTGTAAATAATTCTCCTTACAAGTTAGGACATTTAACTGACAAACTTGTGTATAAATAGGTGATGTGGAGCTAACAAACATGCAGCTGAAGCCAGAGGCACTCAATGCCTTAAAGTTGCCTGTGAAGGTGAAGGCAGGATTTCTTGGTTCCGTGAAACTTAAGGTTTGTGGCTAATTTGGGCTGTAGAATCATAGTCAACAGATAATCATATAGTATCTGATGTAGCATCTCTGATATGGAGACACACTTTGTACATCATTCTTTTTAATGTAAACTTTGGTATTATTACACATGCATTCTGCACCTTTCTGCATCTTGCATCTTAGAGAAATTCTACTGAAGAAGAAAAGGTTAAAAATAACGAAGTAGCTAATGGAAGCCATCAACTTCACTTCAACATTTACAATTTAATTGTTCATGTGATTGAGCTTGTAAAGTCAACAATTTCATTGAATGAGAGTTTGACTTATTCTTTGCCTTGGGGACTAAATTGGTTAATGGGCAGTCAAAATTGTAACAGTAAATCAATATTATTTTTTTGTTTATTCTTTGTATTTTCCTGGTGCATTCGAACAATTTCTTTGAATAAAATTATATAAAAAATCGTTAGCAGATCAATGTTATCCTATTTTTTTTGAACTTATAGTTGGTCAACTGTTACTTCTAATTTACTTTCAAGTCATAATATCTTTATCCTCATCTATTGCATTGCATGAGAAGTTTTGCAACATTATACCGGAAAATGCTTCCTGTGCATGGCACAGGGTGTTGTGGCTAGTTCACAGTAAAATGCTCAGATCGTCTGCTCTACATTGTGTCAAAGGAGTACTGTGTGATTTTTCTTCATATCAGAGTAGAGGTAGAGGGGCACCGAGAAAAGGTGCCATTTTTTTCTCACAAAGAAACTGCTTGGGGCTTATGATAACAACTAATGACTTACGGAGGCAAAGTGCCTAGGAGTGTCTTTTGGTATAAACAAGCAGCGAAATCTGTTTTTACTCTTTGCTGTTCTACTGTACCTGGTTTAGGATGCCATGGAATGATGTGTAGAAATTAATAAAATGTAAATCAAATGCATAAATGCTGACCAGCACGCAACCCCAGTGAAAAAAGAAGATAGGTGTATTTCTCTTTAGGATAATGCTACCCAGCTTCCTGCTTAGGTTAGATGGCTCCGTTTGGGCTCTGCAGACCATGATTTTGGATGCCTTGAAAATGTTGGCCTTTTTTATTGCCCATTTCTTCCACATTGTCATCCGGACTTGAGTAGCATGTAATGAATATGGACTTTGCAGTGACTCTATTTCAGCACGTTCTCCTATGCTGATTTGAACTCGTACGTATGCCTCAAACATATGTTTTGGGTGTTTTATGCAGTGCTTCCTTTCTTTCTTGAAATTTTTTTTGTGATTTACTCTTACTACTTTCTAGAGCTAATTAACTATGCAAGAGCTTGTTGACGTATTTCACCTTATAGGTTCCTTGGAGCAGGCTTGGCCAAGAGCCGGTATTGGTTTACCTGGATCGCATTTTTTTATTGGCGGAACCTTCGACAGGAGTTGAAGGTTGTAGTGAGGATTCGCTACAAGAAGCTAAGAAAAGCAGAGTGCGGGTAAGACATGGTGAGCCGTACTTTATTAGATGTCTCTGTCAGGTGAAATTGTTATAGTTGACAAGTTAACTCCTCATATGGAAAGAAATGGAGCTTTGCATAATGACGTTACTCCTCAGGGGCAAAGGGTTGCTGAAAATCTTCTCTTTTGAATTAGAACTATGATAAACTTAGTTTGTCTGCTGCCGATAGGAGTTTGTGTGAAAAATGGAGGACTTTTAGTGCCAAACTGAGTGCTCGAGTGCTCCTGCTGTTCTTAAGACGTATGTAGGCTTGTTAATGCAATTAATCCTCCCATCTCTTTGGTTTTTATGCACAATGAAGATAAGTTACTTATTGGAAAAAAAGACAAGTTAACTCCTTTTCTCACTGTTACAGGAAATGGAGATGAGGCTGTTGGAAAGGGCCCAACAACTGAAATCAGAAGTGGTAAGACATGTGCAGACCATTTCATGAAGTGATAGACAGTAAAAACTGTCTGAAAAGCTCATTATTACCACGCTCCCAAAGAAACGATGGAGAAAGTGTAGATAAAAGGAAGGCAGCCCCGGCCCTCCCAATGCGTCATTGCATCACATAACTAGTCCTGGACTCCATGAGATATTATAGTAATCAACAGTAATGGAAAATTTTCATTGCTCATATTTGATTGAATTTCACTACATACTCAAATGGCAAAGTTGGCACCTTGAAGCTGCCATTTGTAGACATAGGAATCGAATTTTTAATGGATTACAGGAGGCCCCATGTATTGGATTTATTTTTGTTGGATTTAAATTTAATTGGGAAGAGATACTGTCATAAGAGTTGGGCACTTAAATTGCGATAAAGGATGACTAATTGATGGATGATAAACTACAGTGGAACCAATCAAGACTGTTGTTGATGATTGTGCATGAGACAACGAGTTTTCACCATCTCTTGAGGACTTCCTCATCGGGCAGTGGATATTATTGGCCTAAAGTCCTGGGAAAAATTTATGGTCATTCTTCTTTCTATCAAGAGAATTTCTTGGATGAGTCATGCACTCAGTCAAATCTCGTAAAACCTCCTAGAGAGAGGTCTAGCATTCTCCTGAGTCTAGGCTGGAACTTCAATATTTAGTTTTAGCGTGACGAGGTGGAAGGAATTATAGGAAAGGTGCTCCTGAATGAGATGTTCTCTGAATTGAAACGATTGCCCTCTGCTGTCGATCCTTGTCCTCTATAAGATGGTACTAAGAGAATCGCACTTGCTCGTGTAATGAGTTCCCTCACAGCTGATGTAAATGCGATCTGACAGAGATTGGTCGGGGTATAGCTCAGAGCTTTAGGTCATGTGGCTTTAGTCTCTAGTTGTCTTAGCTAGTTTGTGTCAGCCTTGGTTGTTTTAGTCATTGCTAGGCTTCCATTGCCAAGTAAAAAGTTTTTGTTGATGATCTCTTCTGGGACATGGCTCTGGTAATATAGTGACAATGCTATATGTATCTCTAGTTTGGCAGAGTCATGATGTGTCTTTTTTTTTTACGTTTAATGTTGTCAAACTTTTCTTTCTTTTCAAGAACAAATCCTGGCTGGGCTCGTTGATAAACACGATAATTGGGAACTTGAAGCTTTCTATATCTAATATACATATCAGATATGAAGATCTGGAAAGGTAAGAACTTTTTTCTTCATTTGATAATTGTCAGTCATTGGTTAGACAATATTCCTAACTGGTGTTGAACTCTTCTGTATGCAGCAATACTGGCCACCCATTTGCAATGGGCTTAACCTTGGAGAAGCTGATAACTGTGACTGTTGATGATAATGGAAAGGAGACATTTGTTACTGGGGGTTCACTGGAGCGCATTCAAAAGGTCACCATCTTCTCTTGTTGCTGCACTTGCAATGTTCTATTGTTGAAATAATTTGGTTTTGGTGGACTTAGAGTTTCACAAGCTTTTGTTGTGGATAATTAGAATTGCTAGGTGTGCGATTGCTTGTAGAGCTAATCTGTTGCTGAAAGACAGCATTTTCAAGTCCTAGAATTTTTGTAGAAAATGCAAATGGGAATCGGTCGTTTCATCTGTTGAGGGAGCAGACCCATAATGCATTTTTTTGATTCTTTGCCTAAAATTTGTTGATGTTCCTGTCCTGATTTCCTCCTTGTGTATGTTCCAGTCGGTCGAGCTTGAGCAAATAGCGCTTTATCTGGATTCTGGTATTTCTCCCTGGCAGTTGGACAAACCGTGGGAGAATTTGCTCCCTGCAGAGTGGGTCCAGGTACACAGTTACTTCAGCTTGCTTATCATCTGAATACTCATCAAAACTAATGGGACAACCGATTTTTCTTGTGGTTCTCTGCGAGGTGTAGGTTTTCAGATTTGGCACTGATAAGGGGAAGCCAGCCAACAGGCTCACAAAGAAGCACACGTATATCCTGCAACCTGTGACTGGAAATGCAAAATATGTAAAATCACGGCCAAATGAACATAATGATCAGCAACCTTTGCAGAAAGCAGCAGTGAACTTGGACGATGTTACTTTGTGTCTTTCAAAGGTTCTTCTTGATCATGTTTTGTTCTTACTAATGGCTTTATAAATTGGTAAGAATGTCCGTCTTTTGCAGGATGGATATAGGGATATGCTAAAATTAGCGGACAATTTTGCTGCCTTCAATCAACGGCTGAAATACGCCCATTTTCGTCCACTTGTTTCTGTAAAATCTAGTCCAAGTTCTTGGTGGAAGTATGCTTACAGAGCAGTTTCTGACCAGTTGAAAAAGGCCAGGTATCCAAAATTCTGATTTGTCTGTTTACGTAATGCTTTCAAAGATTGTTTATAAGCAACTAGAATTATCTTCTGGAGAAATGGAGACCTTGGCTTGTAGGATAGAAACTAGAGACCACCAAGAATAGCAAAATTTTATGGTTCACTTGGTAGAATGTTGCAATTCATTAGAGGGATGTCTTTTCCTTTGAATCCCAAGACAGAATCTTTTTCCAATGCTAAATTTCATCTTCAATTCTGTTCACTGAGACAAAAAATAACATCTTGGACCACCATTCTATCCAAAATATAACAGGAATAACATTGATCATATATGTTTTGATTGAGCTTTTACTGAAGGCTAGTTTGCTTTAACAATAGCCTATCCTATCAAGCCTCTTCACATCTACAGTTTCTTTAAATTCTTGCGTATGACTGCATTTGGCTGTCTGCAAAGTTTCATTTTTGTTGGGTTTACAGTTTATCGGGACCGAGGAGTGCACATGCATCAGTGTTATTTTGAAACGTTGTTCAGAGACTCAGGATTGATATTTTTACATATAATATCATGTTGCCGGGAGGGCAAATAACAGAGTAATGGCATGTGATGGTTATAGGAGCTTTCGTATTTGAGGTGCAACAATATCAAGATAACATGAAAGAATGACGAAATTGATTTGGTTCTTTCTGATAGACTTTCAACCGCGATTGCTGCGGTTCAACTCATGATTCAAGTATTGCGTTATGCCTAAAGGGTCAATTTAAAGAGTCTTATATCGCAGACTTTTAATTGTTGGGGCTCTTGGTATGACCACGTAAGTTTAGTTCATCGTTCACGGTAACTCCACGTATTTGGACTATTGTATTTGCGTTCTTGAATGTCAAGAAAATCGATTTGAGTTTTTGCAGAAACCAAACCACTGGCTCATAAATATTGTTGAATTATTGTCCCACATCGCTTGATATTGGGTCCTAAATGCTCTTTATATGCGTGTAGTCTCCCTCTATCTATCAGCTTAAGCTTTTGAATTAGACTTTCTAATATTGTATTAGAGCCAGTGCTGTCTCTTTCGTGAATGTGTCTCCACCCCCCATTAGTCAAATTCCATGGGCCACTCGTAATCTGGCCTGCATGTGAGAAGTGCGGTGTTGAATTATTGTCCTACATCACTTGATAATGGGTCCTAAATGCTCTTAATATTCATGTGATCTCCCTTCACTTATTAGCTTAAGCTTTTGGGTTGGACTTTCTCACAAAGACCTCTTATATAAAAATCTGTGCTGTCAAATTCTTTACTGTGTTCATTTGGGGGCACAGAATTTTCTAGAGATCTGGAAGCCCTTATGTAAGCATTGCGGTTTTACTCTTTCGTCTTCGTATGTTGGTCTTTTGATAGTATGACTTTTGTAGATCACTTATAAAGTTTTGGGCCGTTCTCGACCTGTGCGACCAATAAATTTCCTTGTTTTTTTAATGCTTTGTCTTCCCTGGAATAATGCGAAGATTGCAGCAATTTAGTGTCTTTTATTCAGTGAGAAGAGTCCTTCAAGTGCCTGATTCCATGAATTGCATCGAAATAGATTATCGAGCGCGGTAACTCTTAGGGAAGTCATGCCTGAGGGCTGGGTAACTCTAAGGGAAGTCATGCCTGAGGGCACAACACGTGGATGGTAGTTAGGAATGTGATGCCTAGGCTGTATGCTAGACAGGGTAGTTGTCTTTGTAGAGCCTGCCAACAGTGTCCAATCCTCAAAGACAGGATCATTTTTGCCAATTGGTATGGCATTAGAATATAAAATTTTCCTGAAACGGACCAGAAGCATTCTGACTCCCTAAGATTTTTTTTTTCCAAAAGTTGAAAATCCTTCTCTTTTTTCTGTTATGGAGCATGTCTGGATCCCTGTGGATATTCTTGGGGAGTTTGGTTCAGCTTGACAGTGTCAATCCTGGAAGACAGGATCTTAGCTGCCATTGAGGTGTAAAATAGACTTTTTGAATTTTCTGACATGGAGTGGAAGCATTCTGACGCCCTGAGATTTGTTTTCCAAAAGTTGGCCATCCTTCTCTTGTGTGTTGTCTGGAGAACGTCCAGACCCCTGTGGATATTCTTAGGCAGTTTAGTTCAGCTTACATAGTATCTTGCAGTGCTGTTTAATACCTTCAAAAGATGCCCTTTGATTCTGTGGACCTTCTGGTTGCCTTTTTGCGTTTGGGTATTCCTTTTCTCAAATGTTAATGGAACTTAGTGTAGTCTGTTTATTTTGAGATTTCATAAGCTTTGCCAATTAAGTTCATATTGTAAATTCTGAGAAAGCATTGATCTTTGTTGCAGTGGCAAATTGTCATGGGAGCAGGTTCTAAAGTATGGAAACTTAAGAAAAAAATATATCTCTCTTTATGCACAATTACTAAAATCTGATCCAAGTCGAGCAATAGCAGATGACAATGAGGAAATTGAAGAGTTAGATCGTGAACTTGACATTGAATTGATTCTTCAATGGAGGTACAAGGGCTCTCCTCAACTTTCTTCTTGTCCTCTTATCATATATGAACTGCATTAATTAGTAGCAGCTGTTAAGTGAGCCTCTAACATGTTCAGATCTGGTTTGTTTCTTCTCTCACCAGAGTACTAGTGTCTGGAATTCTCCCTTTAATGCTGCATCTTCTAATTTATTTACCTTTTGGTTTCTTTAGTTGTGTGGTTCTTGTCTGATTTTATTTTCATGATGTGCATTGCTATTTGTTTGCTGTAATCAATATACATTAACCATTACAGTAGAGTACTGCAATTTAATTGTATGGCTAGTATCATTCGCTACGTTTGAGAAAGAAAGAGAAAGAAAAAGAGAGTTTTCATAGACATTAATTGTGTAAGCAAATTGTGCCTGTCATTCTAGTGAAGCATTATGGAAGGAATTACTTAGGGTTCCACTTTGTTGGCTCCATTGCTTATCACCCTCAAAATCTTATTCCTTTATCTCTAAACTGAAGCTTAGCTTTCTGAGGGGCAGGCAATGCTATCTGACCTCTGCAAGAAATGGTGTTTAGAAAGGTGTTTTTACCATCATTATGCTTAACCGATTTCATTTTTAATCTGAGGTTGGGCATGAGATTCTAATTTTGTTGAAGAAACGAAGGGTAAAATCTAATCATGGTAGTTAAGGACCATGGAAATTGTTTGTTGTTGTCACATGGCAAAACTTGCACACTTCCTTGCTTTCTAATCGCATTTACTAGTGCATAAAGTCGAAGAAAAATGACCTTACCCTTTTCTTAATATATAAGTGCATTAATCGATTGATGCATTTTATGTATACAGAGACTTAGTTTGTATCGGTAGAGAATATTATAATAATGATGTTTAACTGGATAGAGAACTAAATGGTTTAGTGAAAGGGTGACTAATGAAAAAGAACTCGAAGAGTGATGGTCTCATATGGTCATGCCATGTGGCACAATAATATGCACGAATGACCCACCTCTGGATGTGAATGATGAAAGACAACTACGATGATGATAGTAGTAAATATAGTGGCATTGCTAGCTAGTGCATAACCCACTTAAGTGGGTCTTCTGAGCATCCCCAGAATCGGCAATATACCTTGTGGTGTCTGATGTTGGAACTTCTATACAATTCTGGCTTCTTCTGTAGGATGTTAGCTCATAAATTTGTAGAGCAGTCGGCTGGGATGGATCTTTACTTAAGGAAGCAGAAGGAAAAGAAGTCATGGTGGTCAATTGGATGGTAAATATCTGTTACTAGATATATGATGTCTTTTTCTTCTTCACAAATTTGCATTGATGATGATTCATTTAGTTTAATCTTTGCTTATGTAGGAGCAGGCCATCTCTTAAGGACGGAAGTGAAGCATTTCATTTCAGTGAGGAAGACTGGGATCAATTAAATAGGATCATAGGGTATAAGGAAGAAGATGCTGGCCAGTCTATGATTATTGATGAAAAGAAAGATTCCCTTCACACTCTTGTGGAAATTCATATGAAGCACAATGCATCGAAGCTTATTGATGAATCCTTGGAGAGCCTTGCTGCATTGTCTTGTGAAAGCCTTAATTGCTCAATCAAACTTTATCCAGAGACTAAAATATTTGATATAAAAATTGGCTCATACCAATTATCATCACCAAACGGTCTACTGGCTGAAGTAAGATTCTTGTGCTTTATGATGAATCTCAAGATCAATTGACAACTCTGTAATTTAGTTCTTCAAATATAAGCATTCTTCATCCTCTCTTCTTTCATGCAGAGTGCAACTTCTAGCGACTCTTTAGTTGGTATCTTCTGTTATAAGCCCTTTGATGCTAAAGTGGACTGGAGCATGGTCGCCAAAGCTTCTCCATGTTATGTAACTGTACGTTTAGTTTTGGACATCCATTTTTGTTAATTTTTCTGTATATACTCTTTTCTGATCATTCAGTGATTTTCACCAGTACCTGAAGGATTCTATCGACCAAGTCATTAAATTTTTCGAGGGCAATTCTGGCGTCAGTCAGAAGTTAGCTCTGGAAACTGCAGCTGCTGTGCAGGTTTGTTAGTCTTGGAACATGGTTGTGTGCTCCTTAGTACTAATCAAGTTTGCATTCCTTAGGGGTCGAATATCTGTTTTTATAGTAAACAATACCGAAGTTGATACCGGGACTGTTGGAGACATCAGGAATCTTTGACATTAGTGGAATAACTTCTTAAAGATGCTTCTCTTTGAAGGGAGGGAATTGAGAAATTGCACCCCGTGTTGGTATTAATAGGTTGTGAAAATGATGGCATAATTGCTTATATACAATCTCGTTTGTTCAGTTATCTTCCTTGAGTGTTCTTCAGCTTGCCCATTGCTTGATTGAGAGAGAATGCAGATTAACATATGAATTTTACATCCTCAAAAAAATTGTTGACTCCTTGTTATAAATTCCATGTTGTATTCTATTTAGCTGGTCTGACCAGGATTTTGCATTCGAATATTGGTTTTATATTGTTTCTCTATATTCTCAGATGACAATTGATGAAGTGAAGCGAAGTGCCCAGCAGCAAATGAACAGAGCACTCAAGGATCATTCAAGGTTTGTAAATTTTAAATGGATTGTCAAAAATGCCGCCGCACTTTTCAGGCATATTCTTATAAAACCATATTTTCATGCCTTTGGATGAAATTTATAAGCTGCTTTCCCTTATTCCAGTTGGCAATATTGCTAGATTATGAGGAAAAATGATAAGGTATATTCTTGATGTACATTGCAGGCATGTATTCTGGCAGTTTAAACTATTGGAAAAAAATTGTTGCTAAAAAATTAGGCTTGAGCTAAATTTGGGTTCAAGAGATTAAAGGTCCCAGGTGAAGAGCTTGTAAATATGTTGTGGGACTGACAGCTTAACATTGTGGCAGGTTCTTGCTGGACTTGGATATTGCTGCTCCTAAGATCACAATCCCTACCGATTTTAGGCCAGATGACATTCATCCAACAAAGCTTCTTCTTGATCTGGGGAACTTAATTATTCGTACAGGGGTTGGTCTATGAGAAATGATCATTTAATTTGAAGATGCAGGCAACAGAGCCAAATCTTACTTGAGGATTCTTACAAATGCAGGATGACAACGCCCAGGAGTCAACCGAAGAGACACTTATGTATTTGCAGTTTAAATTCGTACTAAGTGATGTATCAGCTTTTCTTGTTGATGGCGATTACTCTTGGAGCCAAACCACATATAGATCAGCAGGACCTACTTACTTAGGTGGTAACACTTTCTTGCCAATCATCGATAGATGTGGCGTTATCTTGGCGCTGGAACAGGTAGCAATTGTTATTTTTTTAGAGAAAAGTTTCTTGCTTGTGTGGCAGTCATGAGTTACCTATATCATTCTAGTCAGTTATTATTGCAAATTCACTGATGAAGGCAATTTTTCCCGACATGTCAGAATCGTTTAGAGGATCCATCCTATCCTTCAACAAGAATTGCTGCGCGGTTGCCATCATTGGGGTTTCATTTTTCTCCAGCTCGATATCATCGATTGATGCAGGTTTTAAAGATCTTTCAGGGTGAAGATAGTGATAGTTCAGATTCCATTCACCCCTGGAGCCAAGCTGATTTGGAAGGGTGGCTCTCTCTCCTTGTGCGGAAGGTTTGTCAAGAATCTCACTTTAAGGAGCTTATATGTCTTTGACATTCTAGTACCCTAGGATTTGATAACTTCTTCTTCAGGGTATGGGAAATAGAGAAGCTGTTTGGCAAAGAAGGTACCTCTGCTTGGTTGGGCCTTTTCTTTATGTCCTTGAGAGGCCGGAGTCTAGATCTTACAAGCAATACATCAGGTGAGATGCCAATTTCTTCTTGTATAAAACATGGGGTGCTATCTGGCTTTACTACTGGCAGGGATCAGCTGTTTCATTATCTTACTCGTCATTCTGCTCTGTATAGTACATGTGTTTGTTAGTATTTCTACTTTATGTATGGACTAAGTTAATACTTTTGTAATTAACATATTTGTGTTTAAATGGCTAAGTAGTCTGACACTCTCCACGTTGGGATTTGGCCTAAGGCTAAAGCTTGAAACTCTATTCATAAATGCTGGGTAAATGCGTGGCTTGGAGAGATTCAAGAACAAGACCTGCTTTGACATCATGTGGAAATGTTTAGAACACGACTAACTTATCTAAAGGATAAGCTTGCTGCTTGATGAAGGCGTGGCTCCATATTTAAATATCGTTGACACTTAAAATATGACATTCATGTCATCTTTTTGACATGATAAACTACCAAGGGAAACAAAGCTAAGCTGATGAAAGTGAGAGGAATGTGATTATTTTTCCTCTACCCAAAAAGGTTTGTCATTGATCTGGATTGGTGAAATTGGATGACTTTATTTGAAGAGCTTGCTGCTTGTTTATTAGTTGTTGCCTTCCCACCAGACTATTCTTAATACTTTGGCCAATAACTTTCTTTGGCTCCCGAAGTACAGCATACTCATTCAATCTGATGACTGCGCAGGCTAAATATTTCCACAGTGTATCCATTTTCGTTTATGTATGGGGTGGTCCATTGTAAAGCCAGTGGAACTGCCTATAGATTGTATAAAACTGACAATTTTCTTAGGCAGCTAATCGGATCCTGGATAACGTGTGAATCTTCTCAAGTATCTTGCACTCTAGGAGTTTTCATTTGTCATTGACTGGTCACTGTTCTTCAGATAGTATAGAAAATATATTGCCGATTTCAGAGGTCTCAAAGAGACATGATGACTCATGCTAATTTCTGCACGTGGTTTCGTGAATTTTAAGGGTTGAGTCACTCTTTTATCATACTGTGGCAGCTTGCGAGGAAAACAAGTATTCCAAGTTCCTGCAGAATTTGTTGGTGATGTGGACCATGTGGTGGCTGTTTCGGAAGCTGCACGATCTAATAGCAAGGTATTGCTACATTACCAAGAAATATCGTACGAGAGAAAAAGACTAATTTCTGGATCTTTGCTTGATTCAGGTCTGGGATGTCTAATATGTTTATCTCATTTTGTAGGTCGTGGAAGATGCAAATGCCTTAATCATGAGATGCGATACTGAAGAGTTGAGGAAACTCTGGCAAAGAAGATTGCAAGGGGCTATTTATCGTGCTTCGGTAATTTGGGCCCAATTTGATGCTTTTGAACTCATTATTGAGTTTAGAGTGATTTCTTTCTCATCCTTAATTGAAGATACCTTGACCTAGGCATTATGTGATGCTATTTTCTTTCCTGGTAAATATATTGGAGCATGTTCATCACGAATGGATTTAATGTTGTTGTATTAAAGAACTTGCAAGTTGCAACAGCTAATGGAAAGAGAAGGGAAAAGGGAGATGATTACCAAAGAATTGGACCACTGGCTGACAAGTGATAACTCTTTAGACTATTTGTTTTTGACAGCTCTAAATTCTCCGTTTCCTTGCCTGTATTTAGCCATACCTGAGTTATGAAAGCATTGACCCCGATTAGACCCTAGTTTTCAGGGGCGGGGACAGTTCGAGTTGAAATAGATATTATTCTAGGTCTTTGCAATGCACCATCAAAATTAACTTGCCTTTTGGGCCTTAGCATTAGAGCTTTCTCACACAAACCTTGCAGGGGTCTGCGCCAATTGTTGGTCTATCTGAAAGTTCGTCAGAGCTTGAGGACTCTGAGAAAGGAGATGACAACACTCAAGATACGGGTGTGGAGAAAGTGTTCATTACTGGTATTCTAGATGAACTCAAAATCTGCTTCTATTATAACCATCAGGTAAGCCTACACTTCCCTTTTTCATTGCGACATACTGTTAGCAAACACTTGGATGTCTGGCAGACTTGCTGTTCTCTGTAGCGTGCACAGGGCTTTATGAGAGTGCTGATTGCAGAGGAAAATCGTTTATTTGAATTTCGAGCTATTGGTGGGCAGGTAAACTGATATTATGCACGATTTGCCTGAGTACTGTTCAATTGACTTCTCTAAAGGGATGTGAATTTTCTGAAACAGGTCGAGCTGTCAGTTAGAGCGAGTGAAATGTTAATCGGTACTGTCTTGAGATCATTGGAAATTGAGGACTTAGTTTCTAGTAAGGGCATCTCCAAGCGTCGTTATTTAGCAAGATCTTTCATTGGAAGTGCTGATGTTTTATCTCCCTTTGACGATGTTAAGAGTCAGAGCATCAATAGCGATGACAGAGCAGCAAGTGAAGAAGATGATAAGTTTTATGAGGCACCTGAGAGTTTGGCTGATTCTATTGATTTGCCTGTGCAGTCATCTACGAGTTTATCTGATAACCAGAGAGCAGATTTCTCTCAAAGTTTGTCCTTGAAACCCCCAAGTTTCATTCGCACTCCTGGTCTTCTCCCTTATGACACCCATGAGACTAAGGGGGGCGATTCTGAATTAAAGGATACACTCAACAGTTTTGTCAAAGCCCAAATCATAGTACTTGATCACAACTCTGCTTTTTACAATAACATTGATAAGCAGGTGAGAAATTTCTTGTGTACAAATGTACATTCACTTTCTCTATTTGAAATATTAAATATTTTGCTGATCTTTTGTTTCAGGTCATAGTGACTCTTTCGACCCTGTCTTTTTTCTGCCGAAGGCCAACCGTTCTTGCTATCATGGAATTTGTTGATGCGATTAACACTGAGGATGAGAAATGTGAATCTTTCAGCGAGAGTTCTTCAGTAACTATAATCAAGCATGATACCCATGGTGAGGACATGGGAAATGATCACCACTCAGAGGCAGTCGAGGAGTCTGTTGTCAAAGGCCTATTAGGAAAGGGGAAGTCAAGGATCATTTTTAGTTTGACATTGAAGATGACCCGTGCTCAGATTTTTTTGATGAACGAAAGTGAGGCTAAGTTTGCTACTTTATTGCAAGATAATTTACTTGCGGACATTAAGGTAAATTGGTTGTTTTATCTTTGTCAGGATGGCTATGCATCCTCGGTTACTTTTAGTCCTGTTTGGCCTTGGGGTTTAGTCTTCCTTTCTTGGCTGATCAAATTCTTCTTTTATGTTAAAGGTGTTCCCTTCCTCCTTCCGCATAAAGGCAGCTCTGGGGAACTTACGTATCAGTGATGACAGCCTCCCCAGCAACCATATGTATTTCTGGATATGTGATATGAGAAGTCCTGGAGGCAGTTCATTTGTCGATGTATGTAGTTTTCTTCATTTCCTTAGTGTACAAGAAAGTTCTCTTCATTCATGTACTCCTTTGTTGATGTATGTATTTTCGTTCATTTCCTTAGTTTTATTTTTTAATTGTAATTTCTTCCCTTAATGCTAACTGGAGATCTTTATATTCTCTGATTCGCAGTTGCTTTTTAGTTCGTTCAGTGCTGATGATGAAGACTATGAAGGTTATGATTATGCCCTGGTGGGCGAGCTCTCAGAAGTTCGTGTAGTGTATCTTAATCGCTTTATCCAAGAGGTAACTTGTGTTAAAATTACTTGGATATATATATCCTCAAATTAAGTTCTTTTATAAGCCATGAGAGTTATCATGCAGATTGTTAGTTATTTTACGGGTCTTGCTCCGGGCAATTCAAAGAATGCTGTTAAGGGGAAGGATCAGGTAACAGACTCTGAGAAGTGGTTTACAACAAGTGAAATTGAGGGGTCACCGGCTGTGAAGTTGGATCTTTCACTTAGAAAACCTATAATATGGATGCCTCAGCAAACAAATAGCATCGAGTGAGTTGTTTCTTTTTTAAAACTCGATACATTTGTTTGCATTCTTTTTGTCAGTTGCTGTTTCTCATGGCCTGTTACTTCCTACAGCTCAGCAAGAGTTGATGATTTGAAATATTTTTTTACAGTTACTTGAAGCTGGACATCGTCCATATTACTGTCCAGAACAGTTTTCAGTGGCTTTTTGGCAGTAAAAGGGAGATAAGTGCTGTCCATCTGGACATATTGACAATTTGGGTAATAGATTCCTGTTCTTGTGATTATTGAGCAAGTTGTTTGCCAAAAATAAAAAATCACTATTCTATAGGTTATTGGATGGTTGCATCTGAGATGCAAATAACAAAATTATATGCTTCTGAATCAAGGGCTGCTTCATTTTGTCTTTCAAGACAATTTTTTTTCTTGGTTGCTGTTATGCTTTTGCAGCATTTTTTATTAACTTTTTCTGTTTTTTCTTTGCGTAATGTAGATTGAGGACATCAACTTGAATGTTGGCATTGGTACTGAGTTGGGGGAATCAATAATTCAAGATGTTAAGGGGGTTTCTGTTGTCATCAGGAGGTCACTACGAGACCTATTGCACCAAGTTCCCGGTTCCGAAGTCGCCATCAAGGTAATCCATGTTCATGTTGGGGCTGGGTTCTCAATCAAAGAGACCTGTATTGTTTGTTCCTCATTTTCTAATTGTTTCTTGTCATAATTCTCTGCAGATTGAGGAAATCAAAGCTGCTTTATCAAATAGGGAGTACCAGATAATAACTGAATGTGCACAGGCTAATTTTTCTGAAACACCTAATCTTGCGCCTTCTTTGATTGATTCTGGGATATCTTCATCTGAGGCAGATGCTCTCATACCTCAAGTCTCAGATGTTGAAAATGCTACCCGGGATGGTGAATCCTGGATAACGACTAAAGTTTCTGTGGCTATTAATTTGGTCGTATTGTGCCTGCGAACTGGGATTGGGGGAGACACATCCCTGGCTACTGTGGGAGTAAGTTTTTATCCTGATAATGTTCCTTAACCGTAAGTTCCTGGAAATTGCTTGTGGTATGAAGAATGTCATTCCATCTGGCATGCTCAGAATCAGAGCCTTTTATTTTGCATGGGACATCAACCTCTTCATTATGCACGGACTACTACACTGTGCTGTTAGATGCTACTGAACTATGTCATTGTTGTTGGATACCTATTCTTGAATATTTTTAGCTGAAAACAAATACATTTACATCATGTTTTGCAGGCCAACGGTATGTGGCTTTTATACAAATCTAACAAAGCAGGAGATGGCTTCCTGTCAGCATCACTTGATGGTTTCACGGTGATGGATGATCGTGTTGGTACCGAAGAGGGGTTAAGGTTGGCAATTGGAAAGCCAGAGGACATTAGAAATAGTCCAAAAAATGCAGCAATCGATTATAAGAACTGGAGCAGAGATTACGTTGATGCCACAAATGACAATGATGTCAAAATAGTTCCTACAATGCTCATTCTTGATGCAAAATTTAGTCAGTCATCATCGTTTATGTCCCTTTGTGTTCAGAGACCACAACTGCTTGTTGCTCTTGATTTTTTGTTTGCTGTGGTTGAATTCTTCGTTCCATCCATTGGTGATGTCTTGTCTCATGAAGATGGTGAAAAATCACTAGCCTTGAATATAGTGGATGCACTTACTCTGGATGAGTCGGTGTACAGGCAACCCTCTGCTGAAATGGCGCTCTCCCCTCAGAGACCTTTAATTGTTGATGATGAGAGATACAATCATTTCATTTATGATGGTCAAGGTGGAACGTTATATCTCAAAGATAGATGGGGTAGAAATCTCTCTGATCCTGGCAAAGAGACATTGATATATGTGGCAATTGGGAAAAAACTTCAATTTAAAAATGTCATTATTAAGGTAATTTCTGCCGACTTTTTGCAATTTGTAACTGCCTATCAAGAATAATAAGTATCATTTGCTTCTGCAGGATGGAAGGTACTTGGATTCTTGCATTTTGCTAGGTACCAACAGTAGTTACACAGCTTTGAAGGATGATCATGTTTACTTAGAAGAAATTGTTGGGGCTTCTTGTGGAACATATTCAAAGGAAGATCTTAATCAGGAACTCCCTCCAAACAATGCTGTTGTAAGATCCACGGAATTCACCGTTGAGTTGCAGGTTAAGTATTTATTCAGTTTTACTGACCTTTGCCTTTTCTTTTCTTCTATGATTTTATCCTTTTTATTTGAGTTCCAGGGAACTGTTGGTAAAAATTTTAGAAATTGTTGTTGCATATACCAGGGGCAGTTGTCTAGAAGGATTGATGTAGGAGAATATGTCCCAAAGCAGGGAGCTCAACTTAGTGGAGAGCATGAACGGAATTTAAAAAGAAATAGCTCAAATGGCATCATATGTGAAGCTTCCTAAGCATCGCACTTGGGTTTTCTCAATGACCGCACTTAATAAAAGAATTGCATCACACACGTTGAAGCATTGGAAATAATTTTTTTTTTTGTATATATACTCTTCGAAAAATTCCTGCTCCTAGTAGAAATAAAAAATATATTGTAAAATTTCATATGTCAATTGCTAATTGTTCTAAAAGCTTAAGCTATTAGACAATGGTGCGGTTTAATATTTAAATGTTGTAACTGGCTTTGGCGTAAGACTGAAGCATAAAAATATATAATTGGTTCATATAAGGGGCCTAGAAAGATTGAACTCAGACCTCCTACTCTAATACATGAGAATTTTTGTGAGACCACTGCAATTGTTTAAAAACTTAAGCGGATAGGTGATGGTTTATTTTGATATTTAAATGTTGTAACATCTCAAAATGAAAGACATAATCAAAATTCTAATCTGTGAGAAAGGAAATTATGACATCCTTCTTAGATAAGGAAAAGCAAATTAAGAAATGCTATTAGGACTCAAATCCTAATTAATGTGACTATTATTTCAACTAGGATAAGAATCCTTTTAGGAGTCATTGTTGGGTTGTGAATTGATGCAAAGGTCCATCTGCACTGAAGTTTCATAAGAACGGCAATATTTGAACAAGTAACAATCTTGTGGGCTGCATCAAGTATTTTCCCAAGAGAAGGGAGAAGCTGGACTATACGGGCTATCAATATATAATTAGAGAGCTGAATAAAATAGTATCAATGGTTGTGCTACGTGTCAAAATCCCATTTATTCTAGTCTTTTGTATAAATGGCCTTAATCAATTCACCAATGTGACATGTATAGAGCCCATAGATGGTTACTTTTTATTAAAGCACTTTATTTGATAAACTGAAGCACAATGAAGAATAAGAAGGATTTTATTAAGTTTCATATTTAGTTTAAGTAGGATAATGTGTTTCTTATTTCAATTATGTTTCTTGTTTATAGGTATTTTTTTTCAACTAGGTGTAGAACTTTTGAGAGTTCATATACAGGGTTGTTGTTCTTTCTTTCTATAGAGTTGATAATTATTTGAATTTTGCAAGTACTTGCTTTGGTACCGTGTGATGCATTTCTTCTCTTATGTGCGATGCCTAAAGATTTGTTATTTGTTGTGGGACTCGTCCTCCGACATTAACTTTGGTATCTGAGCCAAGTTTGTACTACTCTGGGGAACAATGACGATTCCAAAGTTAGCGAGTTGAAATCCCAGTTGAATGCTTTGCCTAAAGATGTCAAGCTACAAAACAACAAACTCAATCAATTATCAGAATAAATAAAAGGCTGTTAATTGCCCTAAGAGCGCAACCAACCAAAACAAGATCATCCAGTGTCACAAGAATCCATGATTGAGGATGAAGAACTTGAATCACATGACATAATTGATTGGAAGGACAAGATTGAGAATGCCGATGAATCCAGGATAGAAGTCAGCTCAAATCATATGTGCTTTTGGTATGGAGAACTAGGCCGTGTTGCTTGTCTATGTCTAGTTAAGTGCATGTTGGACAAAACAAGAAGTTCAAGGTGGCCGTAAGATCGCGTAAGCATAATTGAGGATATGGATTTCGTGATACCAGCCAACTTTGATCATCAATATAAGTTTGATCATGGCTCTTTCTCAAAACATGCCCTAATTGGACTTCTTCGGCTCGAGGGACATAACTTCTCATGATGTGGATGAAGCTGGAAAATTCAACTGTTCAACATGGCAAAACTCGCGGATGAGTTTTCTCCAACCAGGGGAGAATGATTGAGCCAACAAAATCATGCAAGATGATGTTTGTTCAAATATTGGCGTTTCTACCAAGTTTTGGTGAAGATGGACTTCAAACATCAAATAAGAGCCTGAAGTGATTAGGGTTCTTCTCGTGTATTCTTTAGGACTTGATTCTTTTATTGAGTTTCCATTTTATGTTAAGCAGGATGCAGTGTTTCCTATTTCAATCTTGATTTCTGTCTATAGGTTTTCTATTTTAACTAGGAGTAGGACTTTAGAGAGTCTATATGTGGGGTTGTAAGTCTTTCTTTTCAATAGAGTTGGTGATTGTTTGAATCTTTCAAGTATTTGCTTTGGGATTGTGTGATGCAATTCTTCTCTTAGGTGTGATGCTTAAGAAACCCTAGGTGGGATATGAAGTTTTGGCGTGAAGTCTAAAGATTTGTTCTTCGTTGTGGGATTTGTCATTCTTCATCAGTGCATCTGGTGCAATATAAGTTATTCTACCTGGACATTTCCAGGACGGGCTTTTTATCCTATCACCCATTCCATTTATACTGATTCAATGAATTCATTGAACTTTGTGGATCAATGAAAGGCCATCTGTAAATTGACAAGAAGGCCACAATGGCACTTCAGATTTTGCCTTTGGAAATGAGCACATGTATCCTTAGGTCTGAAAGACTAAACTGGTCTGCAGTTTACTTAGGAGAGAACCAACTGTGCATTGCTAAGGTCTGAAAGACAAAACTAGTGATATCCTAGCCAATTCAATCCATAGGCTCACAAAATCCAGTAAACTCATTGATTCACTCTTATTGTAGCTCACCTGTATTCTGATGTTTAAGCTGATCCAATTCCGTGGTCATCTTTCACCATCTACCTTTATCTGTAAACACTGTTAGATCTGACAGATGTACTTGTTGCAGGCTATTGGTCCAGAGCTTACCTTCTACAGTGCTTCGAAGGAAGTGGCTGAGTCACAATCACTGGTATTGTCTAACAAGCTTCTGCATGCCCAATTGGATGTATTCTGCAGGTCAGTACACTTGTGTAGAGTTTTCATCATTTGGCATTGTTTTGGATTGTTTTTACTACGGGTGAATTCATGATGTGCACTTTCTTCACTAGTTCTTGATTGCGCTGATTGGTTGGAATTTATGTGTTGTGTTGTTTAACATTATTCTGTTTTGTTTTTTTTTAAAGTTTATGATCCAGAAAACTCCAGGCTTCTATTTTTAAAATGCAATTAGGACGTGTGTAGTGGACTTGTATTTTGCTGGACAGAATCCGTTCGAGTCTGTAACTACTCAGTAATGTTTGAAGGATCTGTTTCTCACTCTATTCCTTTATTATATATTGATGGAATGCATCCACAGATAAATTAAATGTCAAAAAATCTCTTTTTCACCCTCTATAAATAATTCAAGTGTAAAAAAATCTCTTTTTCACCCTCTATAAATAATTCATCTTCTCTAAATCCCCTGAATATCTTGTGCTTGGAAAGCTTAAGCCTGGTTGGTCTTCAGAGTTTGCCATTTTTTATACCCCATTTGAGACTGGGAAAATAGCCAGACATTTATCATCTTGATTCCTTCTTTGGTTCAACACTTTGGAAGCAAAAGTTGTGATTTATAAATAGAATGTTTTCCTAAATTGGTGAAGAATATCTATCTGCATATTCAATTTTTCTGTATGAATTGCTGAGCACTATTTTGACTGGAATTGATGCGATATTTGATGCAGGCTTGTTATGAAGAATGACACCATTGAAATGAGTGCAAATGCATTAGGTTTAACTATGGAGAGCAATGGGATCAGAATATTGGAGCCGTTTGATACCACTTTGAATTATTCAAATGCTTCTGGGAAGACTAAGATTCAGTTATCTGTTTCCGATATATTTATGAATTTTTCCTTCAGTATCTTGAAGCTCTTCTTAGCTGTTGAAGAGGACATCTTGGCCTTTCTAAGAATGACATCGAAGAAAATAACTGTTGTCTGCTCTCAGTTTGACAAAGTCGGGACTATAAGAAGTATGTCATTTGTATTTGATTCTGTCATTCTTTTATATCTTAATACTAAATGCTGCTTTGCAAAATTTCTACATAGTTTTTGGAAAAATTATACAAAACCCCCTGAACTTTGGGGGTAGTGCACGTTTGCCCCTAAACTTTCAATTCTTACACATTACCTCCCTAAACTTTCAATTTGCCACAGCTGCTGACCCTCCGTTTTTCCATTCGCATGGTAATGCACATGACTTTTAAGAAGTTAAGTATGTATTTTCATCTCATTTTTTAATTGAAACAAATATAAATGATAATTTCAAAAAAAAATGAATATCAATGATTATATTTTAAAAATATAAATTGTTAAAGTTAAATTATGAGTATCAAATTTTTGTTATTTGACTATTTTGTTATTGAGGCAATTTTTTTTCCCTCAATGTGTTTTTTTCCTTTAAATTATCTTATTAGTTCAACTAATATTTCATCAATTTGTAAAAAAAATTATTTTTTAATATGATTAATGATGTTTTTTATGATATAAAATTTTAGTTAATTTATTTTTCTCTATTTTTGTTTAATTGTTCATCTTTTACAGAAATCAAGGGTAAAATACTAGATTTTATTAAAAAATCAGATGGAAATAGAAAGTTGGGGGAAAAAGTGTGTAACTGTTGAAAGTTCATGAGCAAATGTGTGCCACCTCCGAAGTTCAGGAGATTTTTGTGTAATTTAACCTAATAATTTTGATAGAAGGATGTTTAAAGTACCTCTAGATGTCTTATAGCTTCTTTCACATTAACAGTTTGGTTGATCCTTCTCTTTGTCCTGAGACTCTATTGCATAACTCCAACCGTATATCTCCACCTCCCAAAACCTTGACGGGCTTTAGGTAATGGCTAGACTAATTTCAATGTATACCGGACATCAAGTTAGAGTTCACTGGTTCTTGAGAAAACAGCTCAATGGAAGCCATGCAACATTGGTGACAAGCACTTCTATTGTTTTTTCAATTTCATTCTTCCTTCTACTACCTCATGTGAAGTTTCTGCCAGCTTGATGTGATGACAACAGTCCACTGTGCTCATAGTATAAGTGGGTGGCTAGAATGGATAGCTGAATTCTGACTTCTTACCCAAAGCTGGAAAGTCAATGTCAGCTGTGTAATTTCCATGGAAATTTGCCAGATGTCCTTAGATCTCCAAGATGATTCCAAGGCCTTAACTTGTCACAGTCAAAAGTATCAATGACTCTATTGGAAGGCAGCCTCGAGTAAACAGACTTCATCTAATTTATCCTGAAGATGTAGTTAATTGAGCAATTCGCTCCTGTGTTTTATTGTAGTGTATGACTTCTTATATTGGCACTAAAGGATAGTAAAGGAGATAGAATGAATCTCAACTCCTGTCTTATAGTCTCCAATTTTTGGTTATAGGTAAAGAAACTTCATTCTTGTATCTCAGTGTGAGCTTCCACATCCTTGACTACGCAATATTTGGCCAACAGCCAATAATTCTAGCCTAATTTACTTCACCTTGCAGATCATCAGAATGGCCAAGTGTATGTGTTCTGGAGGCCACGTGCACCGCCTGGTTTTGCTGTTCTTGGGGACTATCTGACGCCAACGTAAGTGAGAATACTTCTGTCTTCTTAGAAGCATTTCCTCTTTCTCGAATATGAGACTTATTACACCCCACTTGACAGGGAAAAGCCACCTACAAAGGGAGTTATAGCTGTCAATACGAACTTTGCACGAGTAAAAAATCCTCTTTCTTTCAGACTTGTCTGGCCAACTTTAAGAGCTGGAGTCAGTTCTGAACAATGGTCAAATGGTAATGAGGGTTCATTGAGGAGTGTTGTTGATGAGGGAGACACAAGCTGTTGTGTATGGTTTCCTGAAGCGCCTAAAGGTTATGTTGCCCTTGGCTGTGTGGTTTCACGAGGAAGGAAACAGCCCCCGCTCTCTTCTGTCTCTTGCATCCTGACTTCTTTAGTCACTCCTTGTCCATTGAGGGATTGCATTACTATAGGATATGACAATCTGTAAGTGGATATATTCATTCAGCTCGTCACCACAAGCATATTGATTTACTATTCCTCTTTTTGCTAAATTCAGTTCCTGCTGCTAAGAATTAGAGGTCAGTTTGTTTATTTATTTTTTTTGGTAAGTAAAAGTCAGTTTGTTTATTTGATACTGCACTCTCCTGTTTTAAGGATTCACTTTTTAATCATGTTGAAATAAACTTAGTGTTATTAGAAATTAGTAAAAGGGCAAGTCTTAATTAAGTTTTGGGTGTCTCTCTCACTCTACAAATAGTTTCTTGCATGTACTCTTTCAATTAAGTCATTAAGTAAGAGATATAGCCTTTACATATTTCCTCTGTCCCTCTCTTTTAAGATCCTAGAATATTTACAATCATATTTGATTTGATCTAACGGGAGAATCAATCATTGACCTTGATCTGAAGTCTACTTCATAAATTGATTGCAGATGCTCATCTACTTTACTGTTCTGGCGTGTTAAAAACTCAGCTGGTACCTTCTTGCCAGCGGATCCTACTACTGGCCTCTTGAATGTAGCATATGAATTGCGTCATTTATTGTTTCCCATTCTTGATTCGCCCAAGGCCTATAAAAGTCCCAATAAAAGTCCCAATGCCCAAGCTTCTTCTAGCCATATTGACACCCCACAACCACAAAGATCAATAGGTGCAAGCTCTTGCCGGCGATTTGAGGTAATTGCTGATTTTGAGTTGGTATGGTCGAATCGGGCCTCAAATTCAGGAAGGAGACTATCGATATGGCGTCCCGTTGTTCCACGGGGAATGGTTTACTTTGGAGACATTTCTGTTCAAGGGTATGGCGAACCTCATTCTGAACTTTTATGATTTCGATGTGTTTTTAATGATTATATTGCTGTTCATAATTTGCAACAGATATGAGCCTCCAAGCACATGCACTGTTCTCTGTGATACTGGAGACGAAGAGCTTTTCAGAGCCCCTTTAGATTTTCAACTGGTTGGTCAGATTAAGAAACAAAGAGGTGTGGAGAGTATCTCCTTTTGGGTGCCTCAGGCTCCCCAGGTTATGTTTCCTTAGGTTGTGTTGCCTGCAAGAGCATACCGAAGCAATATGATTTCAGTGCTTTGAGATGCATTCGCAGTGATATGGTCAGTGGTGATCAATTTTCGGAAGAAAGTTTGTGGGATACATCTGGTACCAAAACTAAGACAGAACCATTCAGCATTTGGGCAATTGGTAATGGCTTGGGAACCTTTATTGTACGTAGTGGCTTCAAGAAGCCTCCACGAAGATTTGCCTTAAAGCTGGCAGATTTGACAAATGGTTTAGATGATACTGTCATTGATGCGAAAATCAGAACTTTCTCTGCAGCACTCTTTGATGATTATGGTGGTCTGGTGAGATCTCTTATCCCATTTATCTTTAAGACTGCTTAGTTAACCTAATTGCAATGGAAGCACTGGCATATGAGTCCTGATCATTCTCTAGATACAGGATTTTATTCTATAGCAAGGGTTGATACTTACAGAGTTGGGGCTCTTGCAAAGTGTCAATCACCAGGAGCTCCTTGGCTTGAATTCAATGAGCCTCGATTTCTAGATTAGTTAGATCATTAGATATATCTAAGGACCAATGATTCCAAAAGGTTTGAAGGTCAGCCTACTAGCCTTATTTGGAGACTTGTTCTTAAGGAGATATTGACAGCCCATTCAAGCTTCAAAGGATGGGAGGGAAGAGAAACTGATATCATTTCTTGCAGATAATTAAAGGCCAACCTTCCCCCCCCGGGCTCTCTCCCTCCCTCCATCCTTCCCATCCCCCCCATCCTCCCTATCTCTCTCTGTCTGAAGAACCCTCCTGCTTTGTCGGTGTGTGTCTCTACAATGACATTGCTGCATGAAACATTGTTGCTGCCACTTGTATTTGGTTTGAGTTTGGCTGTTTTCTTGTCGATTAAAATATGTGAATTTGTTTCTCTTGTATAGATTAAGCTATCTTTTCCGTATAGTCCCAGTTTGCTAATTAATATATCGCTGAACTTTTGCAGATGGTTCCCCTGTTTAATGTTTCTCTAAGTGAATTAGGATTCAGTCTACATGGAAGCAAAGAGTGTATAAATTCCACTGCCAGCTTCTCCTTGAATGTTAGATCATACAATGATAAATATGAAGCGTGGGAGCCACTGGTTGAGCCTGTTGACGGGTTCCTAAGGTTAGCCATCTTGTACTGCATGTAATCACGTGTCAGTCACTGCTTTAAATACCAGCTGGGACCAGCTGGTTCAACCTGTTGACCAAGACTGGCATGGCCTCCGGTTAGGATCATAATTTTATTCCTTTTGAGAGCGGAACCAGTCACAACTGGCCTAAATGGTCATACTTTTTCAGTATGACTGGATCATATCAGTGAATTTTACTGAGCCTTAGACTTTATAAAAGGAGAAGGGTTGCTGAAACAGTGATTTGAACACCTGCACCCACGGATAAATTTCAGTCACTCAACCAACTGTGCTGAGCACCCACATCTGCCTTTTAGATGGCAAATGAGTCAATTAAAGCTGAGCCGAAGAATTTCTTTCATTGTTGATTTGCGTTATATATATCTATATCTATATCTATATATTAATTATTTTAAGTGACCCTATTTGAACCGATCGGTTTAAGCAATTGTATTGGTTGAACCAGTCAACTGCGTACAGTTGGCCATCCGGTATGGCCGCCCTTATGGTTTTAAAAACACCGGTGTCAATCAAAAAAGCAATAGAGAAATTGGACTGATCATGCACAGTCCCATTCAGTTGTGTGTGGAAACTACCTTAAAATATTGATTTTTCACATGATCAAAAGAACTGCCTAAATTATATGTCTTGGTGATCGTAATTCTCATCTTGTTTTTCGCTGCAAGCATGCATTTGGAGAATAAGAATCCAACAAGCCGATTCTTTAGCAAGCTCAGTACAAAGAACTGTAGTACTGTGATATCCTGAGCAACCTTCGAAATAAATGATGTGAAAAAGGCACGGTGATGGTCTCCCTGACCTGCGACATTATAAGAGTAATTGTCCCTGCTGCTGGAGATAAGGAAAGGGATGAGGGCGTAATCTAAATTGGTCCTCTTTCCGAATCATTGAACATCTTATTGCACTTCAATTCTTCATTTGTGTCCTGGCGCCCAGGGAACATCTTAATCTAAATTGTTTTTTTCCCCTTTTGGGGGAGAAACTGGTTCAGTTTTGGTTTGACAGTTCTTGGTCCTGTTTGCCTCCTCATTGTTGTTATTGGAATATTGTTGCACTCATTAGCAATATCATCTTCAGCATTCTCCTTCGAACTAATGCTGCTTTATCTGCTGTAGATACCAATACGATCTGAATGCCCCTGGTGCAGCTTCTCAATTGCGTATTACTTCTGGAAGAGATTTAAATCTAAATGTCTCTGTATCCAGTGCCAATATGATCATTCAAGCTTATGCAAGCTGGAGCAATCTAAGCCATGCTCATAAATCCAATAAAGTAATAGTATTCCTCTTCATTAATTTATCTTCTTTCTTCTTTTTCACATATTTAATGTTTTCTTCCCTGATGAACCTTCTGACCAGATTCTCTGTATTCTTATTCATGGAAGAAGCAGCAGAGAGAAGAAGCAGTTTCTTCAACTTATGGGGGAGGATCCATTATAGGTGTTCATCACAAGAGAGACTACTTCATCATCCCGCGGAATAAACTTGGCGAGGATATTTTTATTCGTGCTACAGAAATCAGGGGACTTCCAAATATAATTAGGATGCCATCTGGTGATATGAAGCCACTAAAAGTTCCTGTGTTGAAGAATATGTTAGATTCTCATATGAAGGGAAAACTTGGAGGGAAAGTCAGAGCCATGGTGACTGTACTTGTAGCAGATGCCCAGGTTAATGTCTTCTACCATCTTTATGGCATGGGTTGCTTTAACCTCGAGTTTAAAATAAGTATTTCTGTCCATCAATGAGAAAGAAGAGTTGCCTGATTGACCAGATATGATGTTTATCAATCTACAAGGGGAACTTGCACCATTAGGAATTTATGATATGGAATATATAGTTGTTGATGATCGCACTGTGGTCAAGGTAAAGTTCTCCTTCCATAGGAGGCTGATGTGCGCTAGTTTGATCTTTGAAACCTCGGTTTTTGCATGGCGATAGCCTTGAGATGTGGACAACATGAATAGAGTGCCTCAATTGTACCACTGATGCTTTTTTGTATTGCCTTTTTGCTTTTGCAGACAAGTTTAATGATTAGAATATTCTTTATTTTCATTGCTTGTTACACGCATTATACTCTAAATGTGCTCTTTCATTCTGTGGTTTAATTGTCAGCACTATTTGTTCATAACATAACAATGTTCCTTGGTCCTTGCTGAGACAACCATGTTTGTGAGAAGACCTACCTGATAATTCTATCTGATTAGAGTTGAGTCTGGAAGTATAGAAAACATAAGCAGTGCCTACAGTATCTATAAAGTACAATATTGAGGTGCACTGTGAGTAGATATAAGATTTTCAATGAATCTTCTCAGAATGACTTAAAAGCTATGAAAAAGTTCTCTGTACTGATGAGATACATGTTTCACCATATGGTATTCTGATATAAGAAGAACCAGAATAACTAAATAAAACGAATGTTTCCATGCACATATTTACTGAGGTTGCTCATCAGATGGTTCTTTGTTAATGAACCAACAGATCTTGTTTTATCCTTGCACGTACACAAGAATTATATAAAATCTGTTGTTAAATTTTGACCTTTAAAAATATGATCTGCAAATGAGTTAAAGGGTGACCTTACCCAAAAAAAAAAAAAGTTAAGGGTGCTATGTCAAAAAAGTTCCATCAAATCTCACATCTAAGAAAATTGGGCAGAGACCATTGGATAAAAGAATTATTTTAACGACTAGATGTTCTTGGAATTTTTAAATAATCTCTTACAACTTCCATAATCGAGCTTGCAATTATTGGAGACTAGGGGTGCGTTTAGTAACCATTATGTTTCCGGAAACAATTTTTAAGCATTTGAAGGCGTTGGTAACAACCCAAAATTTCAATTTTTGAAATAGAAAATGAACAGAAATGCGTTTGGTAACTATACAAAATTTCTTTTTATTAATAATATTTTAAAATATTTTAAGATTTCTTTCTTTTTTTTCTTTTCTTTTTTTCTTCTTCTCCTTCTTGGCCGTGGCCGGTTGGCCGGCGACCGGCCATAGCCCAGGGCCGGCAAGGGCGAGGGCTGGACACTCGCGGCCTGCCAGGGCCACCCTCGCCGGATCTAGCGAGGGCTAGACCTTCGCGGCCTGGGCAAGCGCTGGAAAAGGCCGGTGAGGGCCTCCCTTGCTGGATCCGGCGAGGGCAACCCTTGCCTAGGCCGCAATGGTCCAGCCCTCGCCCTCGCTGGCCCTGGCTTGTGGCTGGTTGCCAGTCGCCGGCCACAGGCTAGGAAAGAAGAAGAACCTACCACAGCCAGGAAGGAAAGAAGGAAAAAAAAAAATTCTCTTCTATTTCCGATTCTTGTTCCCAGAATCAAGAAGCAACCTTTTTTTTATTCTTGATTTTATTCCAAAACTAATTTTGGGAACAAATTTGTGCCTGGGAATAAAAAATTTACCAAACGGATTTATGTTCATTTTTTGTTCCCGGAAACAAAAGAATAGAATTAGTCACTATTTGGCAAGTTACCAAACGCACCCTAGGTTTCTCTGACCTGTAATTAATTCAGAGAAGCCAAATTGGCTGCTTTTGTTGATCAATCTCGTGGTGTGTAGCTGATGTTTACTGTTGTATTCTATATTTATTCTATTTACAAAGGCTCTGTTTTGCGTAAAACTTAATCTGTAGTTTTGGAAAAAAGGGTGTATCTGATGTGCAGATTCCTGTAAATGCACGGGCTTTTTAGCTAGTCGGTGAGTGTAATCCTCAGTTTACCTGCATCGAATTTATTTGTCTAGAAGCATGTTGTCCATTGCTCCGTGGCTTTAACACTAGGAGTGTTTATATCTTTTCTTTTATTTCTTTTGTTTCAAGGCTTTGATAGCTATTCCATATGTGTTTGCTGCTATTCTGTAGATCTTAAGGGTAGAAGGATCAACTTCCAAACAGTATGCAGTGACAATACGACTTATACAAGACCAAAGCATCTCTAGTGAATCGTTGCTCAAGCAGCAAAGTGCACGCACACGCGGAATTGGTTCAGAACATTCCTCTTCTTCAGAGCAGGAGCTGGTCAATTGGGATGAAATGTTCTTTTTCAAAGTTGATTCCCCTGTATGTATAACATCCCTTTTTCAAAGTCGAATCCCCTAAAATGTCCATTTTTCTTGTACTTATAAGATAATAAGCTTCTCAAGTCTCAAGAAAGTCAATCTCATACTTGCATGGCGAGGAATTTCTCACATGATAAATGTGTCTGCTTGACCAGTGGACATATATGACTAAATCAGGAGAAAACTTGGAAGCTTCTCTCTTATTTGCCTAAACACTGGATATATGGCCTGATCTCTCTGTAAAATTGTCAGTGGCATCACACTGATCACTTGTGCTGTTTATCTTAGTTCCCATTTTGAGTTAACTGTATTAGTCTGCTTCCACTGTGGCTTCTACTCCTATGATGCGTCACCAACTTCTTTGAGTCTTATTGAATCAGCGTAATAGATTTAGATTCTAGTACTTTACTATAGTTATGAGCAGTGTCTTATTGAGAGCATATGTATTACTGTGATATTACTTTGGAAGTCTGTGTCACCCCTTAAAAGATTCATATTAAGGTGCAATGAGTGCAGTCCTGTTTGAGGGATCTGATGTGAAGGAATTGAAATGGTCCCTTATATGATTACTATAAGTTGAGCTTTGAAAGATCAATTTTGAGGAGTTTGATGTTATGCACATATATCAAATGATGCTACCAGTTATTTTTGAGGACTTGACGCAAGATTATGGAGACTTTGTGAAATGTTGACTGAGATATGGCACTATGAATTTTTGCTGTGATTGGCCAAATTGGTTGTGGAAGTTTCATAAGGGAACTGGAGTAGGCAACAGTAAGGTTGAGACTGGTTGAGTACCTTCTTTAATGAGATACTTGGAACTATTGTGTGTAAGGTTCAGCGTTGGATTGATTTCGAGGTTTTCTTTGACAGAGGATTGATCTTATATTTCTAGCTACTCTGGGAAAATTCTCTATTTCTGCAGAGGTCGAGAACTTCTTAGTAATTGTCTGCCTGAGTGTTGCTGTGAGACCTCTCCATCTGCACTAGTACTAGAAAAGCTAGACTTATGAATTATGCATTGCAGATGATGTCATAGTCTTGAACAGAATCGGTAGGAGCAGATGTGAATTTCAAATGTAGATGAAGAGTTGTAGGATCTTGAATTGTCATTTGATTAGGTCAAGAGTGGGAATGTATAGTTAATTATGCTGAATTCTGCAAATGAAGAATCTGTTTGAGATTAAGATGCACCAAGGTAATGTGGGTGCATTTAGCATGAAGGATTTCAGATTTGTGCTGATGTCACTCCATTTTCAAAACGTGAGATGCATTGGAATTGTGTCATTAGGGAATGACGCTACAGCTGAGTTGGGTTATTTTTAACGAAATTGAATGCTGGGTAGTCAGATAACAGGATGCAGTCAAATAAAGTGTAGCTTTCTTTGAGATAATGAAGCAGATGGCATGGTCTAAAAAGGAGGCACATCTTTTGTTTTGAATGACCTGGTCGAGGATATGACCTAGGGAATATTAGTACAGGTGTTCGAGCTTGTTAATGTGGTCTAGTAAGAAGTGTTCAACAGAATTGTAGAGGTGAAGCAGATATAGATAGCATGCCCTCTCCACAGGTTGCCTTTACAGCTAAGTGCTTTTGCCATCAAAACATATGTCCATTATTATTTGTCAAATGGGAGTGTAAGGATTGAACCTATATTTCTACCTTTCCCAACTTGTTTGACATCATCAGACCATTAGATTGACTTGCTAAATTTCTACCGTAGTCTTCTTCAGCCATCTGAATCATAACTTCATTTTAATGTGTTTTGCCATAGACTAGAGGGATGTCAGTCCTTTTCTTGATATGCTGCTTCAAGACTGTACATGGTTTTTTTTATGCCAACTCATACTTTCATTTTGGTGCAGGACCACTATAAGGTGGAACTAATTGTCATTGACACAGGAAACGGTACTATTCTGATTTATATGAACTTTCAAATAATTGAGAAGTGAGATAGGACCGTAAAATTTGTAAGTTGCTTATTGTGTTTTTCAACTCATACGTACTGTCTCCGTGTTACAGATGACCATGTTTCTACCGACCTTGTAACGTCAAAATTCTAGCTGTACAAAACATATCAAAGTTGGAGATTTTAATCTAATAGATTGTACTTATTCTATATACAACAATTTAAATTAGCATGACTTTTAGTAGCTGATAAAAAATAATGCCGAATTTCAGTAAGTTTGTGTTGTTGTCTGGACTAATTATTGTAACCTTGTAGGCTCTTGAAGGTTTAGCTTGGGTGAGAGAATTGTCTGTAACTTGTATCTTCTTGTCACAGGTAATCCTGTTGGATTCTCTTCGTCTCCTTTAAAGCAGGTGGCAGAAAATATCCCTGACAGCTTAAGCCCATCAGCTTATTTGAATAAATTATCGTGGATGGATATGTTCTCTGCACAATCAGTGGTAATCTTCTTCTCACATGCTTTGATAGGATTTGTTCCAGGTCTCTACCCAGTAAAGTTTCTACATGTATGCAAGTGGACAGTGACACAGGTAGCGTTGGGAAGGAGTTTCTAAATTTAGTTATTCTCAATGCTTAATGCAGAACTCGGTTGAAGAAACAAAAGGTCAGAAATTGTGTGGGAGAATAAGGTGTAGCATACTACTGTCACCTGGATATGAGGTGGAGAATCCTGAGAATTCCTTTATGTCTGGCAAAAGATCTGGATTTATCCAAATCAGTCCTTCAAGGGAAGGTCCATGGACTACTGTCAGGCTAAATTATGCAGCACCTGCTGCTTGTTGGCGTTTAGGCAATGATGTAATTGCAAGTGAAGTAATTGTTAAGGATGGTGACAGATATGTAGATATAAGGTCACTTGTCACTGTACGGAACAATACAGATATCGCGCTTGATTTATGCCTCAAGTCCAAAATTTTGGATGATAGAACTCTTGATGATGCTACTAAGATTGAAGTGCAGCAATTTGAGGATGATAAAACTGAAAAGGATGAGTTCTTTCAGACAGAGGAGTACAAACCAAGCTCTGGCTGGGTTAGCTGCTCATTTGAACCTAAGAAACAAGAGCTAGGTGGAAACCCCTGGAACGTGAGTTAGTACATCATCTCTTCAGTGCCTCAGCTAATTGTTTTTTTGCCTTAGATGCTAGTTTTCATCACCTCAATTAATCACAGCATCTCATTAGCCTTTTTTTTCCCCGGGTATACCTATTCATTATTATATGTTCATCCAATTCAATGTCAAGTAACATCTGTCTCTAATAGTTCCAGTCTGTTATCAATTTTGATCTTTAGTATTCAAGAACTTCAACAGTTAGACACTAAAGTAGGCAGGAAAATGTAATAACAATGCTCCATCTTTTTTTTTTATAGCTGATCCTAGCGTTGGTTGAACCGTTCGAATAGTTATTGTGTTAGTTTAAAAGAATCTCTGAAGGTGAGCTTTGGCTTGGTCGAGCCATATTACCACAATGCTCCATTCACACAAATTTAGATTAAGTAGACCAAAAAAACAAAGAAATGACTTAATTACCTACTAGCAACAACATTTATGTACTTCCGCATTAATTTATATAGCTTATTAATTTGGGTGTACTTTGATATAAAATTATTAATTAAAGTAAATCAACCCATTGAAAAGTTTTACTTTTACTTAATTCTTTTTCCCATGATCTAATTAAAAAATATTTGTTCATTTTAACAAACATCATGATATTTATTTATTTTTGTTGAGTTTTGTATGCATCCCAAATCACAATTTTAAACGAAAGTATTGTCAACAGTGTATCGCCTCTTACTTCTGCTAGTATCTGATAATGTTCACGTTAAATTCTGTAGAATAAACTTTATGGGCATAGATTATGCCAAAGAAAAAATAATTGTATTGTTGAACACAGAACCTCGGTATATCTTTTGGCCATAAAATCACGGTACATTCGAACGATCATTTTTCACATGTTCCATTGCTGTTTCCCATAATTTACTTCTTTCTGTTTATGGTTTACAATTTCATCCTTGGTCTTTATCTCATTTTGTTCCCATTGATGATCATCTATAAGTTAATGCAGGAGAAATCAATCTCTGAGTCACCACCAGGTTGGAATTGGATTGATGACTGGCATTTGGATAAGACGTCAGTAACTACTGCTGACGGTTGGGTTTATGCCCCAGATGTTGAAAGTCTGAAGTGGCCAGAGTCATGTGATTCTCTTAAATCTGTCAATTATGCTAGGCAAAGAAAATGGGTCAGAAACAGAAAGAAAATTTCAGGTCATCAGAAACTGGAGATCTCTCTTGGACAGTTGAGTCCTGGAGACACTGTTCCTCTCCCTCTCTCAGGACTAATTCAGTCAGAAAACTTTGTGCTGCAATTAAGGCCTTCCAGAATACATGATTCCAATGAATATTCCTGGAGTTCTGTCCTGAATAGACTAGAGGATTCTGGTGAATTGAAAGGAATTTCTGAAATACGTGTATCAGCGCTGGTAGAATCCGATGAACTGTTGTACTGCACCCTGCTAAATGGAACTTCTTCAAATGGATCCCAAAAGCTATGGTTCTGTGTAAGCATCCAAGCAACAGAGCTTGCCAAGGACATTCGTTCAGATCCAATTCAGGATTGGAACATTGTGATCAAAGCTCCATTGTCTCTAACTAATTTTCTTCCTCTTGCTGCGGAGTTCACTGTTCTTGAAATGCAATCAGGTGATCACTTCTCTGCCTGCGCAAGAGGGATACTTTCTCCTGGTACACCTGTAAATGTATACCATGCAGACATAAGAAGCCCATTGTTCCTTTCATTGCTGCCACAAAGAGGATGGTTACCAGTGCATGTAAGACATCACCTTAGCCTTTACACATATATGTAATATCTTTCTTCTCTTTTTCTCTGACAATATGTATGCAAGATTTGCTTAGGTTATAATGGACTCTTACTCCATCCGCTTCTGACACTGCCTTTACAGGAAGCTATTCTTCTTTCTCATCCCCATGGAGTTCCAGCAAAAACAATGAGCTTAAGAAGTGCTATTAGTGGCAGGTCAGTGATAGCAGATTTCGACCTTTCTGTTATGCAATGCTTTTGTGTTCGAACCACCTTTTCTTAGGTAGCTTCATGCCTTATGATATTGTTGTCTGCAGGATAGTGCAAATCATTCTTGAGCAAAATTATGAAAGAGAACAGCCCATGCTGTCAAAAGTGATTAGAGTGTATGCTCCTTACTGGTTTGAAATTGCCAGATGTCCGCCTTTGACATTGCGATTTATAGATATGGGAGGGAAGAAATCTACCAGGAAATTTGCTCTTCCTTTTCATTCTAAAAAGGGCAATGGAAATTTTTTTGAGGAAATAGCAGAAGAGGAATTATATGATGGTCACACTATTGCCTCTGCTTTGAATTTCAACATCTTGGGCCTATCAGTGTCTTCTTCTGGTGAAGGGCACTTTGGACCTGTGAAAGATCTTTCTTTGCTCGGGGACATGGTATGTCTGACATGCACAGAAACCCTTTTTGTGCTTTTTTGGAGAGAATATCCTCACTTAGTTTTTCTCTTGGTCCTCAGGATGGATCACTGGATATTAATGCCCATGATGCTGATGGGAAGTGCGTGAAGCTTTTTGTTTCTACAAAACCATGCCCCTACCAGTCTATTCCAACAAAGGCAGGCATCTTTTCCTTAATTCTTTGGTGCATTTCATATGTTGTTTTCCTTCTTATATTTTTATCTCCTTTGCAAGTGAAAGGAGTGAGAAACAATGAGATCTTTTATTATATCCGCATTTGTTTATTGCAGGTCATCTGCATCCGACCATTTATTACTTTCACAAACAGACTCGGTCAGGAAATCCTGCTCAAGTTAAGCTGCAGAGATGAAGCAAAGATTCTTCGTACATGTGATTTTCGAGTCTCCTTCCCTTATCATGATGACAATGGACCTAATAAACTCCAGGTTGGTTTCCGATTCCAGCCCTTATTACTGGCGTAGCTTTGGTAGATTTTTTCCTGAAGAGGGTGCTGACCTTTGAATGTCCCTTACGGTGCAACTTTCTTGCTGCAGTGACACAAAGTACTGATTGCACTTCCCCCTCCCCCTTGATTTAGCTTCATATTATGATGTGGCTTGTCTTACCTCTGGAATTGCTAGATTGAATTTAAAAGAATGAGCAATAGTACCGCTTATTAATTTGTGGCTGACGAAAGCATCTCGATGCATGTTCTGCTCTACCTGCCTGCATGGAAAGTCTACTTATTGTAGTCAAGGAGGAGGAACTCGCTGCAGATGGAGAGCATAAAAAACTATTACCATGTTGTGATAAATGAAATTGGTCAAATAAAATGGAAAAATTGATGGTATATTAGATACAGTGGCGATGAAAGGGCCTAGAGTTGCAGTCTTTTGAGAAGAGTCCATGTGCTCATGTATGAATAATTTTTGCTTTAACTGATTCATAGTCTCCCTTTGTACGAGAAAACATATAATTCTTTGAGTGAGTGATCAATTGAGTTTTACTATATTTCTAGGTTCGATTAGGAGATACTGACTGGTCATATCCAATTCAAATCACAAAAGAAGATACCATTTCATTGGTTCTGAGGACCCAAGCTGGCATTCGGAAGTTTGTGAGAACAGAAATACGGGGCTATGAGGAGGGATCACGGTTTATTGTTGTATTCCGCCTCGGGTCAGCATTTGGTCCAATCAGGTAGTTTTTCACTATTGAACTTATTCAGATGAACTAACTTATATGTGAAGTCACTCTAGATGTTTTGGTTTGTAACCATGTAGCTTTTGGGAAATGCTATCGGTCTCTTTTGGTTGCACGGTGTTGTAATTGACCTATGATAGCTAATCTTGGCTTAAATAGGATGGAGAACAGGATTGGAGATAAAAAAATCAGCATCCGCCAGGCTGGATTTAATGAGAATTATTGGATTCAGATGGAGCCTTTCTCCACAACAAATTTCTCTTGGGAAGATCCATATGGCCAGAAATTTATTGAAGCTAAAGTGGACGATGGTACTAGTGGAGTTTGGAAATTCGATTTGGAGGAGTCTGGGCTTCACTTGGTAGAGCAAGGGGAACTGAAGATGAAATTTCATGTTTTTGAGATGGTTGATGTCAAAGTTGGGAGGTTTGTAGATGACAAAACCTCAAATCTAGATGAAAATATGCTTCTCACATCTACAGGAAATCAAGGAAGTACTCAATTGCCAGCAAAAAAGCAGAATGAAGCGACTCCTCTGGAGCTTATAGTGGAATTGGGAGTTCTAGGAGTTTCTCTTATAGACCATAGGCCAAAAGAGTTGTCATACTTGTACTTGGAGAGGGTCTTCATATCTTATTCAACCAGCTATGATGGGGGGACAACAACCAGGTTAGAGAGCATTTGTATGTAAGATAACTGTTTTTTGGTTGTTTTAAAGATGTAAGATTTAGGCATGTCATTCCCTTTTTCAAAACCGGTGCTTCAGCCTGGAGATTACACTTCCTGATGATAAGTAAACAAGAAATCTTTTAATTCTCCATGCAGTGATACGCCATCTTTTTTGTTACTAATTGCAGATAATTTCTTATCAAGCTCCTAAATAGTAAGCAGCTTTTTGGGAGGGCCTTGCCTGTTATATGGTTGCAACTTTAAAGAGCAATGCGTAATGGCATATGTCAAACTGTTTTTTATTTATTATTATTATTTTTTGGTGAAGTTGAGCAAGTTGTTACATGCAAGTGGACATGAATTTGTGGATGATCATAATGCATGCTGCAACCACTGTCTAAAATTAGTGAATCTCAAGGAAGAAGCATTTTATGTATGGTATTGTGAATGCAATTTATTTGAAGATAGATGATTCTGATTTTTCTTTTACCAGAAGAAAAGAAAGAGGTAAAGGACATCCGCATCTGATGCTTGCTTCCAGCAGCTTTTCTGAATATTGAAACATACCTTCAACTTCAGAAAACTTAATTAGCATATTTTATTTTTATGGAGGATAATATGAGTGAATCTTAATTATTATATATTATTCTGCTTTCTTTCTAGATTAGAACAAATGCCAAAATCTTCGCTTTTGGGTGAAGAAGGTCCTTAATTGGGGTTTGTTTATCTTCCAGATTCAAGCTCATTCTGGGGTACTTGCAGATTGACAACCAGCTCCCATTAACTCTCATGCCTGTCCTGTTAGCTCCGGAGCAGGCCACTGACTCGAATCATCCAGCATTCAAAATGACTGTTACAGTTTGCAATGAGAACCCTGATGGCATTGTGGTCTATCCATGCGTATACATACGGGTAATGTCGAATGCCCTACATGGTAAAACACAGTTGAAGCAGATCTTGTCAATCTGATGCCAGTATAAATTTACATGACAGGTGACGGATAAGTGGTGGAGGCTCGATATCCATGAACCTATTATTTGGGCTTTGGTGGATCTGTACGGTAACATCCAGATGGACCGTATGCCCCAAACTTCTAGTGTCACCCAAGTTGATCCAGAGATACGAGTCAAGTATGATTCTCTTGTGTAGCTAGTAATAGGTATTTCTAATACAATTAGGATAAGGATAATTCTAGATGCACAGTTAAATGCCACCTCATTTTCCAAATCTGATTGTTAGAATCGTCTCCTACAACATGGCATAATCATACGTGACATCGAAATGCACGTTCTCCATTTTTGCATGTATTTCTCATTGATGAAGAGGTGATATTTGCTGGGTTCCTGCGTGGGCATAGCATACCAAATTTTGTTAATGTTGACATCCTGGTTAGGCACTGCCCTGATCGAACTAGGTTGTTATGTTGATGTGGATTCTTCAGTTTCATATCAAACTTGAAAGGATGACTCTGATGACTGCAATATTGGAAATAGAAGGGCACACAAGAATCTAATTTTGGCTTTGATAGAGAATACTTAAAGCTATGCACCTGAAGTGTCAATGTCATATGCATTATCTGTCGGGATTTTCAACTACTACTGTGCTGATTTACCTATTGGCAATCATTATTAAAACGAGTTAGCAAAGCCTCCTGGCTGTCTCATTTGAGACAAGAATGCAGAGTTTAGTGATCTGAGACTTCGATAATGAGGACTTAGTGAATATTGGTTTCTCTGTCTTTTGTAGTAAAAGTTTGCAAAATGAATATTTTCAGCAATCAAATATCATCATTCAGGTTTCCAATCACCGATAGTATTAGCTAAGAAAGTCCTTTGGAACCACGAGCGATTGAGGTTTTTTCAAAATGGCAGCCCTTAAATTTCTGCTTGGTTCTTTTCATCCTGGTGGATCATAGTATGAAATTTTCATAGTAAAATACTCATCATCAGTTAAAGGCCACAATTAGTCCTTGCGTCAAATAAATTGGGATGTAGACAGATCACTGACTTGTTATTGTTATCTTTACGGTTTGCCTTTATATCATTGAGATGCAAAGACTTTTCTTTGTACATCTCTATATTTTCATGCAGTCCCATATCCTGTCCCATGAAAAATCCTATTGGTAGATCCAAACCTTTCTGGCAAATTCCAATTGGGGCTGTAAATGTTATAGTATATTTTAAAAACTTACTCCTTCAGTTTAGCTACAGTGGAATCAGTCATGAAGAATAGCATCTTTTATGGTGGCATCCCCATTTTCTCATGCAGAGTTGCATGTCCCCTATCCCATGATAAATCCTTTATTGGTTGATCTGAAGCTTTCTAGCATAACACCTACTATTGGGCTGGTCGCAACCTCATAATGAAGCTCAAAACTTCTCCAATTTGCTTAATATTCCAGTGGACCTCCCTTCTCTACATGATAGGCATTTTCTTTTACTAACATTCAACTAAATTGAGATGCATAATTTTTCCCTCGAGAAAGAGGATCCGATTATTCAAATATTACTCTTACTTATAATGAAGACGGTTAAGACGAGATACATAATTGTAGTCTGTCTCTTCTACCAGTTTAATAGATATTTCGGAGGTCAGACTGAAGGTGTCTCTAGAGACTGCATCTGCTCAGAGACCTCATGGCGTTCTGGGGGTTTGGAGCCCCGTCCTGTCTGCTGTTGGAAATGCACTTAAAATACAGGTGAGCTTGATGCCCTATAAGAATCGACCCTCATTATTGTATTTCCTGTGCTTTCTTATGAAGTGATACTAGATTGTTGGTTTTTCTTGTAGCACATTGGCCTATGTAATATCCAGCTTTTTGCCCGTCGTGTTAGTACTTCCGCATGTTGGTTTTTAGACAGTTAGATGTCGATGAAGTACCAACAATTGTTGGTCACATATTGGCACCTATCTCGGTGGCAGTGTCCGTGGGACTAGAATTATCGGGTTTAGAGCTCCATTCTTGTGGTGACACTGAACCAATCCTAACATCCCGCTGTTTTCTTTTTCACTTTTTGCAGTTGCATCTGAGGAGAGTTATGCGCAAAGACAGATTCATGCGCAAGAGCTCTATACTTCCTGCTATTGGAAATCGTATTATGAGGGACTTGATACATAATCCTCTACATTTATTGTTTTCAGTAAATGTACTCGGAATGGCGAGTTCAACATTGGCTTCTCTTAGTAGAGGGTTTGCCGAGCTTTCAACTGATGGTCAGTTTCTGCAATTGCGTTCAAAGCAGGTAATTACTTCTCACTGATGATTCATATCAGTTATTTTCCTAAGCTAAGCTCATCACTGTATGTTGAATTAGGTACGATCAAGGAGAATCACTGGGGTAGGTGATGGAATTCTTCAGGGGACAGAAGCCCTAGCACAAGGTGTTGCTTTTGGGGTGTCTGGTGTGGTGACAAAGCCTGTGGAGAGTGCAAAGCAGAATGGTGTTCTAGGACTTGCTCATGGTGTTGGACGTGCTTTCCTTGGGATTGTTGTTCAACCAGTCAGTGGAGCATTGGACTTTTTCTCAATGACTGTTGAAGGAATAGGCGCGAGCTGTTCCAAATGCTTGGAAGTTCTAAATAGCAAGGCTACCTTCCACAGAATCCGAAATCCCCGAGCTATCCGCACTGATGGCATTCTGAGAGATTATTGTGAGAGAGAGGCACTTGGTCAGGTACAAAACTAATGCCTTCTTTTGTCTATGTCATCTGTCTTGATTGGAGATGATGAAGAATAGGCTATACGTACATTTTACCTTTTTAGGCAAATGGTTGTTTAATCTCAAAGCACGGTCAAAGGTTCAAATCCCAATGCTTCCCCTTATTGTCATTTTCTCTCATTTACTGTTCTTGTGGTCCAGTCTGCTGTTGTTTGTTTGATGTGCTTCTGTCTACATGTTGTCTCTTACATATAGGGTCTGGCTTACACTACTGGTGAAGTGTTGAGAAAGATGCTAGAAATATTTTTTGTGATATTGTTTAGTGGATATTTAGATAGTTTGTCAGAAAGCTTTTCAACATCAACGAGAGGTTTTAGCTTTGTGACCCTGATCGAATATGCTAGAACCTAAACAATAAAGCCAATAAGTTCATTCTTAATTCTGTTTGTTCATGTATCTTTGTTTTTCATAGAAGAATACAATTATATTAGTTTTATCTTTTCGGCAAGAACCTCCCCAAAATATGAAATTTTCATCAGTGTTTTGGTCAAAATGGATTCAAACCTTTATACACTGAGGATAATTTTTTAATATTTCATCATGAACATATTGCTCACATCACATCTCATACGTATTGCCGGTGCGTTGGTCATCCTCAATAGCTCTGTCACTGTTAAAGCCAGCTTTGGTTGCAGTAAATTACCACCAGTAGAATAAGTCTCACGCACTCTAGTTGCTATCCTTTTTCAAACCACTTTTTTTGGCGCAATATGTGGTTTTAGATCCTACTTGTTTTATACATCCCTTCATAATAACATACATACGCAAAAATAGTACTTTTTCACAAGTGTAGTCCCTAATACACAGACTTCTCAAACAAGTCATGATCTAGTTGAAATGAAATGAAACACTTGTCCCATTCTTTTGATGGGTAAAAACTATAGGGAGGCATTTTCTAATGAATGGTTTTAAAGATCACATCAGATTGAACATTGCATTTTGGGTGCTAGTTGTGAAATTTCGACAGTGTACATGCATCAATAAGCCAGAAAGTGTTCTCCTCATTGTCCACTGAAAGATTTGGGGCTTCTGCTATGTAGACATTCCACCTATCTAAAACTTCAGGGCCTGCTTAAAATTTGGTAGTTATGTCTGCATACATTCTCCTTGTGTCTTTTTAGCATAATTAATTATGTGTTGTTATCCAAGAAGAAGGCATGATGATTATCTTCTTTATGGAGTGTTGAAAAATGATTAACCTATTTGTTCATATTATGTTTCCAGATGATACTCTACCTTGCAGAAGCTAGTAGGCGCTTTGGATGCACTGAAATTTTTAAGGAACCATCTAAATTTGCCTGGTCAGATTATTATGAAGAACATTTTGTTGTGCCCTTCCAAAGGATTGTTTTGGTGACCAACAAGAGGGTCATGCTGCTTCAGGTTATTAAAAAAATCTTAAAATATGTATACATTCACCAATTAAATATACAAATGCAAAAATTGTGATTCTGTTAGTTGTGTGTGCATATGTAGATCCTGAATCTCGATAACATGGATAAGAAACCTTGCAAGATCATGTGGGATGTGTCCTGGCAAGAGCTGATGGCACTGGAGTTGGCAAAAGCAGGATGTAACCAGCCCTCCCACTTAATCCTTCATCTTAAAAATTTTAGAAGATCTGAAAATTTTGTCAGAGTTATTAAATGCGTTACTGAGGTGGAAACTGAGGGAACAGTACCTCAAGCAGTCACAATCTGTTCAGTTGTGCGGAAAATGTGGAAAGCATATCAGTCTGACATGAAATGCCTTATTCTGAAGGTTTGTATGCGGGATGAGATTGTTTTAACGACTGCTTATTCTTGTGATTCTGAGTGAGTTTTCCTGCTCATAGGTTCCTTCAAGCCAGAGACATGTATATTTTGCTTGGAAAGAAGCTGATGGGAGAGAGACACTTAATCTGAACAAGGCCATTGTAAGATCGAGAGAGTTCTCCTCTTCCAACTCTGTGTCAGATGATAGGAAATTTGTTAAACATAGCGTCAATTTCACAAAGATCTGGAGCAGTGAACGGGAAACAAAGGGTCATTGCACTCTGTGCAGAAAGCAGGTGCTTCTTCAATTTTCTTTAGTCTGCAGTGTTCTATCTACTGAATTTTCTTTTACCAAGGTATCTCTTGAGAATTTGATAGTTTGATTGTTAATGAAATTGCAATTTTTTCTTTTATCAGAGTTCAGACCATTCTGGAATCTGTAGCATTTGGAGACCCATTTGTCCAGATGGGTAAGGCCTAAACTTTAATGCAATATCAGATATGCTGCTTGATATTTTTTGGCAGTCATGAAGGAAATTTCCTCCACCTAGTCTTTTATCACATAGCAGCATACACTGTCCTTGTAGCATGGTGCAGTTCTGGTTATTTAAGAATCTTTTGGTGGGTTCAGAGTTCCTAGTGCTTGTGCTCTAACAACAAAGTTCACTAAACCTATAGGTGCCTTGGGGTTTAGAAGGGGAACCATTAATGACTTAGGGCCAGTTTGATCGCCCAATTAAGTGATGAAAATTGAAAACTCAGCAATTTAACGAAGCACATTTGATAATCCTTATTATCATTGATTTGACAGGTTCAATTAAGTAAAAGATCTGCTTAATATGTTAATTAAGTGGTCACTCAGTTCATTCAATTGAAAAAGCAATGAGAATAAATCAGGATCTTACCAATTTTACCAATAATGATTACAATTCTTTTTTTGGTGAGAAACTCGAAGTACATGGTAATCAATTTTCAGTTATCATCAAGCAATTTTTTTATTTTTAATTACAGTACTCAAGATTTCCAGCAATTAAATCTAGTACTTAAATTCTCAGCATATAGTTTTCAGTTTTATCAAACCAGCCCTTAGCATCTAGAACTAGAAAGCTGTGATAGTAATGTGGTAGATACACTAGAGATGACTTATGAACTAGAAATCATTGCTGGGTGGTTATTATTGACAGTGTCGGATTGGATGATCATCTCTCATCCAATCACTTCTGATAGATGAGTTGCGTACCTATTGATGGTTTGTTGGATAAAAAGATGGTACGGGAATTTTAGATTGCGATAGTCATTGGGAGAGAGGTTGTGGACTCGAGTGGTCACACAGGTTTCATGCAGCTCGTGTTATTGTGGTTTTCATTGTGTATCTATAAAGTTGTTGACGCTCTTGACGAATTTTATTTTTATTTCATTTTAGAATTTTTCTGTTTATGTGCAATTAGGATTTTCTTATTGGTTCAGAGTGCATAAACTGTGGTTAGTTGCTGCTAAGTAGGTCCTGGAAGTCATGAGGCAGACCACTCTGTAGATTGCTAGCAGTTCACAGGGGATAATTAGTAAGAGAATTTATGCTTTTCGAGCCCATATGGGGAGAGGGGGACAGTGAGATCATTCTAGGCGTCCTTATGATATAGCCTTCTTTCATTTTTAGGGCCAGATGACGTACAATAATATAGCTGCAGTTAATTAACATCTTTTCATTTCTGGCGACGATTGTTACGCTTCTGATATCTTAATAGATTTTGGACCTGTATGGCTTTTCTCTTGTAGGTATGTTTCTGTTGGAGATATAGCTCGAGTTGGTAACCATCCTCCACATTGTGCTGCTGTTTATAATAACAGCGACAGACTTTTTGCCCTTCCAATAGGCTATGACCTGGTAAGGAGACTTAAACTGGCACTCTTTTGAGCAGACATGAAATGAAACTTTCTCCTGGCACCTTGGAACCAATCAAAATATGAATTTGGAGAGGAAAATTAGTGTTTTCAAATCTAAAGAGGCTACATGACCCAAAAAAGATCTAAGATGCTAATTTCTGTACCTTGTGGAGTAACTCCTGCCTTTTGGTCTAGTCACAGCTGTCTCAGACTAATACATCTTGCAAGTTGGGTCATCAAAATCCTTGCAAGTCAAAAGTTAGCAAGAAAAGAGAGGAGTTGGTCATGAAATATATTGTATATCCATTTAGAGAGACGCACATGGGCAACAGTATGTTCAAACTTACGTATTCCTCTGCTCCCGGAAGCCATTAGGTTGGTGAAAGGGGAAACCACATGCCCACTTAATCCGATGCAGTTCAATGCTTTGCTCATGTTCGCTGCCTTGTTCTTTATATTGCTTCAGTTCTTGGGTCTGATAACAGATTATGATACGACTGTGATCGACTGTCCAGGTATGGAGAAACTGCTTAGATGACTACACAAGTCCCGTCTCGATTTGGCATCCTCGAGCACCTGAGGGATTTGTTTCTCTTGGATGTGTTGCCGTACCTGATTTCACAGAACCGCAACCAGATGTAGCCTATTGTGTGGCAGAATCGCTCGCTGAGCCGACGGAATATGAAGAGCAAAAGATATGGACCGAGCCAGATTCATATCCTTGGGCATGTCATGTATATCAAATCAAAAGCGACGCTCTCCACTTTGTGGCATTAAGACAAACCAAGGAGGACTCTGACTGGAAGGCTATGCGGGTTCATGACGAACCGGCGGTTCAATTACATTCATGATGAACTATATATACACTGGAAGGCCATTAGTCGTTGAGGAAATTGAAAGGTCATCTGGTTTTACGACGATTTGCCAGCAACTTGTGGACCAGACCGTATGGCTTGACCAGGAGATCACACGTATTGGTTCGTCCCATAACAGTTGTTACCTTACGGTACAAACAGAAATGTCTGCCCTGATTTTATTATGAGCAGGGTGCCTCCTTTTCTTCTGAGTTTCCACTTACCTGTACCTTAACTCTGTACATCTGTCGACGTGTACATGTAATTTTGACAATGTCAAACTTCTCAATGAGGTATTCCTTTTCAGGTTCAATTCAGATGGTCCTCGGACCAAGATTGCTTCTTGTTTAACGAAAATCTGGCCCTTTTGGCAAAGGGAAATTTCCAGTGTTGCCTTGTTTGACCCGAATTTTTTTTGACCCAACGGGAGCTGTAGAAATTGTGGTTAAGATGACTGGAGAAGAGGCTGCGCAGACTAAAGGGGTCGGGTCTGATTCTGAGCCATTCCCCAATTGTCTTCGCCAGCAGAACGATATGCCCAACGAAAACTTGTGCTTCAGGGGTCTTCGTTCTTCTCTTGATGAAATTGATCAATGGAGAGAACTGTCCCAAAGTACATCAGAGAAATAATGTGATACAATCATAAATTGGCTGTTTCGGAAACACGAATGCATAGTTACATCATGATAATTAATACACTGGGTAGAAAGACAGAAAAGCCAGCAAACTCTCTGGACCATGTTGTTCAAATACGCATCACAAAGAAAGTGGACGTAACCCGGAGACTTCTTTGAGGGGAGGAGGGTCTGAAAAATTACAAGCACGTGTCTCCATCACCTGAGTAGATTTCTCATCTAATGGAAAAAGAATAGCCAGAATAGCTGAGAGACTTCTAGTGAAACTCCCGAGAATTTGCCCGTGAATTCGGCGGGCGGGACGTGGGTGGGATGCTTGCGGCGACATTGCCTTCAAACTACCTGGAACACGACGAGACCTTCCACATGGTAATGTATAAAGCGGTCACCATCTATCTTCGTTTAGGTCCCAAAGTAGTTTCCGAGTAGGAGCAGGAGGTGCCAACCCCGGAATATCGCGAATGTCCTTGTTATTCGGGTGTACAATCTGCAGATGAAGGAACAGGACCAATAGCAATTCAGTTACATGCCTACTTAGCTCAAAAGTAAAAGAACAGAAATTGGTAAAGTGCTGAAGCTTGTCTAAGAAGAAATAGGGTTCGATCCGCAGATGCAATGCCTGAGGAGCGAAACATTGCACAACAGTTGATTTACTGATCGTGCAATCATAGTTTGAACTTGAATGGAGTTTAGAGGGTCGACCTAAGTCACTTGAGTGGATTACATCAATAGAACTATCTACCAGCTGCCCTAATGCAAAGGCAACCTCACGTGAAAAGAAAGAGTATACAAGTTCATCTTTGGAATAACAAGGAAATTGCAGAGCACTTACTTTCACAATAATGATGGCTATAACTCCAATAACTATAAGGACGAGCAATGCCATAATACACCTGTCAGTTGCAACCTAAAGCCCAAAGAGAAAAGATCAGAGGAAAATGGAGCTCTCACAGCTAAGTGGGATAATAGCAGTTTTTGGAACACGAAAGAAAGACATGAGGAGAAATTTGACCTGCCTACCAATTTCCTTGACCAGCTGAGATGCTTTCTTGATTGAAAAATGAATGGAATCCAGTTCATTTACAATCCTGCTCATTTGGTCAGTCTGGAAACAGGAACAGGTGTTCAATTCAGAGAAAAACTAAGTTCTGTACAAAAACCACCATGCTGAAATGTCAATTTGCTGGTACGAACCTGAGCCTTGAGAGCTGCTGCAGTCTCTGTTCCAACATTCATAGTATCTTGGACAGTCTATCAGAATGAAGAGCAAAACTTAATACTTTTCTTTGTCACACGGTTAAGTTTATCAACCAAAACAATAACAGCATGTACAACTTAGCTATTTGCCCAATCCAATTTGTGTGATATATCTTAATATGTAATAGAAGGAAAAGCAATTATGAAACGAAACGAAATGAAACAAAAAAAAAAAAAAAAGGGGAGAATTGTTGGGGACATCTAGGAAGGTTAGACAGGTCAAGAAGACAGAACTCAGTCTAATGTTTTGAAGAAGCCTAAACAGGTGACAGTCCCCATCTAGATAGTAATAGACCAAAAAGAAAACGAATGAGAAACTGATAAGATTGATACCACAACTTTGAAAGTTTCAAGTCACAGGGCAGTAACAAACCTTCTTGGACCTTTCAATGGCTTGATCTGTCTCATCCATCATCTGGTTTCCATGATCCATTAGCTGTTGATTTGTCATGGCTGAGATAAGATGCAGATAAAACTCAGGAAACCTCCCATCATTGAATAATACGGAAACTAATATATGCAACATAAAGCCCAGCAACTTCTTATCAATGATAAATAATAATACACTTAAGAGAGTTACCAGTTAGGAAGAGGATTACTTGAACTTCTCTAACATCCAAAATTATCAGAGAACCAACCCTCATTTACCAGTAATTTCAGTTTTTGTTAAGTCAAAAAGGGAATCTCAACAAGCTCATAAAAATTTCGAGGCTGTTTGCACTCAATCATAGACTTAGTAGGTAAGAAGTGGGTAAGTAAAAAGTGTACTTGCAGGGAAACAAGATGATGCATTAGCAACATATTCAATATCCCTCCAGAACAATTTACCACAGAATAACTCGTATGTGAATTAAATGATGCTGTTGCAAGAAAAATTTATTTTTTGGAACACGAAAATCAAGCGAATAAAAGCTGACACCACCCAAAGTTGGCCTTATACAACCCTATCATATGGACCTATGTTTACAATATTCACAATGTATGTTGTGATGTAACTAAGAGAGTTTAATCCATTACACTCTCAGAATTTGATTTGCTTTACCGCCACAAGAAAATTATTCTCATGAATTTCTTCTCTGTGCTCTACACGTTCCGAAAAAGTTTAAAGTTCCATTTAACAAATTCAATCCTCGCTTCATTGCCTACTTTCGAGACATACAGATTTTAGATTTAGAACAATTAGATTGCTATTTTCTATCCATGCATTGAACAAGCATTTCCTAGTAAACAATAAAAATGGAACTAGGGAAATGCAACCTTATTCCAATTGCCAAAGTTGTGGAAAGAAGATCAATTGTTGTTATCTTACTTCAAAACCTTTATATTATAGCCCCTAAAGGGTCTGTCATTGCTTTAAGTATGATGAGTGACTGCTTTATTATAATTTTGATGTACTTACATGAAGCGAGCAAACCATTATCTTCACCAATTCCTTCACTGGGCCCATCAAAGAGATCAAGTCGTTTGTTTTCAAGATTTGTTGTGTATCTGGAACAGCATAAAATCCAAAGTGAACAAGTTCAACAAAAGGTTCTGAAGCATCCATCAATTTTACTATGTAGTAGAAGTTCAATCGTGACAACACAGACAATATGAATTAAAGTTGAGATGTACATGTAGTGCACCTAATTGCTAAGCAGGGTATGCAGTGAATTAAAAGAGAATGAGCGATCTTTTATGCTAGTTTCAGCCAAGAAAGATATTATTCCTGAAGTTACTTGCAGATACAGGATTAGGACCCATGAGCATACCTCTTTTTTTGGGCAACGAATGAATTAAGCTCTTTTATCTGCAAAAATATCCATTAAACAGCACGGTTAATTCTGTTCATTGCAAAAATATGAAGCTCAACAACGCCATCAATGAAATGTCCTAATAAAAAGCCAACCATTGACTGCTTTTTCTCATTGAGCATTCTGCTGGTTTCTGCATCATTTCTACCCTCAAGATCCTTTAGTTCTCTGTCAAACTCCTTAATGAGCCTGAAATGATCCCATTAAGCAACATTATATAGAGTACCGTGAAAAGGAGAATCAATGCGGCAAAACCATTTATAGGACATCTCCGATAACAACATTACAGTTCCAAGTTAACTAAGAATGGGAACGTCCAAGCATGTCTTTAGCATACATGACATACCATGTTTCATTCAGGCAAGTGGGTTTAGAAAATCAAGTGAATTGTCTGACCATAAAGCAGAGATTTAAATTTTAAGCATTGGGCCTGAGTCCTTCCATCCATATGCAAATTAAAGCTGGAGCAATCTTTATAATTCAATGCTAACTGAAATTAGGCATTCACACTGAAAACTATTGTATTGCAGTTGATTCATCTAGAAATTCAAAACCAATCAGGTGGCATTTCTTCATCAAGATGGACTAGAAGATTCAGACATCCATACTAAGGCTGCTAGCGTCGCAGCAATCACTAGTTAGTAAACAAGCAGATCCGCTTGAGATTCATATCTTCAGTAAAAGCTCTTTGCACGAGCATTGACAAGAGAGAACATAATCAGTTGTGCACTCACCTCTTACACTCGCGCATTTTATCTGTAAGCTCTTCCAATTGTCTACTCTGCCGGTTGGCATCCTTGATCTTATCCAGTTTCTGGAATCCATTTCTGAGAAAGGAAAAAAGAAACTACTTTAGCCTCTGAAATGTAATGAACAGACACCCAAAAGCTCAGCAGCAGAGATTAAACTGGAATAAAACTAGTAAATGTGACCAAAGTGTTTATATTAGCTACCGAGGACAGCAATGAGATAGCACCAACTATTAACTTATCTGTCAATGCTTATAAAAGAAATGACACCAGGAAGCATATTTACCCACAACAATTTTCTCAACCCATTTCTGCGCAAGAACAAATTACAAATGCTTTGGAGTTTGGTCCATGGAATCTAACAAACAGAGGACGGTAAACTAAAGCTGAGCTTAAGCTAGAGCTAGCTGGAGAATGCCACTCAGAATTACAATTGTATAGCGTCACTACTGTAAATCCGCAATCGAAGCATTTGAAAGAATCGGACTACCACAATGACAGCGTCAGAAGGGTAAATTGACTTCGAACGCACACCATGAAGCGGATAACATATATCAAAAACTATATCACGCTAGAGTTTGAAAAACAATGTCCGCTATCAGTCCTTCAATTTCAAGCAATCATCTATGAGATATAATTCAACTAATACCAGGAAAAAGTGAACTGCCTTAATCTACGAGATATAATGAAGGGATACCAGGAAAACAATGAGCTCAACTAGAGCTAAAAATGACAAATACGAGCCAAAGTGCACACACGATACTCCGAACCGCGCTGACGTAGCAGTCTCGCCACGAATGTGGTTTCTTCAAGCATACGACGAAAAGAAAAATCACAGCGAACAAAATGCCGATTCATGAGGACAGGATCGACTCCAAACACGCAGAGACACAACAAACCGAATCTTACGCTAAAGCTCGTAAGATGTCGGAGATCTGTCCGTCAAGCTCCGCGAGCTCCTCGCTGATCGCAGACAAGTCATCCATTCTCGAGGACGCCAAGGGAAGGCCGAGGCGAGTCGCGGCGATATTCCAAATCCCGACGCCGAATCTCGCGGCGAGCTTCCGACTCAAAGAAAGCCAGAAGCAATCGTCAAGACCTCGAAAACAATGAAAATGTCGATCAGAGCCGCCGGCGGACACCAGAAATGGGGCTCCCGCGCCGTGCACTGATCGTCGCCCGCGGACTTACCCCGCGCGTCTCGGTGCGGAGGGACGGAGGACGAACCGAAGAATGCGGCGTCAGTGAAGGAGGAAGGAAGGAAGGAAGGAAGGAAGGAAGGAGGAGGAGGATCACCGAACGGCGGTGGTCGTCGCCGCCGTCGTCGACGGATCGGGCGGATGTTGCCGCGATCGGATCGAGAGCGACGTGGGTGGGGGAGGTGGTGGTGGTGGTATAAACGATGGAGGTGGTGGAGGAGTCTTGTAATGTAATTACAGCCGATTAATTCGAATTTTTTTTCTTAACAGAAATAAAAGAAAATATGGGAAAGAAAACTGTTTTTCGGATATTTTTAAATATAAATATTATTTAAAAGAAAGTTTTTGGGGGGAGGCTCGCAGGGAAGAAGGTGAGAATGGGGGGAGGTTATATATATTCCAGAAATTTTTTTTTTAAAAAAATTATTTTAAAAGAAATTTTTTGTGAGGCTTTTTTTTTTTTTTTTAATTTGTGAGGCGTTTAAGCCGCGAATAATGCGGGGTTACGCGCTGTTTTGAGTGGGGCCCACCACCACCACCAGCAGACCAACAACGGCTTCCCCCCTCACGCGCTTCTTCAAAACGCGGGGCTCCTCCGCGTTGTGGGCCTGGAATTCACCGATGGTAGATTGGAAAATGGGCCGGGCCGGGCCAAGACGGCCCAATTTGTGACGGCCCGTTTTGGAAAGTAATGTGCTGATGCTTTAGTGCCAATGCCAATTGGAATTTGCTTCGGCACCCGTATAGCAATCTTGTTTGAGGATGTTTTTCTTTCTAAGACTATTTCTATGAACCGTTTAGCGGACTTCATGAAGCCTCCTTTCGTATGGAGACCCAGCTTTTGTGTCCACGAGATTGATCCAGTGATCAGAATGGTTATGGAACCCGCGAGAGTCCCTTTCGCCGTGCGGGGAATGTGTCCACGTCTTCTAATGTTTAGGGCACAGGGACTCTTGACCTCTCCAAAACGGTGAGGAGAGATGACTTCGAGCTACACGACGTGCCTTAAGGACATTGTAGACTTAACCTTTGGCTGTTTTCAGTCCCACGAAACACCGAATTTGAAGACGACATAACAAATGCAGACTAGGTAAAACTGCCGAGGTCCGAGCTCTGTTTTCGACTGTGGAAGCTCTCGGCTTAGCCGGCAGTGTAGAACAATAGACAAAGAAGCTGTTTCCAAACGGAACAAGGCATTTTTTGCTTGCCCCTCGTATGCAGTTCTCTCGTGAAAAAGCTACAACACGTCTATTCACATAAAAGCCAAGAAGTTTATTACAGTACATAAAATAAGACCTCATCCTGCTCCTCAATCAGCCATTTTAGCTTTTGATGACCGTATGTGGTTCCAGGAGGGCACCGCAGAAATGAACATCGCTTTGAAAGGGATTACATGCAACTCTGACGGGCATGAGATAATGCATATCGCCAAAACTGAGTGGAAATCGGAAAACAAAAGGAGAAGAAAGTGTCTTTGACTTCTACCTATCTTGCCGACATCTGTCTAGTGCAATTGGATTAGTTGCTTAAGATACAAGAACCGGCAACGCCTGATCACCAGGGGTATGGTCCTGATATGCTTGATTTTGAACTGCTTTCACCGCAGCTACCCTTGCTGCATTGGCCGACTTATTAGCGAATGCTATAGCTCTATTCACCCGCTCGTCCACCTTCCCGACATCATGCGCTCTCTCAGCTGCTCGTCGTGCTTCCTGAGGGCAAAGGCAGTCAGTGAGAAAGCCCATTTCCTGTTTCTTGGTTAATGAAATAAAGTCTGTCTTCTAAAGGTATTGCCATGACACAATCACTTCCACAATGAACGACCTAATTCCTAGAAACAAGCACAGCAACTGAAACTTAAAGAGTGCCAATCATTTTTCTATTTTGCGATAGATAATAAAGGCAGAGTGCCAGTGATGACTTGCCCTAATTCCCAACCGTGCACGTAAGATGAAAATAGTCCCCCATGTATGTTCGTAAATTAAGCCAGAGTTGCAAACAGTAACACATCTAAAGAGGATATTATTACCTGTACTGCATTGAGGACTTTGGAGTGCGTGATGGATGAGTTTGGTCCCCCAACAAAGCTTGGTGAGCCAGGGGAATCAAGAACCCCAGTCTGCCAGTGACCGCATTGAGTCTCACCACTTCGAAAACTATACATGCCAAAACCCTGCCTTCTTCCTTCATGCCAAGCTCCTTCATAACGATGACCATTTCCAAACAGGTACACTCCAAAGCCATGCATCTTGTCTGCAAAATATTCCCCTGAGTATGTATCCCCGTTTCTGCAGTTTATAAAGAAAACTCCTTGATGAGTTTAAGTTACCATGACTAGATATGTTTTGTGAGGATCAAATTTGACGTACTTATAGCAGCAATTGCACAGTAATAATGGCTTTCTGAGAAAGTAACAATGCTTTAGACTAGATATACTCCAACAAACAGGTCCCCACATTTGAAAATGGAACTTCAGAACAAGGACTCGGGCAGACATGACCATTACACTCTGTCTTGCACATAAGGCGTCATGCTCCTAGTTTTATGCGACAAATTTGACTATGAAACTTAAGTACCAAGATTCAATTCATGCATGAATTTTTGCACTCTCTGCCCTTTTCATTAGACGCAAAAAGTTATCACTATCGTGAAAGAGGTCTGCATCCAATGCGACCACTAACAGAAACTCAGAAAGCCTGAGACTTCTGTTTTCACCACAAGAAAGCTTTCTTTATTCTTGACACAACTTGTTACCAAGACTTCCAAGATGAACGCCAGCTTGAAACAGGATATCAAATACGAGGTCAATGATTGGCATTGGAACTGAGTAATAAGTAGGCTTCAGTTCTTCTTTCGCCTGTCGCCTATCATTGACTACAGCGAAGAAACAATTGCTGGTCTTATCAACAACAGCTTGTGTGTGTTCTCCAAAAGCTACTGCATCCCCTAGAAACTACTGAGGACTCGTGCAATAAATTAATTGCAGACCCATGATGCAACAAGTTCTATCCCAGCAAACTGACAGTGGCAAGAACAAATGCCTTTTCAAAATTCACACAAAAGGATAAATGAGCAAATGAAGTGCCTTCTCATTGTGAACTATAAGTGAGGAACATCTATGAAAAAGATATGCACAATCAGCATCAATTATAGGTGTGCTAACTCAATGTACTTACAATCAATTACATTCTTATGATATTTTACCTGAAATGGTACCGACCGAGCCCGTGCTTGACACCCCATTTGAACTCTCCAACATACTTGCTCCCATCCTCACAAGTGTGCTCTCCACCACCATGACACTGCCCATTGCACCACTCCCCAGCGTAAACATCCCCCGTGTAAAATCTGTACACCCCGACTCCATTCCTCAAACCCTGCCTGTACTGTCCTCTATACCGGCTCCCTTTAGCCCATGTCTCGACACCATAACCATCATACTTCCCGTCGACCCAGTCCCCTTCATACCTCCCGCTTTTGTAATAGTAATAGACCCCACTACCTGAACACTTTCCTCCGTGGAATTCGCCCTCGTAAACATCCCCATTGCTATAAACCTGAACCCATGAACCTGAAGTCGCCCTTTTCTCCGCTTTCGGTTTCGACCCGATTGACCAAACAACAGGCCGAGCTGGTGTTGAAGCCGAAAACGGAGCGATCTTCGCAGGAAACGACCGTGAAAACAGCAACCGAATCGAAGGAAATCTAGGGACGGCTAAATTGAGTGATATCAACAGTGCCGCAGAGAAGGAAACCACAGAGATGAGCTCCAGCAAGAAAGAACGGTTAGGATTGGACGCAAAGAAGTAGAGCACCGGCACCAGTATGAGAACTAGAAATCGCAGATGTATGCCGAGCAAACGCACGCGGCACAACTGGTGGCAGAATTTACAAGACAGAAACTTTCTGCTGCGAAATGGGATCGCGAGCGAGCTAAAGCAAGAAAACCTGGGCGTGCCGGAATCCGAAGCGAAAAGACTCTGCTGCTGGTGGCGATTGGCGATGGGCAATTGCGCGCCGGAGTGATAGAAAGCCAGAGGCGACTGGGTCATCATGGGCCTCTTGTGGGGCGTCGAAAGATTGGTCTTTTGACTCGTGGAGGGGCTGTTGCTGCGTACGCCTTCATCGTCGAGGTGGGTTTCCGATGCGGGCGGGATCCGAACGGAGAGCTGGCTCGGTTCGCGAGGTGGGTCCGGTGCGAGGCTGGCGATCTCTTGCTGGGGGCTCGAATTCTCCTGGTGGGTGCTGATGGAATCGGAAGAGAGGCTGACGCTTTCTTTCCCGATCAGAAGCGGCTCGGATTTCTTCTGATGCATTAATCAACCGAAGGTGGCGAGCGTGCGCAAGCGCTGAAAACTCTCTCTCTCTCTCTCTCTCTCTCTCTCTCTCTCTCTCCACTCCCTCTCCAATTCAACTCCGCCGTGCTCTGTTCTATTGATTGCTGTGTGGTATTGGTCTAAAGGATGGATCTTTATATCTGGGCGAGGGGGGTGGTGGTGTTTCGGACAAGCGACTGAGGAATCTGGGCGAGGGACTGTGTCGTGCGGGGGCGGTTTGGTGTGTCTTCCATGGTTTTGGTTATTTCGGATGACGGAGTGGTGCTGTTGTTTCTTTGCAGAACAGGACAGGAACAAGTGGGTGTGGGGGCTCAGGCTGTAGGGGCAGAGGAGATCTCTTTGGGGATTGGGTGATGAGTAACCTGGAGATGCTTTGACGCAAATGCCCCTTTGCTTCGCATGGATATACGAAGATGACACTTACCATTTCCTATCGAAACCGTGCGGCATATTGCCAACTGCCGATTTATTGGGTTTGCTCTGTTTTGGCGAAATTGAAAATTAAGTGCTTGGACATTTTTGAGTACTTAATTTTAAGCACCGATACTATTAAGAGCCCCCTCAATAGAAATAAAAAGTTGTATGATGATGAATGAAAATTGATAGTCAAATATTATTGATTTCTTTCTTATCAAACATATGAGATCATACTTAGTTGTGGGTTTTATTGATATTACCGACAATTATTTTTTTTTGCTAGATTAACTAGGTAACTCCTCTTTTGCTTATCGGATTAAGTGACTTGATCACATTGTTCAAGTCAATTCTATTTGAAGGTGTTGAACTAGCTTATTCTCATTGAGAGTGCTGAAGTTCTTAATTTTTCATATAGTATTGGGTTATCAAACAAGTCTCAAGTTGAATATGATTGAGTTGCCTAAATACTCATTTATTAATCACTTAATGAATTATTTCTTTACTGTGTCATGTTCTTTTAGCCCTCTCAAGACATTGCTTCACTATATCAACTGAAACTGCAAGGGCTAGGTATTCCATCGGTCACAATACAAAATGATTATGCTTTTGAAGATGAATGAAATGAAAATTATAGGGAAGATGAATAAAAGGATGTTTTTCTTTGTAAAGTTTTGTGTGAATTCGAGTAATTAGGCTTTTGACTTTTATTTGCACCGCATATTTTACCTATAGAACTGCGATTAAACGATTCCATAGACACGATATTAGCAATCATGAGAATAGACATGTAGTCAAATGGGGGCTTTACATTTTGCAAAATGTTGAGATGTTACATTCTTCACTTTAGTCCATTCAAAGCAGAAACTGACAAGTTAGATTTCACCCATCTTTGAGCTTATACCAATAAACCATATATATGGGAAAAAACCATAAAAAACTCTAAACTATACCCATTGTGACATATTTACCTCAAATTTTTTTTTTGTTATACTAAAAATTCAAAACTATACACATTGTGACATATTTACCTTCCGTTAGGGTTCTGTTAAAAATATCCATTTACAAACTCTGACGTGGTGCAACATTAGAAAAAATTTTAAAAAAAATTCAAATAAGTCATTGTTCATTGCGAGTTACTGTTCATCGTCTTTCGAAGTTATTGTTCATCATTTTCTCCCTTAGCTAGAGCTATTCCGAAGCTCGTTTGTCGTTCTGCCCATTGCCGCCTCGACCTCCGGGGCTTCATCGTAGCAGCCGACCATGGTGGCCATGAGCTCGCAGCTTGGCCTGATGACGAATAAGAGGAATACAATGACAAAGATGCACTTTAGCCAAGCTTCACCCTCAAGCCAAGCTTCAAGCTCGAGTGGAGCAGCTATGGCCAAGCTTCGAGCTCGCGGTTGCCATGGTCAACAGCTATGACGAAGCTCTTGGAGGTCTAGGCAATAGTGGGCAGCGACGGATGAGCTCCAAAAGAGCTCTGGTTGAGCGAGAAGATGATGAACGGTAACTTTGAAGACGATGAACAATAACTCATGATGAACAATGACTTTTTGAATTTTTTTTAAATTATTTTTTTGCCGTGACGCCATGCCAGTGTCGCGTCAGAGTTTTAGCGGAGATTTTTAATAAAATCCTAATGGAGGGTAAATATGTCACAATGTGCATAGTATGAGGTTTTTGGTGTTGCAAAAAAAATTTGAGGTAAATATATTATAATGAGTATAATTTGATGTTTTTGGTGGTCTTTTTCTCTATATATATATATGTGGTGAAATTTTCAAATAGAACTTTCACTTTTGTTAACGAGAGAGGTGGCAAAACTGCAAATTCCGTGTCATATGAAGGGTAAAGATGACAATTCAGGCGGTGGAGCCTGGGAAGTAGTTGCCACCTAGCGGTCCCTTCGCCTCTTCTCAAAAGCCGTCGCTCGAGTGGAGCACAGTGAAATGAGAAAAAAGGAGCCCTCCACAACCGGAAGCTCCGGTTGCCGGTAGACCTACCAGCTCTTGTCCACGTGGCGCCCCACAAGTTGACCAATTTGCCACGCTGCAGCGCTTTTCCGCTCGCCCCTTTTCGCAGGCCGGTCCCTACCTTCCCATTTTCAAGATAAAAAAGTTCGAAGGAATTCAAAGCGCACGTTTTCAGATCGCAATTTACGTACATGCCACAGGTTTCCAGTCACGGAAAATGGACGCAGTAGTGATCGGTTTCCAAGTTGGTCATTTCCACCCTAGAATCGGGAATTAGTCCTGTCGATGCCGGCCCAGTTCTCGAGTTGGACCGATCTGATTTAGGGTTTTGACAAATTCATTTTATTTACTCTTTAAAAGAAAAGGAAAAGTTTTAAAAAAAAAGTTAAGGCCGTTTGGTTCTAAATTTGGAACGGAGAACCGGTCGGTTTGATCCGGTCTGATATTCTGGTTTTCGGGTCTATGTATCTACATAATTTGGGTCAATTCATAATTTTACCTAAAGGTGAAAAAAAAAACAGACAATAACACGAAATTTGATAGATATCTAACTGTTTGGCATCTTATTTTAATATCATAGGATTAGTAGATGGGACACTTGATTATGCGATAATAACAAGATTAATGAATAATTACATTTTTTTTTCCAATCTCCTTAGCGTATTTATATTCAGCAGAGAGATGCCCTCAGTTCAAACATTTTAGGGGAACCATTGTTTTTTGGGTGGTTTTGGTCGCTAAAGAGGTTGACCAAAACTTTGTTTATAGACTCATTTGGTGGTGTGTTCCTGTCCAACATTGAATCTATAAGCAAATGCTCAACTCGATTGCTCGAGATTTCAATTGGTTCAGTTTCATTCTAAAAAGGAATGCTATGAATTAAAATATATAGAGTTTTGTTAAAGAATAATCTTAGGGCAGGTCTATTTCAATTTTCCACAACTTACATGGCCGCAGCGTGGAAAAGTTAAATAATATTATGATTGGCCTAATTCTCTAAAAAAAACCTTTAATTTTAGGGCTAGTCTTAATATTTTCCTGAACGTTTTTTTGTCTTAAAAAACCCAAACTTTAATCCAGTCCTAATTATGTCTCAATTTTTTTTATCTAAAAGAAAGCCCCCAAAATTTAGATCCACATTCAAATCTGCCCCAAACATTTCTGTTTAAAAAAGATCACAAACTTTCAATCTAACTCAAATTTGGCCCGTTAACCCTCCATCCAAAAATTGCCATTAGTTGTTTGACATAGCATTTCCATGTTGGTAGTAAATCAACATTAGTAAGGTAACATGGAAAATTATCTTTTAAATGAAACCTTTCTTTGATATGAAAATTAGAAAAAAAAATTTTTGTCAAAAAAAAAATCACAAACTTTCAATCTAGTATCTAATCTATCCCCATTGACCCTCCGTTGATAATACATCCACATCAGTGAGGTGTTGTGGGAAATTATCTCCAAAAAGAAACCGTTCTTTAATACGAAAATTAGGGAAATTAGGATGACTAACAATGATTTCTGGACAGAGGGCTGATGGGAGCATATTTAGGACTAAAGTTAAAATTGGTGATTTTTTTAGACAGAAAAACGAAAAGCCGAGTCTAATTAAATCCACGAATGAAAAGGGCTTGCAAAGTCTCTCTCTCCTCTCACATCTCCTCTTTAATTTCGAGAGACACCCATGTCTAAAATACTTAGAAAATTTGACTGTTAATCCAAACCTGCTAATAAAAATTTGAACAATTTGCTCCTTTTTTCGAGTTAAAGATCTTAAGTTTAATTCTCAGCTTGCAAGAGGCGTAATTATAAAATAGATTAGTCAATACAAATGCTGGGTGATAAATGTGGTTATCAAAGTGATTTTACTAGAAGTTCTTTTTCTTTTCAAGTTGGTAATGCGAATTATGCCCCCAGGGTATCCACTATTCGCTTGTGGATTTGTTCTTATCTTTCATTCCTGAGTGAAAAATCAAGAAAAGAAATGGACTAGATGAGCTGTTTAGGTTGCAACATCTACATCTAAAATTTTCTTATCCGGGAACAAAATTGGATAATACAGATTGCGTCAGCTTGCTTTAAATAAGGGCATTTAAGTATGAGAAAGTTTTTTGTTAATATGGTTGTTTATGCAGCCGTTTGAAAGATAGAAATAGTGCTCCTATTTTGGAGATATGGTTCAGCAAAATATGATAGAAATCACACTTTCAAATAGATTGATTGTTTTTATTAAGGGGCGTGCTTTTCGCGAAAAATGAATGATTTATAAAATGTTGTCTTGAAATCGATTATATTACTTATAAAAATGAATGAACAGAAAATATATTCATCGTGCACAAAAATGTACAGACATATATTGTTATCGAAAATGGACCTATATGTACAGTTAATCGTTTTTCATTAAATATGATGGAGCACTCGCTAATATGACCTGACATAACTCGCGCTTAGGTTCTTGCATCAGTGTAAGACTAGTTGATTCCTTTCGAATTTCATGGTACACTACATTAGATCTGCAAATTCATCAGATGGCCTTGCTCCACATGGGCATTATGTATGCTATGATGCGAATTATATTTGTCTATAACATGACACTCTTAAAGATAATCATATACAATTGTGGCCATCTCTAGATAAGCAACTGTTGGCACATTTAACCTTCAATCCAACCTAGGTGGGTCAACTTGTCCTTGTCCCTGTGCTGGACAGCTTTGAACAAGAATATCAGAAGATAAGAATAGTTTACATTAATGTTATCGAATATCAATAGATGTTCCTCGATAAGCCTCCGAAGGGTGCATCTGAATCAGCAACATACCATTTAGGATAATAATAAAAGCTGAGTCAAATCTGTGTGGTGGTTAGTTCTTGTCTGAAGCAACTGAAAATCTTTAAATCACTACATATTTTTTTTAAATTTTTATGGGGAAAAGGGCTGAATACTCAACATCTCTGACTCAAAGAGATTGGAATGGGTGGCTTCTGTTTTGGTCTTATCCAACACATGCATCACGCATCTCACTTTCATGGCCTTACATTGCACACACAGTCCTTTTGTCCTCATCGCCCATGTTCCATGAATCGCTTAAAAGGAAAGTGTAGCCATTTCTTTCGCATATTTTCCCATCTTCTATTTAATTGATTGTATCCATCAAGACACTGAGAAAGGATATGTGAAATGGACAGGTCCTCCGCTAAGTGTTGCTAAGCTTTGAGTCTTGAATATGGTACATGTTCGTCGACCTTTAATAGAGATGGGGAAATGAAAGGACAAATTGAAAGAGAGAGAGAGAAAGGAGGATTAAACTGATATATTGAAAATATGAATGCTGGAATATATTTTCCAGCAACTCAACAAAGCACCTCGTCGTGTCAATTTTCTAAACACATCAAAAGCATAGATTAACTCCACCAATTTTTTTCATTTATCATAAGCTTGTCCCAAATACCACCTTATATAATATGAAAACGGAAACGAGAAAAGTCGATACGTCCCATGTGTATTCACCTGACAATGAAACAGGCATACCTCAGATGATATGATGACATGTTTGAATTATAATGTTTAGAGAAGAAAAATGGGACATTTTACTCTAGATGAAGAATTCCTTTGACGAAAACTGGAGTTTTATGTACATGAAAACATGACTGGAACGTCTATATTCATCACGTCCAAGCCGTCCACTTTTTATATTTCTAGATGAGGCTGCATGGAGTGATGTGGTTGGGTCAATTTGTGCAATAATGTCTGCCGTCTAATCCCTACTTTCTATGATGGGAGGACGTGATGATTGTACGTCGCCGCAATTCAGGCGAATGAAGACCTTTGCCTCATCCCTCATAGATTATATTAAGGCGTAGAACTTACGCTAATTAACTCTAGTTAGGTACTAAAATATCATCGAAAGTCAAATTGAGAAGTAATGGGAAGCCATTAGAAGGACGACTTTCGACGAGGAAAATAATCAACCACGAAGTTTTTCACCTTTTGGACCAATCCCAAGGGTGAAAAGAAAGCAGGAGCTCTTCCGAGGGTGGAAGTCCAAACGAGACTCAAGAAGGATGACTGCGAAAAACCATATCCAGCCTGCAACCAACAGAAAGTTCTCAGACTTCTTTTTCTAAGGTTACCTTGAGAAAACTGGCAATGCCTTTACATGACTAAGGGTGCGCGCACAACTGTAGAATCATATAATTCCGATCTCAACAACTTATATCATGAAAAATTTCAGCTTCATTCGTCGGTAATTAAAGAATTACGGAATGATACACACAAGAGTACAAAAGGACTGCAACTAGATAGCAGCTAAAAGTAAAAAATAAAAAAGCAAAGAGGAAGCCATCTCAAGGAGCTTGAATTGATTCCTCCTCCGATGCAGCAAAACGTAGTTATGATCCTGGCACAGGATGATGACAGTTACTTCCTCGTTATGTATGTGAATATAGGTTCCTTGATCAGATATTGAAGAACCCAGACGTGATGTCTCGCTAACTTTACACGGATGGTGAGAAAGCATTTGTTCCGAGCACAATCCATACTCATGATACCCTGTATGAGCAACTCATCATGACTTGTGGATCTTGAACCCAAAAACTCTAGGGATGTAACTCTGCGATGCACTCTGTGGCTTCAGATGGCCATATGTCATCAGAAATAGGTGAGGAAATGTAGTTCCAAAGTATGCACCATCGATGTCTAGGTAAAGTTAAGGATGCTTTCAAACTTGAGAGCAATGGACACACTTCCACATCATAAATAACTTGCTGGATCTATCACAAGAAAAGTAATGGCTGGACCAATCACACTGATGATTCTCAAACTAGAAACCGAATAAAAGCATGCACCAATTTAAGAACAATCAATATTTGTCTTAGATGATTATCACGATCACATGGACCTTATCAGGTACCAGTCATACCTTTTCATATCCTGAGTTAAACCAGCTCAAAAACAACATATTTGACTAAGTGGAGTCACTTTTTTCCCCAGCTCATAATAACATATATTTGCAGGAAGAAAAGTGGAAATGCTGGAAAAGCACATGTTTGTCTCAGTATGTAAAATAATTAATGCATGCTGCTTTTAAGAAATTGAAATATCACATATCTGCAGAAAATAACCTAAGTTACTAACCATTTCTTATCACATTCTAAGATGCAATGCCTACTAGCTGAATATTAGCTGTCAGATAATCAGAAAAGAAATACGGTATAATTAAGGATACTGCCTTGGTACTTGGATCGAGGATAATATATATCCTCACATCTTGGGCAGTATATTTTGACGGTGCTTGAACGAGAAACGTCTGATTGCCCAACAGGGAGGCATGGTTGTCCGCAACAATAAACCCTTGGGCATCTACCAAAGTCAATGTTCTTGTACTTCTCCAGCTGATAGTAAACAAAATAACACATTTGTCACCTATTTAAGTAAAGTAGTGCATAATAACTAAACAGGTACTCATGAGCGCAATCTCACCATAGCTGCCATTCCTTTGCTAGTCAGTATGTAGCGGGAGTGAATTAGACCATAAAGCATCTCTGCAGCTGATTCAACCAATTCATTCTGCTCCTCAGTGAACATGTCACCTATCCATGCCAACAAAATGCATCATGAGCACTAAAATGTTAAAACTCAAGATAAAATACAGAAGCAGTCAATCCTTACACATGCCGCATCATGCTTTCTAATTCCAAGCTTATTATAGGAGAATCTTTATGTCCCATGCACATTGAACAAATGAAAGAAAACCGACCATTAATGGAAAAGCATCTATGGAACCCGGGTTTACAAAACACATGGAATATGTGGTACAGCTCTCATCACCCTTCTAGTACTATGATAGTAGTGCTCTTGCTTACCATGAGAGGACTCGACATCCAAAATAAGATCAAGTGCGTAATCATAGTAAGGAACTTGACTGCTTAAACCGCACAGGTTGAAATCATCTTGTATGTAATCATCATCAACTTCACAAAAGAATTCATTTCCTCGAAGATTGCAAAACCATGAGATCCAAGATGAGTCATCTGCATCAGAACCGCTCACGTCTGATTCTTCACTATCTGTTTCAGATTCCTCTACAATAAACACCCATAAGAACAAATTAGAAAACTCCAACGTAACATTTAGCTGCATTAAGTAGTGGAAGGCTATATTTGATGGATGCGGAAAAATCTACATGCTGCCTAACCAAAGTGACTCCAGTTCTATAAGATCTAAAAAAAGCAAAAACTGGAAGCAATCAGATATATACGACAGCAAGGTCTAGAAAACGAAACTGCATAAGGTGCCATGATGAAACTGAGGAATGACTGGACACTTCAACAAACCATAACATACACTGTTAAAATATGTTTCTGCCAGAATCTGAAGCATTTAGTAAAGTATATATTCAAGAGCTGAATCTCCAGCATGTTCTAGAAAAGATATCTGTGTCATGAAAAGATTTCCTGCAATGATTTCATGCTTTTATGTTCTTTCCATACTGGACTGAACTGGTATAGGGTTATAAACATTCTTTGCAGTAGGGGTGTCGGTATCGGTCCAAAGGTCAGAGTTGTCATACGAAATGATGTCTCACAAAACGAAGCACAGAGCCAACTGGCAGAACTCCAACTTAAAAGAGGATTCATTCTATGAATGGAGGTTTCCATCAGGTCTGACCTATGGACCAATACTAAACTGCCTCCAGATAGAACCAACACCGTTAAAGTTATATCTTATCACTCGATTATGAGTTCATCTTGGCCTCATACATGTCAACCATTCTCCCACTAATGACTTAAGCTTCTGGATAGGTTCCTTTATGTCAGCTTCACATTCTACATGTAATGTCGGTCTGATCGCGAACATGTACCTTTGGATCTGATGCTGCAGCACCACTTGCAAACCTTAATGTTTGTGACATTAGAAAAAAATATTCAGAGATAGAAGCTGAGGGTTCATGCAAGTAGCTGAAAAATAGAACCTAGCATCTGTTGTTAAGTAACAGAAAGTGACCCTTCACAGTGGAATAACAATAATACCAATAGCAGCCCAAGCCTGAAAAAGGTGGTTGATCACGACTTTGATAATGAAATTAATGTTAAGAGCTCGAGTTCACCTTTAAAGGTAAAATAGATCCTAACAAGAATCCACAGAGGGAGGATGAGCTCTCGCCTTGGCAAGATATCGATGGCAAGATGAGGTGCCGACCATATGCAGCAAGCTATCCTAGGGAGGACATGGACCTACTTGGCCTTAATAGTTCCACGGGAAATCTTGCCCGAGCCAGATCAAGATGAACACAAGAGCTGGGCAGTGGCGAATAGAATAGAAATATCACATTTGCCATTATTTTAAAAAGACCAGCACATACTTAACAAGGAGTGCTGTATTGACTCTGACATAAGGTTTTGCAGTGTTTTGCAGGACAGGAATAGGTTTTATACATTCATCGATCTTAAGATGGGGGGCGATTTAATTTCTGTGTATAAATGGAAAAACACTAAAAAAGAAGAGAGAGAGAGAGAGAGAGAGAGAGAGAGAGAGAGAGAGAGATGATGGTGGTGGTGGTGGTGGTGGTGGAGCCAAAAAAAAAAATTATGCTAAAACAGACTCCATTGCAATTCTCATGTTTTTCTCTTTCTTCAACAACTGTTTGCTAGCATGAATTTGGGGATTATGCATTATTTTTGGCTAGTCAAAAAATATCTCCAGCTGCTGCTGCTGCTCCAATGGCAGCTCCAACTTGAACCCAGAGTGCTCAAAAGTCAGACCAGAGAGACCTAAGGAGGGCTGGCGACTCCATGCCGGTGACTACACCGACTTCTGCAATGCATGTCTACTTATGAGGAAGGGAGATACAGTGAAACCCTCCATTCAAATGCTTCTGGATGGAGGTGTTGCAAATCTCGTGGGAAGAGGGTACACTGCGGAAGCATTGTCTCAGCTCATGCATTTGTTATGTTGGATACTACAAGAAACGAGTGACCTCTTGTGCTCGAAAAAAACCTAGTTTTGACTCTAAATTCAGTAGGGCGACATTCTCTGCTTTTTCATGGCCATCCTCCAGCACGGAATTGAGGCAATGCTCTCACTTAACCAAGAAAGCGACTTGTAAGGAGTAAGGTCATTCAAGTCGTAAAACCAGACAAGCATACCTCCTCAAATCAATGTGATGATAAAGTAATGACCATCCTAAAAATGTGATTAAAAAGAGGCTAAGTTTTAGGAAAAGAACACCCGTGCACAATTTATAATCAGACATGTAGATATATATTAAAATGTCTTAGTTAGATCTTGTCACTAGAATACATTCACAACTTACTAAGCAAACAAGAATAGCAGTCAAGAAGTGAAGACTTGGTTTAACTAGTATATCCAATCCAATCTACATAAGTACTCTTCCACTATGCAAGTCAATGCTGACGATAACACGCTTCAATTAATACACCAAAAAATAATCATGGCATTGGTGGTAATAACTTAGGACGTATTAGCTGGGTTAATCGGAAACTTGAAAGAGCAACCAAATCTCTAGGAGTTGACTGGCAACTGTTCTTTCCTACAAATACAGCAAGACCTCATTCACAGAAGTGATTTACAATTATGCACTCAAAAGAAAACTTGATTACAACCAGTCATGTCTCATAAAAATACCGATCATTTCTTTTAATGCACATATTTGAAGTCCACAGCATTCGAAGAGATGTGCAAGAATTTGCCAGAGGTTGCAAGAAACACTCTAATCTATCTAGGTGGGGTTATCATCAAGGACTGATTTATCTTTCCAAAACTTATTATCCAGGACAAAATCAAAGATGCTCCCATACACAGGAGGGACAAGAGAATGTGCTCCTTAGTTCCAATAGCTATTACAGAATCCTCAAGAACTGCGTATTCTGCAGTGCATAAACTTGCCAAAGACATAACAAGGTACAACCTCTTAGGAAAAATTGCTTCAAAGCGAGAGACGGAGAAATCATCTTAAAACGAGGCAGCAAGTAAATATACACAAAAGATTCCATTACATGCTCTCCCCGTGCTAACACTATAATAAATTCCGTAATGGATAGTTAATACCTGAAAATCACACTTCGTTTCAGCAACTCAAGTATCAAAAGCTCCGGCCTAGTACCAAGAGTTCGACAGGGTACACACTTAACTCTTCCCCTAAACTAATAAAAAAACATGCTCAACACATCAAGAGCTGAAACACTCGAATCGTCGAAATCCCCGAGCAAAATCCAAACTTATGCAGACAGATATACATATTGATGGGTACGCCCCCGTGCGAAATCAACCTCCACTTCTAAACAAGCACAGACACGTAAGCGCAGATAACAAACGGAACCCCTCTTCTTTCCTTTCAAGAATTAGACTGAACCCGAAACGACGCGCACGAGAAGGGAACTCACACGACACATCATCAAATTCGACGAGAGAGAGAGAGAGAGTGGGAGAGGGAGAGGGAGGGAGAGACGGACCATCGGAGTTGGCCTTGAAGCGAGCCGAATCGCGGTGATCGGAGGGGGCCTTGCCGAGGACGACCGCGTGGGGGGACTTGTCCTTGCCGTTGACGACGCGGGACGTGGACGGGGAGGACCGCTCGAGGAGGTGCTTGTCGAGCACGTCGTTGATGTTGATCCTCTGCTTCCGATCCGCGCCGCCGCCGCCGCCGCCGCCGCCGACGCCGACCACCACCTCGGACTTGGAAACCCCGCCGCCGCCCCCCCGCCCCCGCCGCCGCCTCTCTCCTTATACATGTTTCCCCCCGCGACCTCCTCCCTTGCTTCTCTAGAGCGCGCGCACTTCCTCCGCCCAGATTCTTGCGGGATAAACCCTAGGCCTCCGCCGCGGGATTGGCGGGGGTGGCCTTAGGGTTTCGGTGGGCGACGGAGCGGGCTCATTTCTACAGGGGGAGTCGATCGCTCTCTCTCTCTCTCTCGCTCTCTCTCTCTCTCTCGCTGTCGTGCAGGAGCTTCTTCGAGAGTGGTGGTGGGGGAGGGAGGTGGGGGAAATCCTTCAATGGCTTTTTTGTTGGAGGAATCAGTGAGGAGAGAGAGAGAGAGAGAGGGGCAGGGGAAGGGGGCGGGCGTGAATGGTGTGTAGCTGCCGATAAATCGGCGGGGGACAGCTTCGAGCATTTTTGCCTTTTTGGCCAATGAGGGATCTTTATGGGCGCTTGCATTATGCGGAATAAAACACCCCCACTTATTATTCTCTTTTCATTACGGTTGCTATTTTCTTCATTATCATTATTGTTATTATCAACTGCCCTTTTCCTGTTGCTGCTTGCTCGCTGTTTTGATTTGGTCGCGCGATATTTGATGAGGATGGTCGCCGTCGATGTGCACCTGCGGTGTCATCAAGGGGGGGGCGGCGTCGGGCCCTGGTTACGTTCTAACAGCATGTCGCCGGTTGAAACCCGTCTACTTTCGATCATCGTATAAAGAACCGGTAACGCGCGAGTTTGTGAAGGGAAAATGTGGATGATGACGGCACGTATCCTTTTTAGCTCTTATGGAATGTGTCGTACAGCTTTATTGTCGTAGTCCATATATTTCTTGACTTTGCGTGCATTTCTTGACTTGGTGTGCATATGATATTTACGCAATCTATACATTTCTTAACCGAGGCATATATATTTACGAAGGAAATAGGAGTGATGGTTTTATGCAGTTTTAAATTTTTTTTTTATGTAATGTCTCTTAGTCCTTATTGCCATACTTAAATGCATCTCTTGTTTTTTTTTTTGTACGCAGCCTTTTCTGCTTGAATGTGATGACGATGACTTTACTCTAGGTAGACTCCCACGAAGTTACTCTGCTTGACCTCGTAGACAGCAAGTCGTTAAATCGTTAATCCCTTTGATTATTTTCGGACAAGTAGTCTTTGGGCAATCACAGAAACGCCGGGAACTAACGGCATAATTAATACTCGATTCCAACAAAAGATACCGGCTTTATCCAAAGCTCGGAATGCACTTAACAACGAATCACAGCACGTGACGATACAAACGAGATCGACACACAAAAATATTCATCGGGAGATCCTTTTTTCTCGTGGCGGCACGATGTCCAGGCTTCTTTCGAGGACCCGATTCGTGTCTCTCCCCGCTTCGATAGCCATTTTACTCTGTATTGTTGAGGGATTAGAAGTCTCCTAAGATTGGCCCGGAATTGAAATGCCGCGGCCAGAGGCGACCCCCCCGGGGGATATTTTTCCCAATAGGGCTTCCGATGATGAAACCCCAATCCGTCCAGAGCGGGACCAGGAATCACATGCTTTCCACGCCGTCGGACGTCATGTGTTTTCTCTGCCGCTAGCGATGTGCGATGCGGGGTGGCGTGGAAGGCGTTCGGCTGTTCGACAGAGAGAGAGAGAGAGAGAGGATATTTCGGGCTGTTCGACAGGACCATCGTAAGCTTAGGCTTGAGGCCCTCGTTCAGTCGTTTGACAATTCGGAAGCTAAAAGATATAAAGATCAGAACGCAGGGGCAGCTGTAGGAATCTGTGTCGACGTTCTCCTGCCACGTCACGGGACAAGGATCACGTGCACCGGTACACAGGAAATACCTCCACATCTCACAAGCGGCCAACAAACGAGAAGTTGGGCTTTTTGTCATAAAAAAAAAAGGGCTTCGGTCGCTTTCGGTATTTTCTAGAGTTTAGTGAGCTTTGGTGGGTTGAGATTCTCGCTCGGGATTCTTCACCGAAGACTTGACCGGAAGGGGGCCCCAGCCCCGAGCTGTCATCGGTGTCGAAGAATCGACGGCCGAATATGCCGACCTCGCCGGAACGGATCGGACCTGAGAAGGACTTGGGAATCGTCAATGCCACCAGCCATTTTTACGGGGCCCGACAGCATGACACGGTGGATTCTGATTCGTCTATATCGTCCGTCACTAGCTAAGCTTTTGGGCCCCCAACTTGACACCAGGCCTCTTGATACGAGATACATACCCTCCGACGGTAGAATCAAACAGCCAGCTTCACGAGAACTGTCTGAACATTTCGTTGGACAAACTGCCAACCGCCAGCATATGCCATCATCTTGGGGATGATGTTGTCGCAACAGACTGCCGGATTTCTAGTTGCCGATTATAGCAGCAGATTCAACAAAATTTGATTGATTAGATGCACAGAGAGAGCCGGGAAACGGAAGACGTTTCTCGTGCTAGGAGTTCTGAGCAAACTTCTTTAACACGTCTGCGAGTTGTGATCCCGGCTTACGGTTGCATATAAGATGGCCTGAGAAAAACTTGCGACGGTGCTTGAGTTAGCAGACTGATAGCTTCAGTTACCACTTTGCCGAATTTGCAAGGTCAGAAGCTTCTGGGGAGACGAAAAATGGGCGCTGCCAAATTCAGTATTACAGATGGAGGGTTGGCTTCGGTTCATATTGTACTTGAGGCAACACAGAAAAAAAATGGGGAAATGGTATACCCTTTTGCTTCCGTTGATCTTCTGGGCAATATCCGAAAATGTCACGATTGCTCGACATGGTTAGTAATCGCATTGGGGCAAGAGTTAGCTTGCAGAAGCTCCAAACGATTAAAAACGGTGGAGCAAACTGCAGTATGCAGACATCTGAAAATGCACAACCACATCATGAGAAGTTCACATCACCATAGATCTTAAGTGTTAAAATGAGAATCTCACAAATGAGGAGCCACTGCAAAACTACGCGATCATCTTACAAAGACGAGACTTAAGGTAATGAGATATAGATATCGGAATCTCACTTTCTCTGACTGTTCCATACCGCCAGCAGAGGACTTCATCAGCTAGTGCCAGGCACACTCCTCCCTGCCAGCCAACTTCATTTTCAATTCAAGCAAAGGGAAGCAAAAGAGAATGCTCCCAAAGATATCATTTTGGACAGGTGAATTGCATCTTGTATTTCTCCACCGAATCTCATGCGACAATTCATCAGCTTAGACGAAACAATGATTGCTTTTTTTGGTCAAAAGCCGAAATGATGATAAAGATATATAAACAACATTTTTTTATATAAGAAAATGGAATCAGATTTTGAAGCGTAATAACACTCTCTTTAAGGAATTAGTTGCCCCACAACGTTGCTAAGGATACAACAAGGTTTCAATGAGAATACCGGAACTAGATAGCAATTTCAGTATTTTTCCAGGATCCTTCAAGGGAAATAATTTGAAAAGATGGCTGTACAATTTTTAAGAAAGAACCATCAAAAGTAAGTGAAAAGAGACTTGAAAAATATGAATCTATACTTTAGTCTCTTTGAAGTGGATTCAACTTTTCAGGAGAAGTTGCATTATCAAAAGATGCCTTCTCAAAAGACATATTAAAAATAAACATTAGGATTAAAATAATAATAAAATAAAATATTATTTTTTATTATTTCCAATTTTATAAATTCCGAAAAATGATCTTTGAACAAATACAATCTTTCAAAGATGGTGAAGTAGTTATTAGGGGTGTCAAAAATACTCGCTCAAACATGACCCAACCCGAACCGACCCGATCCAAACAGGAAATTTTCGCATTGGGTCGGGTTGGCCTTAACTTGTTTGGATAACAGTACAAACAAAGTTTAAGCTTGTGTTGGATCTACCCGAGCCCATCCAAAACAAGCCTACCCAAAACAAACAAGAGTTATTTGTTCTTCTTGCTCCAGATCTGCAACTAGCGATAGTCTTCCTCGGAGACCAGTCCGCGGGCAAGACCAGCATCATCACCCGCTTCATGTACGACAAGTTCGACAACACGTACCCCGTCTCGCAATCCCATTGTCTTTTTCCTTTCGCGAGCAATTTCGGCAGTCGTTGCGGGGGTCTTTCCATTTTTTGGGGTTCGTTCTGGTTTTGGTTTGGTCCCGCCAGTCCCCGGACGCCGTCGCCTTCAACGCCCTCATCTCCGGCCTTGCCTCTTTCCACCCGCCCAGACCCGCCATCGCCCTTCTCGACGGCTGAGGCTTGAGGGCTTCTGCCCCGTCACGTACACCTTCAACTCCTTGGTCAAGGCTTGTGGGAGCATTTGGGAGAAACGAGATCGTTCATGGGTTTGCTTGAAGTCTGCGGGTTCTCTGCGGCGCTTATGTGGTGAGCGGGCTCGTGGAGAATTATGCCGGTGGCGGCCAGGTTGGGGCTGCGGAGAAGTGCTTTGAGGACTGTGAGGGAGTGGATAATGTGGTTTGGGTCGCTGTGGTTAGTGGGTATGTGTGGAATGGGGAGTTTGATAGTGCGAAGGAGCTGTTTGTGGAAATGCGCGGGGTGGGGTTCGAGCTTGGAGGTGAACGAGTATAGCATGACCGCTGTTCTCGGTGCTTCGCTTGACTGTTCAAGGGATATCACTTTTGTTGATATGTATTAGAAAGCTCCTCAACAGTATCCCCTCTTTCCAAAATACGAACCCGACCCGACCCGACCCGAACATAACCCGAACCGGCCCGATTGTGTGCCTATATCATGTTCGGGTTTTGTTTCGGGTCGGGCCAATCACACATATTCATTGTTTCGGGTCAAGTCGGGTATAATGGAAACCCGACCCGACCCGACCCATTGACACCCCTAGTAGTTATGGCTGAATAGACACACTTCTTCCAAAGTTTGTAAGAATGCTTAATAACCGTCAGACAAAATAATAAAATTCGAAATTAATTAATAAAAAAAAATCAACACTCTATTGCGAATAGTTACACTGTTCCAATAGGATAAAATAGTTATTTTATAATAATAAATTCTAAAATTAATAAATAATAAATAATAAATGAGGAATAGTGCTAATTATGATCTGCAAGCGCGCAAACGTTCTAAGTGCTAAGTGCGCCAAAATCGCGTGCCCACACGCGGGTATTGTAAACTTTGGCCCACAGCCCATCATCTTCAATTGAACAAGTCAGAAGACATTCACACTAATATAATGGTCCACACAATCAAAACTTTCTTATGTGTGATAAGGAAAAGCACTATTTTGTTTGTTTTATAAACAAACAACCAACAATTCCCCACTTTGTTTGTAAAACAAAATTACAAAATAAAACATTAAAAAATATACAGCCAGAATTCCATGAGATTAATATACATACATAAAGGTTTCTTTCGAGTTAAACCTAGTGCAAATACCTCAAAATTCTATAAAAGTTTTAAGTAGCAATGCTTTAACTTGCCACTTTAATAATTGTTTCCGCATAAAGTTATAATTTAGTTAGCACTATTATGGTTTTGTACTTGTACCTATTTCATGAGCTCTCTAGAAAGCAACCCTAACTTTGTAAGAAGCGGCACCACTTCTAAGCTTATATAGGTGAAGTATCTAATATGTGTTTATGTTACTAATAACACTTTGGAATATACTTCATTAAGAATTTAATTTAGCCTACAAAACGTAACAGACGATACTGACTTCTCATATCTAGGCTAATGTCAGTATCAAACAATCACGTTTAGTAACTTATTTTTACCCATTAAACCTTATAACTAGTGATTTACTAGTATTAGGTCGAGTTACCATCATTGGTGATTTTAGTTAAAGGGTTTCGGGCCCATTTCTTTTGAGGTCATCTTTACGACATCTCTTGGTAAAGCCTTTGCAAAAACATCAACTAGATTCTTGCTCAACCTCACGTGGACAATTTTTACAGTAACATCATGAATTAATTGTCTCACATACTCTTGTCTTAGACTAATATGTCTAGACTTGTCATTATAAGTGCTACTAAGCTCTTGCCAAAGTAGCCTAACTGTCACAATGAACAGAACTAGGAGGCATAGAACTAGACCACAATTTGATATCCAACAATAAATTTCTAATCCATTCAACCTCTTTCCCAGTTACAGCTAAAGTAATAAACTTAGATTCATAGTTGAGTGTGATATGCATCTCTGTTTATTGCTCGCCCAAGATACAACAATCCACCAAATGTGAAAATCCATCCAGAAATAGTATATTTATCACCCACACTTGTAATCTAACCAGCATTGATGTATCCTTCTAATACAAAACAATCCCAAATTTTTAGTTCTCTTAAGATAACAAAAAATTATGGTAATTGCTTTCCAATGTTCTATACTTAGATTACTAGTATAGCTACTCAACTTACGTATGGAAAAAGCAATATCGGTCTAGCACAATACATCGCTTACATTAAAGACCCTACAACAATTGCATATTCAAGTTGTGACACTGCTCTACCGGTATTATAATTAAATTTAATATTGGAATCAAACGGAGTACTCATATCTTTGAAAGCAAAATGTTCAAATTTATTCAAAATTTTTTCATTGTAATCACATTGGCTTAAAAAATAACCCCGTTATGTTTTTTAACTTTAATATCTAAGATAATATCCAGTTCACTCAAATCTTTCATTTTAAATATGGAAGTTAGATACTTCTTAGTCTCAATGATTCCAGTCATATTAGTTCCAAAGATAAGCATATCATTAACATATAAGTACACTAAGACACCATAATCTTTAGTGAGTTTTAGAATATATACACTTATCAGCACTATTGTGTTTGAAACCATTAGATAATATGACTGAATCAAATTTTTCATGCCATTGCTTGGTTGTTTGCTTAAGCCCATAAAGAGATTTAATTAATTTACACACTTTCCTTTCATTTCCAGGAAGAACGAAACCCTATAGTTGTTCCATGTAAATTTCCTCATTTAAATCTCCATTCAAGAATGCCGTTTTGATATCCATTTGATCAATGCAAAGATCATAAATGGATGCTAGTGTAAAAAGGATTCGAATAGATGTTATACGTGCTACAGGAACATATATATTAAAATAATCTAGTACTTCCTTTTGTCTATACCCCTTGGCCACCAATTTTGCCTTAAAACCTTGGATAGAACCATCATAATTATTTTTTCTTTTGAAAACCCATTTTTTCCCAATAGGTTTAGATCCTTTTGGTAAATCTACCAATACCAAAGTATTATTGGACATAATCGAGTCCATTTCATCATCACAAAAACTTTTAGGATCATCTTCTAGATTCAATACTAAAGGGTATTTATTTAAAATATTCTTATATCAAACTCCTTCAACAAGGAAAACATGAGTAATAAAATCTGGACCTAAATCTTTCGCTTTCCTTGCTGTAGTGCTTCTTTTAGATTCAATCTTTAGAATTATTTGTTTCTTTCTCATGAGAATTTGCTTGAGTTTCTATGGGTTCTGAATTATTTTCAATAATTTCAAAGCCCGAAGAACATTTATTCTCAAAGAATTCAACATCTCTTGATTCTACAATGACATTACACTCTAAATTAAGAAGCCTATAAACTTTACTATTTTCAGCATATCCAAGAAAAACACTTTTGATAGCTCTAGGACCAAGTTTTGTTCTCTCATGCTGCGAATGGCAATCATTCTGTGCTCAAAATCTGATTCTGGGCATAAATGATTCTCTTTGATTCTGTGCCCGAAAATAATTTTTAAGCATTTAAAGGCATTTGGTAACTGCCCAAAATTTTTATTCTTGAAATAGAAAAAGAACAGAAATGCGTTTGGTAACTACACAAAAGTTCTTTTTATTAATAATATTTTAATAATATTTTGAAGTTTTTAATATTGATTTCTTTTATTTCTCCTTTATTTCTTTTTCTTCTTTCTTTCCCCTTTCTTTCTTGGCCATGGCTGGCTACCGGTGTTGATGACTAGCCATAGGCTAGGGCCGGCGAGGGCGTTGCGGCCTTCGCCGCCGCCCTTGTTGGTGGCGACGACGAGGCTGGCCTCGCCTTGGTTGGGCGAGGCTGCAAGCCGCCTTCGTCGGCCACCGACGAGGGCTACGACACCCTCATCGGCCATGGCCTGTGGTCGGTCGGCAGCGGGTGGCGGGGCCAAAGAAGAACGACAACCAAAAAAAAGAAAAAAAACCAAGAAGAATCAGTTCTGAAAAAATTGTTCCAAAATCAAGAAGTTACTTTTTTTTTATTTTGTACCAAAACTGATTATGGGCACAAAAAAATTTAATAAAAGGATTTCTGTTTCCAAACTGATTCTAAAAACAAAAGAATAGAACTAATCACTATTTGGCAAGTTGCCAAACAGGCCCTTAGGGTTTGGAACTCGGTAGCATGCCAAACACCCCTACATTTTAAGATATGACAAGTTTGGTTTTCTACCTTTCCACAATTCACAAGGGCTTATGTTATTTCTTGGGGATGGTATCCCATTATGAATATAATATGTAGTAAGCAATGCTTCTCCCCAAAGATTAATTAGTAGCTTTGAATTTGAAAGTATACAATTAACCATTTCTTTCATAAATCTATTTTTCCTTTCGGGCCAAACCATTTTTCTGTGGAGTGTACCGTGCTGAAACTTAATGAATGATAAAATGATGAAAAATCATTTAAGAAATATTCTCCACCTCTATCTAAACATAGAATTTTAATTTTCCTTTTTAATTGATTTTCTACTTCAGCCTTATATTTCTTAAACATGGTAAATGCTTCATCTTTATATCTCACAAGATAAACATATAAATACCTACTGTAATCATCCTCAAAGGCAATGAAATACCTTTTTTCACCATGAGTTAACATGCCATTGAATTCACATATGTCACTATGCACCAAATCCAATAAATTCTAATTTCTTTTAACACTATGAAAAGGTTTCTTTTTTTAATTTAGACTTAGCACAAACTTCACATTTATCAAATTTGCCATTAAAATTTATCAAGCCCAACCTTTTCATATTATTTAAATAGCGAAAATTTAGATGTGCTAATATAATATGTCATAAAACAGGAGATTCAATAGTATATGCAGAAGATACAATATTATTATTGATATTCGATTGATACATGCCATTAGTGGCATAACCATTTCCAATAAACAGCCCATTCTTCGACAAGAGAACCATGTCGAATTCAAACAAAACCCAAAACCCCCTTTTACAAAGCAAATCAATACAAACTAGGTTCTTCTTGACTTCTAGTACAAACAACACATTAAGAAGGGTGACCTTCCCCCCACCGGGGATTTCTCTTTTGCCTCTGGCTGGGAGAACATTAGAACTGCCGGACAAGTGGTCCATTGGCATTCTTTTGTGTGGGATTGGTCTCTAGCGTCGAGACACAACTTCCTTCTTTGGCTTACAACACTCAACTGCCTCCCAACTCAGATTCTCCTTCTCTCTTATCACAGAATCTCGGAAGGGGCGTGTCCCTTTTGTCGATGTAGGCCAGACTCCATTGATAATCTCTTCTTTGGATGCTCCATTACGGGGGTCGATCGCGCTAGTATGGGCATCCAAGTGCAACCTATCATGGCGGAATGGTTCGTGGCAAGAAACCATCCTTTGGGCCAAACAGAACTTTGGAGGTCAAAGCTTTCATCACCGTATTGCTCGCTTCTCTTTTGGGGCACTTTGTCATATCATTTGGATGGAACGGAACCACATCCTCTTCCGCAATAAATCTCTCTTTGTGCCGGCTCTAATCAAGCACCTCATGAAGGTTGTCAAAGATAAGGGTCTCACCTTCCACCGTGTTGAAGATCATCCCCACAATTGGAGAATGCAAACAGCATGGGGCATCTCTTCCTCAATTTTTGAGGACACTTCTAGGTCCCCTTAGGCCCCACCCCTGGTTTTTCTTGTTTCCACACATCCTTGGTTGATGTAGTGTCGGTTTGTCCTTGACTCCGTTTGGAGGTCCTTTTCTTTGCTTAGTCGTTACACCTTTGTACCCCTTAAATACTCTTAGGTATCTCATTGGGTACGAGGTTTTTATGTGCGACTCTTGTCTTGTATCCTCATTTGTGAAAAGTCGATATACTACTTATCTTACCAAAAAATAAAAAAGAAGGGTGACCTTCCTTCCAGAAGTAAAATTTATGTCCACCATGCCTTTGCTAGCAACCTTTGCAAGAGTATTATTTACCATCAGAACCTCTTGAACATTTGTGTCGGCAGTCTCTTCAAATTTTTCTTGAACTTATATTTGTCCTTGCACACATGGACCGTTGCACCAGAACCTAGCCACCAACCGGATTCAATAGAAGCAGAATTAATTTCAGAAACCACCACCACGGAATCATTTATTTTGGAAATTTTCATATTTGAAAACATAGCTAAAATCATGGCCACATAGTTTTCTTCAACCAAGTTTGCATCTACCTTCACCGTTGGTATGTTCTTGTCCCTTGATGAATTTTTGAGGTGCCTATAGTCCTTTGCATGATGACTCTATTTGCCACAAACAAAGCATCAACCCTTTTTCTTCTTGTACTATTTCTTCTTAAAATTCTGTTATCTCTGGTGTTTCAAGTTCTGGAGGTTTTTCGATCTAAATTCATTATCCTCCACAAGATTCACCTTGGTATCATACAAAAAGAATTATCAAGTATACGTGACTCTTCCTCAATTCGAAGGTGTTTTTGCAAAAGATGATGTCCTCTTAATTGTGCATCAACCTTTTCCCATAACCTTTCCAACTCGGAGGCAATTTTGCAATAATTGCTCCAACTTGAAAAGATTCTGGATTATCAATTTTCAGGGCACGGATTTTATTGATTAATACTTGTAATTTATGGACTTGCTCCAACAAAGGTTTAATATCAATAAACTTAAAATCAAAATACTTTGCGATCATATACTTATTGGTACCTTGTTCCTCTGCGTTGTACTTGAATTCAAGTGTATTGTAAATATTTGTGGCATAATTTATCTCAGTGAATAAGTCATACAGTCGATCGGACAGTGTATTTAGAATATGCCCACGATAGAGCAATTCATCCTCTTCACATTTCTTTTTCTCTGTATTGTCCCTTTCAACAGATTCTACACTTGGTTGTCCCCCTCCAATAGTAGGCTTTGGATCCTTTATAGGCTTCATATTGGGATTCATAATGTAGGAAAATTTCAAGGTAGTGAGAAGGAACATCATCTTGTCCCTCCAACGAGCAAAGTTGTTCTCACCAAACTGGTCCAGTTTGACTATGCCTGGATTCATTACTTTGATTGACTTTGACTCTATTATTGAACGAATAATTCCTTAAAATTGTTGGGAAAAATGTACACGTGTAACAGAATGGGAAGATAATGGAATCAGACTTTAAAACGTGGTAACACTTTCTTTAAGGAATTATTTGCCTCATAACATTACTAATAGTTACTAGCAAAAAGCCTCCATGATACAACAAAGTCTCGATGAGAATACCAAATAGCAATTATGGTATTTCTCTAGGATCTCTCAAGGGAAACAATTGGAAAATATTGTTATATAATTTTTAAGAAAGAAGTGTCAAAAGTAAGTGAAAAGAGACTTGAAAAATATGAATGTATACTTCATTCTCTTTGAACTGAATGCAACCTTTCGAGAGAAGTTGCATTGTCAAAAGATGCCTTCTCAAAAGACATATTCAAAATAAAAATTCAGATTACAATAATAACAAAATAAAATATTATTAGTTTATTATTTTATTATTCCGAATTTTATAAGTTATGAAAAATGATCTTTGAACAGATACAATCTTCCAATGATAAAGAAGTTATGTTAAAAAAGCCATAACCTTCCAAAGGTGAAGTAGTTATGTCTGAATATACACACTTCTTCCAAAGGTTATAAGAGCGCGTAATAACTGTTAGACAAAATAATAAAATTTGAAATTAATTAATAAAAAATAATCACCACTCTATTACGAACAATCACACTATTTTAATAGGATAAAACAGTTATTTTATAACAATAAATTAAAAATTTAATAAATAAAAAATAATAAATGAGGAATAGTGCTAATTATGATCTACGAGCGCGCAAGCGTGCAAAGTGCTAAGTGCGCCAAATTATCGCGCCAAAATCGTGCATCCGCATGCGAGTAAAGTGAGATTGTTAAAGTCTCTTTATGTTGATTGTTAATGTTATTGGGCCTAATTAGTTGGGCCTAGTTTATTTATCTAGTTGTCTTAGGGTTAAGGTCCATCTCTTCCTTATATATATTGTATCTTTTTCTCATTTCAAAATAGTAGAAAATTATTCTTTCTCTCAACATGGTATCATAGCGTGAAGCCGTAACCTAGCGCCCCTTCCTTTGAAATCTGCTACCGTCTTCTTCTTCCCAGCAACCTGCGTCCCTATGTTCCTCCTCTTCGCTCTCAACCTGTAGCCTCTCCATCTCCAGCAACCTTCGCTACCTATCGACTGCCACTCTTCTCCCTACTGTTGCTGTTGGCAGCCCCTTCTTCCTCCCATTGTTGTTGATAGCCTTCATGCATCGTGCAGTGATAGCCTAGACCTCTCCATGCCCTGTCCAGTGCTTTCCAAGAGCCTCCACTCTACTGACTAGCCTTGATATTTTCTGGATCATTCCTTATATGATCTAAATCCTATTTTTTTATACAACCTATCATCCGAGACCATGTCAGAGACACAAAAAGCTTTGGACTCTCTTGGAGAATTGAGCCGTAGTACTCATGGTGTTTATCCCTCTTTTCCGACAAATCCCATCATGTTAGATGGCTCCAACTATCTGATTTGGTCTCGCTCTTGCTACTTGACCATTGTTTCACGTGGTCTTACTGGCTACCTTACCGGAGAGAGCGTGCAACCTACTACCGAAGATGATGCTATCTGCAAGTGGATCTTCGAGAATGCCTTGGTTTTGGCTTACCTTGTCAATTCAATGACTGACTCTATTGCCCATGGCTACTTATTTTTGGACATAGCAACCAAGATTTGGGAGGCTGCTAAGGACACTTATTCTTAAGTGGGCAATGATGCCCAAATCTATGAACTCCAGCAAAAAATTCATGAAACCAAGCAAATGGAGTTGTCCTTATCTCAATATTATTATGTGTTACGTAGTCTATGGCATGAACTGGATTTTTATGATGATTTTCATCCTACCAACCCTCTTGATGCTGCTGCCTTTCGGAAAAGGGTGGACAAATTTCGTGTTTTTAAGTTCCTAGCAGGTCTTAATATGGAGTACGATCAGATTAGGGCCTAGATCTTGTGTCGTGTGCCTTTCCCGACCTTGGAACAATCCTATGCCGTGATCCATCTAGAGGAGAAGCGTCGGAGCGCGATGCATCAACCCATTGTCCCAGAGCGCTCTGCCCCTTTATACTATTCTTTGGAAGCGAATCTCGCAATGTTTGGCAATAACAAATAGATTGTGAAGTGTGATTATTGTGGAATGTCACACCCGTGAAACTTGTTACAAACTTCACGGACGCCCTTCCAATGCTGGCCGTGGCTGCGGACGAGGTCGTATTGGGCCTCAGGTGCACTTAAGTGAGGGCCCAGGGCAGTAACCAGCTGCTCCATCAGACTCTTTATCTAAAATTTTCTCTTAGGCTAATGGATTATTAAGACTAAGCCTAACTCGGGCCCTCCCAAGCCCTACCAATTCGCAACTTAGGATTTTAACATGCAAAAGTTTTCATGCCTGGAGTCGCCACTAATCTATTTGTGGTAGGTCGATTAGAAACCTAAATAAAACATAGGGAGATATGTTTTATTCCTACGAACCAGAGATTCTAAGCTCGGGGACTTGGTTACGCTAGATCTAGTCTAACGCCCTTTCGGTACCTTTTCTTTTCAAAAATGTTTATGCAAGCAGTCTGGATCCATTTTATTACCTAATCTCTAACATGTGAAATATTCATGCGGGTACGCAAACCACCAATTTAACACTCAAGAAAGCCATAAATAAATTGCAAGGATGGATAGAAAATATTACCTTTAGAGCAAAAAGCATCTACATTGTTAGTAGAAAATCATACGCACAATCCTAATATGATTTCTAATTAACAAAACAAGGCACTCGAGGTGTTCTTTAAGGTTTGCGCTTTATTAAAATGCGAACTAATGACGTGCAAAACAATGACATGCGATTAATGCCAGCATGATGCAATTAACCTATATGACATGCACATGATAACCTTTTTGTATTTTTCATGAAATTCGAAATTATAAAATGATGAAAATTCATTATCTTGTGCAAGATATTATCCAATTCATTTTAGGAATTAAACTAGGCCAAATCCTAATTTTAAATCGGAATGTTATCCTTACTAGATAAACCCTAACCTAACATGCAATCTATCTAGAAAAATTTACCTTAATACTATCTAATCTTTTTGGGATTTTTTTTTTTAAAAAAAATAAAAATAAAAATAAAGAATCAAATCAAATCAAATCAAAGATCGAGACCAAAATAAAAATAGCAATCAATCACCCAAGATATCATCCATGTCCATTTAAATTTGGAAAATAAATTGACAAATCTTATCTCGGGCATGAGGATCGGATTGGCCAATTCTTTGCGCAACCCGCAATCGTATCTCGGGCGGGAGATCGGATTGACGATTTCCCGTGCGATCGCGGGTCATATTTCGAATATGAAATCGGACTGTCGATCATATGCACGTTGCGAAATTAGGAAATAAATCCTAATTTAAATCTACTTGAGGATTTTATGAATAAGGCAATATCATTCAAAAATTCACACAGGATTGTAATATTCCAAACAAAGAAGCAATATACTCGAAATTAAATAAGATCTTTACCTAATTTGAATATTTTCTTTCCGAGTTTGGACCGGCAGATGGTAGCTCGCGGATCGCGAATGACGCGGCTAGACCCGGTGATGGTGGTGTTGCTCACGGTGGAACTCGACGATGGTGTCAAGGCGACAATGACTCGCGATCGGTGGCGAACGCGGCGGCAATGGACTGGCTTGTGACCACAGAGTCGGCCGCGAGAGTGACACAACAGCAAGGGTGTGACTCAACAGTGGGCTTTCGATCAACTTGGGAGCAACAAATGCATCATCGTCCTTCAGCTTTTGACCGAATCGACCGGGTCTTGGAATGGTCTTCTTCCGATCATCAAACTTTGACTATTTAAGCCCACCCGATTAAGCTTTCCACTTGACTGTCTTCAATGTCTCTGCATGTATCAAACAAAAGCCAATCTAGTCATGCAAGGACGTCGGATCAATTGTGGATGCTGTGGTCTTGCGTTGGCAAGAGAAGGAGAACGTCGGTGACGTCGTGAGCATTGAACTTGGAGCAATAAGCGGCGCTCGATGGCTTCGTCGTCAGAGGGCTGGTTCAGCGTTGTTGTGTAAGGACTTCTCGCTGGTGAACGGGGCACGGGCAGCAGGAACTACGACAAGGACGGTCACGACTCACGACCACAAGTCTGGATGTGAGGGCAGCGGCAACAACGGGCAGCAGCTCGGCGATCAGTGGTGGTATAGCAGCATCGCAAAATAGCAACAGCAGCGGTCCACTCCGTGAGTGCGCGATCGTGAGGCGAGCGCGTGCGCGACCGACTCTCTCTCTCTCTCTCTCTCTCTCTCTCTCTCACTTGCTCTCGCTCCTCTCCGTCTCTCCTGTGTTCTCTGTGTGATCAACTTCCTCAAAGGACCAAGCCCCCCCACTCGTCTACTGTCCACGAACACCCTTTTATAGGTGAGGGGGATTTTGGCTATCTAGGAAAGAGGCCAGATCTTATTTCCTATTATGTGCACTTTTGGAATTTCTGTTTTATTCTTTCCTCCCTTTTCGTGCACAATCCACGAATCCTCCTCTTCCCTGCAATGTTTTATTGCTTATTTTAATGTAAATGAATATAACATTGCTTTGAATATGGCTCAGAATAAGCCTTTATCACCCCACTGCAGATATCTTCGCAATATATGGCCCCAATCACTTTGCAAAATGTCCTGTCTTATAGAAGAAATCAAATATATCAAATTTGGCTGAGAATATATGTACGAGACATTGCTTTGTGATAGAAAATCTTCACTTGAATTATCACATGTGCAACACACGTGAATTTTCGTCATGGGCTTGGTTCAATTAATTTCATTTAAGCTCAGAACCATTTGCTCGAGACCATATGCCGTCGGTCTGATAAATATGCAAATTATATGGGCCTAATTAAACTATCAATGAAATGCTCTTAATATCTATATGCAATTTAATGAATATTTTTGATAGGTGCCGGGACCGACTCCTAATTTTCCTATGCAATACGTACCTAAATGGATCACCAAAATTTAGGTGTCAACAGCTGCCCCTCTTTGAAAGTGAGCTCGAAGAGGTTGCATTCAAAGACTAAACTGATGCCTAAATTTTGCCATGCAAATGCAATGAATGTTATTTTTGTCGAGATTATGAGCCCCATTTTAAAGTGCAATAAGAAATGATGCATGCTGACGTGAATAAAAACATACCTGGAATTACTCACCTGACTTGAGTGGTAGAGTAATTTGAGGCATTGCCATGACTCTTGAGATTGTTTGGCAAATGTTTGGACTCTATCCCAAAGGTATTGCCTGATAAACGCTGATGAACTCCGGTGACCAGCAATTCAGTCAAGACACGCGAAGAAAGCTCGACGTATCCAGTTTTCATCTGTGGTTCTCAAGAAAAAAAATTTAGCAAAATGGAAAATGTTCCGACCTTTACAAAATACCTATACATCGCCATAGATATTTGTAAAGATTTGGTCGCTGCGCCTATACCTTTCCTCATAGGCGTGTCACGGGGGAACTTTCTAAGATTAGGAGGATATTTCGACCTTTACGAAATACCTATACATCGCCATAGGTATTCGTAAAGATTTGGCCACTTCACCTATACCTTCCTCATAGATGAGCCGCGGGGGAACATCTGGGATTGAGAGAACATTCCGACCTTTACGAGATACCTATACATCGCCATAGGCACTTGTAAAAGATTTGGCGTGAGCCTATACCTTTCCTCATAGGCGTGTCGGCGGGGAATCCTCTGAGATTAGAATATTCCGACCTTCATGAAATACATATACCTTTCTCATATGTACTCATAAAGATTTGGCATTGCGCCTATACCTTTCCTCATAGGCGTGTCACGGGGAATCTTCTGAGATTGGGAGAGTATTCCGACCTTTCACGAGATACCTATACATCACCATAGGCACTTGCAAAGATTTAGCCGCTACACCTAGTTACCATCGTAAGTGCTACACGGGGGAATCTTCTCAAGATTGTGAAAAATGTGCCTAACAAAATATCTAGTTATCATCTAAGATATTTGGAAGGACTTTATCGATAAATACCTGGATATCGTCACAGGTACTTAGGGTGAGATATCCGGATTTCTCCTCGGATACTCGAATGAGATACCTGGATTTCTGCTCAGGCACTTGGATGAGAAATATATAGACGTCTGGACATTGTCGAAGACGCTGAGTGGCTGATTAGATATGGAGCCTGTCGATTACTCGAACAGGTGAATGAATACCTGATAAACACAGGCATGTGAAGGGGTAGAGACATACTTACCTGTTGATATCTCTGATTCCTGAGTGCGTGTCTCCTGCTAGACACGGTTATAGTCAACAAGTAATATGCATTCATGGGCAATCAAGGACACATATACTCATGTACTATAAATTCAACTGGTTTTCATGCATGACGATTTTGTCGAATCAGCATTGCCAAACTTCACTGGGGAGAATCATGATAAGACAATCCAAACTCACAAGTGGGTATCTTGAAAATGTTAAATGAGGGACTTCTGGTCTGAAAAGACTTTCTCTCACTCTCATCGAAAGTGGCTGATTTATGAAATTCACTCTACCTCACCATCATCATGTCGACAAGGGTCCGAGTATTCTCGCAAGCGGTACGACCTTACCAATCCGAGAGGTCTTTGCTGGGACCGTAACGTGGGCTTGGTCAATGGCTTAGCAAAAGGGGACTCTTTGAGTCAAGGCTATTGAAAGAAAATACTCCGCAATTGTCTTCGGGTTTACAAGTCAAGAACCCTGCAAAATGAGATAGAAATGGACTTGCTCGCACTTCTTCGAGCTAAGCTTATAAACATCCGAATCCTACGCTAGTTCAAGTGCCATAATCAAGAGACTTTGTAAGGGATGTAACGTAGGCTAGGCTCATAGGTTGAGAAATGAATGGATCATTAGGCTCAAAATGTGTATGATTGGGGTGAATAAGTTGGTGATCATCTCGGCATTGTCACCAGTCTTCTTCTTCATCCTCGGGAATTGTCTTTTCAGTAAATGCTTTATTGGGCTTGAATTCTCCACTTGATTCCTTTGAGACTTGTAAGACCACATCTCAATTGGGATTTTCTACTTTGACATGTTCTCTCTTGACATTTTTCTCTAAAGTTCTCCCCTTTTTCATTGTTTTTTTCTTCTTCTTTTTTTTTTTTTCTTTTTTTTTGGGCATTGACCTTGCTTTTACTAGGCACACTTCTTTTTTTTTATGCCCCCTAGTTCTTTTTTTTTTTTTTTTTTTTTTTTGACTTTTGACACACACCGTCTACAATGCACATATTGGCTAGCCACATTTTGGCTTGTTTTGACCGAATGACTAACATTTGGATTTTCAAGGTCTTTATCTTCTATCGGCTCTCCAAATATCTTTGCGTGGACGGTGATGGCTTTTACCTTGCCCCAAAGTGTGGGGGATGATCACCAACCCAGGTTTAAGAAATGAATTTGTAGGCTCAATTGGGCTTTAGCAAAGGATAATATGTGTATAGGATAGAGAAAGAAATGCTCTTCATCATCCTAAAGCACTTGAACTTCGTGTGAATTCTTCTGAAAAAACAACACTCGAAGATTGATACGAGTGAGAGCAAGAAAATCTCTATTCATTTTACCTCCAGTTTGCCCCGATGTGGGGTGGTTCTTGACAGGGGTAATTTGAAAGGATTTCTCCAAGCGTTTAGGCTCAAAGTAGCAAAACAATGGATAACCTGTAGTGTTTGGGATAGAGAAATGAACTGCCTTTCGTCACTTCGGTTGCCGTACCTTTTGCGAGATAACCCTTTACCTTGCAGACATGGAATTTTTTTTTCACTCAACTCACTGAGGATCAATGCATGGGACTGTGTATAGGAAAGGGCTTGCCTTTCATCATCTCGATGTATCTCATTCAACATATTCAATTCATTCCACATGAGTTATCAGATTGTCCAAATAGATTCCCCCTTTTGAAATCAATGATGCAAACTAACAAAATAATCATGCAAAATTTAAAGCCAATGCACACATTCCATCCTTAAATTGATTGAAACCATTTATTCATCAGTGAAATGTTTGCAATTCAGAATATAAAACTAAACACTTGAAAAATTTTGCTGCAAAGTTAGATCTTATCAGGGGTAATACATCTTCACAGCATCAGAATTAACAGGAGTGGTGAACTCACGACCATCCATTTCTGAGAGAATCAGGGCACCTCCGGGAAGCACCTTCTTAACCACATATGGACCAATGTAGTTTGGGGCAAATTTACCCCCAGGAACAGGAAAGACGGGCAGTACCTTCCTTAGGACTAGATCATTTATCTCGAAGTGTCTTGGACGCACCTTTTGGTTGAAGGATCTAGCTATCCTCTGCTGATAGGTTTGACCGTGGCAAATGGCTTTTAATCGCTTTTCATCAATTAGGTTTAACTGCTCGTGCCTTTGTCGCATCCATTCCGCCTCAGACAACTCCACTTGGGATAAGACTCGCAGGGAAGGGATCTCTACTTCGACGGGCAGGACTGCTTCCATGCCATACACCAAGGAAAAAGGTGTTGCCCCAACAGAGGTTCGGATGGAAGTTCGATACGCCATTAGTGCAAATGGCAACCTTTCATGCCAGTCACGATAGTTTTCAGCCGTTTTGGCTAGGATCTTCTTGATGTTCTTGTTGGCGGCTTCAACTGCTCCATTCATCTGTGGACGATAAGGAGATGAATTCATGTGCCGGATCTTGAACTCATTGAACAACTGATCTATGAATTTGTTGTTCAAATTTGTCCCATTATCGGTGACAATAGCCTCGGGGACACCATAACGAGCGATTATGTCTCGCCTAATGAATCTTACAACATTCTTTGCAGTGACGCTCACATAAGATGCCGCTTCAATCCACTTGGAGAAATAATCAATCGCGACCAAGTGTCCATTCGATGCCTTGGGATTAATTGGGCCAATCACATCGATGCCCCACATTGAAAAAGGCCATGGCTCGGACAACTGATGTAGTTCCGTCGGGGGAATATTTATTTTATCCCCATGAACCTGACAGCGATGACATTTTCGAACATGTTGGATGCAGTCACTTTCAAGACTAAGCCAATAATAACCCAACCTCATGATCTTCTTTGCTAACATGTGACCATTCATGTGTGGACCACATATCCCCTCGTGTACTTCTTGCATGATTCTGGTAGCTTCAGCCGCATCTACACACCTCAGTAGGATTGAATCATAGGATCTTTTGTATAGCTTTTCACCAACGACAAAGAATTTTGAAGCCATTTTCATTATGTACTTCACATCGGCCGGGTGCTTCCCTCGGAAATTCTTGTCTTTGGATATAACTCATGATATCGTAATACCATGGCTTTTAAATCGGGTTCTCCAATCACAACCATACAATAGGCTGGTTTTTGTCGAACTTCAATTTTCAAGGGTTCCACCTCTATTCCACGGTCACTTGTAACATGGATGATAATGTAGCTAGCGCATCAGCAAATTGATTATGGGATCTCGACAAGTACTCAAAGGAGATATCCTCAAATTTCTCCATGATTTCTTGAGGTATTCATGGTGCGGCACCGGTTTGGTGTCTCTTGTCTTCCACTCTCCTACAGTTTGAAGAATAATTAGAATTTGAATCACCAAATACTTTCAACTTGGTTATCCCCATTTCCACTTTGCAGCTTGGAGTCCGAGGGATGCAAGCTTCAGTACTCAACTATATTGTTGGTACATGGAAACACCAACTTTGCTGCTATTGGATAATGTTGCCCATCTGGGGATATCAAAACTGCCCCAGTGCCAGAACCAGCCAGGTTTACGGCTCCATCGAAAAACATGGTCCACGTATCTTCCTTTATTACCAAAATGCGATCTTCTGGAGAATATCTATCATCATCAGGGATTCCAGGATTTTCGGCTAACACATCAGCAATTACTCGGCCTTTAACTGACTTCTGTGGTATCATCTGGACATCAAATTCTGAAATTAAAATCTGCCACTTGGCTAACTTCCCTACCAAAGCCGGTTGATCAAGTAAATACTTGATAGGATCATTCTCAGTCACAAGCAAAGTCTGGTGATGCAGTGTGTATTGTCGCAGCCTATGGAGCACCCACACCAGTGCAGCACAAGTCTTCTCGGTTTCAGGATAATTCAACTCCGAGACGGTGAACTTCTTGCTTAAGTAATAAATGGCTCGCTCTTTTCCATCTTCAGACCGTTTCTGGACTAGCATCGCGCCCAGAGACTCGCTATGAATTGTGAGGTAAAGGATCAAAGGCTGCCCCGATATTGGTGGGACTAGCACCGGTGGTTTCATCAGGTACTGTTTTAGCTCATTAAACGCCTCTCGACAATTATCGTCCCATTCCACTTGAGCATTCTTCTTTAGAAGTTTGAAGAATGGTTTAGCAGTTTTGAGAGTTGGGAAATAAAGCGGGCTATGTAGTTCAATCTACCGGTGAGGCTTCGCACTTCTTTTACGGTCGATGGGGTTGTAACTCACATATAGCCTTCACTTTGGAGGGATCGACTTCAATACCTTTACTACTTACTATGAACCCGAGTAATTTGCGAGAGGTTGCTCCGAATATACATTTCGCTGGATTGAGACGGAGCTTAAACTCACGAAGTCTCTCAAATAATTTCTTCAAGGTATCTACGTGACTCTTCCCAGGTCGAGACTTGGCAATCATGTCATCGACATAGACTTCAATCTCTTTATGCATCATATCATGGAAAAGTGTCACCATTGCTCGTTGATATGTTGCGCCAGCATTTTTAAGGCCAAAGGGCATGACCTTGTAGTGGAATGTCCCCCAAGGAGTAATGAACGCTGTTTTTTCCTTATCGCCCTCCTTCATCTTTATCTGATTATAACCCGAGAAACCATCCATGAAAGAAAATAGCTCGAATCCAGCAGTACTATCTACCAGAACGTCTATGTGTGGTAATGGGAAGTCATCTTTAGGACTGGCCTTGTTCAGGTCGCGATAATCAATGCAAACCCGAACTCGGCCATCCTTCTTCATGACTGGCACGATGTTGGCCACCCAACTGGGATATTGGGTGACTTCGATGAATCCCACTTTCAAGAGCTTCATGACTTCCTCCTCTATTTTCTTCGAAAGCTCAGGCTTGGTTCTCCGTAGCCTCTGTTTCTTGGGCGGCATGCCCGGATTAGTAGGCAAACCGTGTTCCACAATAGAAGGGTCTAAACCCGGCATATCGGCGTCACGACCGGGGCAAAGATATCCCAGTAATCCTTTAGCAGTTTGGACTAGGCGCTTTGCTTCACTTTTCGGAAGGGTCGCCCCTATCTTCACCTCTTTGGGCTCCTCTGAATCACTTAGATTAATGGTGATAGTTTGGTCTGTCGTCAGGACTTTAGGTCTTTCATGACGCTCTAGATCGCGCTGAAGGTCCGAGGAATCTTCGAGTTCATCAGTGTCATCAAAATTAGGTTCAACGGCACATAATTCATCAGATTGGACCGTTCCCATACCCCCACGTGTGACAAGATCACCCCTGAAACATAAAGTAAGGGATTCAGAAGGACAAACAGGGTTAAACTATGCATTTTTTCTAAATTTTTCTTTTAAATCTTTTTTTTTGTGATTTTTTTGTTTTTTTTTTTTTTGAAATGTTTTTCAAAAAGGTTTTAACACGAGGGAACATGAAGAAGCCCAGGCCTCAGAATTCTCCTTGGACTATAATTTACTTTTATCGGTTGGATATCATCACCGGGCTGGTTTAACGTACCTCAACATGCCCTCAAAAATAATAATAATAACTTGTAATTTCATTGATTATCACCAAATGAATTACATTTATTGGAATGGAAATTGCAACAATCAAATGCTAGAAATGAAAAGTCCTAAAAAGCAGCACCCGAGACGGGGCAAATCCTAAAAAGCAATAAAATTCCCACGCAGGGGAGTGTGCGAAAAAAAAGTAAAGGTGTTACTCTTGTGGGCGAGTGCCCATTCCCTCCAACGGTTCTTTCTCAATAGCTTCAATGAAGAAATCATCGAACAGGGCAGTGATTCCTTCCATTGCTTCATCAGGATCTTCAGTCATTGGAGATGTTGGATCATCCATACCTCCCCATCCATCTGGGACAATGTCACAGGGGTCAACATAGAAGCTCGGGGTCTTTGAGTATCTCACATAATAATCGAACTTGCCGCTCGGTTGCCCCAAAGTGTCGATCACCTCCTTTTCTTCATGCATCATTCTTGCAGGTCCTGGGAATGTGGTGCGGATATGTGGAAGCAATCTACCACGCCCAAACTCTCCGTTATTTTGGGCAATTCCACGCTCATGTTCTTCACCATTCGGCTCTTCGTCGGATCGCTGTCTATTATGCCCGTCTCCTCGACCTCGACCTCGACCTCGTCCACGTTCACATCCACGTCCACGTCCCCTATTATTTGGCTCGCTTGACCCCTGGTATCCCAACCCAATAGTGTGGGGCCTCCGAGAGACTTTCACCGGTTGGCGGATACCTTGACCATTCCTACCAAGACCTTCACCCGGAGTAAAGCCATGGGACACCATTACTCTTCCAACCATGACTGCAGCATTTGACACCTCAGGAATGGGTGGTGATGATCCTCTAGATGCATGTATGGTTGATACGAGCTCGAGCGACTGATAGCTCGATTCTATTTTGCAATCCGGCTCAACATAGGGGATAGCCGTTGCGTGATAAATTGGGTGCTCTTCTTCACCATGGACTGTGACTAACTTTCTCTCCACAACGAACTTTACCTTCTGATGTAGACTGGATGGCACAGCTCCGGCAGTATGAATCCATGGACGACCCAGCAGAAAATTGAATGCAGTAGGAATGTCCATGACTTGAAATAGGACGTTGAATATTGCTGGTCCTATCTGTATGTCAAGGTGGATTTCTCCCATCACTTCTTTCTTCGTCCCATCAAAGGCTCGCACGGAGGTCTTCGCAGAATTTATTCTAGAAGGATCTATCTTGAGGCGTAAAATCGCCAAAGGACGATATTCAAGGCTGATCCATTGTCGATGAGTACTCGGGCTACATGCGAGGCCTTGTATTTGACGGAAATGTAAAGTGCCTTAGTATGCCCCCTCCCTTCTAGAGGGAACTCTTCATCTGAAAAGGCTATGAGGTCCTTGAGGAGTATAGAACCCACAAATTCCTCCAATTTGTCATGATCGATCGTCTCTGGCACGTGAACCTCACTTAAAACCTTCATTAAGGCCTTCTGATGTTTGACAGATGTCTGGAGTAGTTCAAGCAGAGAGATTTGCGCGGGCATCTTGCGCAATTGTTCAACTATGTTGTATTCGCTAGCCTTAATCACAGCTAGAAATTCTTTGGCTTCTTCATCAGTAACAGGTTTCGCAGGGTTGGGCATTAGCTTGGTTATAGGTACGTCCAGATCTGGTAACCAAGTCAACATCAAGACTGTAGGACCAAGGGACAGCCTTATTATCGCTATACTCATATGGTTGAGGTATTTCGATGACTATCTCTTCATCAGCTGTAGGCGTACTTACTACGATCTCTTCATCATCATACGCGTCTTCAAGCGGAGGCATATCTTCAGGCAGAGGGTCGCCCTTGTCTTTCCCGGTGTTCAATGTAGCAAACTCCTCCTCCCAATTAATAACTACTTCAGAGATAGTGGAAATGATGCGGTGTGGTCAAGATAAACGACCATCCCAGCTTCTACCATTCTTGAGATTCTTTCTCTCATGATAGCAAGAGGAAGGTCCTCATTACTCGGGTGATAACCAGCTTTCACTAACTCACCGTGAGCATCGGTGGTATACATCTTGACATTCTTGATTCGACCAAAGATCGAAACTAAATATAGCATTCACATTACCCGCGTGATTAGGGAGGCGGGTTGCTCTGGGCATTTGGCTTAGCGGGTTGAAAGGAAAATCCTTAGTGTCGAGGAGGTTCGATCCAATGCTTGAGGTAAAACAATGTCGGTTGAATGCCCCACTTCGCTCATGTGATAATCACATTTCTTGGACGGATCATAGTTGTAGAATCGCTTTCGAGGATTAGGCGCTTTGGCTCGATGGTAAGCAAACCTTTCTTTCGGAGGACCACCAATACTTGAGACAACGACCGGGGAGGGGGTGAATTGCCTCTTGTTGTTTTTTCTTCGAAAGGGTTGACGACTCGTGTTTTGTTCTTGAGCTTCGCTACTTGGATTCTTTGGGACGACATTAGCATTTCTCTTCCGCCTCGTTGGGTATAAGTCACATTCACTTCAGCTGCCGGCTCTTTCTCCTTTCTTGCACCAAATCTTTTGGTCGAGGAAGACGGCTCCACAAACCACCCATCTTTCAGCCCTATCTCAATCTGTTCGCCTATGGGGATGAGTTGATTGAAGTTGTCGGCCGGAATGGCTACCATCCGGTTTACGGTATTCGAATGGGAGAGTTTTAATGAACATCCTCTTCAATTCACTATCTATAGGTTCCGGGACAACCCGAGCGGCTATATTTCTCCATCTGATAGCATAATCTTTGAACGATTCGGTCTTCTTCATTTGAGCACGCTCAAGGTCATCGCGGGTGGGAATGATGTCCGTTATGAACCTGTACTGCTTTAGGAATGCTTCACTAACTTCTTTCCAGATTTTGAGGCCATTTATCTTCTTCATGAGATACCAATTCAAGGCGGGACCCGTCGGACTTGCACGAAATGCATGAATCATCGGGGAGTTCATTATCAACGTCACGGTGTCATTTTGTCGTGATATAACTGCAGATGAGCTTTTGGGCAGGAGGTGCCATTGTACTTATCAAAGTCTGGCATCTTGAACTTCTTCGGGATTTTGATCTGTGAGTAAAGAGATAAGTCGATTGAGGGTGAATCATGTGAGCCTTCCAGTTGCTTCACTCTCTCTTCAAGCTTGTTGACCCGTTCATTAGGTTTATCCTTATTGACGATAATCTGGACGGGGTCATCTACTAAATCGGGAAGATCGTCATCTTCCTCACTATCGACATTCTTCCCTCCTTTATGCTTTGGGGCTAATGCTTGAGGGGATGCAGGAACAGGAGTCAGCCGAAGGGTTTTGATCTCAGCGGACATCCGTTGCATTGCGGCGAGGGAGTTGCTTCATTTGGTCCTCAATGCCAGCGACACGATCTCGTAAGTCAGTTTGATCGGCCATTCTAGTTCTCGACCGCGTGCGAATAGGCGATCGTGATCGGTCCGTAATTACCGAAGATGAAAGTAGTCGTCTCTGGACACCAACAATGGGCAAGTGCTTGAATGAGGCCGCCATGAATGTTGATACGCAAAAAAATCAATAAGGGAGGAGTTGGCCAATTCTTGATTCCACGAACTCACGACTAGCTTGGTCTAGCTTGTCCCACCACGCGTTGAGTTCCTTCTTGGGAGGGAGAATAAGTCGAATGTCGAAATTTCCCATTGTATATTGACCAAGACTTGCGATCAACCTAATGTCATGGACCGACCAAACAATACGATAAAGTAAATAAATTGCGGAGGAAAAGTTCAAAGGACTTACTTTACCAATAACCGGGTGGCAATCACATAGACATACGCATGCTACGTGGCTCGATTTCTACTCTAGAAGGCTTAACAAAGTGGAGCCACGAGGATGATCGGACTAGCCGCGGGCATGCGGACTAAGTCGGTCCTTATGACTCCAAAGATCATCAAAAGCCGACCCATGTCGCGGGCATGCAGACCGGGTGGTAATCTCTTTGACATCAAGAAAGAAATATCGGGATTGAGATGGGCAACTCGTACATGCATGGCGGACGGTCGGAGTGGTATCCATCTCAATACCATCCTAGGTGATCCTATGCGGCCCGGTGTCCCATGACAGTTGTGTGTGCTAGAGTGTAGTGAAAATGCATAGGCATACACAACAGATCATATGCAAATAGCGCTTCAATATCCAAATTAAAACATCTAATCTCAACACCTCCCTGCAATAAAATGGTTAACAAACACTCCACCCCTTATAACTCCCATTCTGCAAAAACATTTAACACCTTAAATGTTAGGGACGCACACGGATCCTCATTGCCAAGCAAAAATATTTTTTTGAAAAGAAAAACTGGCCTAAGTCCACTAAAAGTTTTAACTCTAGTCCCCAGCGGAGTCGCCAAGCTGTCGCGACCTAAAATTTTCTCTTAGGCTAATGGATTATTAAGACTAAGCCTAACTCGGGCCCTCCCAAGCCCTACCAATTCGCAACTTAGGATTTTAACATGCAAAAGTTTTCATGCCTGGAGTCGCCACTAATCTATTTGTGGTAGGTCGATTAGAAACCTAAATAAAACATAGGGAGATATGTTTTATTCCTACGAACCAGAGATTCTAAGCTCGGGGACTTGGTTACGCTAGATCTAGTCTAACGCCCTTTCGGTACCTTTTCTTTTCAAAAATGTTTATGCAAGCAGTCTGGATCCATTTTATTACCTAATCTCTAACATGTGAAATATTCATGCGGGTACGCAAACCACCAATTTAACACTCAAGAAAGCCATAAATAAATTGCAAGGATGGATAGAAAATACTTACCTTAGAGCAATGAAAGCATCTACATTGTTAGTAGAAAATCATACAGACAATCCTAATATGATTTCTAATTAACAAAACAAGGCACTCGAGGTGTTCTTTAAGGTTTGCGCTTTATTAAAATGCGAACTAATGACGTGCAAAACAATGACATGCGATTAATGCCAGCATGATGCAATTAACCTATATGACATGCACATGATAACCTTTTTGTATTTTTCATGAAATTCGAAATTATAAAATGATAAAAATTCATTATCTTGTGCAAGATATTATCCAATTCATTTTAGGAATTAAACTAGGCCAAATCCTAATTTTAAATCGGAATGTTATCCTTACTAGATAAACCCTAACCTAACATGCAATCTATCTAGAAAAATTTACCTTAATACTATCTAATCTTTTTTGGGATTTTTTTTAAAAAAAAATAAAAAATAAAAATAAAGAATCAAATCAAATCAAATCAAAGATCAGACCAAAATAAAAATAGCAATCAATCACCCAAGATATCATCCATGTCCATTTAAATTTGGAAAATAAATTGACAAATCGTATCTCGGGCATGAGGATCGGATTGGCCAATTCTTTGCGCAACCGCGAATCGTATCTCGGGCGGGAGATCGGATTGACGATTTTCCGTGCGATCGCGGGTCATATTTCGAATATGAAATCGGACTGTCGATCATATGCACGTTGCGAAATTAGGAAATAAATCCTAATTTAAATCTACTTGAGGATTTTATGAATAAGGCAATATCATTCAAAAATTCACACAGGATTGTAATATTCCAAACAAAGAAGCAATATACTCGAAATTAAATAAGATCTTTACCTAATTTGAGTATTTTCTTTCCGAGTTTGGACCGGCAGATGGTAGCTCGCGGATCGCGAATGACGCGGCTAGACCCGGTGATGGTGGTGTTGCTCACGGTGGAACTCGGCGATGGAGTCAAGGCGACAATGACTCGCGATCGGTGGCGAACGCGGCGGCAATGGACTGGCTTGTGACCACAGAGTCGGCCGCGAGAGTGACACAACAGCAAGGGTGTGACTCAACAGTGGGCTTTCGATCAACTTGGGAGCAACAAATGCATCATCGTCCTTCAGCTTTTGACCGAATCTGACTGGTCTTGGAATGGTCTTCTTCTGATCATCAAACTTTGACTATTTAAGCCCACCCGATTAAGCTTTCCACTTGACTGTCTTCAATGTCTCTGCATGTATCAAACAAAAGCCAATCTAGTCATGCAAGGACGTCAGATCAATTGCGGGATGCTGTGGTCTTGGCGTTGGCAAGAGAAGGAGAACGTCGGTGACGTCGTGAGCATTGAACTTGGAGCAATAAGCGGCGCTCGATGGCCCGTCGTCGGAGGGCTGGTTCAGCGTTGTTGTGTAAGGACTTCTCGCTGGTGAGCGGGGCACGGGCAGCGGGAACTACGACAAGGGCGGTCACGACTCCGACCACAAATGCGGATGTGAGGGCAAGCGGCAACAACGGGCAGCAGCTCGGCGATCGATGGTGGTATAGCAGCATCGCAAAATAGCAACAGCGGCCCGGTCCACTCCGTGAGTCTTGATCGTGGGGCCCAGCGTCTTGACCGACTCTCTCTCTCTCTCTCTCTCTCTCTCTCTCTCTCTTACACTTGCTCTCGCTCACGCGTCTCTCCTGTGTTCTCTGTGTGATCAACTTCCTCAAAGGACCAAGCCCCCCCACTCGTCTCTGTCCACGAACACCCTTTTATAGGTGAGGGGACGAAGGCTATCTAGGAAAGAGGCCAGATCTTATTTCCTATTATGTGCACTTTTGGAATTTCTGTTTTATTCTTTCCTCCCCTTTTCGTGCACAATCCACCGAATCCTCCTCTTCCCTGCAATGTTTTATTGCTTATTTTAATGTAAATGAATATAACATTGCTTTGAATATGGCTCAGAATAAGCCTTTATCACCCCACTGCAGATATCTTCGCAATATATGGCCCCAATCACTTTGCAAAATGTCCTGTCTTATAGAAGAAATCAAATATATCAAATTTGGCTGAGAATATATGTACGAGACATTGCTTTGTGATAGAAAATCTTCACTTGAATTATCACATGTGCAACACACGTGAATTTTCGTCATGGGCTTGGTTCAATTAATTTCATTTAAGCTCAGAACCATTTGCTCGAGACCATATGCCGTCGGTCTGATAAATATGCAAATTATATGGGCCTAATTAAACTATCAATGAAATGCTCTTAATATCTATATGCAATTTAATGAATATTTTTGATAGGTGCCGGGACCGACTCCTAATTTTCCTATGCAATACGTACCTAAATGGATCACCAAAATTTAGGTGTCAACAGGCCTCGGGCACTTTGACCTCTAATTTTGCACAATCAAGTAGTTTATTCGATGGTTTATGTAAATCTTCTCGGTCGTGATCCTTAATTCGGGTGCCACGCATCATATGACTGGAGATATTACATTTTTTGCTGATTATTCTCGTCCTCCTAAACTTGATTGTGTTACTGTTGCTGATGGTTCTTTAGCCCTTATCGCTGGCCAGGGCTCGGTGTCTATTACCCGCGATATTACTCTATCATCTGTTTTACATGTTCCTACGGTTTACACTAATCTCCTATCAATTGGTTCCCTGACTCGTGATCTGAAGTGCCAAGTGGTTTTTTTCCCATCTTATTGTATTGTTCAGGACTTGGCAACGGGTTGGGAGATTGGTCGTGGTAGAGTAGAGAGGGGCTTATATGTGTTCGATTCACCACCATCAGCTCATCTTGTCACTCCAACTTCCTCGGCTATTCTATCTAAGCTCCATGTTTGGTATCGCCATTTGGGACATCCACCGCTTGGAACTTTAATAAAGATTTTTCCAAATTTAGTTGACAAATGCAGTAGTCAAAATTTCTTTTGTGATTCTTGTGTTCTAGCAAAACAAACTCGTGTCACTTATTCTTCTATTAGTAACAAAAGTGATGCATCTTTTCCTCCATTTCAGGTCACCATTGGTTTGTGACATTTATTGATTGTTGTACCTGCACTACTTGGGTTTATTTACTGCAACAGAAGAGTGATGTTTTTCCAATACTTTCAGCAGTTTTTAGCAATGATTCAAACACAATTTGATGGCAAGCTTCATATTCTTCAAAGTGACAATGGGATAGAGTACACCAGATCAGATTTTTAGGCTTTTTTACATGACCGTGGTATTCTCCATCAGACGAGCTATGTTAATACTCCTGCACAGAATGGTGTGGCAGAACGCAAGAATCGCCAGCTCTTGGAGGTGGCTCGTTCCCTTATGTTTGCCATGAATGTTCCAGCTTAATATTGGAGTGCTGCTATTTTGAGTGCAGCTTATTTGATCAATTGCCTCGCATCACGCATTCTCCAATATTGCTCTCCTATTGAGGCTCTTACCGGGTTCCCATAAGTTTTTGGTCCCTCCGAAGGTGTTTGGGTGTGAATGTTTTGCTCATATTGCTCACCCGACCAGTAAGCTTGCTCCTCGCAGTATCAGGTGCATTTTTTTGGGCTATTCTCCCACGCAGAAAGGCTACAAGTGCTATTGCCCTTCCACTCGGGGCTATTTTATTTCCATGATGTTATATTTCATGAGTCTTAGCTGTTTTACTCACGGACACCTCTTCAGGGGTAGTCTACTCATGGTGAAGATGTGTCATCCAGTTTGGATGTAATACCCTTGCAGGGGGAGTTAATTTCTGACATTTCTGGTAAAAAATCAGATGCTATATCTATTGCCAATACAGAAAACACAGCCCCACCAGCAGCTCTAGTAGAGTCAGCTAGTGCTAAAAATCCTGATTCTGTCAATGCAAAAAATTTAGCAGAAGCCACTCCGATTCATGAACAGTTTCGGCACCCGATTGTGTTCCACCAATAGAATTTTCGTGAAGCCCCCCTTTATCACTACTCCACTCTTCAACCAATCTCCTCCTGCTAGTCCTATAAACAGTTTCGGGTGATGGCACCTCCTCTCAGATTATTGATAATGATGATACAACTAATGACTTACCAATTGCACTTAGGAAAGGCAAACGTTCATGTACGCAGCATTCTATATCCAATGTTGTGTCATATGATAGATTGTCTTCATCCTACCGTGCCTTTTCTTTATCTCTGTTGTCCACAGCTGTCCCCAAAACATGGCAAGAGGCCCTAGCGAACGAAAAGTGGAAGGAGGCTATGTTAGAAGAGTTGAGAGCTCTTAAGAAAAATGGTACTTGGGAGTTAGTTCATCTTCCCCGAGAAAAAAGTACCGTTGGATGCAAGTGGGTATTTGTTGTCAAACAAAAGGCCGATGAAACCATTGACCGCTACAAAGCTCGTTTGGTGACCGCTACATTCGCACCGGTTGCCAAGATGAACAATATTAGAGTTCTTATCTTATGTGCTGTCAATCTTGGATGGGACTTACAGCAGCTAGATGTGAAGAATGCATTCCTTCACGGGGAACTTCCCGGAGATAGAAGGTCGAGTGTGCAAACTCAAGAAGGCATTATATGGCTTAAAATAGTCCCCTAGAGCTTGGTTTAGGCGATTTCAAAGGGCTATGATTGTTTTCTATTATACTCAGAGTAATGCTGACCATACCTTATTCATTAAATGATCAGGTACTCAAGTTGTTATTCTCATTGTATACATCGATGACATTGTAGTGAAAGGGAATGACGCAGTTGAAATTTCTCGTCTTAAACAATATCTGGGGAGAGAATTCGAAATTAAAGACCTAGGAGCTCTTCGATATTTTCTAGGTAACGAAGTCGCTCGATTTGAAAAGGAGTATTTCTCTCCCAATTGAAGTATATTCTGGATCTTTTGACTGAGGTTGGGATGCTTAGATGCAAGCCGGCTGAAACCCCTATTGAGGCCAATGGCCACTTGCAATCTAAAGAGGGAAAGCCCGTTGATAAAGGAAGTTACCAACGATTGGTAGGTCGCCTCATTTATCTCTCCCATAGTCGATCTGATATAGCACATGCAGTGAGCTTGGCGAGTCAATATATGCATGATCCATACTCCTCGCACCTTGAGGCGGGTCATAGGATTCTTCGTTATTTGAAATCTGCTCCAGGGAAAGGGATTTTATTTGCACCTCATGGTCATCTTTCTGTGGAGTTTTATACGGATGTTGATTGGGCTAGATCTTTGGATGATAGATGATCTACTTTCGGTTACTGTAATCTTGTTGGAAGTAACCTAGTCACGTGGCGTAGTAAAAAGCAAGCTGTGGTTTCCCACTCATATGCCGAGGTAGAATTTCGTGCTATAGCTCAAGGAGTTTGTGAACTACTTTGGCTTAAGACCCTTCTCGCTAATCTCGGAGTTACTGTTCCACAGCCAATGAGACTTTATTGTGACAACAAGTTTGCTATAAGCATTGCTCATAATCCGGTACAACATGATTGCACCAAGCACGTGGAGATTGATCGTCATTTTATAAAGGAAAAATTGGACAACAACCTCATCAACTTGTCCTTTGTTATCTCTAAGGATTAGCTTGCTGACATCTTCACCAAAGACTTGAACGGGTGCACGTTTCATACCATTCTCTACAAGTTGGGCATGTCCAATATCTATGCTCCAACTTGAGGGGAAGTGTTAAGGTCTCTTTATGTTGATTGTTAATGTTATTGGGCCTAATTAGTTGGGCTTAGTTTATTTATCTAGTTGTCTTAGGGTTAAGGTCCATCTCTTCCCTATATATATTTTATCTTTTTCTCTTTTCAAAGTAGTAGAAAATTATTCTTTCTCTCAACAGAGATTTAGCCCACAGCCCATTGTTTTCAATTGAACAAGTCAAAAGACATCCACATTAATATAGTGGCCCACGCACAATCAAATTTTTCCTATGTGGAACAAGGAAAATTATTATTTTGTTTGTTTTACAAACAAACAGTCACGGTGCATATATGCTGTGACGCCCCAGAACGTTATGTACGACATGTGTAATTACCAATTATAATTCATAATTATAATAACGCATGTAGAAGTTCAATAAGATTTCTCCAACAAAATCTCGTACAAGAAAATCGCACGAGTGTAGTTAAAGTACATAGACCTCTTTATTTATATTAGACATCAGTTTTAACAACTTTACTGTCATGAAGATCACTAACATGTGACTTTATATTGGCTATGAAACTCATTGATATACACAGATGAGTTTATACTAGTCATGAAGTTTACCAACTTCATACGGATCATGAAGCTTATTAACATATACAGGTAACTTCACACTAGTCATGAAACTCATTAATATAAATAAAAGAGTTCATACTTATCATGAAGATCGCTAATACACATAGGTAACTTTATACTGATCATGAAGCTTACCGACTTCATACGGGTCATGAAACTTACCAATACCTACATAACTTCATACGAATCATGAAGCTCATTAATATACACAAATGAGTTCATATTTGTTAGGGTTAATACCACGAAAAACCCTAAACTGATATACCTGTGACAATTTTACCCCGAACTGGTACACATATGACAAATTTACCCCGCACTATTTTTTTGACCATAAAAATCTCAAACTGGTATACTTGTGATAATTTTACCCCGAACTATTTCTTTGACTACCAAAAACTCTACATTGGTACACCTGTGACAATTTTACCCCCGAACTAATTTTTTGATAACTAAAAACCCCAAATTGGTACATTTGTGACAAATTTACCCTTTATTAGTGTTCGTTAAATTATATTAATATCACAAAAAATCACAAATTGATAAATTTGTGACAAACAGAGGGGTAAAACCCAAAACCGGTACACATGTCAAATAATTACGTGTCATTAAAATTTGTAATTTGACAGTAAAATTTAATAAAAACTAACGGAGGGTAAATTTATCACAGATATACTAGTTTGGGGTTTTTGGTAGTAAAAAAATTAGTTTAGGGGTAAAATTATCACAGATATACCAGTGTGGGGTTTTTTATGATAAACAAAATAGTTCGGGGTAAAATTGTCACATCTGTACCAGTTTAGGGTTTTTTATGGTCAAAAAATTAATTTGGGGTAAATTTGTCACAAGTGGACCAGTTTAGAGTTCTTCATGGTATTAATCCTATTTATTATGACAATGCCCAACACACATAGGTGACTCCCAACACACACACATATACACACACAGATGACTTCATACTGATCATGAAGCTTGCCCACTTCATACTAATCGTGAAGCTTAAAAACACTTACAGGTAACTTCATACGGGTCATGACAATAAGTATTCACAAGCGTTTCAATACACATACTCACCTTCTTGATCCACCACATATTTCTCAAAGAAATAATGTATTAGTCAAATAAACAAGTAAGAAGCAATATGTGATAAGACTTATTAGTCGAAAATATTCAGAAGATGGATATATTTCAAAAGTGGTTCTGAGCAAGCCAGTCACTATATTCAATGATTAAGTCTGGATGTGAATCTGAACATAAATGTGGACACATGAATGAATATGTTTTGGAATTGAGTCTGAACATGAATCTGGACATGAATCTAGACACAAATTAAATCTGAACGTGAAATTAAACATGAATTTGGACACACGAATTGAGTATGAATGTGAATCAGAATAACAAATGGGTAGATTATGAGTCTAAACAATAATACGAGTATAGTATGAATCGGGACAAACAATGAGTATTTTTTAGTCTAAACAAATAAGGAGTATATGTTGAAGACAAACGGAATACTTTCAGAATTCGGAAAATAAACACAATTGTTTTCAGAAAGTAAATATATTCGGATTTACAAAGTAAAATCTACTCGGGTTCAGAAGTAAACATATTCAGATTCAGAGAGTAAAATTTGTTCGGGTTCAAGAGTAAACAAATTCAGATTTAAAGAGTAAAATCCATTCGGGTTCAAGAGAATACAGATTTAAATTCAGAGAGTAAAATCTGCTCAGGTGCAAATTCAAAGAGTAAAAATCCGCTCGGGTTCAGATTCGGTGAGTAAAAATCGACTCAAATTCAGATTTAGATATATCCAGATTTAGAGTAAAATCTACTTGGGTTCATATATACAAATTTAGAGAGTAAAATCTACTCGGTTAAGAAATAGATATATTGGGATTTAGAAAGTAAAATTTAATCGGTTCAAAGATACATATATAAAGACTTTAAGGATAGATTTTACCAACGACAATTAAGTTTGAGTTTACAGGTATGACTTGTCCAAGTTTAGATTCATCATTTCCGCTTACCAAATGTACCACATTTTAAGTAAAACAATCAATTACCTTTCAAACATGCATGAGACCAACAAGACGTATTCAACAATCACCACATAAATAATATTTCCAAATTCAAATTTGATAATTTCATTTGCCAATTATACCATACTTTAAGGAAACAAATCACACACCTTTTGAACATGTACGAGACTAGCAAAATAGATCTCACATTCATTGTATCCACAATATTATAGCATATCAAAATGCCATATCACAACCAACTAAGTTAAAATTGTTAATTATATTGAACTAACTTAATATCTAGAGTCTTCACTTACCTCATGCAAAATCTAACCAACCCAAAGTTAAAGTCCCTTATAAATCTTGGATCAGGTAGTAGCGAAAGTAGAGTATCTTTAAAAATTGAAGATGAAGAAGAGAGTTATGGCCAAGATGAAAGATTCCCCTCCAATGTTACCAAGATGAAAATGATGTATAGGAGTAGATTTTAGGTGGAAGAATGCATACACTCAGAGGTGGAAAATTCTTCACTCCATCCACGGCCAAGTGTAAGAAATTAAGATATTTTAGAGATGACTAATAGTCAAGGGTGATGATTGCTTATGGCTATGTGTCAAATTAGTGCAAGAGCTAAGCTTAAGAGTGACATGTGGCCATGCATTTATGTGGTATGTGGCCATGCGTGAAGTTTTCAAATGTGGCATGTAGCCATCTATGAATTTTCCAGTTATCATGTGAGGGTTATGTGTCTTAAGAGAGGTTTTGTTAGAAATAAAAAATAAAACAGAATTACCTCCCTTTATAACACCATACTTAACTAAAGTTTAAATTAATAATATTACCTATCAATTACTAAGACGAAGGTGAATTTATTAACACCATTATAATATTAACGTATACCTCGACGTATTTTAATTTGCAACACATCAAACTTGAACGATCTTGTTCACGAAAATCATCCTCTGCGCCTCACAACATTTACGATCCAACTAAGATTTCTACGTGTTCACTCGAATTCTAAACGAAATAATACTTAACATTATGATGTAAGTATTACTACTTGAAACAAAAATTTCCAAATATCACATAAATACTATTTCGAAAATTTCAGATATCACATATGTAGTAAGTTAACACATACTATATAGCCGCTAAAACAATTTCAGGAACATCTTTTTCTGTCTTCTTTTCTTTAGGGCCTTGTAGACTGACTTGGGAATTTGTATACGTAATTTAGGATGCCGTATACATACTTAGGGAATTTGTACACCAATTTCAGGGCTCGTAATAATCTTGAGATGAAATATACTCTTCATAATAATTTCTAGATGGAGTACAAAAGCTAACTCACAAAAAAAAAAGCCATTAATGCAGCCCATACCAGCACTATAGCCCCAACTCTTTCATATATTGTGACAAAAGTACACCACAAGTGCCATAACTTGTATACGGCGATCACTTTGGTGCCATAACTTTTTTTCGGATCACTTTGGTGTCAAGTCGGAGGAAAAGAAATCACTTTAGTGTCAATTTGGCGGAAATCCGACGTGGCATTTTTTATTAATTTTTGACGCCGATGTGGCTCGCCGGAGGCTGAGTTAGTGTGTACAATCAGCATTTTTTATTTTAAATAATTTTTTTAGTACAGTCAAATTTTTAATTTTAAATATTTTTTTCTTTAATTTTTCTTTTCTTTTCTTTTCTTTTTCTTTTCTCCCCTTGCCGGCCGGTTGTCGGTAGCCGATCGGCCACCGACAAAGCCCGGGAAGGGTTGGGCGAGGGCGACCTTGCCCATGGCCGGCAAGGGGTGGCCGACCCTCGCCCGGCCCGGGCCCCTTCCCTGGCGGCGGCGGGCATACGCCCGACTCGGCAAAGCGACCCTTGCTCACCCAGGCGAGGGCAACCCTTGCCTGACATCGGCGAGGGTCACTCGACGCTAGATCCAGCTAGGGCGACCCTCGCCCGCCCAGGCGAGGGCAGCCCTCGCCTGCGCGGGTGAGGGGAGGCCTCGCCTGTTGCCGGGCGAGGGTCAGGCGCCCCTCACCGGCCATGGGTAAGGTTGCCCTCGCCCAGCCCTTTCCGGGCTTCGCCGGTAGTCGGCCGGCCACCGGCAATCAACCGGCAAAGGGAGAAAAGAAAAAAAAAAAAAAGAAAAGAAAAAGGAAGAAGAAAAAAAAAAGAAAAAAATATTTAAAATTAAAATTGCTAACTGTACATGCTAAAAAAAATTATTTTAAAAAAAGCCGATTGTACACACTAACTCAGCCTCCGGCGAGCCACGTCGACGTCAAAAATTAATAAAAAATGCCGCGTCAGATTTCCTACCAAATTGACACTAAAGTGATCTCTTTTCTTCCGACTTGACATCAAAGTGATCCAAAAAAAAGTTATTGCACCAAAGTGATCGCCGTACACAAGTTATAGCATTTGTGGTGTACTTTTGCCCATATATTGTATTGTTTTTGCTGTCCGGGGTGAATATTAATGTGGGTATCACATATGTTGCAATCCACATCATTAGCATCGTGATCCTTGTGAAGATTCACCGCTTCAAAGGTAGACTGCTTATGAGGATTAAAGTGACGTTGAGGGATGCGAGAAAACTGATCGTGTTGCACGTTACGAAAAGCTTATACTCCTTCGGCAACCTGTGGGCCATCACGGAATTGCCCGCGATATGTGCTATATCATTTTTGCCACCATTAATAATTTGATATCGTCCTATGAAATCTTGCCGGGTGGGTCATTCCTACTTGGAAGGCCATGGTGGTTAGAAGTACCACCACCACCATAAAGGGTCTTGTGTATGTTGTTTTGCCAACTTCTAGTCATTTCCCTTTTGTTTTTTCTTCCTCCAAGTAGATAGAATTTGGTGGCCATGTTAACGGGGCAAGTTTTGTCCTTTTCTTGGTCCCACCAAATGGTGCCTAGATGCATTCCCAATTTTCTAAATATCCCACATGCCAACTTTTGAAAGCTCTTGTTACTAGTCTTATTTGGGAAAATTGGAAGGTGCCATCTGTTCAAAAGGGTTACGGTGATTAGTATGTTCACCTTCCTTTCGTGGAAAGTTTGGACCCGTGGAGTCTCTTTCGCTTGTGAGGATTTTCCTTTCTTTTTTTCGTGCAAAAAATTCCCTTAAGGTAATTCACTAAATGCTGATGACTTCAAGTAATTCATCGAATGTTATTCTTTGATTTTTTATGAGAGAGGACCGGATTTAGTGGCAATTCTGGATAGGAGATATCCAAGCGAGAAAATGAATCCTCTAGCTTCGACCAAGACAATACTTGATTGATAACAAACTCAAGTAGTACAATAGATCCAAACCAATCCCACCAACCGTTTATTGGGGGTGGAATCGATCTATAACAGGAAATTGCACTCCAACTTCATTGATAACACGTTACACTAATGCTTAAATACAAAAGTCTTCAGCTAAGGAATTTCAAAGTGCAATGCATAAAGCTTTAAAAATAAAAGGATAGCATTTTGATTGTGATTTTTGGGGGGCTCTTCTGCCAGCCATTTGGTGGTGTTTATAACGATAGTGTGGTAACCGCTTTTTGACACCCGTTAATCCACGTTAGGTAACTTCTATCAACCTTATCTTTGCTCCTTATTTCCATAGTCTCAGATTACCCATGTTCTCTCATAACTCATATCCATCGGTGCAAAACCGTATGTCCCTGTCGACAACTTTCACAGCCACGTTCTTAGGCGATAACTGCTTCATCAATAACTTTTATGACTAAAATCCTTAAATCCCCTAGTGGTAATCACTTCATTGATGACCATTATGACTGAGTTCTCGCATCCTATGGCAATAACCACTTCATTAACAACTCCTATGACTGAGTTTTCAAGTAATAACTGTTTCACCAATAACTTTCGTAGCTAATTTCTTAGGCGGTACCTGTTCCCTCTTTAATTTACTCTGCCTCAAATTTTAAATATTTAAAATATCCCTGCCAGTATCACTATTGGTAATTGCCAGCTGTCTGTTGTCGTACTTTGACTATCAGAACCGCAGTATGGATACATCTCTTCATTCATGGCTATATGTATGATGCACATGATACATGTCTGTGTTTATTTCATATCTAAGTTACTATCTTGTGTATTTCTTACTCTCTTACTCTCATACGAATTTCTACTGTCCACAACCTAATTATTTTTTGGGAGTCAATAGAGGAAATAAGAGTGATTATTTTATGCATTTTTACTAAGTTTTCATGTCTTGAAAACCTTATTATCAAACTTAAATGCATTTCTTTTTTTTTTTTTCTATGTGCACAGCTTTTCCTACATGAATGTCTTTTTCTAGGTAGACTTCCACAAAGTTGTATACCTCGATGTATTTTAATTTGCAATGCGTCGAACTTGGAGGATTTCGTTCATGAAAAAAATCATCCACCGCGCCCCACAAAATTGACGATCCAATTAACATTTCTACATGTTCACTCGAATTCTAAACAAAATAATATTTAGCGTTATGATGTAAGTATTATTACTTGTAACAGAAATTTCCAAATATCACACAAATACTATTTCGAAAATTACGGATGTCACACATGCAACTATACAGCCACTAAAACAATTTTAGGAACATCTTCCTCCCCTTCCTTTTCTTCAGGGGCCCATAGACTGACTTTGAAAATTTACATACAAATTTCAAGATGCCGTGGACATACTTTGATAATTTGTATACCAATTTCAGGATTCATAATAATCTCAAGATGAAATGGACTATTCGTAACAATTTCCAGATGGAGTATAAAAGCTGGCAAAAAAAAAGGCCATTAATGCAGCCTATACCAACACTACAGCCCCAATTCTTTCATATATTGTACTGCTTTTACAGTCCGGGATGAATATTAATGTGGGTATCGCATCTGTCGCCACTGCAAAAATAATTACAATCCATATTGTTAACATCGCGATCCTCGTGAAGATCCACCGCTTCAAAGGTAGACAGCTTATGAGGTTCAAAATGACGCTGAGGGATGCGAGGAAGCTGATCATGTTGTATGCTACGAAAAACTTGTACTCCTTCGGGAACATGTGGGCCATGACAGACTTGTCCTTGATATGTGCTAAATGATTTTTGCCATCTTTGATATTGTTATATCAAAACCCGCCAGGTGAGGTCATTCCTATTTGAAAGGGAATGGAGGATAGCAATACCACTACCATCATAAGTGTCTTGTGCATGCTGTTTTGCCAGCTTCATGTAATTTCCCTTTTGTTTTCAAAGGTAGACTGCTTATGAAGATCAAAATGATGCTGAGGGATGCAAGGAAGTTGATAGTGTTGCACGTTACTGAAAAGCTTGTATTCCTTTGGTAACTTGTGAGCCATAACGGAATTGCTCACAGTATTTGCTCTATGATTTTTGCTACCCTTAATATCATCCTGTCAAAGCCCGACAGGTGGGTTCATTCCTACTTGAAAGGCTATGGTGGCTAGCAATACCGTCATAATAATAAGCGTCTTGTGCATACTGTTTTGCCACCTTCTCATCATTTTCCTTTTGTTTTTATAGGTAAACCTCTTATGTCGATCAAAATGATGTTGAGGGACGCGAGGAAGCTTATTGTGTTGCATGTTACGAAAAGATTGTACTCCTTCGGCGACTGTGAGCTATCACGGAGTTGCTCGAGATATGTGCTCAATGATTTTTGCCATCCTCGATATCGTCCTGTCAAACTTTACCGGGTGGTGTCATTCCTACTTTGAAGGCCATGGCGACCAGCAATACCACCACAATAAGTGTCTTATGCATGTTATTTTGCCAGCTTCGTTTTCAATGGTAGACCACTTATGAGGATCAAAATGACGCTGAAGGAGGTGAGGAAGCTCATCGTGTTGCACATTAAAAAAAATTTATACTCTTTCAGCAACCTGTGGGCCATCATGAAGTTGCCCACGATATGTGCTATATGATTTTGGCCACCCTCAATATCGTCCTGCCAAACCTCGCCAGTTGGGGTCATTCTTACTTGGAAGGCCATTGTCGTCAGCAGTATTGCTACCACCATAAGGGTCTTGTGTATGCTGTTTTGCCATCTTCTCATTATTTTCGTTTTGTTTTTTCTTCCTTTAAGTAGATGCAATCCGGTGGCCATATTAATAGAGCGAGTTCTGTCCTTTTCTTGGTTCCCACCAAGATGCCGTAGACATACTTTGGGAATCTGTATACCAATTTCAGTACTTATAATAATCTCGGGATGAAATGAAATCCTCATAACAATTTTCAACTGAAGTACAAAAGCTAGCCCTCGAAAAAAAGGCCCATTAATACAACACATATAAGTATTACAGCTCTAACTCTTTTATAAGTTGCATTGCTTTTGTTGTCCAGGGTGAATATTAATGTGGATATCACATGTCACCGCTGCAAAGATAATTGCAATCTACACCGTTAGCATTGCAATTCTTGTGAAGATCCAACACTTCAAAGGTAGACTACTTATTATGATCAAAATGAAGCTACATAACACGAGAAAGTTGATCATGTTGAACGTTACGAAAAGCTTGTACTCCTTTGACAACCCGTAGGCTGTGACGGATTTGCTTGCGATATGTGCTATATGATTTTTTCCACCCTTGATATTGTCCTATCAAACCTCGTCGGTCGGAGTAATTCCTACTTGGAAGGCCATGGAGGCCAGCAGTATCGCTACCACCATAAGTGTCTTGTACATGCTGTTTTTCCAACTTCATATCATTTCCCATGTATTTTGAAATGGAGATTACTTATTAGGATCAAAATGAATATGAAGGATGCAAGGAAGCTGATCGTGTTGCACGTTACGAAAAGCTTGTCCTCCTTCGGCAACTTATGGGCTATCACGAGTTGCTCGCGATATGTATGCCACCCTCGATATTGTCCTGCCAAAACCCCACTAGGTGGTGTTATTTCTACTTGGAAGGCTGTGGAGGCTAGAAACACCGCCACCATAAGTGTCTTTTGCATGTTATTTTGCCAGCTTCGTTTTCAACGGTAGACCGCTTATGATGATCAAAATGACGTTGAAGGACGCAAGGAAGCTAATTGTGTTGTGCATTACAAAATGCTTATACTCCTTCGACAACCTGTGAGCTATCACGGAGTTGCTCGCGATATGTGCTCTATAATTTTTGTCACCCTCGATATCGTCCCGCCAAACCCCGCCTGGTAGGGTTATTCTTACTTGGAAGGACATGGTGGTAAGCAGTATCGCTACCACCAAAAGGGTCCTGTGCATATTATTTTGTCAGCTTCTCATCATTTCCCTTTCACTTTTTCTTCCTCCAAGTAGACACAATCCGATGGCCATATTAACAGAGCGAGTTCTGTCCTTTTCTTGGTTCTCACTAAGATGTCGTAGACATATTTTGGGAATTTGTATATCAATTTCATGACTCATAATAATCTCGAGATGAAATGGACTCCTTATAGTAATTTCCAACTGTAGTACAAAAGCTTGCCAATAAAAAAAAAATCCTATTAATACAGTTCATATAAGAACTACAGCCTTGACACTTTCATATGTTGTATTGCTTTTGTTGTCCGAGGTGAATATTAATGTGGGTATCATATATGTCGTCGCTGCAAAGATAATTGCAATCCATATCGTCAGCATTGCAATTCTCGTGAATATCTAATGCTTCAAAGGAAGACCGCTTATGAGGATCAAAATGAAGCTGAGGGACACGAGGAAGCTAATCGTGTTGCATGTTATGAAAAACTTGTACTCCTTCAACAAACTGTGCGTCATCACGGAGTTGCCCACAATATATTCTATATGATTTTTGCCACCCTCGATATTGCCCTGCCAAACTCCGCCAAGTGGGGTCATTTTTACTTGGAAGGCCATAGTTGCCAGCAGTATCGCTACTACCATAAAGGTCTTGTACATGCAGTTTTGCCAACTTCTTATCATTTTCCTTTTGTTTTTTCTTTCTCCAAATAGACGCAATCCGGTGGCCATATTAACAGGTCAGTTCTGTCCTTTTCTTAGTCCTCACCAAGATGCCGTAGACATACTTCGGGAATTCGTGTACCAATTTCAAGACTTGTAATAATCTTGGGATGAAATGACTCTTCGTAATAATTTTCGGCCGAAGTACAAAAGCTGGCCCAGGAAAAAAAAACCCATTAATACAATCCATATCAGCATTGCGGCCCCAACTCTTTCATATGTTGTGTTGCTTTTGCTGTCCGGTGTGAATATTAATATGGGTATCATATATGTCGTTGCTGCAAAGATAATTGCAATCCGTATCGTCAACATTGCGATTCTCGTGAAGATCTGATGCTTCAAAGGTAGACTGCTTATAAGGATCAAAATGAAGCTGAGGGACGTGAGAAAGCTAATCATGTTGCACGTTACGAAAAAGTGGTACTCCTTTGGCAACCTATGGGCCATCACGAAGTTGCTCATGATATGTGCTATATGATTTTTGCCACCTCAATATCTATCTACCAAATCCCGCCGGGTGGGGTCATTCTTACTCGGAAGACCATGTTCGCCAGCAATATCGCTACCACCATAAGGGTTTTGTGCATGTTGTTTTGCCAGCTTCTCATCATTTTCCTTTTGTTTTTCTTCCTCCAAGTAGATGTAATCCGAAGACCATATTAATAGGGTTAGTTTTGTCCTTTTCTTGGTTCCCACCAAGACATCGTAGACATATTTCGCGAATCTGTATACCAATTTCAGGACTCTTAGTAATCTCGGGATAAAATGGACTCTTCGTAATAATTTCCAGCTAATGTACAAAAGTTGGCTTATGAAAAAAAGCCCATTAATACAGCTCATACAAGCACTATAGCCCCAACTTTTTCATATGTTGTATTGCTTTTGCCGTCCGGGGTAAATATTAATATGGGTATCACATATGTTGCCACTAGCAAAGATAATTGCAATCCACACTGTCAGCATTGTGATTCTCGTGAAGATCTGACGCTTCAAAGATAGACCACTTATATGGATCAAAATTAAGCTAATTGATGCGAGGAAGCCGATCATGTTGCGTGTTAAGAAATCTTGTACTCCTTCAACAACCTGTGGGCCATAATAGAGTGGCCTGCGATACGTATTATATGATTTTTGCCACCTTCAATATTGTCCTACCAAACCCCATGGGGTGGAATAATTCCTACTCGGAAGGCCATGAAGGCCAACATTATTGCTACCACCATAAGGGTCTTGTCCATATTATTTTGCTAGCTTCTCATCTTTTCCCTTTTATTTTTTTCTTCTTCCAAATAGATGCAATCCGGTGGCCATATTAATAGGGCAAGTTCTGTCCTTTTCTTGATCCCTACCAAGACGTCGTAGACATACTTTGGGAATCTGTATACCAATTTCAGGACTCGTAATAATCTCAGGATGAAATGGATTCTTTGTAATAATTTCCAGATGTAGCACAAAATCTGGCCCACCAAAAAAAGGGCCATTATTGCACCCTATACCAGCACTACAGCTCCAACTCTTTCATATGTTGTATTACTTTTATTGTCCGGGGTGAATATTAATGTGGGTATCACATATGTCGCCACCGCAAAGATAATTGCAATCCACATTGTTAGCATTGCGATTCTCGTGAAGATCCAACGCTTCAAAGGTAGATCGTTTATTAGGATCAAAATAAAACTAATGGACGCGACGAAGCTAATTCTATTGCGCGTTACAAAAAGCTTGTACTCCTTCGACAACTTGTGGGCCATGACGGAATTGCTCGCGATACGTGCCATATAATTTTTCCATCCTCAATATCGTTCTACCAAACCCCGCCGAGTATGATAATTCCTACTCGAAAGGCCATGGAGGCCAACATTATCTCTACCATCATAAGAGTCTTATGCATTCTGTTTTGCTAGCTTCTCATCATTTCCTCTTTGTTTTTTCTTCCTCAAAGTAGATGCAATTCAGTGGCCATATTAACAAGGCCAGTTCTATCCTTTTCTTGGTCCCCACCAAGACACCGTAGACATACTTTGAGAATATGTGTACCAATTTTAGGACTCGTAATAACTCGGGATGAAATGGACTTCTCATAATAATTTCCAACTAAAGTACAAAAGCTAGCTCATGAAAAAAAGGCCCATTAAATATAGCCTATATCAGCACTACGGCCCCAACTCTTTCATATGTTGTATTGCTTTTGCTAACCGTGGTAAATATTAATGTGGGTATCACATATGTCGTCACGGTAAAGAAAATTGCAATCCACTTCATCAGCATTGCGATTCTCGAGAATATTCGACGCTTCAAAGGAAGACCGCTTATGTAGATCAAAATGAAGCTGAGGGACGCGAGGAAGCCGATCGTGTTGCACATTACGAAAAGCTTGTACTCCTTCGACAACTTGTGGGCCATGACGGAGTTACTTGAGATATGGGCTATATGATTTTGGCCACCCTCGATATTGTCCTATCAAACCCCATCGGGTGGAGTAATTTTTACTTGCAAGGCCATGGAGGCTAGCAGTACCGCCACCACCATAAGTGTCTTGTGCATGCTGTTTTGCTAGTTTCATATCATTTCCCTTTTGTTTTCAAAAGTAGACCGCATATGAGGATTAAAATGAAGCTGAGTGATGCAAGGGAGCTGTTCATGTTGCGTGTTATGATAAGCTTGTACTCCTTCGGCAACTTGTGGGCCATCATGGAGTTGCTTGCGATTTGTTCTATATGATTTTTGGCACCCTTGATATCGTCTTACCAAATCCTGATGAGTGAGGTCATTCTTACCTGGAAGGCCACGATGGCTAGCAACACCGCCACCACCATGAGTGTCATGTGCATGCTCTTTTGCCAGCTTCTCATTATTTCCCTTTTGTTTTCAAAGGTAAACCGCTTATGATGATCAAAATGACGTTGAGGGACGCGAGGAACTTGATTGTGTTGCATGTTTCAAAAACTTATATTCTTTCAGCAACCTATGGGCCATCACAGTGTTGCCCTTGATATGCGCAATATGATTTTTGCCACCTTCAATATCATTCTACCAAATCCCACCAAGTGGGGTCATTCCTACTAAGAAGGCCATGGTGACTAGTAGTATCGCCACCACCATAAGTGACTTGTGCGTGCTATTTTGCCAGCTTCTCACCATTTCCCTTTTGTTTTCAAAGGTAGGCTGCTTATGAGGATCAAAATGACGCTGAGGAAAGCGAGGAAACTGATCGTATTGCATTTACGAAAAACTTATACTCCTTCAGCAACCTGTGGGTCATTATGAAGTTGCTTGCGATTTGTACTATATGATTTTTGCCACCCTTGATATCGTCTTGCAAAATCCCGCCGAGTGGGGTCATTCTAACTTGAAAGCCCATGGAGGCCAACAATACCGCCACCACTATAAGTGTTTTGTGCATGCTGTTTTGTCAACTTCTTATCATTTTCCTTTTGTTTTTCTTCCTCCAAGTGGATGAAATCTAGTGGCCATATTAACAAGGCGAGTTTTATCCGTTTTTGGTACCCCATATCCATTCCCAATTTCTTGAATACACCGCATGCCAACTTTTAAAAGCTCTTGTTACTAGTCATATTTGGGAAAATAGGAAGGTACTGTTTGTTCTAAACGGTGATAGTGATCAATATATTGACCTTCCTCTCATGGAAAGTTTGGACCTATGGAGTCTCATTTGATTGCGAGGATTTTCCTTTCTTTCTATCGTACAAAAAATTCCCTTTAAGGTAATTAACCGAATACTGTTATTCGGTTTTTTATGAGAGAGTACCAGGTTCAATAGAAACTCCGAACAAGAGATCCAAGCGAGAAAATAAATCCACTAGCTTCGACCAAAACAATACTTAATCGATAACAAACTCGAGCATGAAAGTGTACTGCTAAGAAAATTGAAAGTGTAGTACAGAAAGCTTTTAGGATAAAAAGATAGCATTTTGATTGTGATTTTCGAGAGGGCATTTCTTCCGGCTTCTAGTGGAATTTATAATGATAGCGTGGTAACCGCTTTTTGACACCTGTCAATACACGTCAGGCAACTTTCATCGACCTTATCTTTGCTCGTTACTTCCACAGTCTCATATTACCCAAGTTCTCTCATAACGAATACCCATCATGTGCAAAACCGTATGTCCCTGTCGACAACTTTCGCAGTCACGTTTTTAGGCAATAACTATTTTATCTGTAACTTTTATGATCGTGTCCTTAAGTCCCTTGTGGTAACCACTTCATAGATAACTATTATGATCGAGTTCTCAAGTCCTATAGCAATAACCACTTCATCGATAACTCCTATTACTGAGTTTTCAAGTGATAACTGTTTCATTAATAACTTCCGCAGCTAATTTCTCAGGCGGTACCTATTCCCTCTTTAATTTACTCTGCCTCAAATTTTAAATATTTAAAATCTCCCCGCCAGCATCACTATTGGCAACTACCAGCTGTCTGTTGTCGTACTTTGACAACCAGAATTGTAGTATTGATACATCTCTTCATTCATGGCTATTTGTATGGTGCACATGATAAATGTATGTGTTTATCTAAATTCTATCTTGTGTATTTCTTACTCTCATACGAATTTCTATTGTCCACAACCTAATTATTTTTTGGGTGTCAATGGAAGGAAATAGGAGTGATGATTTTATACGATTTTAACTAAGTTTTCATGTCTTGAAAACTTTATTATCAAACTTAGTTGCATTTCTTGTTTTTTTCTTTGTGCACAGCTTTTCCTACATGAATGTCTTTTTCTAGGTAGATTTCCACAAAGTTGTATACTTCAATGTATTTTAATTTGCAACACGTCAAACTCGGACGATTTCATTCATGAAAATCATCCTCCGTGCCTCAAAAAATTTACGATCCAACTAAGTTTTCTAGATGTTCACCCAAATTCTAAGCGAAATAATACTTAGAGTTATGATGTAAGTTTTATTACAATGGAAATTTTCGAATTTCACATAAATAATATTTCGAAAATTCCAGATGTCACATATACAGTAAGTTAACACATAATATTCATCTACTAAAACAATTTCAGGAACATCCTCCTCCGCCTTCTTTTTCTTTAGGGCCTCGTAGACTGGCTTCAAGAATTTATATACCAATTGCAGGACGTCGTAGACATACTTCGGGAATCTGTATACCAATTTTAGGTCTCCTAATAATCTTGGGATGAAATGGACTCTTCACAATAATTTTTAGATTGAGCACAAAATCTGGCCCACCAAAAAAAGGGCCATTATTGCAGCCTATACTAGCACTACAGCCCCAACTCTTTCATATGTTGTATTGCTTTTGATGTCCGGGGTAAATATCAATGTGGGTATCGCATATGTTGCCGCCGCAAAGATAATTGCAATCCACATCGCCAGCATTGCGATCCTTGTAAAAATCCGCCGCTTCAAAGGTAGATTGCTAATGAGGATCAAAATGACTTTGAGGGACGCGAGGAAGCTGATCGTGTTGCACGTTACGAAAAGCTTGTACTCCTTCGGGAACCTATGGGCCATCAAGGAGTTGCTTGTGATATGTGCTATATGAGTTTTGCCACACTCGATATCATCATGCCAAACCCTGCCGGGTGGGGTCATTCGTTCTTGAAAGGCCATGGTGGCTAGCAGTATCGTTATCACCGTAAGTGTCTTGTACATGTTGTTTTTGCCAGAAACTCATCATTTGCCTTTGGTTTTTCTTCCTCCAAGTATAAAAAATTCGGTGGCTATATTAATTAGGCGAGTTCTGTCCTTTTCTTAGTCCCCACCAAATGGCGCCCAAATGCATTCCCAATTTCATGTATACCCGCATGCCAATTTATATTGTGCAAAAAATTCCCACCGTTGTTGGACAATCGAATTGACTTAACCGACTTTGTTTTGATCTTGCACCTTTGACGAGTACGACAACAAATTACGCCCAACCTTTTCCTTTTCTACGATTTTGAAACTCCCGCATGCCAACTTTGAAAAGCTCTTGTTACTAGTTTTATTTGGGAAAATTGTAAGGCGATGTCCGTTTTAAATGGTGATAGTGATCAGTATATTGACCTTCCTGTTTGGACCCGTGGAGTCTCCTTTACTTGTGAGGATTTTCCTTCCTCTCTATAGTGCAAAATATTCCCTTAAGGTAATTCACCGAATGTTGTCCTTTAATTTTTTATGAGAGAAGACTGGGTCAGTGGCAACTCCGGATAGGAGATATCCAAGTGAGAAAATGAATCCACTAGTTTCGACCAAAATAATACTTGATTGATAACAAAATCAAGCAATACAATAGATTCAAACCAATCCCACCAGCCGTTTATTGGTGGCAATATCGATCTATAACAGGAAATTGCACTTCAACTGCATTGATGACATGTTACACTAATGCTCAAATATAAAAGTCTGCAACTAAGGAAATTGAAAATGTAGTGCAGAAAGCTTTAAAGATAAAAATATAGCATTTTGATTGTGATTTTTGGAGGTGCTTTTTGCCGGCCAAATGGTGGTATTTATAATGACAGCGTGGTAATCGCTTTTTGACAGCTATCAATCCACGTCGGGTAACTTCCATCGACCTTTTCTCTGCTCCTTATTTCCACAGTCTCATATTACCCACATTCTCTCATAACTAATATCTATTGTGTGCAAAACCATATCTCTCTATCGACAACTTCCACCACCACATTCTTTGGCGATAACTGCTTCTTCGATAACTTCTATGATTGAGTCCTTAAGTCCCCTAGTGGTAAACACTTCATTGATAACTAATATGCCCGAGTTCTCAAGTCCTATGGCAATAGCCACTTCATCGATAACTCCTATCACTGAGTTTTCAAGTGATAACTGTTTCATCGATAACTTCCGCAACTAATTTCTCAGGCAGTAATTGTTTTCTCTTTGATTTAATTTGCCTCAAATTTCAAATATTTAAAATCTCCTCGCCAGCATCACTATTGGCGGCTGCCAGCTATTTGTTGCCGTACTTTGACAACTGGATTTGAGTATGAATATATCTCTTCACATGATATATGTATGTAGTGATCTCATATCTAAGTTCTATATTGTGTATTTCTTACTCTCATGCAAATTTCTATTGTTGACAACCTTATTTTTTGGGTGTCAACAGAAGGAAATAGGAGCGATGATTTTATGCAATTTTAACTAAGTTTTCCTGTCTCGAAAACCTTATTATCAAACTTAAATGCCTTTCCTGTTTTTTAGTTTGTGCATAGCTTTTCCTACTTGAATGTCTTTTTCTAGGTAGACTCCCACGAAGTTTCTTCTCTTGACCTCGTTGAGGGAATAAGTCGTTTACTCATTAATCCTTGGGTTTTTTTCGAATCAATAGTTTTGGGCAATCACAAAAACATATTGAGTACTAGGTACGTAATCATTTCTCCATTTAGACAAAAAGATGCCAGCTCTTTCCAGAACTAGGAATGCACCGAACAACAAATCACTGCATGTGATGATAAGAAGGCAATTGATGCATGAAAATATTCATTGAGAAATTTTTTTCCTTGCGACAGCACGATGTCCAGGCCTTCTTTCAAGCACACGTGAGTCTCTCTAATTTGACAATCGTCTGTTGTCGGATTCCATTGCGATCGAGTAACTGTTGAGGGATTAGAGTCCTCCTAAGATTGACTCGGAATGGAAGTGCAAGGGCAAAAGGCAACCCATGGGGATATTTTCCCATAGGGCTTCCGATAATGAAACCCAGTCCATCCGAAGTGGGACCACAATCACATGTTTTCCACGCTGTCGGACATCAACGTTCGATTTGGGAACGGGAAGGTGAGGGTCATTTTTTTTGGTTTTTCTCAGCGCTAGCGATGTGCTATGCGGGCTGGCGAGGGAGGCGATCGCCGAAGAGAGAGGATATTTCGGGCTGTTCTCCGGACCATCATGAGGCCCTCGTCTCACAACTCGGAAGGAAAAACGGGAAAATTAGACAAAAAGAAGGTTTAACTGAAATTCCAGGGAAGAGAAAAAGATCAGAACTCGGGCGAGGCGGCGTGGGGGGCCCACGGAACAGCTGTAGGAATGTGTGTCGACGTTCTCAAGCCAAGCACAGCAAATACCTCCACATCTCACAAGCAGTTTGCCTTTTGTTTTGAAAAACGAATTCGGTCGCTTTCGGTTTTTCTAGTGTAGTAAGCTTTTGGCGGATTTAGATTTTCGCTCGGGATTCTTCACAAAGACTTGACTGAAAGAGGGCCCATCCCCGAGTTCTCGGTGGTGTCGAAGAGAACCCCATTTGAAATGCCCAGCACCCCCAACCATAAAACCAAGATCTGCCCCTTTCCACGAATACGGAAAAACAAGAATAAAAACAAAAGGAAATCAAAGGCCGTTTTTGAGATATGATTAGAAAGAACAAGAACCCTCCAGGGTAAGACAAGAGGACGTCGGCAGAATATGCCGACCTCGCCGGAATAAATCGGACCTGAGAAGGACTTGGGAATTGTCAATGCCACCAACCATTTTTACGGGAGCACTGCCGAGATGACAGCATAACACGGTGGATTCTGATTCATCAAAATCGTCTGTCACTAGCTAAGCTAGTAGCCCCCCAACTTGACAACAGGCCTCTTAATACGAAATTCATACCCATCTGACGGTAGAACAAAAAAACCAGCTTTATGAGCGCTGTCTTAACATTCCATTAGACAAACTGCCAACCGCGAGCATATGCCATCATCTTGGGGATGATGTCATGAATGACCGCTGGATTTCTAGTTGCCGATTGCAGGTAATTATTGCAGCAGATTCAACAAAATTTGATTAATTAGATGCACAGACAGCCGGGAAACGGAAGACGTTGCTCGTGCCAGAAGTTATAAGCAAACTTCTATAACTAGTCCGTGAATCGTGATCCCGGCATATGGTTGCATTTAAGATGGCCTGAGCAAAACTTCTGACGATGCTTGAGTTAGCAACCGATATCTTCAGTTACCACTTTGCCGAATTTTCAAGGTCAGAAGCTTCTGGGGAGATGAAAAATGGGTGCTGCCAAATTCAGTATTACAGATAGAGAGTTGGCTTCGGTTTGTACTTGAGGCAACACAGCAAAAAAATGGGGAAAAGGTGTTAAGTCATAGAAACATACCCTCTTGCTTCAGTTGATCTTTGGGGCAAATCTCTGAATATGTCACAATTGCTCGACATGGTTAGTAATTGCATCGGGGCAAGAGTTAGCTTGCAGAAGCTCCAAACGATTAAACGGTGGAGCAAACTGCAGTATGTAGTCTTCATCTGAAAATGCACAACGACATCATGAGAAGTTCACATCGCTATAGATCTTAAGTGTTAAAATGACAATCTCACAAATGACGAGCCACTGCAAAACTGCGCGATCATAACTAGACATAAGATATAAGATATAATGGAATCTCACTTTCTTTGACTGTTCCATACAGCCAGCACAGGACTTCATCAGCAAATGCCAGGCACACTCCTCCCTGCCAACCAACTTCATTTTCAATTCAAGCCAAGGGAAGCAAAAAAGAATGCTCCCAAAGATATCATTTTGGACAGGTGAAGTGCAACTTGTATTTCTCCTGCCTTATGAGGTTACTTGTGCTCATGGAAATCAAACAGTAAAACCATTTCTCATTGAATAAGAAAACGAAATTGAACTGTTTCTCTTGCTCAAGTTCTTGCATTGCGGATATAATACCCTCAATTTTGATCCAGTAATAACACATAACACCAACTCGATCTTAGAGAAAAGGAACCATGATATTCATACAGAGCACGGTTCACATGAATTGGATAGTTCATGCCATGCAAGGATGTAATTAGTTCAATCTCAAGATGGCTTAAATGTGCATCAATTGGAAGAGAACAAGCAAAACTGTCAGTGCCATCCGATAAAGAATAGCCACAAGCATGACTTACCTGCCAATAGTTCTTCATTTTTACTCTCTGAGTTATGTCTTTGGTCCTTAATCTCTCTGTTCGGACAAGCCGGCCAGCATCATCCCTACAATGACAGCACCACCCATCAATTGTTTTCAGGGCTAAAATGTTCAATGTAGTAAGATAGACCTACATATGATACAGAAACTGTTATACAATAAGGCAACACAACAGAGGAGTGAAGAAGTTCTCAACATTGGATGTCCTCCAGGAGAGCTAAAAAGGAAACTAGGGTCTTCAGACCTATTCTGAACTAACCACCATGTAATACTCAGTGTTTGAGTACAGCTGCGAAGATAAAATGTCACCTATAGGAAGAAAAAAGATGAGATCTACCTGAATCCAACAACTATACAAGGAACACCGGCCAGGAAGGTTTGAATCTGCAACAACAGATGAGTGCTTTGTCAGCAATCTGGCAGAAATTAAGTGGCATGCACAAGATACATGAAATAGCAAGGTAATCCACACAGAAAGACTATCAATCCCAAATTAGGAGGCTAAAAGGTACACTTAAATTATGTCTATACAATCATCAAATTACAAATAGAGGAATATCTAAAAGGGATTTTCACCATTACATTTCAACAGCCACAAGAAAACGCATGAAGGAAGAAGAACATAAATCTAATCACGACATTGAAAATGGGAAGCTAATCATGACATTAAAAATGGGAGGCCAAGCTTACCCAGAACTTGAGGAGCTTCTCTCGCTCATATCTTTCTTCAGTGTGATATTCTAACTGCAGAGTAGGTAAATATTTCAAGAGGAGAAAATAAAGAGAAGGCCACTAATTGTTTGACGATAGAAAAAATAGAAAAATGTAGCAGAAAAGACACAAGCGATGAAAAATCTCGTTACCTCACGGCTGGTCTTTAGCTCGATATAAAATCTCCTTCCATCATCAGCTGAATCACAACAATCCATTTCAGCCCCCATCAATATCCGATGTGCCCCTAATTTAGTTTTTATCACAGAACAGTATTCAACATTGGCATCGACATGATGTATCCCTTCTCCCACAGCTCTTTGGGGGTCTTCAGTTGCAAGGTTCTCAAAGCAATATCCCCAGTAACATCTACATACATAAGCAAACGAGTGCAGTGAGATCCAATTTCAAAGTCTATTAGATGCTCTTGACATCAACTAACAAAGAATAATCCTACAAAAGAAAAGCACCTATCCTTGATTTAAGTGTCATGTTAAAACCATAATGGTTACGGAAGACCAGTACCTGCCAAAATGGTTCTCCACAAGTTAAAAGCCCACAAGACGTATGGCAGGTACAAAATCAAGGAGTGACACTTCCACAAAGCAGCTACTTCAGAAGGCCTCATAGAGATTGCAATCTAATTCCACACCTATGTTGGTTTGCCTATTTAATATGAAATGACTATAAAACAAGTAACATAGCTGAGTACTGAATATATATTCATTTAAGTGAAGACCAAAAATGATCCCATTGATTCAAAAGTTGTCCCCTGAGTAGTCACTAAACTTGAACATCTCCACCCGGTATTTTCTCTTCCAAAAAAAAAAAAAAAAAGCGAAAAAAAGGTTGCCAAAGACATTTCACAAGTTTCAACTATTAAGATTGGTTATATCCATCTGACATGCAGCTTTCAGCAGAAACTCACAATACATTCATCTTCTTGTTCTTACGGGAGAATACTACCAATAAGATCAATGCCAATCTAATCTAGCATACATTTCAATGTGAGGAACCTAGTTTACTGAAGTAGAAAAAGAAATCAGGAAAGTGCAAAAGAGAATTTTCATATCAATATCTGCGAAAATAGGTCAAGCGATAATCATGTACATCCTCGAGTTTACGTATAGTAGTACCTTCTGCGATCTAAATCACTTTGAGGTCTTTCTGGAAGTTTGTGAACATCAAGGTAGACAACCCCATTCCTTTTATGCACTCCCATCTCCCAGGGCTCATTCCTAATATAAGCTGTCGCCAATATCTGCAAAACAAAAATAGCATACATTACATAAGACACCGATGTGAAGGCTTCGAATTGAATGTCATATACTTTCAGTTCCACAACATAGGATTGACGTGCATTCCATATTAGAGCATTTAATAATAGTACTTGATGAAGGAAAAGGAATAATTACATGGCAAGACGAAGAAATGGCTCGACACTCTTTTTGTTTTGTTTAGCAGTAAAATCTGAAAGATGAGTATTAAGTCTTATTAAGCCTTTCCAGTATTCAATTTGGTATGGGCTGGCACCACAATGTTTCTTATAAATTAATAAAAAATTTACACAGCTATAAATTCATAAAGAGGAAAATATATTACCTTGTTGAGGTTGTTCCGGAATGTCTGCAGTCACAGAAATCCCAAAGGGAAGAAATTAAATCTAGAACTTAAGCAAAAATTCAGGTAGATGGAAGTCATATGCAGCATATTTCATACCACAAAATGGATGTTCTGCAGTGGGATATTTTTGTCCCTTATGCAAGCAAGAAGGTCACCAAAACCCTCGGAACCCAATTCTGTCAGAGAGAGAGAGGCACGTGTGAGCATCCTATGCCCATTTTTAAAATTTATAATTCCACTCTAATCAAGAATTAGGCTTTGCAACATTTCATATCTCATACAAACAACAAGCACACCTTTTTTTCTCAATAAAAGTGTCAAAACCTTCATTGAGATCAGCTCCCACGTCTTCTGTTATTAAACGTTTAAAGAGCCTCTACAATCAGAAAATATAGCCTCAGGTGAGGAACGGCGTGAATTGGAAAACCTTGCTGACTTAAAGCAGGAAATGAACCAAAGAAAGGAGCACCGGAGAGCTCACCAAGTTGCGTTCATCAAAGTAGACATGTCCACCTTCTACACGGCTATAGCAAGCAAGTTCACATGGCTGTCAAACAAATCAGCGCACATAATCATATTTCATACCATTTTAGGTCTTCCTAATCCGATAATATAATTTACCCACAGCATCTCATTAGAGAAGGAATCAATGGCTAATAGAAGTTGGTGAAAATTCCGAAAAGACCACTATTAATGTCATCTCAAAAAGCAGTGAAACTAAAAATCAGCAAGAAAACAACAACAATGATTCTGTTCCCATATTCGTTCTTCTGGTCATTCCACATTGCCATATAAAAGGCATGGTGTTCTCAGTCGTGAAATCCGCACAAATACCACCTAAATAATAAAAATACCAACAGTAATGGTGATTGCTTTGTGGCGCATGCTCTGATTTATGCATGTGACAAATGAAGTGACAATCACATGGCTAAAACTGATGCAGCCAAAAGCTAATCAAAGCTATCAAATACCTCCTGAAATGCAATGCATCTCCTCGATAATGTTTCTTCACTCTTGGAAAGCTTAAGTTCAGAAACAAAACGCTCGTCACGATGACCGTTGGCAAACTTCGGTCCGTAACCATAGTTTTGCCTTGGCGGATAAGGTCCGGGGCGGGGAAGGATACCTGCTCCTCTACCATTCGAATGCCCAGCCTGCCACCGACCACGACCAAAGGTCCCTCTGCCCTGACTGTTATTGGTACGAATAGGGGGCAGTACTGCCAAGAGAGATCCACTGATCAGGCACAAGGATGCAAAATAACGAAATAGACGCAAAGTACCAATATTACTTTTTAGAGATTCTGCGAAATTACAGCCACAAAAGTCCTATTTGTTCATCCTTACCAAAAAAAAAAAAGTCCTATTTGTTCAAGTACAATGACTATTTGTTCATAAAAAATGAAAATTGTCAAGTTTCACCCGCATGCGAAGCCTATGTTAGGTGATCCTATTGAATACTATTCCAAACTGTGGTGAAACTGAACTGCAACTTTCCCTCGAATCAGCAAAGTACAGGAAAACGCGTGCACTCAGGGCTCCAATCATACACTATCAAAAACCAGAAAATCCGGCAACAGGTAGACGGAGGCTGAAGAATCGCGAATAAGAGTATCGTACCGGGAATCGGAAAACGACTAGTAGCCGGAGTTTTACAGTACTCCTCGTTATCGGACCCGAACAGATCGGTCTCCTTCTCTTCGAACTCACTGCGGTGACTGTTCGTCACGCCACTAACATCCTCCAAATCCTCTCCGTTCTCGTCTTCTCTCCCGCCACTGCGAGGGCTTCCGCCGTCGCTGCTGCTATCCGCCCCGTCGGACGAAGATCCGGACGACGACGAGGACGACGCCGCCGAAGAGGAAGAGGACGATGAGGACGACCGCGACGACGATCCGGAAGACGATTGGCGGTTCGCGCTCCGACGCTCGCCGCCGCCGCCGCCGTAGTCTTCTCCGAAGACGTCCACGTCCTGCTCGGAGAAATCCATGGTGCGAGGTTTTAGCGACGGAGCTTAGGCGACGATGGTGAGCAGACGGTTTATATATTGCATTTCTGAACGGGGCCTGGAGAGTGAGTCGAATGACTGAGGCGACTCGTTCCGTGACTCGGATGAAACGAGCCTCGTCTCGGTCTATTTGCCATTTTTAACTCGGTTCGGTGGAGACGGTTCCCGGTTCGGGTTTCTCCAGACCGGTCACCGGTCCAGTTAAGTTGATTGTTTCACGAGTCATTACGGTTAGGAGTGATTGGTTCCCGGATTGGGCCAATTTCACCCTAGAAGTATGAATCGGACCAGACCAGTTGGCCCCGGTTCGATTTTCAAGTTGGACCCATTTGGTTTAGGATTTTGACAAATTTCTTTTCTTTACTCTTTAGGGGAAAAGGAAAATAAAAAAAAAGAAGAAGGTTTGAGTGGTTTAGTTCCACATCTCTAATCGGAAAATTGCCTAGAACTGATCGATTCGATCCAGTTCTATATGTTTCAGTTCTTGGGTTGGTCCGATTCTCATGTACACTCCTAATCACAGTTCAATGCTAAAAAATTGCACAAATTAATTAATAACTGTCTCAATGTATCTTAAGGTTAGCAACTTTCAACTGTATAAGAAAATGAATGAAACCATGAAATTATTTTTGATTTAGCTCATGAGCTTAGTAACTTCTATTAAATTCCGATTAGTTGCAGTGAAGACAAATCCAAAGGCTGCGTGGATAGGAAATGTCAGATAAAATAAAGATGAGATGGAAGTTCTAATATCCTATATATTATATAATAAATCTCCAGACATAACATGGATATTGACATCCGAATCAAGTCGTCGTTCTCTCGTGTTATGTGACCACAATAAATGCAGAATTAGAAGAGCGCCAAAAGTGCATGGCAACAAGCATTAAAGCTTTCAAAAAAAAACGAATCCATCTTGCCATCGCTTCAAACTTCAAAATCTCGACCAACGTCAACTCCAAAATCACGTCCAGCACGTACCTTGACTGATAAATTTTTCTCCTGATCTTTCAATTTTTTGCGCATACAATCACGAACAGTCTTGTACTTCATGATCGACGTCCACCTCTGTCGTGCAAGAATCATACTTTGTCTCGGCCTAGTCCATCCACTAGCTCAGATGCAAGGCTTTCCTGCAAGGGAGAAGACAACGATGACGGCACGAGCGCTGCAGAGCTGGTGGAGCTCAAAGGCCTTCTTGAAGAGGCCCTTGTGCCTCTTTGAGTACGTCATGAGCCGGGTGACCGCGACCAGGTCACACACTCTTCTTCTCACGAGAATGCTGGTGAAAGGGAGGGCATAGGCGATGGGGGGAGAGGGGGCTTTGTTGGTGGGGGTGCAAAGAGGGGGGGTTTGTTGATGGGGGTGCAAAGAAGACAGCATTCGTGGTGGTGAGGGAGAGAGGGGTCCACGGTGCAATGCAGATTTTCGGGCGTATCCTATCCTTAGGTGGGATATTTTTATCCGTGTCATATCCGTGCATGTTCGAATTTTGCATTGCTCCGAACACCGGATACAGACACTCACCACATCATACGAGAGGAATGAATGAACTCACAAAACAGCCATGTATGACAGAAGAGTTACTTAGCTGTGATTGTATCACTCGGAATGTAAATAACTATTCTTCAATCAAACCAAAGTATGTGACACCAAATGTCTATAGTTAGACTTGCTTTTCCATACGTCATCTTGTCTTTGCTTTCAAGTTCATACTTCATCTGTTAGTGAAAATTAGACGTGAAGAAAAATGAAAAGGTAAGAGGATCGGAAGAATGTGATGATTCAAGCATTAGAGATTAGTGCTGACCATTTCTGATCAAAGCGTTCGGCCACAGCAAATTTCTAAACATGAATTATGGTATCTGTTTACCTTGTGAGACAGCATATGTACCTCACTAAATGAGAAAAAAAGTGCTTTACAAAGTTGACAATTTACAGTCAGATAATGGGAATGATGTTAGAAAGGACTAATAAGTTTCCACTGGCATTAACTTGAAGATGACAGAAAAAACAAAAGAAATCAATGATTCCAATCTCCAGAAACTATAGGGTACACAAGTTTGACGTTTTGTTTTGACTTCCGACAACTAGCGCATCACTAAGTATGAAGCCCATCTTTTTTTTTTTTTGGGTAAAGTAAGCAATATGAAGCCCATCTTTTGTTCGTCGGAAAGTGGAAACTAGTCGATCCTAGCCCATTTTCTGAACTCACGAACATGCTCAAGCCTCTTTCTCTGAGCTTCTGTTCTAGCCTCCGATGCGCTTAAATTCCGGTAAAGATTCTTATGGAGCTTTAGGAACTCATATCCGTACATCCCCTTATCAGCAAACAGTTTATGATCCATCATAAAGCCAATTACCTCCATTACTCTCTCAAAGTAACCACCTTGAATAAAGCTCAGCACCAGGGATTCACAAAGATCCCTGCTTATTACTAAATTATCCCGTGTCACACTCCTTTTCATGTCCCCCCACAAGATGGTTATATCGCGGTACATGTGCAAAGATGAATACCCACGCACCAAAATTGCAAAGGTTTGCTCGTTGGGCTGGATTTCCATTTCTTGCATTCTTCTATAGGTTTTCAAAGCATCCTCCATCATTTTGGCCTTGCAGAAAAAGTAAATCGAGGTATTCAGCTCGTAAAGCACACATGGAGTGGACTTTTCCTCCTCTTCCATAGTTTGAACCAGCATCTTGGTCAGATCAGAATATTCAACAGCAAATGACACATTAGAACTGCGTTCACTTGTGGCTGCTTTCTCCAGTACAGAAGTGAAGATGGTCGTCTTATCAAAACAACTACTGAGCACACCACTCTTCTTCATCTGTTTTACCAGTCCATTTGCCTCCTTAAGCATGCCTCGTTCATAGTACGCTTCCAGAAGTGCAATATGCGCAGAAGAGTCAATAGCAGCCCCAGCAAATTCAAAGTCATCCAAGAGATCGTGAGCAGTCTCTGGCCACCCTACGCCTATGCACGCATTGATCACACACAGAAACAGATGATATCTGCCCAATGACGCATTCTGCTCCTGGATACTTAACAAAAGCTTCGAAAGCTCACCAATCCTCCCAATTCTTCTGTATCCATATATGAACTTGGCAAGAGCTTTGTTGGTGAGGTTGAATTTTCCATTCCTAACTGCAACAAGATCTTCTTTCCTTTCCGCTTCAAAGGGACGATCAATATCCAGTTGCTCGGGCAGAATTCTCATCTTCAGTCCATTCTTGAGATTGGGAGATCCAACTGAGACAAGGTGAGGCCTTTGTTCATCGTTCAGAGGAAGAGCCTCGCGATGTCTATCCAAATCCAAGACAAGTTCAGCAGCAGCACTGATATCAGTAAACTTGAAGTGCAAGCTCAACAAACTATCATAGAAAGACTGATAATGAGGGACAAGTGCAACTGGAATGCGATCAACATAACCCTTATAGTTCTTAATCTCATCCCTCTGCCCACTCATCGCATAAATCTGTGCAATGATATTAATCGAGTGTGCATCTGCAACTACTCCTGACTGTGCCATAAACTCGATTATGTCTTGTCCTTTTAATGCCAATCCAAACCTCACACAAGCATCAAGCACCAAATTAAAGATAATTGTGTCAGACTTCATCTTGTTTCGGAAGATTGCTACCACATATAGTTATATGCTGGTAAGAATCAGACATCTGAAACAGTAGATTGGATGCAAGATACGTCCCAATCTCTGTCTTAACCATATGCAGTAGTACTAAATTCAATATGTCAAAGGGTGGTAGATACTTCTTCTCCAGCAGCAATCTGAGGATCATTGAGGCAGGAATGGGCATTTGAACTCTCGCTATTGAGAGAGCCAACTTAGCTAGAACTTCGACATGAAAAAGGTGTGATTTTCTCTTCCAGTGCTTGAAAACTAAATCACAAGCTCTGCGTAGCCATTGTGGGTCAGATGAGTACGAAAGTCTAGTGAGTAATCTATTGATGAGAGAACAATCGGAAATATCATATGACTTTCTATAATCCTTAAATATATCCCAGGCTTCTTCTATTTTGTGATCTTTAAGTGCAACTCCAAGTTTCTCCAGCAAAAGTGCTCGAGTTGAATTTGGTGCTATTTTAGTGTTTTTGCAGAGTATGAACTCTCTATTTTGCCTCCGTGACAAAGCTCTCTTCTGATTGAAGTAAGGAAAAAATAATCTCAAGAGATGGCTCTTGCCAGTGCAATGATGCACAATAATCTCTCCACGTGTCGTTAAAGCCATTCATATACAAGTCAGTATAACCCAACACTTGCACAAGCTTAGAAATAGTTTCAGCAGAATATCTTTCATCTCGCATTATTGGCTATCATAGATGACTGCATCACTAACCTCAAGTGTGACACCCCCTTCATCAACTCTGTTTGACAACCAGGGTTACTGGGTTAATGGTCAGGCTTTCGATAAGCCGACACCCGGTTGCACCAATTTGAGGAATTCAATTGAAGCATCAAGGCCTTTGATGAGTAAATGACCTGTCTTTGCATTTCCAAGCCGATATATGCAAACCGAAAAGCATCAAGCTCAGCAAGAAGCATCTTTTGATCCCAGCAATTGAACAACTTGACCCTACAAAAACCTGTATATTACAAGGGAAAAGACGAGCTTTAGTAATGCAAGAACTCATTAAAGAAGCTTTGAAATGCAATTACTAACAAGAGGATATTGCCAAAGAAAAGGAACAAAGAACATAAAACTGAGCACCATACCCCTATATATCACCGTTAATTATCTCCTAAAAATCTTATCTTCTGTAATGCGTAAATACGAGCAAGAACGTGGACAGTATAATCGTGCTTACAGATAAATAACAGCAGTACAGTGGCATTTGAAGTTTCTAGAAGACATGGCGCCCCCCCAATTAAGACCATGAACACATCCCAATTGTTATACAGCATGGTCTTGGGAACGTCAAGAAGTTCGAAGCATGTGCGAGAAGTGTGCAATTGATCACTATGAAGTTAAAATACTGCTTGGGCATTATGTCGAACAACGCATGTGCATGCTCTCACCCTCAAAATTGAGAGAGCTAGACCAGTGCAGGAGCTACACCACCATACTTTTCTCGGCACCCTTTTGGATGATCTCATTCAACCCACATGAATTGAAGATCGAGAAGCAGTAAATGGAAGAAAGAACGATGAGGGTGATAAGGGTGTTTCTGAAGCATGCCTGCGGACATGGGTTTTCCATGGGAATTGTGGGCAGCCTCAGAAAGTGGCTGTGGTCAGGCCGAGAAATGGATCCAATTTGTCCACGCATGGACGCGTTACTCAATCAAATGTATACAGCGTCAAGCTTCCTCCATTGATGAGCACGTCCGGGCGAGTTGAAGCTGAGCTGCTCGACGCTATTCGGGGAGTTGGAAAAATTCGACTCAAAGTAGGTCACTAACATATTATCAAACGGTCTAATTTCATTACAGGGTTCTTTCTCTAGCTCAAACTAACATTTACGGTCGAATTGAGTAGAGCTGGTTGACCGCTTCCCGAGCTGAACCACGAGTTTTGCATAATTAAATTGAGTTGAGTTAAGCCAAGCTAAAATTTTAAAACAGATCAACTCAATCTAATTTCATAAGTAAGCGTTTATAAATATTCTGCATCTAGCTTAAATTAACATTTTCGGTCAAATTGAGTGGAGTTGGTTGACTACTTCCCAAGCTGAACAACAAGGTTTGTATAATTAAATTGAGTCGAGTCGAGCTAAAATGTTAAAACAGGTCAACTCGGTTTAATTTAAAAAATAAGCATTTATAAGTACTCTATATCTAGCTTAAATTAACATTTTACGGGCAAATTGAGTGGAGTTAGTTGGCTGCTTCCCGAGCTGAACATCGAGCTTTGCATGATTAAATTGACTAGAGTCGAGTCAAGCTAAAATGTTAAGACAGGTTAACTGGACGTGGACTAAATTACACTCTTGTAAGTCATTTGGGCCACGAGGCCTACATAGCCCGAAAGGAGAGTGGGTGGGCTTAGGCAAGAGTATAGCACAGACGAACGACTTGACTGGAAAATTTAGTGGCAGAAACGCCGGAAAATTATCAAAAAAGTCTTAAATCTTTTATAATTATATCAATTCAGTCATAAATTTTTTTTTTGTCAATTCAGTCTTAAACCTTTTGCAATTGTACCAATTCAGTCCATTCGGCCACTTTTGGGCGGCCAACCGATGAGGATCCCAGCGGCCGCCAAAACCGACGCAATAATATTTTAATAATTTATTTTTTTTTTTTCTCTTTCTTTTTTTTTCCCTATCTTCTTCCCTAATCGCCAGTCCGGCGAGAGGCTAATGGCCGGCGAGGTCGCCGGCCATGGGCAAGGCTGGCCCTCATCGGCACTGGCGAGGTCAAGCTTGCCCAACAACGGCAAGGACTCGCCTAGGCGATGCCCCGCCATCGCCAGGCGAGGTCGAGCCTCGCCATGGCCTCGCCAAATCTGGGCGACCTCGCCGTCATCGAGCGAGGCCGACCTTGACATGACCGGTCGAGCTCGCCTAGGGATGGTGAGGTCTTGCAGATCTAGGCTACCTCACCATTACTGGGCGAGGCCTCGCCTAGATCTGGCGAGGTCGATCTCGCCCGACTACGGTGAGGCCGCCCAGATCTGGCCAAGGCGAGGCTCGACCTTGCCCAGCGACGGCGAAGTCTCACCATGGCGAGGGCGAGGCTCGATCTTGCCCGGCGACAATGAAGTCTCGCCAAATCTGGGCGAGCTCAACCTCGCCCAGGCCATGGTGAGGTCGACCTCCCCATGGCCGATAAGGTCGAACCCGCCGGCCTTAGCCTCTTGCCGGTCCAGCGATTAGGGAAGAAGATAGGGGAAAAAAATAAAGAGAAAAAAAATAAAAATAAGATTCGAAAATAAAAAACTTATTAAAATGTTACTACGTCAGCGGGCCGACGTCCATGTCGATCTCTGGCCAGCCAAAAATGGTTAGATGGACTGAATTGATACAATTGCAAAAAATTTAAGACTGAATTGACCAAAAAAAAATTAGGACTGAATTGGCACAATTGCAAAATATTTAGGACTTTTTGGTAATTTTCCCGTAGAAACACATGAAAAATTTGGCTACCGTTACCAGTTCTTTCAAGAACCAGAAACGAGCAAAAGAATTATCAGCTAAGATCTTAGTAGATACAGGGAGAAGGTCGTCTTATTGCATGAATCGAGATCGAGTTGAATTTTATTTTTTTTCTTTCCAATTCAATGGGTTTGATTAATCACCAAATCCAACTAAACCTAACCCAAACCATGAATGTCACAAGCAACTTCTTCTCAATAAGTATAGCAGATGGAGCAATCCTCAACCAGGATTTAGCACTATCAAAAGCTGAAAAAGATTTGACAAAACTTCACCCTATTGCACAATCATCTCTACTACAGTAGGCAAAGTTCCATCCTCGAAGTAATGCAGATACTTTGGCCTCGAAATGAAGTGTCTCACATTCTCTCAATAAATTTAGTCGTGAAATAGGAACTTAATTGTCGTGATTCTCGTATACAACCTCCTCAGGCGGCAATCTCCTCAACTGCAGAATTGAACACAAAACTAGGAAACGTCGTTGTTATATCCCTGCAAGAAAGAACGTACTCCAAAGAATGAGTTGCAAGTCTGACTACATTATAGTCACAACCTGGATATAACCATATTTTGGCTGACCTTAAATAAGGGAGGGTCATAATCTTGAGCAAGGATGGATTTCTAGAAACAAAGTTTCGCCATTCGCACTTATCTATCTTCCCATCCTCGTTTACATCAGCTTCGAGAAAAGTCTGCCACAAACAGAAGTGTACCACAATCGAATCAGCATGTGAAAACAATTATGTCAACTTAATCCTACTAGAACCTGTGCTATATAGCCAGCTCTGGCACTTAACCTAAAGCGATCGGATCCAATGAGAGATGAGAGGCTTAAAAGGGGGCCTAATCAGTATATCAAGATAATAATATCTCGTTCCATGTCCATTAAGATGGATCCAATTAAAGTCAAGAAGAATAAGTTCAGGAACAGTTGGGGCAAAGAAACAAAAAAGTTAACATGGGATTACCTGACCCTGCCAACAACGATAATCTTCAACAACTTCTTAAACAATCACAAATAGCTTTCTCTTTTGATTATCTCAGCAATAACTGCTCACCTTGTCAAGGATTATCTCAATCGTTTCGTCAGCTAATCTCATTTCTGATTCACATAGAAGAGCTATCAACATTTGCTTGACCTGCCGACATCAGATGGATGCCTCTATCAGTAAACTAGGATACCCAAACACTTACGAGAATACCATCAAATTCCAATCAGCATATCCAGACAAGAAAAGAATTGTCAATAAATGTCTGTAAAGCTGCAATTTTATTGTGCTTTAAGAACTCTGGACAGATGCTATCATGTGCATCGCATTTGAGCTTTTCCCCTTGAGGCTAGATGAGGGAGATGGACATGGAAAAGAGTGAAGCGTATATTTGCCCAAGTCCCATCTCTACCATCAACCAATGAAAGCTCATTAACGACGGACTTTTACAACAGCTCTCTCATAGATGCCAAATGCGGAGAAGCTAACAAGCATATCTTTACCCAAGTTCTCCCCTCCACAGCCAACCGGTTAAAAGAAATTTGCACGGGAGACTTGGAGGACAAATCTCTTAATAGCACCCTATTGCTATATATGTCACAATCGCTGAGTTATGCGAGTTCCTAGGAAGCCAAGTTACATGCCTAGTTTGATAAACTAAGAAACCAACGAAAGAAAATCAATTAAAGGCAGAATGCAATTAAGGTGAACAAAATTCCACAGGCAAACCTAAGAAGAAACCAAAGGATAGAAAGGAAGTATCAGATTATTCTCACTTAAGAAAAAAAAAAGTTGATGATTAATCAATTTATCAGCTTACCTCATGCCGCTCAATGAATCCCGTGCTATCCAAATCATAAAGCTTAAATGAAACTGCAATGATACACACCCATATAATCATACAAAAGTACGAATTACAAAATCCTGAATGCTTAGCGGGTGTCTGCAACTGTAAATTTTGAAGGTACTTCATGCAGCCAATGGCTTACAATTAATCTTGTCTTCTTGAGGGACGTTAGGATGGAAAACATTGAGAGATCTAACAAAGTCACCAAAGTCAATGGAGCCAATGTGTTTAACGTCAAAAAGATCAAAAATCTGCAATTCAGAAAACTTCAATCTAAGAATACATCTTGTTTTTATTGAAATGCATAACATGAAGTGAGCAGCAAAATCAATTGAGACGTCAGCGGACAGAGGAAGATGTGCTAACTACATAGAAGTTATGAGCCTCAACGAAGAAGCCTTCTAAGAAAAGTTATGCAACTATCATCATAAGGTCTCTTGATTTGAAAATAAATGGGTGCTATAACTACATGAAACCAAAATGGGCAAACATTAATTACCCTGTTAGCAAAGAGATTCTCCTTCTTTCTGTTCTTGAATAAAGCCAATTGAAACTCTTCCTGCATAAACAACAGAAGAATTCAAATTCTCTATAATATCAAAAGTCAAAAACAAGAAAGTAAACATATTAGAATTACATCCTTAAGGAAATGAAGAATCTTCCAAGAACACGCAAGAATAGAAAAGAATGTGGATGGGGCCAGAATTATGAGACCGAAACACACTACAGAAAATAACGTATGCATAACAGCACCTTGCAGAAGAATACATGCCCATTACCTTATTTATTAGCCCATCATCAATCACAGAGCTGCTGATACCCTTGTACAGCTCAAACAGTGCTTCAACTTCGCTGACACTAACTGGCCAATCACAGAATAACATGAGTGGATTAAATCAATTGTGGAGATTAGTCCATGAGAAGAGAAAGAGAGGTTGCACTGAGTGGCACTAGGACTCAACATGACATGTAAGACAGAATTTTATTTTCCATTTTTCTAATCAACAAAATTGGCATCTCAGAGTTGCATATTGTCCATTTCCTGTAACTTGAGGAATTCAACTTTTCTATAACGTGGCCTATTGACACAGTTAATAAAAACTATTTACAATGCTAGGAAGTGTTCCATTGCTGTAAACAATGCACTTCTTCTCTTCACCTGATGTATCATCTTCAATATTTAAGCAGGGCCAACCTAAATCAATTACCAATTATCAAATTTCAAATTGAACAACAGCTTATGAAGACCCATTGATTTAACAATAGAGGTGAGCTGGTATTGGACATTACTGCAATAGCTTCAAGGTTTTCACCCTAGCCACATCTCAAGCTTAAAAATAAAGAAGAAAATCTTCAGGTGGCCTTCATGTCATGCAAAAACTATTCTTACCAAAGCCTAGAAAGTTATCCCACAGGTAACTGAATCAGAATTTCAAACAGAATCTATCCAGACAAAGCTGAATCGGCTTGATCTGCTAACTACTAGCATACAAATGGTCAAGGTTATCGCTTTGCAACATGAAAGATTTGCCACTAATGTGAGGACTTACAAGCTGTTTGGGAAGCGAGGGCCATGGGGTCCTCGTATCCAGGGAACTCTTTTCTGTGGGACGACGGTAAACAGCCCATTTACCGAAGAAGAGAGAGGAAGCAGCGGACTACTAGCCACTCGATGAGCTTCACTACAACAAATTATCAAAACCATCTCAACCTTGAAAAGCGCAAACCAAATCGAAAGATCACCATGTCAAACAATAATAACCGAGTGTCTATCATTCTAAAGTATTACGGAGAAAAAAAGGGAAAAAAAGAACGTAACTAGAAAAGCAATGACGTATAACAAAGAAAAGATATATCACAAGCGAAAATTCAAACTTTCTGATTCACCAAGCTATAAGTTTCATTTGAAATCTTTGCCTGAGCCTCTTAAGACTACATTCTTAAGAAAAAAAAAGGACGAAACCATCTGCTGCTGCTGATCCTATCAAATGATTATGGAGGCTCAATCAACAGACCCGCTGGCTATCGCTCGGCGATTATCACCAAAAATCGTTTCTTTTACCAGACAGCCTTATGACCCAATTCAGGACTCGGCCACATTGTCACGATAACGCTTCAAAAACTCTCCCTGGCGCCATCCACCCAAACATTGACAAGACAAGAAATTCAAACGCCAAAGTTTCATAAACGTCGCTCATCCTTTCGCCGTCGATCGAAACAGACTCCACATTTCAACTCGACCATGAAGAACATGAAAAAAAAAAAACAAAAGCCCTCGTCCAAGAAAACCGAAAGCAAGGAAAACAAAAACATTCTCGCGAAGGAGAGAACAAGAACATCGTACACGAAAGCCAGGAATCGAATCCCGGACCAGAGCATCATCGTTAACGCAGAAAATCGAAACCGCACGTACCGACAGAATCGCCGGCTGGATAATGCCCCGTCGCGACCGAAACCGCAAGACGATTTTAGAGAGAGAGAGAGAGAGAAGTTGAAGCTGGTCGGGCGCCTCTGTTTTGTCTGTTGCCTTTTGATTGGTGACTGGCAAGCAAGAGGGAGGGAAACGAACGAAGCTCCAGTGAAGGGGAGAGCATCGACGGCCCGTGGCGGGAGCAACTCGATCGGACGGTCGAGAACTGGCGTGGGGGATTCGGGTTTTGACCGGTGTGTTTCTTCTTTGGCCAGTTGACCAGCGTGAACGACACGTGTCGTTTATTTATGGTAAGAAGAATAATGTGGGTCGCATGTTCTTATTTCCGGAGTTATGACAAAGATTTGGGGACCATATTCCATAACATTAATTTTAATGGGGTGTGAATAGTGGTTCTGTGCTTTCCATCGCAAGATGCTTTAATGTCAATTCACTTCTAATCTTTCTTCATTTTATCAATTTAATTCTAGTTTTTTATTCGAAATTTCAATATAATCCTCCCGCTTAATTTTTGCTGAAAATTACCGATGTGTCGGTTCGATAATTGCCTGCCGGCTGTCCTATATGAAAATTGACTGGAAGGATTGCATTGAAATATTGTGTAAATATTTAAGACTGAATTGAAAAAATTAGGAAATTTGGAACTGGATTAGCATCCGTACAATAAGTTATGATTGATTGGATAATTTTCCTACTTTCTGCTCGGACTCGTGATCCAATCTACCGTTAATCCAACGATTATGAAATTGGCACGGTTTAGAAAATTGTAATAACCCTATGGGATTAATATTGTAGAGCCCAATTAGAATGGGCCCATTGGCACTTCTCAGTGTCATATTCTCTTTATCCCCTACAATAGTCTGCCGGACCTCCAAAACTAAACGTGTAGCCCCAAGTCCCCTTATTATATATATCGATAATTCCTCATAGCATAAACGTTAGATGTATCCACCACCTCTTTCGTGTTCTTCGAAGGAGGTAAGACGGCCCCCGTCCACTAGAACCCAATTGACCCATCGGAAGTACGTCGCGTGCACAAAGTCGTGATCACTGTCGGGCTTGTGGCCGCTTCCTATCGGAGGACAAAATCCATTTCTCCCGGCGAAGCCATCCCTTCCCCAAGCTACATGCAGTGAGCCGTGTCGTAAATTCAGGAACAACTCCTTGGGCCAGTAACCCACACTGATCGGTGGTTCGGACCCACGCAACCACCAATTTCCACAAGTTCGGTCCTCCTTAGAAAGCAAAGCTTGTTACCAAAGTCCAGTCAACCTTTGCAATTTATCAACATGCGTGTGTCATGGGTCCATCGATCTAGCGTTCTCTTTGGCCTTAGGAATTTCTCTGGGGCCGTGACACATGCATTTGAAATTATTGATTAAATGTGAAATAATTTTATCATTTTCGCAAATTAAAACTATCATATAAATAATGATCGAGGAAAATATTTTTCTCGAGAACAAAAACCGCGAATCAAAATTACCTATTGAATTTGGATTGGGACCTCGTATATCTCTCCGCCGTAAGCAAAAGTCGGGGACACCAGATAATTTAGACTTCAAGTGTTAAGTAAAGAACTAAATTAATTATTGTAAAACTAACCGTCCAGTACGTGAATAATCTTGTGAGAGTATCGCCGTATAATAGGGGACAAACCCGGTAATAAAACTCCGGCATGTTAAACTGTTCATCAATTTCATATAAAGAAAAAAAGAAACAATCTATTTACAACTGCAATTTCACTTACCGTCCAACCGACTACGATAGCACTAACATGGCCCGGAGGACTGGATTCAATCACCATATAATGTGTACTGCACTGGTCAGGAGCAACGGTAAGATTGAAGATGGATGTGCTCCCAAAACCTCCATATTTAACATTTGCTACCATGTCATCTTTCAACAAAACGAGCTGCAACAAAAAGAGACATTTTTATTTATCAGAGGGGTAAAAAGCTATTTGCGATTATTTTTTGCTTTTTTTTTTATGTAATACTAATGAAGCTTGAAAATTATAAATAGCTATAGGTGACCACTGGCTAGATTGCTCGTGAGTCTCGAACAGAAAATGGGCTATAGTTTGAACAAGTGTCTTTTAAATTCCATGGATTTGGCTTAGTTGTTGAAGATATGATTTTTGTACTTGAATTATGGACTCAACATAAGTTAGATCCCGCTCATCATCAAGTGTAAACAACTCCTTGTTTGGGGCGCCGACCAGAGCTTAGGTCGGCCGCCCATGTCTTACTTGGTCTATGCGATTAGTGAAATATTTCATAGATATAATGTACGTCTATTGATAGACTATCTTTATCATAAAATAAAAAAATAATCAACATATTGGATAAAAAAAAGTCGCACGCCTCTGCCCAGGCATGGCTAAACCCAGATAGCCTATATATATATATGTGTGTAAAAAAGATAATACATATCGATATATATGTATAAAATTTATAATATAATGGGCGAGCATGCATTACCAAATTAGGTTTAATCATTAGGTTGTGAATAACTGTCCAAAAATCCTAAACCTTTTATACACGGCCAATTTAGTCCTAATTGTCCAAAGTAATTTAGTCCTCCTGGCCAAAATTGGCTAAGAAAATGCTTATGTAGATACCTTTTTTTTTTTTTGCTAAATGCTTATGTAGATACCTAGTCATTGTCACTATAGATCTAGACGGATTTTGTAATTTTGTAATTTTTTCCCTTTTTTTTTTTTTTTTCTTCCTAAGATTTTAGGCGAATGGGGTTTGGCGACCCTCGTTTGGCCGCAAGTGAGAAAGAAAATAAAAGAAAAGGAAAAATTGTGAATTTTTTTGAAAATTAGCTAAAATATCTATGTTAGCACCTACAGCCGTCGGCTGTGCCATGTAGAACGATCAGTGTTGACTAGGCATCCATGTAATGAGAAGACTATATTGACAAATCATCAAAATGTTCATGACTAAATTAGCAAAATTGAAAAGTTTAAGACCGAATTGGCCATTGTACAATAGGTTGAGGCCTTTTTGCACAATTTTCCCTATAAGCGTGTTCGATTCAAGTTAGTCCAATAATCATTTCTATTCATGAGCCATAGATTTTATCATATGAATCATGACAGGGGGTTCCTAAGTCTAACCTAAGGGATATTCATTTGTGTATGAAGCTTGTGGGAAAAGAAACTAATTACTCTTCTTCCTTCCAACTTTCTCAATCTTATCTTATTTAATGATCTAAACTATTGCAATTCATACATATATTGACGTATAGATTCTTATATTTCTTTTTCATAAATTATTATCATTAGATAACCTTTTCGTTTTATAATTTTGGAAAAGCTGGAATTTACAAAAACAAAATTGAAAAAGATACAAGATATAAGTTTTAGGTGAAAGCAATACATCCTGCCACCATTAAGAGAGAGAGAGAGAGTACATGTTGACTTGTAGAAGCATCCTTTAGCCCCTCAGCTTGTATAGATGAAATCCTGGGCATGGTTCTTGCCCTTCTCAAATGTTCTTTTGTTGCTCGAGGAATGGGTACTGTTCGGGTCGGGCAAGGTTTTCTCAAACCGAATTGTACAAATTTTGCATTTGAAGAATTACCAAGATGAAATCTAGTGGAATATAAATTTGGATTTTCCTGTTAAGCAAAAGAATGGATCATAGGATATCGAAGATTATCTATATAACTATAGTTGGGAAATGCGACATCATTATACGAATATTCACCTGAACTTTGTGATTTTTCAATAGAGGATGATCCAGTGCCGGCTACTTGTTGATATCAACACAATTGATGGTATCTCCTTCCCCGGTCTGTGTAGAGATATCAGGACACAAATGCTCGTCAAGGACAAGTTTGTTTGAAACTTCATAAATGAATGACGAAAATAACAAAATTCTACAAAAAATAAATCGAAAATGACAAGATTGTTGATGGATTTGAATATCACTCGTTACCACAAACGTCTGGATCGGTCTCTTGTTCCTGGTTGTGACCAGTCTTTCCAGCTCTGGATCATCATCTCCTGCAACATTTGACATCTCACGTAAGGAAGCACAACAAAGTATGAATAACGGTTGCGGAAGTCTCATTTTCAGCGGCATGGTGATGGAAGAGTCTTCACGTTCGGTGCCCCCGTATTGATAAGGCCACGTCTATTTATAACTTGCGAAAGTTTGATGGACATCCTTTAGATATACGAAATGAAGTGGTCGGGTTGTTATGGGAAAAGCACCAAAAAGCTCTAAATCTATTACGTTAGTATTAATTTAACCTTACACCTTTCAATTGAATTAATATAATTCAAAATATTTTCATATCAAAAAATTTTCGTTGGAAAATTACATTTTGTTCAAAAATCGTGAAAATTTTTTTCAAATTCAAAAAAATTTTTTGTTCAAAAATTCGCCTAAAAAATTATGATTTTTTTCACATGAAAAACTGCAAAAAATCTGTTGAAAAATTACAATCGACATGAACAACATTTTCTTTTTTTTTTTAGTAATTTTTTTTATTTTTTTCTTTTCTTTTTTCTTCCATGGCCAAGAGAGACCCTTGCTCAGGCGAGGCCAGCCCTCGCCGGCCATGGAAGAAGAAAAAGGAAGAAAAAAAGACAAAAATTCAAAATTGAAAAAAATTATTAAAAAATGCCCATGTCTGCGCTAGTAGTGCGACGTAGGATAGCCGGCGCCTACGTCAACAATTTCCGACCTAAATTGATCGGACGGACTAAATTGGTACCGATGTGAATATATTTATGACTAAATTAGTCCAACTGAAAGGTTTATAACTGAATTAGCACCAATGCAATATATTTATGACTTATTTGGTACTTTTCCCGATTGTTATTTACCATTAAATGTGGTCCAATGATTTAACTGACCCCTTACAATTTACTGGAACTCTCCTAATTTCCTTGCCTCGTGGGTTTAACCCATGTAAAGGAGTTTTATCCCTATGATTAAGACTGTATATTTCCTTTCCAAAAGTAAGTCGTATTGACTGAATTTGATTTACAAACGGAGGTACGCACACTATTTAAGAATATAGGGTTGAATTGTAAGGGTATGCTTCATTGAAAGATAACGTGGGCCTCTTTGGATGAACTCAGCGTAACAAAATTATCGTGTAGAATAACAGGGCGAAAGCTCATTTGAATTTGATTTCCGGGCAAGCCGGTATAGCACCTGTGCATGGTGCAAAAGTGGAAGAATTCGACGAACGAATGGCAAGCATGCATCCTATTATTTAGGAATAAAAAGAGAAAACCTTAGAGATTGCCTTCCTATCAATGCCTTTGGCTGAAAAACTCGTTTTCATTTCATGAATAATTTTGTTAATGTGTGTGGTTTCCATGTGTAACTTGACATGAAACGTTAATCTAATGTAATCATGCATGATGTGACCGACTGTCGCAAGATTCTACAGACGAATGGCGAACATGAACCTTTTTCAGGAGATACGAAGGCCAGCGAATATGTGTGGTGTTTCTCTTTTACACGTGTTTAAATTATATCATCATTTATCCCTTGTTTCAATGAATAGCCTCGTCACTAAATTTGGATTGACATCGTGTGGCAATGAATTCTCGTGACTATGTATAGCATGAAAGACCTAACTAACTTCACGGCACCGAAATATGGGAGGGTGAAGGGGCGCTTTAACAATCAGATGAGGGTGGGGAGTGATCATAAGGATGAGAGGACTGGACAAGGGGCGAATTCCGACATGCTTTTAAGATGGCGAAGAAGACATGATTAAGCCGAATTGGATACTGAAGATAGAGAGAGCGTATAGTGAAACTAGATTCAACTTACAATATGTGCCGTTTGACGTAATAATAACGTTTAGTATTAAAACTCCAATATTAAGTGTGCTTAGGTGAGAGCAGAAAGGATGGTCTTTTAGGAAAGTGCATACCTGTAAACCAAAGGACAAAACGAAGCCTACCTATATGCCAAAGGACAAAAATGTGAGATTCAATATGAGACGGATCAAAATAGACAATACCTCGAATGAATTAATCCGGGATGTGATATTAGGTTGTGGTGTAGGACGCGATCTGGATGGGAGCTTTCATGATTTAGTTTAAAGAAAGAGACTAAAGATGAAGGTGGGCATTGTTGTTGTTTGCGGTTCTCAAAAGGCAGGAGAGTGAGATTTAAGTTAAGACATCTTGATGCAAAATGAGTCTTAAAGTTCGTATGGGAATTATGGGCATGGCTATCAAATCCACGAGAGCAAGGTTCCTCATAACAAATTCAAAATACATAAGATGGCCTTGAGGATCATTCCACCTACTAAAGTTTCTCAATCAAAATTAGACGCTAGTCCTTGTCAAGAGACATTGTTGATTTGAAATGTGCATTTATTGACTTAGATAGTTCGTCAGACAAATCATATACACCAAATTTCGAATAAAAGATATATATTGTAGTTGACTAATATGTCCTGGATGGAGATCATCAATTTCCTTAAAACTAATACCATCCATGTCATAGTCCATAAGCATATACATAAGCAATGTGCCATTCTTGTAATATAATTGGCATGATTCATTAAGGGGAAATGACACAAATAATCCTTGAATTTTAATTAAATGTGCAATCTGATCTTTGAAATTTTAATTTGTTCAATACAGTCCCTGAACTTTAATCTAATGTTCAATGTGGTCCCCGTACTTTTGATACATATTCTATTTAGTCCATGAATTATATGAAAATACTCAATGGAATTGAACATTTTCATATAGTTCATGGACTAAATAGAACATGTATCAAAAGTACATAGACCATATTGAATAAATTAAAAGTTCACAGACCACATTAAATATTAGGCTAAAGTTCAGGAATTGTTTGTGTCATTATCCCATTCATTAAGGCACACTTCTCGAACTCTCGTTCATGCTCATTTAATAGTTGAGGTTAGATTTAACTTGTCATCCAAACCCATTGAATGAATTAAAAGATTAGAGACCAGATTGCACATTGAATCAAAGTTCAGTGACTGTTTGTATCATTATCCCATTCATCAAGGCAGACTTCTCGAACTCTCGTTCATGCTCATTCAATAGTTGAGGTTAGATCTAACTTCTTGTCCAAACCCACTTACGACCAAAAAGTTATGTGTATAGCGTCGTTTTCATTGCACTACGCTCATAACTTGTGCTCTTTCTATGGTTCAATTGAATATAAAAAAATATATAATTTCCGTAACATTTGCAAAAAATAAATGAAATAAAAAAATGTGTGGAAGTTCATGTTGTGTTTCATATTTTCTGGACCCTAGCAGTGCGATTGAATCCGCATGAATCGAGCACTCTCGCATCCTAACTATTGATTACATCAACACGACAATGCTCGACCAAAAGATAATCTAATTAATAGCAAATGACTTGTAATCTAAACGAACGGTTGTTCGTTGCGTCCATTGGCCATCGTTTTTTATTTTTTATTTTTATTTGTCGTTCCTCTCGTTCCTATGTTGCAATTCTCTCACTTGGAAAAGGGGGTCTTGACAAGTTTGAAATTTTCAAAAACTCTTTTTACGAGAGCATCATTAAATTGGTAAAATAATAAGTGCATTGAAAGTCCTAAAACCTGTTATGAAAGTACAATTGAGTTTTAAAACTTTCGAAAAGTGCAATCAAATACTATAATTTATCACGAAAGTGTAATGGAGTCATAAAACTTTTAAAAAGTGAAATTAATATCCTAAATTTGTCAAATTAGTGTAGTTGAGTTCTAAAACTTGTTAGCATTTTCCGTTTGTCAAATTGGACGTAGTTAATGGAAGGAGTTAAAGTTTTAAGACTACTTTCATGATAAGTTTTAAAACTTCCAGTACACTTATCCTATTAATCAATTAAGACTTTGAGAGGGCATGCTTGGGTAAATACGGTCTTACCCGTTTTTGTGCATATTTTCACGTTCATTTTACGTATGTATTGGGTGTATATTTCTTGCCGTCAATGTAATTACAGGCTTATAAGAATTAAGCCTGCGATTGTCAAAATCATTCCTCCTCTCTTGCGTGCCGCATTAAGACTCCAACCCTTTCCGCAAATCTTGTTATTCATTTGATCACGACGATCGATGCTTATTCAAACTCCAATTAAATCTAATAAACAATGACAAAACTCAAACAACCTGCATCCTCTGCATCCACCGACCTAAGAGATAAACAATTATTTGTCTCCTTAAATACATTTTATTTTTCTTATTGAATTAACAAGGCTACCCGGCGGTCGTTCTCGTGGTCCCCCCATTCATTACCTTTCGGCGATTCTTGGAATTAAAAATAAAAAGCGTTGATCTAATCACACTCTCCATCGGTCAAGAGTCGGGACCAAGATACAGCTTCTCTAGGCAACTTTGGTCGCCCAATGCACAAGCCCACATCGTCGGGACCGCATTTAGACAAGACCCGTAAGGGGATATATCTTGATACATCGCGCACACGAAACGATGGCAAGTTAGGGAAGATCTTTCCATCTTGATAAGGCCATTCATTTGGAATCTAACACGTGTCTCTTGGGAAAGAAAGAGTTCAGAAATCTTGAATCGAGGGACATTTCTCTCTAGATACGTTCCAAACATCTAACTCCGTGTATTTTCTCGTAAGAGGTGGCGGGGAAAAACCAGAATTGTCAGAGACTGTCGTGGTCGAACGTAGGAGAGGGAAAGAAGGTATTCATGGCAGTTGGCACCAAGGGATTCGCTAGCATTCCCCCATCGCGCCATTAACGACTGTAGCTCTCTTTAACTGACTAAAAACTATTGGTCATCGGCCCTGCCCCCCTGGGACCCGCCGGAGCACATTCCCCTGTCCGTGGTTTTCCTGGAAAGGTTCGCTTAATTTGCCCAATTCAGACAATACAGCGACCGTTCTGCCGAGAAGTCCCACAGTAAGCTCACGCGTGTCAGAAAATGGAAAGGAAATCCGGCTAAGATTTTTGTCCAGTCGCTGTCAGTCCCTTTACAGAAAGGCCGCGTTTTGGACCGACCCTTTGACTCGCGTACGTGTATCTGGTGGTATCTCAATTCTCTCTCCGAACTGAGTGGCATGCGACTGTGATGTGTTAAGGCCCCCCACCATCGAAACAGTCGGAAAGGCATTTTGATCTCCGTTGAAGAATCGTGGGTTCAGCTCAATTTGGGTGCTGGGTACTCTGTTTTCTCTTGCTGGAGTGGTGAAATTTGTGTGTTTCTGTGGGAGCTTGTGCTTCTTGTTTTGCATTTGAAGGCTTTGTTTTTGGTGGTTGGGTTTGATTTGGGAAAATGGAGGAGAGGTACGAGCCATTGAAGCAGTTGGGTTCTGGGAATTTTGGGGTGGCTAGGTTGGTGAGAGATAAGAAGACTAAGGAGCTTGTTGCTGTCAAATACATCGAAAGAGGAACGAAGGTAATTCTTTGCTTTGATTTTTTGGTCGAATTTTCTTTAGTCCCAGTTTGCTCAGGACTTAAGATGCACAGAGAACAGTATCAATTTGTTTAACTGATCTTTATAGTAGTAGAAGGTGAGGATATCAATTTAAAGCGTGAATGTGATAATATTATAAGCACCTCGTTTTTCTCAGACCATGGTTGTCCATCCATATACTGATGTTCGGAGAAGATGGCGTAACATCAACGGACTTTTGGTTGATATGATTAAAACCGCAACAGAAGCTTTATTTGCTGTGTGTTGTGTAGCCTCTGAATTGCTTCAGTATTGCAAGCCACTGCATCTGTTGTTTTTATACATCCTAGCGGTGTCATTATGGTTAGGTCTTTTGATATCCTTAGCTAGTAATATCTCTTGATGGATTTGATGCTTTAGAATTTAACATAGGAGGGATATTACCTTCTATCTATTGGATAAAAGGCGGGAAAGCTAGCTTATGAGCTGTGAACAGGGTACCTTTCAACTGTTTTGATATTTTTTCAGAGACTTTTGGCCACTTTTTCCACAGAGAGGGAGCTGCATTTGGAATCCGTTCATCCTCAAGTTTCCTTTCATGTCTTATTAGCTCTGTGCTTTGATATGGTTTTAGCCTTGTCATTGTGTGGGATAGTTACAGTGTCATTCTTGTCGTTGCGCATGCATATTGCCTCATTCTGATGCTGTGCATTCTTCTTTCAGATTGATGAGAATGTTCAGAGGGAAATCATTAACCACAGATCGCTGAGGCACCCAAATATTGTTAGGTTCAAGGAGGTATGGCACTAGTTTCATGTCTTTCACCATATGATGGACAGATTGATGAAGATTTAGTCGAACTTAAAATTGTAAAAGCAAGTCAAGCTAGTCTCCACTGAATCTACAGTTTGTAAATCTATTTGTTTCGGTTATCTGTTTCAAAAAGTTGAATTGGAGAAGCTTAGGCAGTCGTATATCATGCTTGTTATGTGGTCCTGGATTAGCTTTATTGAAGTTTCTAAATACAAATTGTCTTTGCTCGCCTAACACACTGAGCAAGCAACTCAACGTTGACATAAACCTATGCTATAGTTTTAGTGGAACTTGAATAGCACATTAGATGCAAACTGCATTGTGCATTGTAAAAACTTAGTCCCATAGTTTCCCACCTTAAGGTTTTATGAGGTCTTTAGAATTGCAAAACTCATCGCATTGTGTGGTTGGTGAAACATTACCACCTTCCATGGGATAAGAAATTTAACGTGACATAGTGAATTTTGCGCTGCCCCCGTTGAGCTGTGTAAAGCAGGTACACCTCCTAACTCTTGCGGCTGCACTGCAGGTTCTGTTGACCCCAACACACCTCGCAATAGTCATGGAATATGCAGCTGGAGGTGAGCTTTTCGAGAGAATATGCAGTGCCGGTCGGTTTAGTGAAGATGAGGTTTGTGTTTTGTGCTTTCTATAGAATTATATTGACGTTCATCTCCTCACATCATATTGCTGTTGGAATGGGCTAGACTTTTGGTTTATTTATCTTTCATTTCCTAAATCAACATCCCTTTGCAACAGGCTAGGTTTTTCTTTCAGCAACTTATATCAGGAGTCAGCTACTGCCACTCTATGGTGAGATTTTGGATTGATATATATTACATCTTAATTGGCAACGAATTTCCTCCTCATATCATCCTCCTTTCTTGTTGCAGGAAATTTGTCACAGAGATCTGAAGCTGGAAAATACTCTTCTGGATGGAAGTCCTGCTCCGCGTCTTAAAATATGCGACTTTGGTTACTCCAAGGTCAGTGATATTCCAGTGGACACACGGATTAGGCTTGAGATTTCATCAGTCGATTTTATTTCTCATCTTATCAGCATCTATTGTCAAGTTCAGCTTCAAATGTTCATTCAGCTTGATTTTGTAATTGCAGTCAGCTTTGTTGCACTCACAACCGAAGTCAACAGTTGGAACACCTGCCTATATTGCTCCAGAGGTGCTGTCTCGGAAGGAGTATGATGGAAAGGTATTTGTGTCTCTACAATAGCTTATTTACAATGCTCCCAACATGATTATTGACTCTTCTTTATATCTCCGAAGCTAATGCTGGACATTCTGCTCTTACTTGGGCACAGATCCTAGCTTACTCATGGAAGTACATTTCCTTCACATTTTACGTGCTTGTTTTACAAATTTGTAATGAATAATCTTTATTCTTGGCTTGCAGATTGCAGATGTATGGTCATGTGGTGTAACACTGTATGTGATGTTAGTTGGAGGATACCCGTTTGAGGACCCTAACGATCCTAGAAATTTCCGCAAGACCATTGGGGTAAGTTTGCCTGTGTAACGAGACAAAAAAACACAAAAACGGATTTGAACATGAGAAAAATGGGTTTTCTTCATCCTCTTTTCCGCATGTATAGATTCTTCCTTTTGTGCATCATATTCTTTGGGATGAGAACTTAAGTTCTTGTTTGTGACAGAGGATTATGAGTGTTCAATACTCGATACCAGACTACATTCGTGTGTCTACAGATTGCAGGCATATCCTTTCTCGTATATTTGTTGCAAATCCTGCAAAGGTAATTCTGTGCTTCTGTATTAACATTTTCTCTATGAATTGGCAATATAAACTTCTTAGCATATCACCTGCCATTTGAATCTCAGTCTCGTCCTTATAAATTCGGATTTCTCTCTATAAAAATGCTGAAATCATGTTGATACTTCTGGCAACACGAATGAAGTTAGGAAATTTCTGAATCATGACGGTAGTATGCATAGAGAAACTTTTAATGTAGTTTCCATGATCAAATGAAACTTGACTGAAATGAAATATCCATGTGGAGGATCAACAACCTTCTATGCTGTTATGAAAGTAAAGCCTTTGTTTTTTTTTTTTTTTTGTGTTTTTCATCCAAAAGAGGATCACTATCCCAGAGATAAAGAAGCACCCGTGGTTTCTGAAGAATTTGCCAAAAGAACTCATCAAAGGTGAGAAAACCAACTATGAGACCGAACAGGACCAGCCTCTTCAGAGCATCGAAGAAGTGATGTGGATTGTTCAGGAGGCCAGGACTCCTGCGGAGGGATCTAAGGTTGGTCAAGGTGTGGCCGGTCCTTCGGACCCTGATGAAGATGCTGATTTGGATTCTGAAGTCGATAATAGCGGTGACTTCGTAGCTGCAATATGATACAGAGCTCTACCAAAAAACAGTTCTACTGGGATAAATTCCTCCAGGGCCTTGGAAGGCATTTCTATTGTTTGGTACAGATTGTACAGTCATAATGCTGGCTATATTATGAATCATGTTCTGTGGCTTGCTACATACTTTAATCTGTAGCGCGTGGGAAGCTCACATTCGGTGGCTGAACATTGTTTAGGATTGAGTGCACTGAAAAATGAAGTGGTGTTTTCATTGACTTGATTTGCTGGTTCAACTATCTACATGTGCATGTTGGATCTCTGTGGGCAACCATCTCACTACACCCACAACAATCTACGGCTTTTCCATTCCCATTTAAATAATTGAGGAGAATGAACCAAGAAAGAGTCGTACATAATTGAGTCATAGGCAATTGAAAGCCAATGATCTGGATGCTTGAGCAGCGATAGTTGACAGAGATGGTGGAGTTTGCAAGGCAATTTCAAAGTCTACCCAGTCAAGAATACAAGGACAAAAGCAGAAGACTTGGGATGTACTCTCGGTGTTTAGATCTTGGGTTAATACCATGAAAAATCCTACAATTGTATATTTATGACAAATTTACTCTAAAATAATTTTTTTTACCATAAAAAACCTAAAACTGGTACATTTTTGATAAATTTACCAAAAATTAATTTTTTTATCACCAAAAATCTCAATTGGTACACTTGTGACAATTTTACTCTTTGTCAATTTTCATTAAATTTTAACTTTAAATTTCTGAATTAAATGACACGTGACAGTTGATTGGTTCACCAGTTTGGGGTTTTACCCTCCATTTGTCATGGGTATATTAGTTTGTGATTTTTTGTAATATTAATCAAATTTAATGAAGGGTAAATTTGTCACAAATGTACCAATTTGGGGTTTTTAGTGGTCAAAAAATTATTTAGTGTAAATTTGTCACAGGTGTACTAGTTTGGATTTTTCATAGTCAAAAAATTAGTTTTGGGTAAATTTGTCACCAATGTACTAAATTTGAGGTTCCCTTAGATCTTTGACAAAACTCACCATAGATAACACAGAGTGTTCATCGATCATTCGCTTGTGCTGGGAGAGAGACCTCGCACGTTTCATCTTCACAAGTTAACTTATAATTGCAACTGCATCAGTTCACAGGTCCTATAAATTTTGCATCGCCGTCGCCCATCGGACTTTGAAGCATTCACCAAATACCTAAATTAGAGAAGGAATATGAAAGGCCTAAAAAGTGAGAGTGTATGGGCATTGGTGGTGGTTCTGGGTTTAGCCCTTGTGGCTCTGAGCGAGGTTAGGGCGGTGCACGGGGCCCGGCTGAGCCCGATCCAGTATAAAGAGGAAAGGCGACTCACCATCAACGCGTGCCAACCGATAATGGTCGGGTAGCCCCCGTAGCTAGGGTGCTACGAGCACGTGAGGCTGAGACGCTACTGGTGCGTATGCCCGAAATTCACCCCCCTCGTGGCCAATGTGATGACTGTGGACAAGGCCATCAAGCACTTCCCGAGCTGCGGGCGGAGGGTCGCCCACCATTTCAAATGCGGAAGTGAGTTCTATCTCTCTCTCTCCCTTGCATTTTGCGCTCTTAGCAAAGATTTGGCTAGAAAAGGTATTGGACATCATCGAGTTTTTCTTGTTCTCCCGAATGAATGTAACTGTAATGTGTTTGATATCTCCATTTCAGGTCTATATTTTTCATGAAAGTAATGATCGACAAGCCTCTCAAGAGGGTCAAGATACAAGATTCTCTCACTATAATAAAAGCTTTGAAGTAATAAAGAATTCCTATTTTAAGTTCATGATTGTGCTCTATAGAGTATTTCGACTCTCAAGGTTTAGAACTTCAAATGTATGTACTTATCAAATAAGACATACTATAATTTACTTTTTTTAAGAGTGCTATTTCGTCAAATCAAATGGTGTGAGACTCGAATGTAAGGCAGTTTTTGTCAAGAGAGAGCACTAATAGAATGAGAAAGTGGGATCTTTTTTTTTGGGTCAAGTAGAAAGCAGGATCAGTCACCAAAAAAAAAACAAAAGAAAATAAGAGGATAAGAAAATAAGAGGAGGGTAATAAAAGGTCCCACCGGGATTCGAACCCAGGTCGCTGGATTCAAAGTCCAGAGTGCTAACCACTACACCATGGAACCCCTGTTTTGACCGTGTTTCCCAAATTAATAGTTTTATATTCTGTACCTGTCTCTGTCTTCATTAAAATGAACAATGCTTCAGAACAACCTTTTTTTTTTTCCTAAATAATTAAACAGAAATAAGCGAGACAGAGGACGATAGAGGGTTCGAGGTCGTTTCCAAAACTTTGTAGTGTAAATACGCGGGTGGGTTGATGTTTTCCCCAAGCAAGGACCTTAGCGAACACTCGCAAAAAAATCCAACATCTTCTCCTTCCAAGGAGTCCCGGATCATCAACCGGATGGTTTTTGTCCGGAGAAACTCACGAGAAATGAAGAATCTCTCCAAGCACAATGGAAGAACTTTCATTTGCATCAAATGAAAAGATGAATTATTTATGAGTGCCCACGCTTACACCATGGGATCCGTGGCGCAATGGTAGCGCGTCTGACTCCAGATCAGAAGGTTGCGTGTTCGATTCACGTCGGGTTCAAACCCCCCCGAAACTGTTGGCTACCCTTGCCAACGGATCATCTCTTTTTCTTCTTTTTATCTGTTCTTCCTTCTTTCGTTTTATCCTTTTCTTCTCAACTACTTCACGATGACGAGATCCAGTTTCCCAAAGCTGCAATTCATTCGGATCCTACCTTGATCTGTCGACCTTAGGGACTTGTACATCTTGGGTTGGTCGAGAAATGGCGCAGAAGCATGCATTTATCATCATTTTTTTTATCTTCCTTAGACTGCTTCAAAAAGCCACAAGTCGTTTGTTTGGTTGGGAGAGGCTTTCTGTATTTCTTCTGTTGTGTGTGTGGCCTCAACAGTTTTATCTTGACCTTCTCCAAACGTGGAATTGCTTTCTGCGGCTTTTGCTGACATATATCATTAAATAAGTTCCTCCAGCCTTGTGTTGATTCGAGACGGCGCTTGCACACCTCGGACGTTCACATCTTTATCTTTTACAGCAGAAAAAGGCAAGTCGCTCTTTTCAGTTAACTGGGAAACTGCTCGTGCAGCACTCATCATGCGATGCATATAGAACAAATTGGATAAAATTTTCTTGTTACCTAAGTTAGAGTTCATTGATAGTACAACGATGATTTGGTTAGAGTAAAGAGTTTTTGCTCTCCTTCTACTTTCTGTACCGACTAACCACGGCACTCGAACCACAGGCTTGACTAGCTGCACCTTCTCTCTTTTATATCCCTCTGACCTGTGGGCTACTGGCACCCGGAGCTACCGTCCCACCAAGGTGGAGGCGATACGGGGCAAGCTAAATTTTTCTCTTTTACTATATTTGGCAAGCACAATCGAATCGATATTTGGGAGCACATTAGAAATGAAAGTCTATCAGCATCTGCCCTTTCTCACCCTTTCATGAAGTCCACGGGATGAATGAATACGATTTCTGCTGACTGAAGGCGTCAGCCTCAATTGACAGAACGAGAGCACTTTGGCTTGGAGGGGTTCCTTTTTTACTTTAGTGGAAAGGGCGTTTTGAGTGGGGGTTCAACCATCAGTACTCGATCGACCTTGTCGGGCAGGATTGACCCACCACTAAATCCGTAATAATCATTAGAAAGTTCATCTAGTTACCCCCCCTTCCTGTCATTTTCTTGCAACTGAGTGGATCGAATCTGAGGCTAACCACTGTTTGAACTTGAACAGGACTAGCCTGCAATTGGATATCTAGTTGAGAGAAGAGAAGGACCAACCTTCACTGTCCTTGTCGGTCTGCTAAAAGTCACAATAGGACTTTCAACCCCAAGGCTATACAGCAGATTCTCAAATTAAGGTCTTAGGATTCAGGGACTTTGAAAGAATTATTTCCTTGTGACTTGATGTCGAAAACAAGTTGCATCAAGTATCAATTTTATAAAAATCTTGGGCTCATACGGCGTGAACTTTGTAGAGTCTTGCTAACTCGGTTTCCCTATTACGGGGCCAAATTGGAATAACTTCATGGTTGTGATGCAAGAATGGTAGAGTGTCCTAGTGTTTGGTTATATGTGCTCAAACCATCAATTGTGGAACGCTTTCATGTGATCTACATAAGAGTAATTTATCAAGAAAACAATGCTAACTAGGTTCTCTTCGAAAAAGGAGGTTAAATGTGCCTTTGCTATTACAACTATAGGAATGATTCTATTATTCTGTTTCTTCTGGTAGAATTCTAAATACAGTTAGTAAGTGCAAAATTATTGGTAAAAAAAATTCACTCATCTGCTCGTTAACTTGTTGATAACTTAATGACTTTTATATAGAGATTTTATAAATCATCACCTCATCTTAACAGTTTGCAAATTACCAACTTTTCTTACATTTACCAATTTTTATTTGCCTTTCTTAGCAACGCATTAAATTTACCAATTTTTATATGAATTTAGTGATCTTTATCTAAGTGACTTGCCAACTTTTTATATTTTATGTGCTAACTAGTTTTTGGGTTACCAACTCTCATTTAAATAACTTACCAACATTCTTTTATCCTTGTAATTAATCAACTTTGATTTTTTTATGTAACTTTCTTAAAGCACCTTAAACTTATCAACCATTGTATAAATTTAGCAACCTTTATTTGTGTCACTTACCCGGCTAAATTTGGTGATGACTGGTGAGTTAATACTCATTCAAGTTGGTAATCTCTAAATCAATCTGAGCTTGACAGAAGTGCATCAACTTTATTATGGCTATTGTATTTTGATTCATTTCGCTCCACCCATCACGTTGGTATTTTTACAAGGTCCACTTAGCTCAAGGATTCTCTGGTTGAAATAACTCTCTCATGTCCCTTTACCCCTCAAACCCCTCTTTTCTTTCTTGTCCCCTTGACTAATGATAAATTGTCGCATGTAGTTGTCGATATCTGGCTATTTTCCTTAGTGGGAATTCGTCTTTCCTAATGGGAAATCCACCAGATCCACGAGCAAATACCAACAAAACCCAAAAAACTGTAAGACGTTAGTCTCGAGAAGGACCATTTTTGAACAAGAGACCAGCCCAAAAATTTAATCTCAGCCTGGTCATTAGGGTTAAAGCACTTGAGCATCTAGCTTATCATTAGCAAGAGCAACTTGTTGTGTAGACGATGAGCTTATTGGGTTCACGATCCCGTCCGTTCCCACACCTCCTTCTCCATCTCTTCAGCTTCATAACTCGAGTGAACTCCATACAGCACATAGAACAAGCTGATCACGCACGCCCATATCCCGAACCTCTGGAAAGACATCACATTCAGCGTCGACATTAGGAAGACGCTCAGAAAGATCGAGGCTGAGGCTGGCCATGGCATGAGCGGCACTGACCACTGCAAGTCCCCGCCGCCACAGAAGGGGACCATGTGGTGGAATGATGCGGTGGCGACGGCCGCGAGGCAGCTGAACAGGGCTGAGCCCCACCACTTATCGAGCTTCCAGGAGATGGAGAAGCCGAGGGAGGCAAAGGAGAGGAGGATGAGGAAGAGGAGGGTGGGGAGTGGGCGGTGGCAGCTGGTGATAACGTGGCGGCGGTAGATGAGGGCGTTGGCCACCAGGTAGAATACCATGAGAGTTCCTAGGGAGATCATATCGAAAACTATCTCTAGTTCGGTGAATAGTGCTATTAATGCTGTACAAATCCCTACATAAGAGAAAAGAGAGGAGATTCATATGCAATTCATTTCAGTATTTACGAGAACAGATAGCAAAGAGATGAGCTCCTTGAACATTCGTCATTAGACTAATAAATAACATAGAGAGTAATCAAATTGGAACCTTTTAGCAAATGAAAGTGCAAGTTCTTTATGCAATATATAATCATATTACTATTTTGTGATATTCCGACAACTGAAAACCACATGAATTTTGTTTTGGCCAACAAAAACATCCAAACCGCAATTTGCTCATCGTCAGATGGTTCCACATTCGTGCCTTCCACGTAGGTTTTCTTTATGGTGAGAAAATGACATAGGAGACAGAAAGAAAGGCATCATTAAAAAAGGATTAGCAAAAAGCCAAGACAAACTCAAAAGAAAGCTCCTAAAATGATCAACAGATATTCCCTACCATATGCATATTAATGGACGAAAGCCGATCATTACAAAAGAAGGATGGAGATATATGTGCTCAATCACATAGAAGAGGACATCAAGCTTTATGCATCTCATGCACTGTTTAGCAGTATTTGAAATCATCCTTTTCCATATCAGAAATGACTAGTCAATTTGCTCTCAATGAAGGACAAGCAGATTTTTTCTTGGTAATCCTGTGAATTGCCACCCATCCCCAGCTATTCAAAAGCAACCCAATGGAGGAAAGAAAGCAAAGGAATCCCGTGAATGAAAAAATCAGTAGTTCAAGAAAAAGAATATACTAAATCATGGGTTCGTCGAGATTTCATCTAATTTATGAGGACTTCGTATATATCTTCTTTGGATATATACTCAAACATGTATTAGACTTCTAGATGATTATCTCTATTCATAAAGAAGGGGACATCTTTTGTTGAAGAAAAAAGGCAGCAAAAAGGAAAGGCTCTCTCACCCAAGAAAAGTGTGGCGTTCAATGGAGTGCCAGTGGAAGGGTGAACCTTGGCCAGCCATGAAGGCACCAGATGGGACCTCGCGATGACACAAAGATAGCGAGCTTGACCAAGCATGGCCACCACCAGCGACGCCACAATCCCCAAGCTCGCGCCTGCCCCCACTAGATTACTCGCCCATCCCCACCCTATCTTCTCGAAGACGACTGAAAACGATGCAACCTTTGGTATCTACACATATCAATGTCAATCAATCATCGTCAACCGATGTTGAGAAAAAAGAGAGGTCCAATATGATGATTAAGTATATGAAAAGGGGGTTCTCCAAACTAGGGCTCATTGGTTATCGACCATGCTTTTCCTAGTTGCTTTTCATTTCAATCGAGACCACCATTAGTGTAAATGTTGATTCTAACTGATTGTGTGTCGGCAATTTGTGCTCTCGTTGTCTAAGCAAAAGTTCCGATGACATTGTAAGTGTATGCATGCGGATTTAAGGATTGTTATGTCGTGTTTCAAAATTAGATATTTAGGTGTTGTATATATCACGATAACCTCATCCTATGAAAACCAAATTTTTTTGTGAAAAAGTTTTACATGATAATTCTTTGTACTTAACATTGCTTTTGCAGTCTTAGTTCCTACACCTTGAAATGTTTCTTCTACCCAGTTAATATAAAATAATAACAGAATGATTTGAGTAACTTTATACCCTTTAAAATTTTCACATAAAATGGTTTCTTCAGAAACCCTAATCGAATTCAGACATATGGGATACATAAAATGTGAAAAGTACATACACTAGAAGGGCTAATTTGCAAAGAATACCCGAATTCAAGGAGTGTCTAGGCAGCTTTATCCCTTCCTTCACTAATGCTATATGCAAAATCGAAAGACCATCCAATTTTTGGATTGATTGTTCTCTTTTTAGTAGACTGACCTCATTGTATGGAGCCATGATGCACAAGGACAATGCCATGAGGCAATAGAGCAAAGACACAATGAGCATGGAGCCAACAATCCCGACGGGGAGGCTCTTGGAAGGGTTTTGGATCTCCTCAGCCATGGTTGAGACTGAGTCATACCCAATATAGCTGAAATACACTTTGGCTGCTCCCTTGAGCACACCCTTTACCCCAAATGGTGCTAATCCTCCTGGCCTCACCAAGTTCTTGCCACTCCCTTTGTAGAACCCCGCAATTATGATGAACCCAAAGAAGACTACATGGAAGACTGTCATTATAAGGTTCAAGATTGAGCTCTGCTTGGTACTGCAAATTAAATAATGTCCAAACAAAAGATACATGTATCAATCACTATGACTAAATGGGTCCAATAATAGTTAATAAAAAATGCATCCAATAATGAGCAAAGAAGCTGCTTTGTACCATATGACAATAAAGAAAAGAACAAACACTATCAGATGTTTACACTTGGTGACAACTTTAAAATATTTTCCATCTGTCACACATAGATCCCATTAAAGTGGTCACTCCCAACTCCAACAAGAAAATCCATAAATTGGTACATTTATTTAATGCATTCTCACACACCAATGTCTTCAGAAACAAGAAAAAGCTCAATTCTACACTTATCAATGTTGCCAGAAGATCAAGAAGACCTCTAGTTATAAAGATCTTCTGTACTTAGCATGGATATTAATAGAAAAAGAAACAAGAAGAACCTTGAAATTAAGAAAAAGGGAGAGAGAGGGAGAGAGAGAGAGAGAGAGAGATCCAACCTATGGCAAAGACAAAGGGTCAGAAGAAGCACAAGAGCAACTGCTGGAAAATCCAGCATGTTGTATCCCTTCATTAGTTCTTCCACTTCAATCCTCCAACAGTTTGGATCATTTTCTCCCAACGTGCGACACAGATAGTCTGTGAAGCTTCTCGCAACCGCAGCATTCGACAACACATACTCCATTAATATATTTGCCCCGGCAAAATAACCCACAAACTCACCTAGGAAGATTTAAATCCACAAAGATAAGTCGAAGTGAGAAAAGATGCGAGATTTTCTATTGTATTCATAAGCAGTATAGGTTTTCATAGGCTTTGCTAAAGAAGAATCTTGGTTTCTGAAACACCTGTAACACGATGTTCGTCCGTGCACAGTTTGCAAAAACCGAACTTTTCACGAGCGTGTAGAGATTCAACGAAAAATCATGACATATATAGGAAATAATGTACCGAAGGTCACTCTCAGATAGCTGAAGGCACCGCCGGCAACCGGAATCTGGACCGAGAACTCAGTGTAACACAAGGAAGAAAGGAGTGCTGATACCCCAGCTATAATATACGATATGAAAACCGAAGGTCCAGCTATGGAGTGAGCCACCAGACCGGTAGTGACAAACACACCAACACCAAGCATTCCTCCAACTCCGAGAGCTATTAAGTCATACCATTGGAGCTTCCTCTTCATGTCGGCACCAGAACGTAGCCTCACTTGGTTGAGCTCCTGGTCTGGTGTCCATGTTGCTAGCATTCTCTTTCTTAGCCTGTGAGGTGTTTGTGACAGAGAGTGAAGGTAGTGAGTGAAGAAGGACGAGGTGTTTTTGGTGGGTGAAGTTTGAGAGGTGTTCATTTTAGGGGGGAGATGTTTTAAGTGAGAGAGGCTCTTTGGCTTCCATGAGGGCTCGAGGTGAACGTCCTTAAATATGCATTTTGGGAAGAGAATGGAGTGAGGATATCATTTAATTTGACATATATTCTCCCCACTTATTGTTATAAAAAGTCATGTTCTAAGCGTTGATAGGTTCATTTACACACCATGACGACTTGGTAAATTCAAATAAAAAGTATACTCTCTTCATCATTTCATATATAAACGGACGGCGGCAGATATAGAAATACAAATTAAAGAGTGATATGAAAAAAATTTTCGTAATTTTTTGTGTCAAGAGAGGAAAAATTTTTATGGAATTTAATAGAATGTAAAACATACTCATAATAAATTGTACCTAACCGCAACAAGATATTGAGAGGGTGGCAGTCTTTCCAATCCGTTTCTCTATTATTAATGTGGGTAGCTCATATATATTGGACTCATATGTATCAACTTATGTAATAACTTATATGAGCAAAGAAACTCTAGATGATATATATTTGTGTCCCACTTGGATTAATTAACGAAAGTGCGAAATCGTAGGTAGTACACAGAGGATGAGCGAGATGTTCAAAATGCCCTTGGCACTTTCTTTCCTCTTGCAATCTGCTTTTGAGAGCCCCGAGACTCCCAAAAGAAATCTCTCCCGTGGAAGCATGCAAGAAAAGATTGGAAAAGGTGCAGCCATTTTGAAATAAAAACCCGTAAGAGGAATCACAAAACAAAGAAGAAGGGGGGGCTTTGACCTAGTCTTTGGAATTTCCTAATATGAAAGTTTGAAAAGATGTGACAAGCATCTAACACCTTTGTTAAAGCAACTTGGGTCACAAGAATAGTTGGACTTGATTCCTGATGATAGTACATGTATTGTCTATTTCATCACCAAAAAGACAGTTTCAATCGTATCAAGACATCATTTGAGAGTAAGATATGATTTGCAGTTGTATGGAAACCAATGAAAAAAGAAAACTAGAATGGAATTTTGTGGTTGAGCCGCATCATCATAAAGCTCCATTTCCTCCCAGTTCCCTTCACATTATTTAGAAACCATTATTTGTTACATTAATTATATGAAAAGGCTTAATTATTCTACATTGATGTTCCTAAAATTAATTTAAATATATAGAAAAGGTTTGACACTACAGATCAAGAAAAGACCGAGACAACAACACTTAGAGACTTTTGCAGCATGGTAAATGAGTAGAATATGCATAATTTGGCTATCTTTGGAACTCGAAATGAACATAAAATGGATAAACAAACTTTTATTTGCTCTTTAGAAGTTTTAAGAACTTCCTCTTGGCTAGACTAAGGAACCATACAAAATGAATGTGTTGAGCTACTAGCTACACACTCAAAGGTTAGATTAAGCATGAAGATTCCACTGAGTTTATGGCAGAAGTATTGATTTGGGCAACGAAATTTCTAGCATGATCTCTAAAGATCTCCTCAACTCGATTGGAAAATGAGTTAAGAGGATCAATTTCGTCAAGACATTGAATGAAGGTCATAGAAGATAAAAAAGTTCTTCATATACTCTTTGTATTTTTTTTTTCCTATACATCGTTTTGCTTTCAAATGATAAGTCAAGCTTGTACTATCCACATGAGACCACGAGGTGGTACTATCTTGTGTAGACATGTATTCAAGAAAATCATAATAAAAAAGAAGAGTTTTGATTTAAGGATCTCCTTAGAATGCTCCTAGTAAATCTCGAAAATATATCCTATTGAAAAGGTCTACACTTTTTTTTGCTTCCTTTATTCCTAGAAACCTAGCTTACGGCTTTTTGCTAAAATCTAGTTGTATAAAGAGCTAATTAAGAAATAGTATTACTGGGAATAATGTCGATTCTATAAGGCTGGTGGTGATCTTTTCTTTAATACATGAATAGATTCTTTGTCCAAGGAGGCCGGTGTTCCTGATGATCTTCTGATCAAGCAATTTTGCTACTTATAAAATATAGGGGAAAATTACCAAAAAATCCTAACTTTATTGCATTTGTTCCAATTTAGTCCTAAATCTTTTAATTGTGACAATTGAGCCCTAAATTTTTTCATATTTTTTCAATTAAGTCCATCCGGCCAATTTTAGTTAGAAATCGCTGATGTAGACACTGATTATCCTATGTGATCCGGCCGGTGCTATCGTAGTCATTCTTAATAATATTTTAATATTTTTTGAATTTTTAAATTTTTTTTTTTTTTTCTTTTACTCTCTTTTTTTCCCTGAACTTAGCACGCAGTCGAACACGTCCTACTCTTCCACATAGAACAGCTCCTTGTTGGAGAAATCATACGACAGGCCTGCGAGAGCCACCAATCCCAAGGAAAAGGCAGAATAAATTGGATTTTAGGTTTATGAAATTTCAAAAATAAAGGAGTCTTTATGTCGCGTTACCGAGGGCCTCGGATGAATTCTCATCCCCTGCGGCTCTGATAGCACCCTAAGATTTAAGATCAGGCACCCTCGCAACTGTAAAAGCCCATAGCACCAGCACCACAGCGGCTTTTAGTTCGACAATTTTCGAAAACTCATCGTCGATTGCGGTGTGCAAGTTAAAGTGAACCTTGACGATTTCTTCAAGTTCGGAGGAGCGAAGCGATGTCGACTGGGTTTTGTGCATAGAGCTAATAGTCTTCGGGTTCCTCTTCGAGAGGCTGTAGATTCGGAGGGAAGACGAAGAGAGGAGCCATTGTCATGCGTCAGAGGAGAATAGAGAGAGTGTTTCTCTTCCTCATCGATGCTGTTATTGAGATTTGCTCACCAATCATACATGTCAAAACTTGCAACTTTCAAAATGCGTGGTTTTTCAGATTTGGCCAGGCGAGAGCATCGTGGCCCTTGCCGACCTTGGGCGACGTCATCCTGGCCCTCGCCGGCCCTAAGTCCAAAGAAAAAAAAGAAACAGTACAGAAAAGAAAAGAAAAGAAAAAATTATTAAAAAATGAAATAAAATATTAAAATATTATTAAAAATGTCTACATCAGCGCTGGGCATGCCACATGGGATAGCGAACATCCAATTTTCCAACCAAAATTGGCCGGATGAACTGAATTCACAAAACGTGAAAATGTTTAGGACTCAATTGGCACAATTGATAAGTTTATAAATGAATTAGCACAAACGAAATAGGATTATGACTTTTTTGGTAATTTTCCCTAAAACATATAGATATATTATTCTTTCTTTTATTTTGTAAATAAATGGAATATTTTCTGTACAACAGTCGATCGTTGCTCGTGGCATCTATTGATGAGAGCTTGCAATTTTGCTGGTCATTAACCATGTTTGGAGGGTTCTTGATTTGTAATTTAAAGAAGGTGGACGCATACTAAAGAATGGTAGAGCTCAATCGATTAGAAAAGATTGATTCATCCATTATGAACAAAGCATACACATCTCTATATCGCGTGAGATGGGCCTACCTAATTAAAGGGAATTAGTGACCATATTGCAAAAAAGAAAACGACAATAATAGAAGAACTATAGCTTATGTTATCTGTGCATTGAACCTATGACAGTTCATGCAGTGGGTTATAAGGTTCACCTCTGGTACGAAAAGTTCGTGATTCTCTTGTTATTTTAGTTTCCTAGATTAGCAAAGCAGACCGTGTGTGCATAGAAAATTCTATCCAGAATCATATCGAAAGCTGGCATGATGCTCACTCGAGTAATTAATTCTTCAGCATCCAGAAATTTATATGCAATCACATATGGATCATCTTCTCAGGTGTCAAAGTCATAAAGATTTGGCTTGCGATCTCCTACTGGAATGTACCCTTTTTCAGTCTAGTGAAACCCATAGCCCCTTAGGGTATATACTTCAAGTAGTTTCCCTTTATCTGTGGACGGGTAAGCATAAAGCAAAATTCACTCTACCACTATCCCCTTTAGGGTTTGCTTTGAGTCGAGGTCCTCAGTTACTTTACTATCCCACTATGTCTCGACTTCAAGTAGCGTGATTAACAATTAGAGCTGGATTTGAGTAATGTTTATATTGGCTGAAGCTTTTGAGAGGAACATCATCAAATAGATATGTTTGTACGACATGTTATGTGCACCGTACAAAAGATAAAGTTTCTAGTATACCTTTGATTTGTTTTCACTATTAACGGCAATAATATGAGTTCTGTATTGCGCTAGGTATCTCGTCACATGTTATTATTTATAAAAGTATCCCATGTGATCTGACTTGACTCGATACTCTTAATTGGCTATAAAGAAGTATTCTCGCTAGCACGAAAGATTTCAAGTTGATTGCAATTTGTGTGTAACAATCGGGTTACATATCTATAGGGCCACCACTTCTCGGGGAAAGTTACCAAAAGGCCATCAATCTATTGAAATTATACTAATTCAGTCTTAAACTTTTTTTTTAGCCAATTGAATCATAAACCTTTTACATTTTTGCCAATTTAGTCCATCTGGCTAATCTTAGCCAAAAATCATCAATATGGATACCGATCATCCTACGTGGTGCAACGAGCGTTAACATGGATATTATTTAATAATATTTAATATTTTTTCAATTCTTTTTTTTTTTTTCTTCCCTTTTTCCTTTGGCCAGCAAGCTTGAGCCTCGCCCAATCGTGGCGAGGCTCGCCCTTGCCGTCATGGGCGAGGACAAGCCTTACCATGGCCTGGCAAGGTTGAGCCTCGTCAAGGGCGGGCAAAGCTCACCCTCGCTAGTGGCCGGCAAGGTGACCTCGCTAGCCTTTGCCTTTGGCCGGTCATCGAGAGGAAGAAGGGAAGGAAAAAAAAAAGAGAAAGAAAATAAAAATAAAAAAAAAAAATATTGAAATATTATTAAAATTGTCCTCATCATCGCTAGTTGCACCACATAGGACAGATAGTGTCCATGTTGGTGTTTTCCAGCCAAAATTGGCCAAATTGACTAGTATTGGCACAAATACAAAATGTGGAAAACTCAATTGGCAATAAGATTTAAAATTGCACAATTGCAATAGGTTTAACACTTTTTTGGTAATTTGCCCCGACTCCTTCATATGGACGGATTTAATTCACACATTTCTTTTTCTTTTCAACCGGATGAGAAGGAAGTCACTGAATTTGAATCGACAATCATAACCTAAGGAGGAGGGCTTCAATTGCGCTACCATATTGTATAAGTGGATATCCCATCTTGAGTCAATGGAAGATGAACCATTAAATAACAAATTTACACAAGTGGGACAAGTGGGCAATGCACGCCAACATCAGCCAATAAAACTCCGTCTGATGGAACCTCTTTTTTCCCAAGCCCAAGTATCTAAACAAAGTCAAAATCCACTCCTTTCTTGAGATGAAACCGAACCAAATCTAAAACCCTATGCCATTGGCAAAAAGGGTAGAAGCTAGGTAGCTAGCTTTTAGTTCATAGGGAGGCTTCTTAATATTTTCTAGTATGCTTAATTAAATCTCCTATTAACCCTGTATCATGATTACACCATCATCCACCCCCCCCCCCCCAAACCCTTGATCAGCACTTAATTATAGGTTCCCAAAATCTCTTTTTCTCATCCATATGACTTGTAAGAGAGAATCAATCATTCGAGTATATTGGGTTGAGATTGAGTGGTCCATGATTCTTTCTTTATATATCTTTCGTATCACATGATTGGACCCTCTCATACTTTGTAATGTTTGGGAAACATTATTTGTGGACATCTCTTGGATTCTCCTATTCTTTCGTTTTCTCAACATCTTTCAGTTTAATTTATCTACAATTTGTATAAATTTTCAGGATAATTACTATGATTTTGGGATAATATGCGCACACAAGTGGGAGAAAAATAATTTTCTTGTACTGCTCATCAAGAATTTTAAATGCATTGTGTCGTTCTCCGATAATATTTTCACATCGATTCATGCATAAACAATCCTTACTTTGTTAGTCTCTATTTTGACGTACAGTGTGCTATCAATGATAACCACTTGATGAGGTTTCTTGATTGTGATGGTCATGCCTGATTGAGTGTAACTTGAATGAATATCATGATGATTCCAAGTGAAATTGCGGCATCTAATAGATATTATTATTCAAGATAAACATTAGAGCATGGAATTTAGATCCAATCTCATACTTTTTTTATGCCTATGATCATGTGCTTTGATTTCTTATGACAACTTCCAGTTGGCTTTCTGGAAAAAAACTGTAAAGGAGAAATTTAAAAGGTAATTGTTCACAAAGGTTATTGCATTCTCGATAGTTAACTTTTCTCCACTTTCATTCATGTTTCTGGTTAGAGGTAAAGTAAGATTCAGCAACACATGTTATCCATTTACATAATGTAAGTGGATATTTTGGTGATATGTGACATCATTCCCAAGGAAAACCTAATTCGAGAGAGCATAAATAGGTGTATGAATTAGGACCTCAAAATAATATAAAACCATGGAAGTTTACAGCTCCTTGTCGGATATTTTTTCTTATCCCTATCCAAACAAAAGCACGCAAAATGAAAGCACAGGCTGACTGAGCAACACTTAAGTGTTTCTTCAACTTGGCCTTGGTTTTTGACCATTTTTTCTTCCCTCTATGCCTTGCTATTGGTCAAATAAAAATGTCGGTTGGTCCATGCATATCCTAATCTTCAAAAAGTCCAAAAACATCAATTAACCAATTGGATTTGAGTTAAACAAAGCATTGCTTTTCTAGGGTAACCAACAAAGACAACTCAAAATGTGGTTGACAATGGGGTTGTGTGTGTTTGTCCCCATTATGATTGGGGTTTTTAATCATATCTCACACCTTAGAGGAACTACATACACATGAACATAAACACGAGAGTGGAATTTCTTTCCTTGCTTTCGATTTAATTGGTGGCTAAGTTTGCACTCACAAGTGTGGTAGGAATTAAGCAGTGGGAGCAATTTTGTGTTTTGATTTCTCTTTTTAGTGGATCATTTTAATATTTTCATTGACCTCACCTCTCCCTCTAGCTAGTTGTTGCCACAATATCTGTTTTGCATTAGAGGAAATACTTAAAAGTGCTTTGTTTTGTTATCAGAAGAGACAATTTTGTTGTTTAAAATGGCGAAATAAAGAATACAAGCAGAGTCATCTATGATGTAATAAAGTGCCCCTTTTCCTTCTCTTTGTTGGGTGGAGAGAGAGAGAGAGAGAGAGAGAGAGAGAGAGAGAGAGAGAGAGAGAGAGAGAGAGAGAGAGAGGGGGGGGGAGAATTCGCACCAGGTAATCTTTATTTACAAATATGTCCCACATTGCGCAGATTCCACGGATTTAGTGGGTCACAGTCTATATTTGGACAAAAGCCTCTGTTTATTTTCTTTATATTATGCCAAATCATGGTTTTTCCTATCTCCTTGCATGAATATAATTACACATAAATACAATTCAAGCTTGATGTAAAGGTTTGCTAACGTGATAGATATAGAGCATGGGGTTTGATTAGTGAAACCCTTCAGTTGATCCATGATAATCATCAAGATTAGGTTTTCAAAATGCAGTCAACAGTGTATAAACATATAAGACCTTACACAATTTACTGTTTGGCAGCATCCAAACCCTTTTATGTTAAGTGCAAGATCCATGATCAATCTCAGAAGTTTATTCAAAGTCTGCAAAAAGGGTTACATATCTATGACAGCCGATCTTGTTCTTACTACTTTTCTCGATTTCTAACGTCATGAATTTTCTATTCATTAGCCCTAAACAGGACCCTTTTTAGCCGTTAGACTAGGCTTCCCTTCAAGGGAAAACGACTCAGGTTTTCGGGGGCCACACATGCATCAAACCAAACAGATTATGCATTTGCTGGTAATCATGTAGGTGACTCATCACATGTGCCTCGATCTTTTTATCATAATGTGTGATTACAAGAATGACAGCACTTATGGAGCATCGATCCTAGCCTCATTGCTCATGCCGTTATTATATGCAAAAGCCTAATTTTATGGTGTGAAGGGAGCAGAAAGATTGTTAAAGGCACCATGATCACATTCCAAATGCTAAGTAACAGGCTTTTTTGCTTTGCTTTTTGTGGTGATACCAATCACTGTGAACATGATGGGCTTAAAATTAATCAGTAACAAATCATTTGTATTTACAAGGGAAAAAACCACAAAAAATCTCAAATTATGCCCATTGTGACGAATTTATCCTGAACTTTTTTTGTAATATTAAAAACCTCAAACTATGCCCATTGTGATACATTTATCCTAAATTTTTTCTTGGGACATAAAAAAACCCTAAACTTATACATGTATGACATGTTTACCCTCAATCACGGTTCTGTTAAATGAATTTTTAACCAAAACAACGTTGTTCTTATTTTACTAAAGTCACATGGGCGTAATGTCAATACTATTTTCTTTCTGGCATTCATGTAGGCAAATTTTTAAGGGTTCTCATTGACAGAACTTTGATAGAGGGTTGATGTGTTCCACAAGTACCATTTTGGAATTTTTGGTGTCATGAAAACTATGCCCATTGTAACACATTTACCCTAAATTTTTTCTTGTGACATAAAAAAACCCCCAAACTTATACCTATATGACACGTTTACCCTCAATCACGGTTCTATTAAATGAATTTTCAACCAAAACAAAGTTGTTCTTATTTTACTAGAAGTCATGTGAGTGTCATGTCAATACTATTTCTTTCTGGCATTCATGTAGGTAAATTTTTAAGGGTTCTCATTGACAGAATTTTGACTGAGGGTTGATGTGTCCCACAAGTACAATTTTGGAATTTTTGGTGTCATGGAAAAAAGCTTAGAGTAAATGTATAATAGTAGGCATAATTTAGGGTTTTTTGTGGCTTTTGCCCTATATATAAATGTATATCGTGACTGCATTCAGAAGTCTCTCTCTTTGAAGGGGCTGCATGATTATTTTCTTTTAATTAATGAAACCACTTATACAAGCACTTTAAAAAAATTCCTCTTTAGCTCTTTTAGATGCCAATCTTTATGCATTTTTGAAATCTTGAACTCTGAGAATGCTAATGGACTTTGTCATGGACAACAGAAGAAAATTAATGTTGTTTATGTTCTCAACTTGTTCCTTCTCTGCAAATCAATTTGCCACTCCTTCATTAAGATCGAGTGCCCCCACTAAAAGCAAAAAAAGATCAGAAACTAATGAATGTTGAATGAGAAAAATGAAGGGTAGTTACAGAAGGAAAACCATTAATATAATGCAATTATATGAAGAAAAGTGATGAGCAAAAGGATTTCCACGACAAATCCAAGGCCTGAAATCGCTTGAGACAAAAACAGATCTTTGGAAAATATTACTGTCATCTACCGAGGTGCTTTTCCAAATTTAGGTGGAGAAGTGTCAATGGAACAAATATAACTTATCTAAGATGGTCTGCCATCAAGGAAAAGATAACCTTTCTCACTAACCAAATAAAATAGATAATTGATTGATAGTTGGTCTTGCCATACGACACTATCCTTTGCGAGATCTAATAATTCACACCTCACATGCATAGTAGCATCAACGAAAAATGACCGATTCATGCGTTATTAGGACATTGTTAGGACATAGAAAGCTACATTTAGCGGAAAAAGTGCTGGTTTGTGCTTTGCATACTCTGGATGAACCAAACATCTGCTAGCCTCAGTAGCTTTTTAACCGAAAAGATCTCGCTAATGAGCAGGGCAAAAAACAAGGCAATTAGATCTTGTGTACTTTACACTAACTTTCTGAGTTAGCGAATGGGACACCACTTTGTTTAAAAACATACAAATCCATCCACTGCATATAAAGTCAGATCTTAATTAATCAGTAGTAAGCTGTGTTATTATAGAAGTCAGCCAATTAGCAGAATATGTACATGCAACTCTCATGTCTACAACAGAAGGTTTGATCTATATTTAGGACTTTTTTCCCATTAATCGTGTCACAGATAGTGCTTAAACTCCTTTCAAATGATAACATTATAACTGTGAGGTAAAATCTTATGACAAAGATAACACTAAGTTGAGAAGTAATAACAACAGGAGAATGAAGAAACACTCTTCCCAGGAATAACATATGACCTGATCAAAAGGAAAAACTTCCAATGAAGAAACACTCTTTCTAGGAAAAGTGAGTACCGTACAAAATGAGATATGGTAAATTAGAGTACCAGGTGCTCGTCTTTAACGTAAAAACAATAATAAGTCTGCAAGAATATTGCTTCCCAAGCATTAATATGTTTCAACATTAGTCAGAGAGCTAATCAAGAGGAACCCCAATAAGAAGGGAATTTAGTCTTTCATGACTAAAGAAGAAAGCCTCCCAGAGGAGAGAATTTTTTCCGGGGAAATCTTAAATGTGCCACTAATGATCACTTTAGAGAAAGTTAGTGTCTTTAGGAATGAAAAGAAAGCAAACTTTGCAAGAGAAAAGCAGACCTAAAGAAATGTTTATGATACACAATATTCCCATTTAGGGAAGGGTGTGTGATATGGAGGGGCATGAGGCATCATCTGACCAAAGAACGAGGGGGAAAAATCGGAGGAAAAGAGTGGTGATGGGAAAAGAGTCGGTGGTGGGTAGTGGTGGCAAGTGATGCTCTCTCTCTCTCTCTCTCTCTCTCTCTCTCTTCTCTCTCATTGTGGGGTCTCCATTTTGACTCAAATTTAAGGTGGGATTTCCTGTTCTACGTGGAAGTTTTTAAACCATAGTTTATAATAATCCATAAAATGATGTTGGGATGCTAGGGTTTTGGCAATGGGAAAGTTGAGCATTGGTTATGATGGAGATAATCTAACTTACAGTGAAAAGAGATACAAAAATTCCCTCGGCTGCTTCACTAGAAGGTACATTAAACCACTGAACCCTCAGCTGCGCAAGAATCTTTCCCTTAAAATCAGGTGAGGACCACCGCGCAAGCCGAAAGTTCAAGCCCGAAAAGTAGCAGATCACACCCAATCATATGCTCTTAGTTTGACACAATGCTTGAGTACTTCCGAATGCTCTCAGCATACATGTTTTGGCTCAAGCACTGTTCTGGGAATGCTTGGTAAAGAACTCCTGTAAGTTTTAAGCTTTAGTAATTCTGTAAAAGCAGAATTTTGTGGAAAGCGTGGATATTATCATCCACCACATTACTTTCAGACAATCATTAGCAACCTGGTAAGTTGCTTGAAGGAAGGTGAGCATGATAATACAGTCAGCACATGCAGATGCCTTAATCTCTATGTCTACGCCTTGTGTTCACATTAGTCAGCCAGCAACAGGAGTATGTTTTTCTCTTATGAATCATGTCACTGTTGAGATATGTTATCAGTGGTGAAACTTGGCCGGAATATAAGCTCGGTCTGACTAGCCTTGCATTACACTTGATGAGATCATTCTTCAGAATCATTGATAATCTGACAATTTATTCAACGCAACATCAAGAGAAATTTCTGCAACTTACCCACTTCCATTGGATCCATAAAGAGTTTTGATATGCTGAATGCAATAATGTACAAGGACAATGCCTACAGAACTCGATTTGTACACAAAGATGCATACCATACAATTGATTAGTGCTGTACCATCCACATGAATTCCATACTGATGGACTCATCCATTGCTTCATAAAAAGCACATCTCTTTAGTCTTGCACACATTGCGAGAACTCAATGCCACAAGAGTGATGCACCTAGAGAGGATTTCTGTTGACATCTTTGTACAGAAGATACCGACTCTTGGTTTTACCAAGTGCAGCATACCTGTCATATAGAAAACCAAAGGAGTTAATTCCTCTGAGAAATGAAGCTCATACTAACTTGAGTAAGAGTCAACTGACTAATCGATGGATGGTAGAAGAACAGTATTAATTGCTCTTTCTATTCGTACCACTGAGGCACAAATGGCGCCATCCAAATGACATCACCTGCTTGAACTGGGTACCTATCAGGAATCAATCAGGTTAAGATTAGTACCATGGTTCGCGAGAAAGGAGATTGATAGAAAGAAAAAAAATCCTACTATTAGGTTATTCAAATGAATTTCAGCAGGAATCTCCAACCCCACAGCAAGAAATTCAGGGTGAAAGTCTTACCAGCTATTGCCTAAACGATAAATGCCCTGTCCCTCCAAAAGCAGCAAACCATGTTGATTGTAGTGGACCTCCTGCAATAAGAAATATTACAGTGCTTAGTAAGCTGCGGACCAGAATAGCTTGAATGTGCAATAAAATCTAAGAGGTTGTTCAGCGAATCCAGTGCAGAGAGCTTAATATTCAACAGAGTTATAAAGTCAACCAACAGGGTATTTCAACAATAACTCTGACTTCCCGACCAAAAAAAAAAAAAAACCAATGACTCTGACTTGAAAAGGTGTACACATAGTATTATTTCACACAAATTCCATAACTAATTGCCAGTAGTGACAATTCTCCCACTTTTGCGTTTTGAGATCAATTATTCTATATATATTAAGACAAGCTCACTATCTACAGGAACTTGAAGACATGGCCAAGTTGAAGATTTTACATGGTTTTCTTATATTTTCCAAAAAAAGAACTCTAACCTATAGAGTTGGCGGAGGAAACTTTATACTAGTTTTTTCTTCATTGTTTTTCTTTTCCTAGTGTTGATCCGGGCAGTTGCCCAACATTACATGGTTGAGACATCTACCTTCGTCCTAGTTGTGTTTTTAAGATAGAATAGTTCACTTCTTCTCACTCGTACAGTCACATTCTATATTTGTTTTCAGCTTTGTATTTTTGGAAATTAAATCTCTGTTTCTGTCCTCTTTCCCATTAAATTTTTCTAAATTCCAAAACTTGAATTACATATTTAACCTAACTTCCTTTTTGATTTTTTTGGTCGAAGTCAAACCTTTTTGCTTATTTCAAGGTATGATTTCATATTAAAAATTTAAAATTTGTTCTATTAACTGTAATCTTCTCTATTAAGTTTGACTATTATATATGTATGTCTATTATACACAATTTGTTTGCACAAGTAAGTCACACAGAGCACATATTTTACCGCATTTTGATTTCCTCCTAATCTGAATTTGGGCAATTATAATGTGAAATTGGTCATACAAATTTGTACGAAAATTGTCTAATTTTTCCAAATTGCACTTTACTCTATCCGATAGTCAGCTTAACTAAATAAGAAGTGATAACATAAAGAATGACGCTAAGAAATAAAATATGAACCATGCGGTTCTCTGACAATTTGAACTTTTAGAACAAAAACCTCCCCATTCAATTAAGTTGGTATCAGAGTTGGATCTCGAGTTTGATTCCTCTCACTGCCCTTTCATCCATCTATGGGTTATGCCATGAGCAATCAACTATTCTTTAACTCACAGGCAGTGCGTTCACATACTTTATCAAATTAAACTTCACATGAAGAGAATTTTTTTGACGTGAAAATGTTTTCGTTGTTTAAACTCCTAGGACAAATTATCACGCCGCTGAACTCTAATGTAATGAAATTTTGTTTTGAGGGACAAAAATTTTCAAGTAGTTTCTAGATCCCATGCATTGCAAGGATCATGTTCCAGTACTTAACCAAATTTAATTTCCAAAAGAAAAAATACCTTGACATTAAGGAATTCACCAGGTTGAAAATCCATGATCTGTATACAAGAATATATCATCGGGTCAGAGCAAACATGAATTAGATCATCTCTAAAATATTTAACTTATGCAAAAATGTCAAATGTTTATCACCTCTAATTTTGGGTGGTCAACGTGGAGGGAAGCCTTTAGCACTTACCACTAATTTTGTTAATGTTTTTGAAAGCAAAAGCCAGTTTAAAGCCAATTTGCAAAAGCTAGAAAAAAAAAAGCCAGAACCAGCAGCTGCTCCACCAGCTTTTGGCTTGTGCCTTTTAGCTTCTTAATAAATTAAATGTGACAATATGAGGATTACCTAAGAAAAATTTTGAAATGTAAAGCGATAACAAATTTTGTTTGAATTTTTTTGAGTAGCAACAAGTAAAAGTAGAAAATGTTAAATGTTCACCTAATTATATTTGAATGAATAAGAGCAACAGCTCAAGCAAAAATCTGAAAGATACAGTTTACGAGGGAAAATAACAGGTCTAAGCCATCCCAATAAGGCTCCAGGCCAAGTGTGAAACATGGGATGAGTATGCTACACTCTATATTTCGAGACAAAATTCAATAGAAATGCATCCTCACCACTCGGGAATTGCCTTGTCAAATATCAATTTTCCTGGTGGCTATTAGATGCACAATTAAGTACTGACAGAATGATAGAACTGCAATGCCAACAAAATAGTTTAGGAAGACTATCATAGCTTACGTGAATATTGAAGTCATAAGCAACGGAGGTAGGAAGAAGCTTCCTAAGTTCAAAAACCTGGTGGCACCACAAGAAATGAAGAGACACAGCATTGTTGAAAACGATAATATCCACCACGAGAATTACAAGCAAATTGTACAAGAAATTGCTAGCATCTGACAGTCAAAAGTTAGTCAAAAACATCAGCTCCAAAGAATTCTGAGAAAAAATAAAAGGCTGTGAATAGATGATACTTGAACATTGTTCCCAACTAACCTCTCCTGGAGTTTCCAGAAGTGGCTGCTCGTCTGTTGAACCAACAATCACCTCAGCAACATGACCGTCCAGAGAGGCATATCTAATGGGAAAAACAATTTCTGTTAATACTTTTCAGGATCAAAGAGACAGACTTGACTATCCGCAAGATTTAAGATAACTGCATTTGTTGTTTACCATTTAACCATATGAAAACATCAATAACTGAACTAGACCTCCTCTATGATTGATGGTGCACTACATAGTACATCTGCAAGGGAATCATCTCTCTCTCTCTCTCTCTCTCTCTCTCTCTCTCTCTCTCTCTCTCTCTCTCTCTCTCTCTCTCTCTCTCTCTCGAAAGAAAAAGCTCAAAGTTGATTATCTAGATCTAGAGGAGGCCGGAAAAAACCTTCTTTCAAAGACCACCAGAGTAGCAGGAGCATCGGCACTGAGAGAATGTTCAACATTTGGAGGGAGATAAGCATATGAATCAACCTAAAGATAGAAACACATGATAAGAATCTTGAAAGACCAACATCAACAGATAGGAAAAGAGAAGGTTTCTCAACATTGGAACTGAGGAGCATATAATATACATTAATACTACTCATGAAAGCAGCAGCTTTAGCTACTTCTCCCAGCTTCAATAAAAATGTGATTATCGTGCATGCAAAACAGTTAATGTAACCAGACACTGTAAAAAGTAAGATTTTTAACAAGCATAATTAACTTAGTCAATGTTTGACAATGTTGGTAGGAAGGTAAGAAGTGGTAAACCCTTACCTAGACTCATGAGGTTTTGTGTTTAACAATTGATAGCTATCTTCTCCCCCATATTTGCCTAACAAATTTTTTAAAGCTTGCTATCCAGGCCACAACACAAAGGTCTTCAAAGGAATGGCGCTGAAGTAACTTGACGGTCATTCGTAACTCATATGATATCATTATCATGCAGCAAATCTACAATAATAGTTTACATCGATACTTCCTGGTGGCTTCCCAGACGGTGTGTCGGTATGTTAATATCAAAGATTCAAAACTTTCTTTTAGCTTCACCTGCATGAACTCAAGCATAAAATAAATGATTGAGATTTTCAATACTCCAACTCCACCTCGTGTGCAACTTAGGAAAGAATTGACAATAGCTATCACCAATTAATTCCGTTTCAAACACACAATGACATATTCTTAGTCCGACAAATTACATGCCATCAGTTGACAGATATAAGCTCAATTGTCATACCATCAGCCGTTGGCTCTTGCTGGACATAGCAAGAGAGACCGTACCCTGCACCACGCATATGAACCTAAACGAAAATTGAGCTCTTGAGTTCTCATTGACCAAAAATTTCTTTTTTAAAGACAGAGATTTCAATTCTCCAAATTTCAAGCAAACAAGATATTTCTGGGGCAGTTATAACGAGAATAAAAATAAAAATAAAAAGAACAACATATGGACCTTTCTATGTCACTCGGAGGAAGTCCTGATCTTGAATTTTCTGCACAAAGCATAGTGAAAACACGTAAGAGGGAGAATTCAAAGTGGTACCAAATGATCATGGAAGGGACACAACTTGAGTGAAATTTGAGCAATTCTTGGAGAGCTATATACTTGACAAGAATCATTTCAGCTAACATTCATAACCAAGACAAATGCAAATAGAAGCATCTACACCTGCAGCATTAATGCCAAGTTAGGTAATAACTTCCTAAAAGTGCTGTGTATTGTTCATTAAAGTGGCTATATACACCATTTTATGCTGAACTTACAGACCAGCTCAAGATAGAGAAATAAAAGACATCAAGCATCAAGACATGGGATCAACTTGACCAGCTGCCCAGATAGCTGAGACATGATGTAGCAAACAACCGCAAAAAGATGCAGCTTTCAAAACTGTCTCAGACAAGCAAGGCATGGGAGCTGATTCTTGATCACCATTGTTTGAGTGTCTTTTATGGTCTCCACTATCCAGGAAGCTCTCAGTAGTCTCTCAATTTAGATGATAGCTTGTCGAATATCAGGAAGCCCTCGGTTTGATTGATTCTTGATTGCTTCAAACTTTAGGGTTTTCTTTTCTTCCTTTTTCGGGGCGTCCTCAACAGATTAGTATAAAATGCAAAGGAGGTGCAGTGAATGGTAGCAATAACATTACATGCATACACCATGAGCTTCATGAAGCTGCTGATACCAAAGAAGCAGGCAAACCTTGCATTTTCGCTAGATACATGACGAAATGTGAACCCATTGCCGGTGTTATCAAGTATGCTGCCAATGTGTTAGTCCTGAGAAATGTATTTAAAGAACTTCAGCAACAAGACAATTCCTACCCATATAAGCATAAGATGGACCAATTACCAATCAGGTAGAGGGCTGAATACTTGACTTTCTGGTGTTATTAAAGCATGGTCTGTTCTGTAAACACTTCTGGTGAATCCCGGCAAATCTGCCAAGGGGGGAAAAGCTCTATCAGTGGAAACAGAAACAGGGGAAGAACATCTTTAACCCCGCCTTGGTGAACTTTCAATTTTATCATCAAAAGAGATGACAAATAAAAGTCGAGGTTTTTCTCAAAAAATCTCTTCACATTGTCTAGGACCAATTCAAGGCCCTAATGATTTGACCTTGGCCTGACAAACTGTGGCAGTTATGGGAACTCAAACAACCAAACCAGAGCTTGAGAATCTTTACAACTTGTTTTGCCGACATTGAGTCTGATAGATATCCACCTTGAGCAGTAAAAGGAGACTAATATTCATTTTCTAATGTAAATCATCCAGCTCGCTGAGAGAGCCAAAAGATTTTACAATCTAAATTCAGGCATTTCATTAGTCCATCAAGAGAAAAAACGTGCCGATTAAAATGTTTTCCGTTTCCATGAATCATGTCACAGTCCTAAAACATCACAACCAGCCTCTACAAATCCTCTCTGTTCATCCAAATAAAAAAGAACATGAGTTTGATTTTAATAAATACTATCGAAAAGTATAGAGTGTGGAGATTTAAGTCAAGGTACAAATCAAAAGAAATGAAAAACTATATTGCTTCACCCAATGAAGAAATTATCTCAACTTCCGAAATGGATTAACAGAAAAAGAATAGAAGCTTAACTTGAAAGACAAATAGATTTAGAAGCTTTAAGAGTAAGCCTCTTGTAGTTGCAAGAAACAACCTTAATCAGAATCTGCCATTTCCAAGATTGACAAAATCTACTAAATTAATGTACATTGCTTCCGAACCTTGAAGGTGAGAAGGTGCCAGTGTAGGATTCGTGACTTTCCAGTACAAGGGCCTCGACTCCGAGTTCGGAGTTCCTTTGACGATTGAAGGCACAGCGCAAAACCCATCTTCGCTCACGGCAACTCTGAACAGACCTGAACGATTTCGACCCACAAAATAAATCTCTCTGCCCAGCAAGAAAAATCAAAACTTGGAATACACAGAATTGAGCTCTGTTAAGCAAAAGCATCTGCACAGCTCTTGGTGATTTCCCCACGATTCCTCCGCATACAAACAGACAGAAAGCAGGGGAGGTCGAATAGAAAGACAGGACTTTGGACAGTGCACTTACTGAGTGCGACGAGGAGGATTGTCAGAGGCTGCGACGATGCTGAACGAGCAAAGGGATGCTTCATCCTGAGTACGAGAACGCGACTGAGGCCGAGATTGCGAGTGGGAGTAGCAAAGTCTTGAACTTTTCCAGTTCCGTCGCAATGCACAGGGTGCTCCTTTTCCTTTTTTCAGCGGTTTTCGTGCTTCCACGTTGGAAGCGATGGTTTAGATTGGTAAACATGAAGCGAGAAATTGCTCAGGAGCAAGAGGCGCCACTTGTCTGAACCCGCGCCTACTGTGCTGGACACATGCCGGTGGTTGATTTGGTGGATCCTATTCTCGTGTGTGGATCCTGGTGAGACCCACAAGCTCAACAGTACAGGGCAACCGGGTTCAGTGGACCCGGATCTACGGGAGGAATTCCCAGGAGCAAGGGACACTCACTAGCAGAAAAAAAACAAAGGCTCTTTCTTCTTATGCTTTTGAATTGCCCTTTACTCCTTACATGAAGATTTGCTGGATTAAGGGTCTATTTAATAACGTTTTTATTTTTTTATTTTTCTGTTCTTTTGTTTTTTGGAACAGAAAAAGAATAAAAATTCGTTTAATAAAAAAAATTTACTTTTTTGTTTCTGAAACAAAAAAGTGATCCTGAAATAGATTTGAAACAGAAACAATAAACAAAAAAAATTTACATTTTTGTTTCTGGAACAAAAACGAGAAACGATTTTTTCTGGAATCCTCCAAAAACAAGAAATAATCCATCGGCCGCAATCCCCCACCGCCACCTCTCGCCGTCCTTAAATCGCTACCTATTGCCTATCGCCCGCTTCCTCCTCCGCCGCCTTCCCGCCACCACCCGCCGGCCACCTCTCGCCCGCTAGCCGCCTTCCGCCCGCCAGCCGCCTCTTGTCATCGATCATTGTCCTTCGCCGCTCGACGCTTGTCGCCACCCACCACCACCGTCCACCATCGCTGGCCGCCGTGCTCCATCACCCGACACCGGCTACCACCTCGTCTTTGGCGCCTCCAGCTCGCTAACCACCCGGCATCCGGCGATCCTCTACCGTCGTCGCCGTCCTCCGCCACCGACGGCCACCCGCCACCGACCGCCATCCTCTTCGCCCCAGCCATTGTGCTCCATCACGGGCGCCCGGCCACCACCACGGTTTGGCGCCCTCGTCGCCAGCCACCTCCCACCCCTGGCCACCTGACACCGACGGTCACCCACCATCGGCCGCCATCCTTCGCCACTAGCTGTCGTGTTCCATCAACCAATACTGGCCACCTTCCACTGCCAGCCACCTCCCACCGCCGTCCCCCGCTGCCGTCACCCCGACGCCACCGTGCTCTGCCGCTGACCACCGTGCTCCATTGCCTCCCGCCGCCATCCTCTGCCGCCGCCAACCACCGTCCTTCGCCCCCCACCGCCACCTGCCACCCTCCGCCGATAGCCCAGAAGGGAGAAACTCATCCATGGAATAGAAATGGATCATTCACGCCCTAAACACGTTTCTATTCTTTTTCTATTCCAGGAATAAAATTTTTATCAGTTACTAAACGCTATTTTTTGCTCAGAAACTGTTCCAAGAAACAATTTTTGATCAAAAACTATTTCGATTAAAATTGTTTCTGGGAACATAAATGTTGCTATTCAGACTCTAAGCAAATAGATGCTAAGTGTTATAAAGTGAATTTGGGAAATAAGGCACATAATCGTTTCTCCCCCTGCAAAGGGTTTCCATTTTCAAGCTCAAACTTGAGAAAATTTCAATTAAGGACCCAAAGTGGGTCTCTTTTTTCAAAAAAGGACCCCAAGTGAATAATGTTTTAATTAAGGACCCAAAATGTCCAAACTAGTCTCAAATAAGAACCCAGCTCGCTGGCCGGCCAAATGTTCACCGGCTAGCAACCATTGGACATTTTCCGGCGTCGAAAAAGGGGCAATTTTGTCTTTTTCTTTCTTTTTATTCTTTTTCCTTTTTTTTTCTCTCTTCCCTCTTGTGGCCATCGCCAGCGACGTCCACCGGCATTAGGCGAGAGCCGCCCTCGCCGGATCGGGCGAGGGCAAGGGTTGCCCTCACCGAATCTAGCGGGGGCGTCCTCGCCCGGTAGCGCAGGAGAGGGCCACCCTAGCCCAACGCTAGCGAGGCCGAGGCCAACCCCCGCTGTAACCCTTACAAGCCCAAGCAAGGATTGCCCTCGCCGGATCTGGCAAGGCCAACCCTCGCTTGGGCTGGCAAGGCCAAGGCGACCCTCACTAGATCTGGGTAGGAGAGAGCCGCCCTCGACTAGGCTAGCGAGGGTTGCGGCGCGGGCTGCCCTCGGCCTCGCCGACATTGGACAAGGGTTGCCTCGCCCTCATCGGATTTGGCGAGGGCAAGGACGGGTCTCGCCTGACGCCGGCAAAGGTGGCCCTCGCCTAAGGCCAGAGAACGTCGCCGGCGATGGCCACAAGAGGGAAGAGAGAAAAAAAAAAAAAAAGGAAAGAAAAAGACAAAATTGCCCCTATTCCGGCATCGGAAAATGTCTCACAAGTAGTCGGCAAGCGAGCTGGGTCCTTATTTGAGACTAGTTTGAGCACTTTGGGTCCTTAATTGAAATGTTGTCCACTTGGGGTCCTTTTTTAAAAAATGAGATCCACTTTGGGTCCTTAATTGAAAATTTCTCCTCAAACTTTTATCAAGAAATTCTGTGAAATCCGATATTATGATATATTAAGTCCTAATATAACAATGTATTCATTATGATAAACAAAATCATAATTTGAGATTTTTAGAATAACTGTCGTGCAATCCCCATAAAACTCTCACGTTCCAAAATCTTTCTAATCTTGCAAGTATTTAAATTAAATTTGCCAATGTGGTATTATTTAGAATGCCTTTATGTGTTCAGAACTTCTTCACCTTTCATCACCCTCATGCGCGCGAGCTCTTTTTCTAGTTAGTGGTATAAATGAGAAAACTTCAAGACTGTCTTGTTTGGACCAGAGCTGTATTACTTCCATTTTGTTTGCAGCCTTATGAATGTTATTAATATGGTGAGATAATTTGCCTATGATGGTGAGCACATCTAGATATTGAAAGCTGTGAAGAACTGTGTTGAATTGGCAAGAAGTTTTCTTTTTCCAAGCTAGGTAGATCAAGGAATCTCCGGCTTCTCAATTGAAGCTAATATTTTGAATCATTCTTGAGGAGACAGAAAGCACAACATAAGAAAACACTTCTTTTCACAGACAGAGACTTTGCATTGCCCAGGTTTGGCATGGTGAAGAGCTTTCTCCACAATTACTGACAGTGAGCTGAAAATTTTGGTTGAAGTTTGGGGTAGACAGTACAAACAGGCATTTCTCAATGCAACAGGCATACAAATGAATAGTAATCAGAAGAACGAACTTCTGTCTCGTGTAGGAGGGAATTTTATACAACTTCATGACCTAGATGAAATGTGTTCTTCCAATTTGGTACTCTTGGTTTCACATTTAAAGCCTCATCGCTATGGAGATTCACCTCTGCTTCCGAAGCTGCATTTTTTACCAAAATGCCCATTTCTTTGGCAACTGAGAGAATTAGAGCATTAGAACCTTTTCTATCCCCTTGAAAATCCTCTAACAGAAGATACAAGAAAGCATGATGACTTTACCTCCAGGCTTTTCATTTCTGCTTGCTCTTTATTGCCTGTCGATCCCCTAGTGTCCTTTTTCCTTTTCTTCCTATCTTTCTTCGCTTGGAAGCTTGTCAAAGATCTTAAGAACCTGGTGATCGTGATTTTGTAGTTTCCAAGACAAGCCGGAGCCGTCTCCAATTTGTGTTTTCTCTGGACAGCGACAGTCTATCAAAGTTGTTGATCAGGAAACAATGATAAGTACAATGTACTCAGCTGTTGCTGATATGCACATCTTCAGGAGCATTCGCATAATTGTGAAGCTAACAATTGATAGGTCAATGCTAAAAATGTACATAATTATTTTCCTCTTTTGTGCATGGTAAGGGTGTCTCAAACTTGCGACTTAGTCAAACGTCATGATCACAAACTGGACTCTGCGTACACATAATGTTATTGAGCATCTTCCATAAAATTTTCCCAAATAACAGGAAAAAACTTTTGAATCAAGATAAGGACAGGATTCCTTACTTTGTCTGAAATTCGGTAATTGTTTGTAGAGATAGGTGCTGGGAGTAGGGATGTGGATTGGACGGCGGGGTGGGCAGATTTCCGGAGTTGCTGGCAGTAATGAAGAAGTTCGGCCCTTCTATTGTATCCATTGCCAGAAAAAGTACCTTTGCTCTGAATTTGCCTTTCTTCATTGGGGCGATGAAGGTGGAGGTGGTGGTGGTGATGGCAGTGATGGCGGTGATGATGAGGGCGGTGACTTGGATTTGGTGAACTGTGCTTCCTCCTTTGTGGCTTCTCCACATACACCGAGATCAGTACTGCTTTGTCTTTGCAGCATGACGCCTGAAACTGCAAACAAAAGTAAAAAATAAAAACAGTTCATGTCATAGAAAAATTCAGACAGAGAGAGATAGTATTCACCATTTTGGTGGGCATTCTCAGCAAAGGAGTATCGATCAGATGCAATGAGATGATCTTAGTATGTGCAAGAACATAAATGGGTTTATATGTTTCTCAAAAAAAGTATTGATGCAATTCAGTAATTTTGGTGGATTCGGTGCACCAGAAGAGGATACAGATATACAAAACTTTAAGACTGACAAAATGATGAGGCTGATAGAAAACTTCACTATCTTCGATTTGACCGAAACCAATCCCAATACATGTTAAACAAGGAGCCACCAAATGTGCAAATCCGGCTATGCTTTGATATATAATATTCCCCTGTAAAAAGGACAACATTGTTGGGACCATCAAATGCATTAATTAACAAACATGTTAAGAAAGCTAGCAAAAGGTTCCAAATCCATTGGATTGTCTCTCTTTTCTGGCAATATGATAGAAGTTATCATCTATACACTCAGGAATCTAATTGGCCCGCAACAATTTGACTCTTGACCCTCGCAGTAAGCGAGGCATCGCATCGTAACATGTATCGAAACAATTCGAAAGGAACATTGCTTCTGTCAACGGATTCCCATCTTTCCAGGAGTTCCACCAAGCTTTTGTGTAAAAAGAGTTTGCTTTGAGTGTTCTCTTCACGTCTCCACTTCATCTATTTTATCCAACCCCTCAAAAGAGAGTTTATACAGTGGACTTTTTATCAAAAGCAGATTGAACAAAACTACAATAAGCAGATACAGAAGCAAAATTTGTCGAATCGCATCGATATCTGAAGTCAATGCTAAATCTGATGTCATATTGTACTCAGGAAAGAATGCAGCTACGATGTAACACAGGATATCATTGGAATGCCATAGTAATCTACAAATAACTTCAAAGCCTCGGGGTAAAAAAAAAAAAAAAGTGAAGTCTTGAATATCGGCAATTGATCTCATATAAGTTTGTGGGATGAAATTCATTCCATCCGAAAACACTGGAGCAAATGATTGTAAGGAAAAGTAGAGACTCGTAGCTTAGGCGATACAGTGGCCAGATGGGTAAATCCTACTTCATAATGCTCAGTGTTTCTTGAGCCAGTAGGCCTGTAGAAACCATCTGATATTGAAACACCTTGTAATTCATTGAAAGTTACGAATTAAACTTAGATGGAACAACCCTGAACCGAATCAAGTATTTCGATTGAATACAGTTCACCGGTTTAGATGTCTTTCTTACTTTTAGCAGCATATGCTATCGCTAAGTTAATCGCCCTTCGACAAGTAGTTGTACCAGTATAGTCTCTTCGAATTATTATTAGTGGTTATCCGAGGTGATCATTGGGCAGGTTCGGGCCAGATTGGGCTGGGCCTAATGTGTTGCCCAAGATCGTGTATATCGTAAATGATGAGCTTGACCCTATTGAAATACGGTCAAAGAGGACTATGTAACGATTGGGAGGATACCAGCCAATAGTAAAATGTTAACGGAAATTTTTTGGGATATCAATTGAGCTAATTTACGTGCTAAGAAAATGTGAAGAAGGTACATTATCTATATTCCAATTTCACACGGAATTATTGCACTTTACGTACTTTCAGGTTTTCTAAACTATCGTAGTATTATATTTTTAACCCGCAATAAGAATCCTAAAGTGCCTAATCTTTGTTAATCAAATCCTAAATAACATACAGATGAGTAAAGCTAGCAAATATAATTGACATTCAAGAACCACTCGTTAATTTGCAACATTGAATCTTCATCTTTGCGTTAGGAAATTACATGACTCAACCACATTACATATTTCGACCCTCCATTGATAAGGAATGGCTAGAAATGGGGCATATAACAAGCATGGTCACCTGAATTAGAGAAAAGTTGTCCAAAAAAATTTAAACCTTCAATTTTGCCAATTGAGTCCCAAATATTTTTACAGTTTACCAATTGAGTCATTCCAGATAATTTTAGCTAGAAGTTGCTAATATAAATACCGGCCATCCTACGTGGCACAACCAGCACTAACGTGAATAAATTTTAATGATATTTTTACATTTTTCGATTTTTTCGTCCTTTTTTTTTTTTTTTTTTTTTTTTCCTTCTCTCTTCTTTTCTTTTATTTTTCTTCTTTCTTTTTCCTTTTTCCCTTTGCCGGGCCTCGTCGATAGCTGGTGGAGGTTGCCAACCTCAGGTAAGGGCCACCCTCGCTACCAAGCGAGTTTGCCCTCGCCAACCCCAAGTGACCATTGACGGCACCCCTCGCCAAGTAGCGAGGGCGAAATGACTTCATTTTCCAAAATCGGCAATCAAATCCAAGCTCAATCGTCCACACTACTCTTGTGATGAACACAAATTTTATGGGATGGAACCCAGGTTCGTCCTGTCAAAGCTAAAGGAAGGATCAACCATGCTCGAAAATAATACATATCAATTATACAATGTTCTAAAGGTGGCTCCCATGCGACTCATGTCACTATGTAGCACTTTGTCCTTAATCAATTCGTATCGACAGTACAAGATTCTAAAGGTGGCTTCCATGAAACTCGTGTCACCACGTAACACTTAGTCCTTGAGAAGCACATATCAATAGTACAAGATTCACAAACCCTATTTGATTTCACAAACCAAGTTCATAAATCAATCGGTATAACCTTTCACAACTGGTTTCATATACCATTTCTCATAACTTCAAAAGTTTTCAAATCAAATTATTTCAAATAATCAAAACTGATTCAAACTATTTTGAATACCATAAAGGGTAGCAAACGCCTTATTCGGTTTATATGCAACTATTATGCTTTATAGTCCGTACTACTTTTGAAATATGAGTTTTCAAATTCAAAGAAAAGACAAGTACCACTCGCTCGGAATGCAAAACCAAAAGCTCAAATTAAAAGCTACACCATCCAAAAAGCTTCAAATCCTATCAATAAAGCATTAACGCTAACTAACCTAAGACTCAAGGCGACCTATCGTCCACTACGGGAGCAGCCACTTTGCTGAACCAAACAACAGAAACCTCAACTCACGCGACCAACTTTGTCGCGTCATATATGCCTCTACCAAACTCAGATTCAAACGACTTTATTATCAATAAAAAGCTCTTTCGAAATACTAAAAGGTCATAAGGTTCTCCAACCTAAAAGTTGGCCAGCCATAGACGAAACTTATCATGGAAAGCTGCTGTTTGAATTACTATACAACAGTTTTTCGAGAACTTTGAAAATCGGTATCACTCAAATGGGATGTCCAAATTGCAAACCGTAAGTTTCTGGAGATGTGAGGGACCTAATTATCACCATTGAACAGCTCAATCTCAGCTGGAGCTTCACCGACGAAGCCAACGCAGCTAAGGCAACAATTTTGACTCCTAGAACAAAACCCAACTTGTAAGGGGGAAAACCAACTGGGAACTCAATCACATGCAAAAGGCGTATTCCGGCATCAATAGATGTTTCTCGACCAACCATCGTGATTTCATCCCCTTAATCCTATCGGTGTCCTCCGAGCCCCCTATCTCTTGTTCTTTTCTTGTTCTTTCTCCTTTCACGACTTCACTACACGAATGAAGAGCTAATCTTGTTACTCTTATATTCAATTAGATGGGCTTAAGTGGCAAACTTGGGCTTGAGCCTTTATCTTTTTTATATAACTTTGTCAGGGGGAAGATCATTACATCCGAAAGCATAGCACTTAGAAGCAATTCATGACATGCTTAACAAGAGAATAGAAATTTAGGCAAACTCTTGTGGACCAGCCAGAGAAGTATAACAGTGATTTTTCAACGATAGACAGATGGGTAGATCCTAGTACATATATGCTCAGTGTCTTCGAGGCTCCGATCCCAGGAAGTTACCAAAACGTCTTTTTGTCGAATCCATCCGGTTCTGAAGCACCTTGTGCCTGAACCAAACCAGGATAGGGAGAAACAGCACAGCAAGCAACAAGATCTCGTAAAATGCCCAGATCAGAGTCCCTGCAAACCCGTTGGCCTTCGGGAATTCAACTATGATGGAGACGAAGTAAGTCAGGCTGAGAAGGAGCACGGACAAGTAAACAATGCAGGTGTCAGGCAGTAACCCGATCGCCGTGGCCCAGATAGTGCCGATGGAAGTGAAAAAGGCTAAACTGTTGAGCACTGTGAAGAAGTAGAGCTTGAGGCCACCCAAGATCATGTTTCCCGCCACATGTGGTTTCTGAACAATGCTTGTGGAATTGGCGAGGGGATCGGAGTTATCCTGCCAATAACCTCCAGGAGGACTAAGTGCAGCCTGGTAAGTGCCGGTCGCAATTAAAGTGGCCACCACTAGGATCACGTTGCGAGTCGGTTCATCCCGGATTCCAAAGTACCTGCTGCATTTCTCAAAGAGAGTTAGTTTCCTGCTCAAAAACTCCGCTAGGGGGAGTGAAGTCCTAGCAGTTCCTAACATGTCCCTGATTTCTCTGTCGCGGTGGCCCTCCTGCAAGATGTCCAGGGCCGTCATGCCATGGAAGTTCTTGGCATTCACCTTCACAAGGCGGTCTGTGTACATGCAACCCAAGAAGAGACGGGTTTTGAAAAGGACTGGACGGTCCTCGGTAAGCAACTTGACAACCTGCAGGCGTGCGAAGAAGAACATATTGAAAAACGATAACATGTGAAGAAGAAATCCATCTGTCGTTGTCTGGTAAAAGAAATATTTACTATTTTAGACTCTTAATGGATCAGTTTTTGTGTAGTTGCTGATTTGTTTCATCCCGATACATAAGTGGTTTTACCAAAAACTATGGGAGCAAACCTCAGGCTGATTTGTGGACACTGCAATATGCAAGACCGTGTCGCCATTCTCATCCTTCCAGTCCAAGACCTCTGTCAGATACACCCGCTTCATCCATCCAAGTAGAACTTTGAATGCTTTGATATTGTGGCTCTTCACGGCAATGTGAACCGCCGTCTGACACTGGCTCGTTATGTCCTCGATGGACAACTTGCAAGCACAAAGGAAGTCGGCCAGGAGCTCCAGTTCCTTGTCTCCTTCTCTTCCGGCAATGTAATGCAAAGGAGTGATCCTCCCTCTCCCTTTGACACGGATCAACTCAGGGTCAATGGTCACTAGAGCTCTTGCGGTCTGAAAATGCTCATGCTGCAAGGCCAGGTGCATTGGACTGAACCCCTCTGGGTTCAGCTTTTGAGCAAACGAGGACTTTAAAGTGGCCAGCTCCATGGCGACTTGGGTTTTGCCAGCAGCCGCGGCAACATGTAAAGGAGTATTAGGGAACGGCTCCTCGTTCATGCGCTCCAAAAGTTCCGGATTTTCGACGAGTAAGGTATGCAGCACATCAATGTCATTGTTCACTATTGCTTCTTGAAGCCTCTTGTCCATTTGTGTTTTAATCTCTAGTTGATAGACAGGATGATCAAACACAGATTTGCAACTTAAGGAAGCAAGTTTGCGCGTAAACGGGAAGTTTAGCATCTTTACTTTACGTATTAGGTGAGAAATGTACTAACATGGCACTCGAACGAAACCATGGTTCAAACCTCAACTCATTGAAAATACAAACTAGTACTTTTTACTCTCCTTTTATAAACATTCCATCTGCTGTACTCTCTTTCCTTTTTCGCTTTCTCTGGCCCAAGGCAAGAATAAGCTCACAAAGCGTGATAGAGAGGACCAAACAGGTCAGTCATGAGAATGAACAAAATCATATGAGCGAACAGTGACAATTATTCATTGTCTACTCTTGTTTCCATCAATAAGCCTTCTGAATTCTCCCTATAATCACACCGTGATCAAGAGAGTTAGCATCAAGACTTACGGTATACAGGATGTCCTGGATTTTGACGTTTCTTCTCCTTTTTTCCCTTTCTCGTTTGTAATCTCATGTATGTTAGCATCAGAAATTGCATTGTTATCTACCGCTTGAAAATTTTTTTTTCAGACAGATTGACCTTCTGATAATGGGAAGATGGTGGTTGTCTCTTATCTTTATCTGTCCAAATGAACTTATGTATATTCCATAAGCCTCAGGCATATGACCAATCTTTTACCGGATGCTAAGAATTACCAAACCAAAGGCTTGGACGAGATGTTTTGAAATGGTCATGATCCTAGAGGTTCAATAATTCTATTCACAGTGGCTCAACCTAAAACAATACTTGGGGCCTATTTAGTAACATTTATGTTTCTCTGTTTTTATGTTCTTTTGTTCTTCGAAACAGAAAAAGAACAGAAATCCGTTTAATAACGTCAGTTAGTTTTTTTGTTCCACGGAACAGAAAAGTACTATGGAAATAGATTTATAACAAAAATAAAGAGTAAAAAAAATCTATTTTTCTGTTTCTAGAATAAAAAAAGAAACACTAGAGAAACAAGATCTGCTTTCCCTCTTTCACAAGATATTCTCATACTAAACCCTAAACCTTAACCCTCACACCCTAAACCCCAAAATCCTAAACCTTAACCCAAAACCCCAAAATCTTAAACCTCAATACCCAAACCCTAAAACCCGTAACACTAAAATGAAAAACCCAAAACCCTAAAATCCTAAACCTTCTAAACCCCAAATCCTGAACCCAAAAACCCAAACCCTAAAATCCCAAATCCAAAACCCGAAACACTAAACCCAAAACTCTAAACCCGAAACCCTAAAACTAAACCCTAAAATCGTAATTCCAAACCCTAAATCCTAAAATGTTAAACCGCAAAACTCTGAACCCTAAACAATAAACCCCAGACCCTAAACTGTAAACCCTATACCCTAAACTCAAACCCCAATACCCAAAAGCCGAATTTCTAAAACCATAAACCCTTAACCACTAAACCCCAAACCCGAAACATGAAACGCTAAATCTAAAACCCCAAACCCGAAACTCTAAAACCTAAACCCCAAATCCTAAACTATAAAATCCAAAACCCTAAACCCTAAACCTCAAAATCAAAATCATAAAATCTTAACCCCTAACCTCAAATTCTAAAATCCTACACCCTAAACTGTAATTTTCTTGACGACCACTTGATATTTGATTTATCTATAAGGAGTAATTTTCTTTATAATTGTAATAAGGTCATCCAATTCTATATCATAATATATTATTATTCTATTTCTAGTCCAATTTTATCCAAATGTGAATTTTAAGTCCCCTAAACTGCAATTATTTCTACCACCACCAGATATTTGATTTATCTATAAGGAGTAATTTTCTTTATAATTGTATTAAGGTCATCCAATTCTATATCATAATATATTATTATTTTATTTCTAGTCCAATTTTATCCAAATGTGAATTGTTAAGTCCCCTAACTGCAATTTTTTCTACCACCACCAGGTATTTGCTTTATCTATAAGGAGTAATTTTCTTTATGATTGTATTAATGTCATCCAATTTTATATCATAATATATTATTATTCTATTTCTAGTCCAATTTTATCCATACATGAATTGTGAAATCTCCACCAATAATTTTATTAAATGAAAAAATTAGGAGTAGAAATTCTTAGTGTCCTACCAAACACATTTATGTTCTTTCTCTACTCTAGAAATAGAAATTTTGCACGGTTATTAAATGCGTTTTTTAGCTCAAAAACTCATCTAGGGAATAGAAATAGAAAAAATTATTGCGGAACAGAATTGTTTCTAGAAACTGAAACGTTACTAAATAGACCCTTATTCTCACTTAGAAAAACTGTAACCAAGCTTTTACGTGATTGTTTTGAAAGGTTGGTTAAGTTGTGCGCACAACAAAATAGATATATATTATGATCTGATGGGAGGTGTTTAACTTAGCTTTGACGTGAACCTGAACATATAGGCTACCGATAGTACGCATCTTCATCTATTTACTGAATTTTTTGTTGTTTAGGCATTTCGCTTTCATTTTCTCAAATCTAGTTTTCCTACAACCACTCGCATAACTTTACCTAGTACACTTTGGCTTAAAGTTTAAATCTTAAAGAATGACCATTGACATAGAAGTTAATAAAATAGCCTAAAATCAAATAGAAACTTGTCGCATTACATCAATCTAGTACAATCTTAAAGAATGACCACAAATCAAATAGTCACTTGTTTAAATGACTCGAATATAGTTATAATCTCCGATATATCCTTTGATCTATAATGAAATCCGTTGCTGCTCTTCCCGTAGACGTAGGTCACTACGACCAAACTACGTTAATCTGATGTCCGATTTATTTTCTTGTACCGTCTATTTTATTGTTCGATTGCTTACTTCCACAACAGTGATCTTATTCCTTCCTTTGACCCGGACCAAATCAGTGTTAATGATCATCAATGCCCTCACGATTTGAATATGCCGACTTTACAGAGCCAGGTGCATGTGACTAAACCCCTCTAGGTCCAGCTTCCAAGCAAGCGAGGGCATCAAGGTGGCCAATGCCAAAGCGAAATAAGGTTTTTCGGCAGCCGCAGCTTCATGTAAAGGAGTATTATACAGCGATCGTCCATCTTATCTAGAAGGTTTGGATCATCAGCAAGCTGTGCATTGAGCTTGTTAATGTCTTCATCTTCTGTTGCATACTGCATTTTCTCAGAGCGACTAGAGATGGGTAGCTGCGGTACGGTGAAAGGGTCAATCAATAGGTGATGAGTGAGGATGGACCGAGATTAGTAGCCAGAATATCAACATTGGAAACTACATTGATGGGTGTTCGGATATCATTTTTAATCTCCATAGGGAGCTCCGGCTAGCTTTTATGTGGACGTGACAATACAATAAACACTACAAAAAAAACATGTTTTTTCCGACGAAATTTTCAACGAAAAATTATGGAAAATTCGTTGGAAAACGAATTTCCAATAAATTTTCCAACAAAAAAAATTAATTCGTAGATAATTCATCGTCGGAAAATTTTCCAAGAAAAAATTTAATTTTCATTGAAAATTTGCAACGAAAATTTTTTCGTTGAAAATTTCATTAGAAATTTTGTGGGTAAATTAGTAGCTAAATTCCTTGAAAAGTTCGTTGAAAAATTCATCGCTAATTATTCGTTGAAAAACTTATGGAAAAATTCATCGGTAATTATTCGTGGGTAAATTCGTGGATAAATTCCTTGAAAACTTCATTGCAAATTTCGTCGCTAATTATTCGTTGGAAAGGTCGTGGCAAAATTTGTGGTAAAATTCGTAGATAATTTTGTTGCTAAATTCGTTGGAAAATTCGACGCTAATTATTCGTTACAAAAATCGTGGCAAAGTTTGTCGCGAATTTTCCGTGGGAAAGTTCGTTGGAAAAGGAAATTCCCGCCACCAATTATTGTCTCAAAATTTGGCAAAAAAATTTTGAATTTTTGTTATTAATTTGCAACGAAAACCAATTCGTTGGTAATAATTCATTGGAAAGCTCGTGGGAAAATTCGTTGGTAAGAATTCGTTGAAAATCGAGAATTTCCCTTGGCAATAATGATAGGAGAAACATGGAATGCAATTAAGAAAAATCAATTTTACATAGCGAAAAAATTTGTGGGACATGATTTTTTTATAACCTATAGACATAGTACACAACAAAATTAATATACATAATCCCCCGCCATTAAAATCCTCCCCTCCTTCCCTCCTCACTTGCAAAATTAGATTTAAAAATTTCAAATTTCAAATATGGAGCTCTCTCGAAATAAAGAGAGAGACATAAATTGGGGAATCTTCGTTGAGAAATTTTCAATTGTAATTTAGTACACAACAAAATTATATACAAACCTTAAAATTTTCGCTGAAAATTTCAAATTTCAAATATCTTTAATAAGGTTTGTCATAAATTCGTTGCAATTTTCAATGGACTTTTCAATTTTCTAACAATTAAACCTTATTTTTCCAGAAGTTAAATTGCAAATTCGTTGGAAATTTCCAACCCAATTTTTTACCAATTCAATATCTTTGAAATTTCAAAAGTTTTGCAATAAATTCAAATTGCAAAAATAAGACTTTATAAATTCATTGCAAAATTTGTTAAAATTCCCAACAATTTTGCATGATTAGGGTTTTCGATGCAATTATTTTTGAATTTCGTTGGAAAATTCGTTGGAAATTTCAATGAATTTTCAGAATCGAAATCAAAGAACACACATCACTTTTCGGCGTATTTGAAATTCGTTGCAAAATTTCTTGAAATTTTCAATGATTTTTGTAACAATTCAATTTGTTCGAGTTAATGGAATTCGTTGCAAAATAAATTTGGAAATTTCCCACGAATTTTGCACCTAACAAATATCTTGGAAAAAAACTAAAGATTTGCCATAATTTCGAGTTAAATAAAATCGTTGAAATTTCCAAATTTTTTTGAGGAAGAAATATCTTTAAAAATAATGTGTTCTTCCCACTTCCGTTTGCAAAATTCATTGGAAATTTCCAAATTTTTTGCAACAAATTTCAAATATGCAAAAATAAAGGTTTGCTACAAATTCGTTGCCTTTTTACCCAACGAATTAGGTTCGATGCAATTATTTTTGAATTTCGTTGGATAATTTATTAAAATTTCCAATTTAATTTTTTTTTTAATCAATCAAAGAACACATCAAAACCGAAACTTTGAAATTGGTTGCAAAATTCGTTAACGAAATTTCCAACGATTTTTGGTAATTTCAAATTTGTTCGAATGAATGGAAATTCGTTGCAAAAATTCGTTGAATTTTCCAACAATTTTTGCAACAATTTCAAATATTCGAAAAAATAAGGTTTCTATAAATTCATTGGAAAATTCATCGAAAATTTCAAAATTTTACACAACAAAATTAACACATCATTTTTGGCATATTTAAAATTCGTTTTTAGTTTGGAAATTAAATTTTTGAAAATTTCCAAATTTCAAATTTATTAGGAAAAATAAGGTTTGCTATAAATTCGTTTGCAAAAATTTTGGAAATTTTTTCAATATTTGTGAATTTTCCTCCTTATAATCCCTTATTTTTCCGCATTTGAAATTTTGAAATTTCATTTTTCATTTTCAATTTTCACTTGAATGAATTTGTTCACTTTTCAACAATTTCAAATATCTTAGAAAAAGTGATGTTTCTTTGATTTTGAATCAAAATTAATGCAATTACATTTATTTGGAATTCGTTTTTTCAACGAATTTTGCAACAAATTTCGAATATGCCAAACATGTGTCTTTTTTTGAAAAATCAAAAAAATATTTTAAAAAATAAGATTTTTTATAAATTCATTTTCAATGCAAAATTTGTTAAAAATTCCCAACAAAAATTTTGCAACTTTTGCAAAAAAAACTTTTTAAATTCGTTTTCGATTTTGCAATTATTTTTGAATTTTTTTCGTCGTTGGAAAAAACCGGTTTTTGTAGTTTCAAATGGTAATTTTAGCAAAGCTCCGTCTCGAAATCAAAGAACACATCACTTTTAAACCCTATTTGAAATTATGGAGAGTTTCTATCATTCAAAATTTCTTGGAAATTTTCAATGATTTTGTAACGAATTTCGAATTTGTTCGAGTTAATGGAAATTAATTTCAAAATTCTCCTTCCCTGGAAAAAATAAGGTTTATAACCATACCCATTCTAAATTCGAAACCCCAAATCATCTATCCCAAAAAAATAAGATTTGTTTCACCCTTGTCAAATATCTCGTTAAAAATTTTCCTTGAAATTTCTAATTTTTCTCATGGAATTTTGGTCTTGCTAAAATTCAATTCAAATCATTCCTTCCTTTTTCGAAAAATTTGTGTTCTTCCACTTTTCACTCAAAATTCATTGGTTTGGTATTTCTTGATTAATAGAAAGGTTCTAACAAATTTCAAATATTGCAAAAAAGCTGGGATAGAAATAAATTCCAAGTAGACCTTTTTGGAGCAACTGGGTAATTAGGTTTTCGATAAAATTATTTTTGAATTTCGTTGGATAATTTATCGAAAATTTCCAACGAATTTTATTTAACTTCCAAGCTTTTCAAAAGTACTAAATCAAAGAACACATCACTTTTTGAGCGGAACTGTTTGAAATTCAAAACAGAAGAGTTGCTGAAAATTCGTTAGAAATTTCCAACGATTTTTCTCAAAGAATTTCAAATTTGTCTACCTGAATGAATGGAAATTCGTTGCAAAATTGCCATGAATTTTTCCAACGAATTTTTGCAACAATTTCAAATATTTGCGAAAAAATAAGGTTTGCTATAAAAAAAATTCTGGTTGGAAAATTACATCATTTTTGCTACACCTGCAAAACTTCACTACACTACTCATTGCGCTGAATTTTGTGGAGAGATAAAAATAAAAAAAAAACATCAATCCCATTTTCTACAAAGACATATTTAAAATTATATTTAAACAAAATTCGTTGGAAATTTTCCAACGATTTTTGAGTAGACCTGAAGAAATTTTCATAACCCTTCAATTTTTCAATTTTTTCTGTTACTGACTTGGCCAGACAAAGGAAATGAAAAAAAAAGGCCCATTACTGAATCATACCAGAAAAAGAGGGGAAAACAGCAAAACATACAGTTAAAAAACAGAAAAGGTTCAACCCCTATGGTACAGAATTCTTTGAAAACTCCTCAAACCCCAATCCAATTTGTAAACAAATTTGCACATAAAAACCTTATTTTTCCAACAATCTAGATATTTGAAATTCATTGCAAAATTTCATTAAAATTTCCAACGAATTTTGCAACAAATTTCCATTCACTCTAACAAATTCGAAATTCATTGTAAAAATCGTTGAAAATTCATTGCAAAAGTGATGTGTTCTTTGATTTTGTTTCAAAATTCATTGGAAATTTCCGACGAATTTTTCAACAAAATTCAAAAATAATTGCACCAAAAACCTAATTCCTTGCAAAATTTGGTAGAAATTTTCAACGAATTTTGCAACAAATTTCCAATATGCTGAACATATGTGTCTTTTTGGAATTCGTTGGACAATTCATTCGAAATTTCCCACGAATTTTGCAACAAAAAATATTTTAGTCGCAAATTTCCAACGAATTTTGCGACGAAAAATTTTTGATCGCTAATTTCCAACGAATTTTGCAACAAAAAATTTTTCGTCGCTAATTTCCGACAGCTTTTGCAACAAAAAACTTTTCGTCACTAATTTCCAACAAAATTTTTGGATTTCCAATGGAAAAGTTATCTGTTGAAAAAGTTATCGTGACGAAAAATTTTTTTTCGTCATAAAATTTTCGTGGTAAAAAACCAGTTTTTTTGTAGTGAAAATTCAAATGGTACGTCTACATCTGATGACTAGCCGAAAGCTGTCTCATTGGAAGAGTTTCTCTACCTTTGGTGTAACTATGTCTCCTCCCTCCTCAATCCAAACCCTAACTATAAACCCTAGCCCTTCCCCTCAAGATCTATGGAGAGTTTCTCTATCATTCCAACTCCCCCATACCCTAATCAAAACCACATAGCCTATTTCGCTACTGTTTTCATCCATACATGAAGCTCAGTCAATATTCTATTGACATTATTCTCGCCCCAGTGCTTCTCCTTCCCTGAATCCCCCTGAAATACATGTTTATAACCATACCCATTCTTCGAGCAGCCTTGTTTGCCTCTAGAAACCCCCAAATCAATCTATCCCAAAACCCTAGCCATCCCATTGTTTCACCCTTGTCTCTCCATTCTCTCCCTCGTTTCCTTTAAAACCCCATATTCCTTGAAAACCTACCTCTTCTAGCTTTTTCTCATGGATGATGTGCGTGTTGGTCTTGCTCCATTGGCAGCCCCACTCAATCTCAAACCCTCATTCCCTTCCTTTTCGACCCTGAAAACCTGCATTGCACAACCCTTGCTTGTCTTCAAATTCACTCGCCCTTCACAGCCCTGGTTTGGTATCCTTGATTATCATAGATTGCCTCTACTACTTGAGTCATTTGTCTGAACTACACTCCCCTTCTGACTTGAAGCTGGGATAGCGAGCTCATTTGGAGTACACGGAAGTAGACCCTCGCCTGGAGCTTCTCTCAAGAAACTGGGTAACATGTGGTCAGTAGATAAAATCATAGACTTAGAAGATGTAGATACTACTGGAACATGAGAAGGATTGTCAGTCGATGCTGATTGGAAAATTATTTACTAATCCCTCTATTAACTTCCAAGCTTTTCAAAGTACTATGAAAAAGGCATGAAAGATAGATAGTGTGGACATTACCCTATTAGAGCAGGAACTGTTTCTGTTCGCATTCAAAACAGAAGAGGAATCTAAACGTGTGCTGAATGGGGGACCATGGTCTTTTTCTAATCACATGCTTCTGCTAAAACCATGGGAACCCAACACTCCTTCCTGATGTTATGATTTCTCGAAGGGAGCCTTTTGGGTACACATTTATGGTCTACCTGTGGAGTGGCGAAAGGAAGTAGCTGTAAGAAAGATTGCCATGGATTTAGAAGAAGTCTTGGATATGAAAGTAGAAACAAGAGGGACTGCTGCCTTTGTATCAGGGAAAGTGAAAGTCGAACTAGATCGATTTGCTCCCCTAAAGCAAGGAAGTGTCGTTAGACGTGCAAGAAAAAAATTCTGGTTGGAGTATAAATATGAGAGATTACCTCATTGTTGCTACACCTGCAGCAAACTGGGTCACTACACTACTCATTGCGCTGATAGTCCTGTAGATGTGGAGAGAATAGAGGGACTTCATTTTGGATACAGGCTTAAGGCAAAAGCAAGAGAGTTCAATCCCATACGGAAGCTCTTCTACAAAGACAAATATAAGGAAAGCGTAGCAGAGGAAATTATACGTGAAACTCCAGAAACATCGAATCAGATGGAGATTTTCCAGCAACTGCCTCCCAACACTAGCTGGACGAGTAGACCTGACAAGAGAAAGGAAATAGACAAAGACCCTTCAAGTCTGTTTCAAGGAGAGGCCAATACTCCTTTTCTGTTACTGACTTGGCCAGACAAAGGGAAAGCTCCTCTAAGCCAGAAAAAAAAAGGCTCATTACTGAATCATACCAGAAAAAAGAGGGGAAAACAGCAAAACATACAGTTAAAAAACAGAAAAGGTTCAACCCCTATGGTACAGAAAAAGTAAACCAGGAACCTCTTGATGAGACACAACTCCTAGAAACCCCAATCCAATTTGTAAAGGTAAAGGGTGCACAGGCTTTGGTGGCTAGCCCTAATAACCACCAGGGTACCAATGAAAATCTTAAGCTGGAATTGTCAGGGGCTAGGCTACCCCTTGACAATCTAGGAACTAGGAGCTTTAGTGGTTCTCAATAGGCCCAGTATAGTGTTTCTTATGGAAACGAAGAACAAGGAACCAACGGTGCTTAAGATAAAGAATAAGTTAAAATTTCAATACCATTTTGTTGTGAATCTAGTAGGGACTGTGGGGGGATTGGCTCTCATGTGGAATGAAGAAGTTCTGATAATAATGGACTCTTTCTTTGCTGTGTTTATAAATGTCACTTGTAGATGGGAGGGAAACAAGATAGTTATGAGAATTACTCTTGTCAATGCACCGTACACTTTTCAGAAAAGAATACTGCTTTGGGATGAATTGACATATATCAACTCTCACAACCATCTTCCTTGGATTTGTCTTGGCGATTTCAATGAAATTCTTTATCATTGGGAGAAGGTTGGAAAGACAATGGCTGAAAATTATTGAATGGTGGCATTTCAGGAGTTTATTAATGATTGCTTTTTCATGGATTTGGAGGGTTAAGGATGTGCTTTCACCTGGGCAAATAACCAAGAGGGAGATGATTTTATCAAAGAAAAACTAATTCGAGCTTTATGTAATGCGGAATGGAGGGTCTCTTTCCCACAAGCGTTAGTGTTCACCTTGCCAGCAGTAGGTTTTGATCACAGCCCTCTTATGTTGTCACTCACGACTGTTAGGATGAAAAGGAAAGAAGAGTTCAAGTTTGAAGCCTTTTGGTTGAATGATAATGAATTTGAGGGTATCGTAAACTCAGCCTTGGATGATCCAAGCATAGCTCATCTCAGTTTGTGGCCGAAATTACAAAAAATCAAAGGATCACATGCTGTTTGGAGTAAAAAATTCTCAAATGTTCAAAAACAAATCAAGCTCCTAAAAACAGAACTTGCATCTATCACAAATGGCCGGGAGGCTGAATGTTTCAGAAAGAGGATGCAAGGAATTAAGGGAAAGATTGAGGCATTGTGGAAGCATGAAGAGATGTATTGGGGAATGCGGTTGAGAATTATGTGGCTGAAATGGGGTGATAGGAATACAAAATATTTTCATGCCACCATGATATAACATAAACAGAGAAACAGAATTTCCATGCTCCAAATCTCGGATAGTGGATGGAGTAATGACCCTGGAAAACTGAAAGAGGTGACAACAGACTTTTTTACTGAATTGTACAGCTTGGGTGGTCCACATGATTTTCAACCCTTCATTGACCAATGCCCAAGTGTAGTAAGGGAGAAAGTGAATGAAGCCTTAACATCCAGAATAACTTTACACGAAGTAAAAAATGCCGTCTTCCAATTAGGAGCAGTTAAATATCTGGGGCCGGATGGTTTGAATGGATAGTTCTATCAACATCATTGGATGAAGATTCATAACGATGTTATAAAAATGGTCAAGGATTTCATGGAGACAGGTTGCATGAACCCGACTTTGAATAAAACCCAAATTACACTTGTCCCCAAAATCCGCAGTCCAGAAAGATTGGATCAGCTTTGGCCCAACAGCTTTTGTAATTTTGATTATAAGATCATTCCAAAGGTGTTGGCAAATCGTTTGAAGCAGTGGCTGCCTGAACTGATAGAAATGGAACAAAGTGCTTTTGTTAGTGGAAGACAACTACGGGACAATATCTTGATTGTCCAAGAAATCCTTCACTAACGAAGAATCAGGAAAAGGACGAAAAAAATTTCAAACGGTGCTTAAACTTGACATGAAGAAGGCTTATGATAGAATTGAATGGGATTTTCTAGAGGCTTGTATATTGAAGATGGGGTTCAATACGAAATGGGTATCGTGGATAATGCAATGTATGACCACTGTCTCTTTCGGTGTGAAATTCAATGAGGAACCTTTACCTTATTTTCAACCAAAGCGAGGAATTAGACAGGATGATCCTCTCTCCCCTTACCTATTTATAATTGTTGCAAATGTTATATCTCTTCTTATGAAAAAGGCAACTGCTGAGGGGAAAATTAAAGGTATTAAATTGAATAGAAATTGCCCAACACTCTCCCAGCTGCTGTTCGCAAACGACTCAATCTTCTTCTTGGATGGTAAGTTAAGTGAATGCCAAAACCTAGCTAATATTCTGAATAAATATTGTGTTGCTACTGGTCAGGTGATCAATTTGAACAAATGAGGGATCTTTTATAGCTCGGGCTGCCCTCAGAACTGCAAAAGGAATATGGCTGAGGAGCCGGGTAAATACTTGGGTATCCCTTCGGACTGGAGAATTTAAAAAAAACGAAATGTTTGTATGGATACTGGCTAGGGTTAATATGAAGCTTGAAGGATGGGAGGAAAAGTTGATATCTAAAGCTGGGAAAGATATTCTCTTGAAAGTGGTAGTCCAAGCTCTACCGCAATACGCGATGTCGATTTTCAAAATCCCGATATCCATTTGTAAAGCTATTAAGCAAAAGATTGCCTCCTTTTGGTGGAAGAACAATGACTCGAAAGCTGGAATACATTGGAAAAGCTGGAATGTGCTGAAAATGAGGAAAGATAGCGGAGGAATGGGGTTCCAAGACCTCATCACTTTCTATAAGGCCATGTTGGGTAAGCAAGCATGGAGAATGCCATCTGTGCTGTGGATTCAGCTTTTTAAAGGACTCTATTTTCCTAACACAGACTTCTAGCATGCAAGGAAGGGGCACTGAGCATCATGGGGATGGCAAAGTTTACTAACTGGAAGGGATGTAATATCAGATTCAGTTCAATGGTCAGTGGGCAATGGAGATTCGATTAGAATCCGCAAAGATAAATGGTTGAACCAAGACACATTACGGGACCAACTAATCGAGAGGATCCTCAGCTTGTTACCGAGTTAATAGACAAGCACAGCTACTCATGGAAGGAAGAAAAATCCAAAACATGTTGGACAACAGAATCGCAAATGAAATACTGGCAATCCCCATCCCATCCACAGGAGAGGAAGACAGAATAGTATGGACAGCAGCAAAGTCTGGTTCCTCTTCAGTCAAAAGTGGGTATAATCTACTCAGGAAAGTGGACAATGACTAAACTCAGAAACAAGCGTTATCCTCTTACCAAAAGCCTAGAACCTTGTGGTGCAAAGTGTGGAATTTGCAGACCCTACCCAAAATCAGAATTTTCATGTGGAATCTATGCCAAATCACACTCCCCACAAAGGAAAATCTATTCAAACGGAGAGCTTTACCTGACCCGATGTGCCCATTGTGCAGAAGGAGCCCAGAAAAAGCAGAGCACTTGTTCCTACTCTGTCCCTAGACAACTGAAGTATGGTCAGACCAACATCTACGCATACGGATACAGAAAGAAGGACTCACCAGCATAGATTGAGGGCTTCTAAACTACAAGAGTGACTTACCTGATACACCCAACCTCGAGTTAGTGGCCGAAGTTCTCTGGTTCATTTGGAAAGAGAGGAACACGATCATTTTCCAAGCTAAACTGCCAGATCCGCAAGCAGTTGTGGCCGAAAAACTTGCAAAGCATGAAAATTTTGAATCTTGGTGCACGAATCAGAAGTTTAACTCAGCAGAAGATCGAAACTCAACCTTCAAATGGACTCCACCGGCTTTGGGTTTGCTTAAAATCAACGTTGATGGCGCCTTCGTCGCCAGAACTTCTACTGGAGCAGCCGCCGGAGTGTGCAGAGACGCCTCTGCAGTGTTGATGGGTGGGTTCGCCCGTGAGGTGAAGGCGCAATAAGCGCTGCATGCTGAAACCCTAGCAGTAATTGAGGATACGGAGTTCGCGGCCGAGCGGGAGAAGGAAAAGGGCACACGACTACAGGAGTGTCAACTGTAGAGTTTGACTGTCTTGTTTTAGTTAAAGACACTTCTGGGAGTAGATCATGCACCGTGGAAAGTCACCATGCTTATCAAGAAAGGCCGAGCCGCACCCTCTTCTTTGCCATATTTAAGTTTGACTCGCTATTTCAGAAGTCAAAATAAAATTGCGGATTGGGTCGTCAAAGCCCAACTCCGTCGGTCCCTCCTATGAACCGAACCTCTAGCCCTCCCCAACCTTTATTGGATGTCCTTTATTTAGAAGCCCAGTTGGGTTGTTATCCTACTTTAGCTACTCGAAATGAAATGACGTTTATTTGAAAATAAAAATAAAAATAAAAAAATAAACATCTGATCACTAAGTTCTTGATTACTTAAGTCTGACCTCCAATGTGTTGCTGAGGGAGTTTTCTTCACATCTATTCTTTTTTTCCCTCTCGAGCCACTCACAAAAAAGTTCATGTGGTAAAAATTGACGAAAACCGAATCCAATTCTTAAAGAATTACTGGAAGACTAGAACAATGATCCTAAACTTTGTAAGCCAATTGACGAAAACCGGACTGAATCGAGACGTCATGGTTATGTCGCACTATATTTGAGGGAAATTTGTAGCTACAAAGTAGAACATAAACTTTGTAGACTATTTAGGATAACACAAATATCATTACAGTGTGCCAGTAATCAACAAATACTTCTTTTTAGACGAGTCGAACTGACTATTCAATGAGGAACCAGACAATTCTTACTTCTCAGCAGGCTTTGCCTAGTAGCCTGGGCAAACCTTTTATGGACCAGCAATAGAAGTAAGACAGCCACTCGTCTTAAGCTTTCAAGATCCTGGTACTTTCTCACGACATGTGCTCCAGCCTGCCATGGCTACAAACAACAGAGTTCTGCCTAAGAAGTTCACGATTTGGTCGATGGTACCAATGATCAAGCCTTCCACCAAGTAAGCCAAAAAAGAAAACCCTCTATTTGAACATGGCCCACGACAAAGAATTATAAGGAGAATAAGGTGGTTTAGTATGAAAACTGGAAGATAATTCCTGCTTATGCAAAATCAGAGAAGAAGGGGAGGTGTCAAAGACTACAGGGTCATGATGATTGGATGTTTCTGGTTGGTCTTTGAACCGTTTTCCCCTCCTAATATCGGAAACTATTATGCAACCGAGAAAGTATAGATGCACACAGCGTCACACTACAACTAGGAAACAATTTCTTCTTAATATGGACGACGTGCTAACAAAAGAGGGGACAAGTACCAAAAAAATTCTAAACCTATTAAATTGGTATCAATTCAGTCTTAAACCTTTCAATTGAACAAATTTAGTCATAAACCTTTTCATATTGATACCAATTCAATCCATCCGGCTAATTTAGGCTAGAAATCGCTGACGTGAACGCCGGCTATCCTACGTGACATGATCGGCGCTGACATGAATAATTTTAAATAATTTTTTTTTTGTGAAGATGGCAAGAGATGGAGCCTTTTCTGTGCATTTAATTGTAGACATCCACCCTCCCGCCATTAAGTAAACCAAAAGGAAATACAATCAAACTATGGAAAAATTACCAATTTAGTCCTAGATCTAATTGCACGGATGTCAATTTAGTCTTAAAACCTTTCGATCTTGTCAATGTAGTCTTAAATCTTTTTATGAAATCCCAATGTAATCTTTCTGGCGAATTTTGGCCTGAAAATATTGATGTGGCGGTCTGGTACTTAATTAATAGAGGTGGCAAAATGGGTCTAGAACCCATAGTTTAACTCTTTTTTAATGATGTGGATCATAAAGAGGCTACTTTAAGTTTTAAAAACAAGCTTAAATTGATCATAAATGAGTTACTTAATAACTTAATGGGTCTTCAATAGGTATTAAATGGGTCATAAATTGGTTACCTAGCAAGTCTAAGTGAATCATTAACAGGTCATTTTTAATTTTCTGATTTTTATTTTTTAAGAATTTCTGAAAATTTTTATAATTTTTTATTTTATTTTTCTCTTTTTATTTTTTTCTTTTTTCTCTCCTTTTTTTTCTTTCTTTTTCTTTTTCTTTTTCCTCAACCGATGGCCAACGACTCGCCATAGGCGAGGGACAAGCTCGCCAGCCATTGGTGCTCACGGGGCTCAAGCCTCACCAATTTGGCGAGACTCGATTTCGCCCGAGGCCAACAAGCTTAAGGCTCGCCAGATCAACAAGCTTGAGCTTCATCAGCTACTGTTGCCATGGCTAGTGACTGTCCAAGGAAGAAGAAAAAATAAAAAAAAAATAAAAAATAAAAATTCGATTTAAAAGAAAAATAAAAAAAATTATTAAAATGAGTGCACAAAGGAAAAGCAAATCATTCTTTCCATACCAAACAACTGAAAATATTTTTCAGTTTATTTTCAGGTTTTAACCAAAAACCTGAAAATATTGTCATTTTCTTGAAATCATTTTCCAAAAATGTCGCATTTTCTGTGAAATAAATGAAGCCTCAATTTTTAAAAAAAAATTATAAAAATTCTTAACTAGATTTGTATTGCATGAAAGTGTTTTTGTCACGCCTCGTACCCCACGAAGCATGAACATCCGCGTATAGGTCGAATTGTGGTGTGACGCTCCCAAGTTACGTCACCAACCCGAAAACCCAAATCAGAGAAAACACAACACAAGCGGAAACAACGTATACATATATATATATATATATAATATATATATACCCCGCACAATTTATAAACAACCATGAATAGCAAAAAGTCAACAATTTTACAAACAATTAAAACAATATATATATTCATTGTAAAACTTATATACAATATATATTTATAAACAAAAGGTACATCAAAAGGGCCACGAAACAAAAAGGGATCGGTGGCCTAGGGGTATCGAACTAACTACGGGAGAGCTACAGTCAAAAAGTGTCGGCCCTCACTCCTTAACTGATATCTAACCTACGGTACTCAATCAGAATCAGAACCCGACGACTCCGAAGAACTCTCGGACTGCTCCTGGTCCTCCTCAAAACTCATGGCCGGGGATCTGAAATGTCGATTTTACCATAACCGTGAGAAATCTCAGCAAGTATAAACCACTAATCATAAACTAGGCTAATGTGCACCTCTAAAAGGGTAAATAAAACACATCAAGCAACGAACCAACCCGACAACATTAAAACATTCCCGCCACATTTAAATTTTTATCTCAACCCCGCGGGTTAGGCATTTAAATTCATTATGAATCGTGTACAATTATAACGACCAAGGCCCACAATTGAATATAATGACCCGTAGGCCCGACCCCAAGGCCACAATTAATAAGACGACCCGTAGGGGCTCAACTCAAGACCAATGGTTTAATAAATCGACCCATAGGCCCGGCCGGCAAGGTCACAAGAGATTATAACGACCGTAGGCCCGACCGAAGTCATCAGTTTGATAAATCGACCCATAGGCTCGGCCCGAAGGTCACAAGAGATTATAACGACCGTGGGGCCCGACCCAAAAGGCCAACAATTGAATATAACTTCGCATGTATATCGTCACACTCAATTACAACCAATCACAACTTGATCTCGCTAACATATGCTCGAATTCAAACCAATTACCGATGTCCAATCTACCAAGCATAATTATGTTCAAATAAAACCTATACCACTCATTCCCGGCATTCCCAAACATTTTCATTCTAGTCCAATTAACCCACATTTAATCCACGATTCCTTTCCAAGATAATTCAATGCGCCTAAGGCTCGCCTTGGGCACTTCGGTCTCGATAACCGTTTCTCACCAATTCGGGGTCGTTCAATAGGATTATACAAGTCCTAATCAACCCCTAAAAATGCCTAAATTCTTGTCATCAAACAAACATTCATTAAGTACTCAACTTGGGCAAAATTAGGCAATTTCGGTCTTGAATGAAACAGTGCCAGTTTTTTTGCACCAATTAGGCCTTAAATCATATTTAAACCATCTCATTAGGGCCTAATCACTTACCCTAACCATCTAACCACCAAATACACATAATTAAGCTTCAATTAAGCCTAATTAGCCCCTAAAATGTCCAATTCTAAGTCATTAGCACTTGAACCTAATTAGTGCAATACTTAGACAAAATGCACAATTTCGGTACCGTATGAACAGTACCAGAACAGGGGGTTATTTGAACACTAATCCACACTTAAATTATCTCATTAGATCCTAATGACCTATACAAATCACCCCACACACAATTAAGCCTAATTAAACCCCAATTAGGCCTAATTAACCCCTAAAAATGCACAATTAAACTAATTAAGGGTTTAGGGGTTTATACTAGCCTATTAATGACTTGAGGCAATGGGAGCAAAATGATCGATAAGCGACACGCGGTAAGGATCAACGGTGGCGTTAAAGGGGCAAGCCGTGATCACAGCAACAGCGGAATGACAATTTGTGGTCATCTATTACATTCTGGCCTTGGGCCTTGGTGGTTGTGGGTGGCCCAGTTAGGGTGAGAGGAAGGTCCAAGGTGGTTGTGGCGGTGTCTGGTGGTGACGGTGGCCAGCGGCATGGCCTTCCGGCATCCGGCGGTGATGAAGACCGGCGGTGACCCTCCTTTGTTTAAATGAATAGCTCTTTGTGGGTGGCGATTTAGGGAGAAAGAAAGGTCGAGGGGGGCTGAGATGATGACAGGTAGTGGCGTGTGGTGGTAGGTGGCCCGGACTGACTCGCGGTGACAACTGTTCCGGCATGAACAATGCTAGGAAGAGCAGAACATTCACGACAGAAAATGAAACGAGGAAAAGGGAGAAAATTTTGGGGGAAATGGCCGAATGATCATCAGGAGAGAGAGAGAGAGAGAGAGGGTTTGGTCAAATGTGGTCAAGCTTGGTGTGAGTGGAATCCATGTGTCTCAATCTAGGCCAATTGGACAATTTTGCCCTTGATCCAATGGCTATCTTTCCTTCTCATCCAATAATTTAGGGATAAAATGATCCTTTGTCACTAACCCAAGGCTGACCAAACCTGGATTAAGTCAAACCCACCTTGGTTAAATCCCAAAAATTAACCAAATTCGGAATTGTCCAAAAATGGCCTAGGGGCATTTTCGTAATTTTCCGATCCCGGACCGAAATTCTAATTTTTGTCCATACCAGTCCTATATATTCATGGTAAACATAATATGGTGTCGGATCCTTAAAATTCATCCTTTAAGCCCTCGAAAACCAGTCCAAAAGTTTGGAGGGGTAAAACCGTAATTTTTCGCTCCGGGGTCGAAATTTCAATTTTTGACTGTATGCACTCCAGACGTGCGTGGTTGCCCCAAAATGGCGTTGATTCCGAAAAATAATTTCGTTTGGCCTCGAAAATGGACATTGAGGTCCTTAGGGGCAAAATTGTAATTTTCCCCCATTTCTGTCGAAATTTCCGTTTTTGACCGTTCTTGTTCCAAACTTATTTGGCCATTATAAAATGGCATCCGTCTTGCAAAAATAGTCGTAATTACCCTTGAAATTTTGATATCGAAGTACGGGCTCAATATTGCGATCAAAATAACTCGTTTCGAAGTCTTAGGGCCTCTCACTAACGGGCGGCTATTTAGGTGTTACACGTATCGACCTAGGATTGTCCGAGTCGTGATGGCCTCGAATTTCTGGAGAACGAGAGGAAGTATCGTTAGTACTGGGGTCGCGATCGTTCAGATTAAAATCGGGGATTCATTTGTCAAGCGTACTTTCGGTCGTGCGGATTCACCCGCGATCCGATCGTACATTACTGAGTACATCAAATCCGCCTTTCTCCTAAGATCGGCCTATATTGGTTCAAAATATTCCTTCGACGTTTCTCGAAATCGGCGCTTAATCGCGATCGAGTCCTCGGTCCCACGTACTGTTCCTATTTAGCCTTTTCCATTTGGTTAGTATCTCATGATTGATCAAGTCCCGACGAGACTTACTAAAATCAAACGAGAATTAATATACACTTTATTGGTCCCGGTAACGGGTCAAAATTCAGGATGTTACAGTTTTAGCAATACAATTTAAAAAAATAATAAGAAATAAGATTTCCTAGATTAAGTTAAATATGGAAATGTTTTAGCAATATGAGTTGAATCGGGTATGGATCGAGAAATTTGTATTATGATAAATAGGTTATAAACGGGTTAAATGGGTCAATTTGGGTCGGATCATTTATGACCCGACTCACCCATTTGATAGGTCTATTAACCATCACTGAAAATATCAATTTTTTAGCAAGGAAATGCTTGCAATCTAGAAGTAGGTACAGATCGTCAGCGAGTTGCGCGTGCAGGTTGTTAAGGGCGTGTTTGATAACGTTTCTGTTTCTGGGAATAATTTCTTTTTAGAAATAGTTTTTTCTATTTCTATTTCTTTTCCTGAATGAGTTTTTGAGCAAAAGAATGCGTTTGGTAACTGCATAAAATTTCTATTCCTAGAATAGAAAAAGAATAGAAATGCGTATGGTATAACCAAAAAAAAATTTATTCCCAATATTTTGCATTCAAATATATATCTTTTATTTAACCATAAGCACAAGTTATAAGTGAAAAAAACCAATAAGCATGATTTATTGGTTTGTCTAATCCTTTTTAGAGGTTTAAAACCCTTTTAATCCCTAAACTAAGGAATCTTCAAAAATACCACTTGGGCACCTCAAAAAATTTAAATTTCACTCAAAGTGGGTGGCCACAGGTATTCTAAGCCATTTTGTGAATTTTTAAAAAAAAATTTTGGGGTAAAATTTGTTAAAATTTTTTACTTTCCCTAAATCTGTTTCTTTTAATTTTCCAGAAAATTTTTTATGAAATTTTTTAAAATTTTTTCAATTTTGGAATTTTGCAAATTTTTATGGGTTTTATGAGTTTTTCTGATATTTATGGATTTTTGAGAATTTTTCTGATTTTTATGAATTTTTGGAATTTTTTTAATTTTCTAATTTTTTAAGGATTTTTCCGAAATTTTTCTAATTTTTATGAATTTCCAGAATTTTTTAATTTATTCTAAGTCATTTTGTGAATTTTTTATTTTTGATTTTTTTGGGGAAAAGTTTATTGAAAATGTTTACTTTCCCAAAATCTATCTCTTTTTATTTTCTAGAAACTTTTTTATGAATTTTTTAAAATTTTTTCAATTTCAGAATTTGCAAATTTTTATGGATTTTCTGAGTTTTCCTGATTTTTATGGATTTTTTGAGAATTTTTCTGATTTTTATGAATTTTTGGAATTTTTAATTTTTTTATGAATTTTTTTTTTATTATTCCCGACGGGAATAGACCGGACCGATGCTTTGAGACAGTCTACAGACGACGGAGAATGGAGGAGGAGCTGAGGCAGCGGCTTGAGGACCGGACCTTTCTATTTCTTTTTTTATTTCTGGAAACAAAGAAGTGGAAAAAATCTACTTCTTATTTCTATTCTAAATTTATTTCTCAGCCATTTTTCTATTCCAGGAAATAGAAAAAAAATGCGTTACCAAATATATTTTTGTTCTTTTTTTGTTCCGGAAACAGAAGAACAGAAAAGTAAATAAGTAAAAACGTTACCAAACACGCCCTAATATATTCATCTTCTAGTGTCTACTGCATTTTCTCCAATCCACGAGGGACAGAGAACACTAGGAAGAGTAGCCGGACTCGAGAATCAATTGATCAAGAACGGTATCTAGATTGATGGGTACTTGCAGTTACTGAGTATTCTATGTAATTTGTAATTTTAATGGGGAGCTCCAGCTAGATTAGTTGTGAACAAATCATTATAATAAGCTTCAAATAGTGGCACATCGACATGTGATTCCTGAGTTTTTTCATTGGTTTAAAGCCCCACTGTGCCACCTCCAATGTTCTAGCCTTGAATATTGTTTCCTGGGAAGTTCTGTTCCCATCTACAATCCATTGTTTGACAACACGTCGATCGAATCTAAAAAGGTTAGTGTTTGGATATATGCGGAGAGACAATTTGACTTAAGGTTATGATTCGCTTTGCGGTTTCCACCAGATGTGATTAATGCTTCGTCGAGGACCTCCACCCGCGGACATCTCCAAGGTCCTAGATGAAGCGCCCTTAACGTTATGATTCGCTTTGCGGTTTCCACCAGATGTGATTAATGCTTTGTCGAGGACCTCCACCTGCCGGACATCTCCAAGGTCCTAGACGGAGCGGAGGCGCTTCGTCTAGGACCTTCGTGAGTATGAGTCACTCCTAGAGCACAAACCCGTACAAATATTGGAGGATGAATTAAAATATTATTATTAAGGGCTTTTTTGTGTTTTCTATTAATTTTACTTTTAGGTTAAAAGCTACAATTTATATATCAATTATTGATAGAAGCTAACTGTCAAGTGTTGAGAAGAAAATAGAAAAAAGATAAAAGAGAGAAGCAAAAGTGAGTTTTTTTTCTTTGTGATTGTTATCAATCTCTTTATGCACCGATATTAAGAGAAGATCATCATTGTATTCCTACTTTATTCAAAGTCTAGTGGATTCGTAGAGTGCCTCTGCGTGGAGACATAGCCAAGTTTGGGTGAACTTCGATAACAAATTATCTAGTGTGTTCTTTTGATTATGTTCTTTTTATTATTATATTCTGCTAATTAGGATCGTTTGTTTGGGTTATTTTTCTGGAATCGGTGTATGATTCCCAACGACTGATCTCAGAGCTGGGTTGGCTAGTTGAGAAAATCAAGGGTGTTTGGTGACGTTTGATTAAGAGCAAACGATATGGTAGAAGATAAAATCAGAATCGATAACTTCGACATGCGGGATTTCGGACGGTGGAAACTCCAAATCAAGGAGTATCTTTATTAGAAAGATCTCTATGCACCACTTGAGGGTTGACAATCCGAAATCGCGGAAGTGGATCCGACAACAGAATCAGGATGGAAAATTCTTGATCAAAATATACGATTCGTCTAAGGTTGACGAAAAAGACGGGGTATCACATCGCAAAACAAAACTACAAAAGAAGCCATGGATATTCTTACAAATATATATATGAGAAGCTGCCACATCAAATCAAGTATTTTTGTTGAAGAAGTTGGTTAATATGAAGTTATCTTATAGAGGTTATGTGGCAGAGCATATTAATAGTTTCACACAAGTCACTGGTCAATTAGAATCCGCATGCATAAATCTAAATATGAAGCTTCAAGCTTTATTATTTTTATGTTCCCTTCCGGAAAGCTACAACACCGCAGTGCAAGGAATTTCAAGCACTATGAAGGATGATTTGACTCTAGATGATGCTATGAGCAGCATCATGGACGATGAGATGCGAAGAAAAGTCTCAGGTGGAAATAATTTTTCGCCATCTACATCTTCCACAGCACTAGCAATGGAGAACCGTGGGAGAAGTAAAAGCAGAGGAAAATTCAGCAGGCATGGCAGGTCACAGTCAAGGGGAAAGAGAGAGGTTGCAAAGAATGAGTGTTGGTTTTGTCACCAGACTGGAAATTGGAGGTTTCAATAGGAAGCCTACAAAAAGAAGCAATGGGATGAGAATCATTGAGCTAATGTGATTAGCGATGAACACTAGAGAACTTGTGTTTATCTGCAGGATTTGACTTGACAACAGACAAGTGGTTTATTGATTCTGAAACCTCTTTCCATTGCACCTCACAAAGAGACATATTTGTTGATTATGCCAATGGAGATTTTGGACAAGTGGTTGTGGGAAACAATCACTTGTGTCCGATTATTGGAAAAGGAACTGTGATTGTGAACGTCTCAGGTGAAGGACGTCTAGTTTTGTGTGAAACTAGAGAAATCCCAAAATTAAAAAAAAAATATATGATCTCAACTAGTAAACTTGACCAAAAAGGTTTGGTAACAACCTTTGGATGCGGAGAGTGGAATATAACCTCAAGAGCAAGAGTTGTAGCAAAGGAAAAGCGTACGGGTATACTTTATCTTCTCTAGGTAGACAATGTCAGTGATATGGTTGCAACTACAATGGCTACAAATAATTTGTCTACTCTTTGGCATTATTGATTAGGACATCATGGTGAAAAGAGTGTAAAGCAGTTATACTCAAGGAAGTTACTTCCGGGTTTGCAAAAAGTTGAGTTGGAATTATGTGAGAGTTGCATTTATGGAAAACAAAAGGCAGTTAGTTTTCAATTGAATTGGCAACAAAATAAAGGTCGAAAGTTAGAGTTGATTCATACGGATGCGTGGAAACCGACTCAAGAACTCTCTTATGATGGTAAGAGATATTTTGTCACATTCATTGATGATGCGACAAGGAAGACTCGAATCTATTCTCTAAAAAAAAAATCAAAAGTATTCGAGATGTTCAAAATGTGGAAAGCTATGGTAGAAAAAAAGACAAGTTATTAGATTAAAGCTCTAAACTCTGATAATGATGATGAATACACGAGCAAGAAATTTGTAGAATACTTGAGCCGGAAGGCATACACAGGTTGAAGACTATTCCTAGAACTCCTCAAGAAAACGGTGTAGCTGAGAGGATGAACAAGAATATTTTGGAGCGCGCAAGATGCATGAGACTACACGTGGGTCTTCCGCTACACTTATAGGCTGCTACAGTTGATACAGCTGTTTATCTTATTAACAAGAGTTCATCTAGTGCGTTGGATGGAGAAATACCGCAAGAGTAGTGGTCAGGTAAAAAGATTAATTATTCATATTTAAAAGTTTTTGGTTGTATTGCATATGCTCTAATTGATAAGAATAATAGGAAGAAGCTTGATGCTAAGTCCTAGAAGTGCATCTTTATCAGATATGGTGGCAATGAATATGGCTATAGGCTTTGGGATTATAAGAATAACAAAGTCATTCGTAGTCGTAATGTGGTATTCCTTGAAGAAAAGATGTACAAGGATCATCAAACAGAGCATAAGAAGGTAATAGAACCATAATATGTTGAGCTGGACACAATGCTTGTGAAAATAGTTCCAGCAAATCAAAATTCATCTGAAGGGGAGGTTCAAGACGAACCTATTATTAATGAATAGACAGTTCAAGAGGAACGAGGTGATCCAGAACAGACTAACGACCCTGAAGTACCTATCTTGAGGAGGTCTACACGTGTGAAAAAGCCAAAAGGTAATTTTTGATCCATTAGCTAATATTGTTCTAAGCCATGTCTATATATAGATTCAGGAGAACCGGAAACTTATGATGAGGCAAAGAAAGACACATTTCACATGCAGTGGGAGCGTACCATGAAAGACTAGATGAGCTTGTTACTTGAACAAAACTTAGGAGTTAACCGAGTTGCCCACAAGTGAAAAGGCTTTGTTAAATAAGTGGTTGTACAGGATAAAAAAATGAAGCAATGGTAGTATCAGTGTCACGCCCCGAATCCTATCGAGCTCGCGACATCCCTCCTTAGTCAAATTAGTGCGACGTCCTAGGAAACGTCACCGACCCAAATGATCACATCAAAGTTTGCACACGGCGAAAACAAGAACGTAAACCACAAGTAAAATCTTGGGGTAATAGGGAGAGATAATTCACCAAGCCACCAAACATAACATTACACCTTGATATATATACAATATTCATTTTCATCCATTACACAACTACTAGTCGTTTCGTGCATTCACCAAATTTACATCAAACTATAATACACATACTAACTGGCTTCTACGAATCACGTCATCGACTCCAAAAAGATTAGTAGTCTGAGTATATTCTATATCCAAAAATGGGACACTTCAAAAGGCTTAGCTACCCCTAGTCTAGCCCCTACGCCTTGTAGACGGCGTCCATTCCGATTCAGTCTTCCCAGAATCCGAATCCGAATCCTCCTCAGGCATGTGCTCCTCTGAAGACTCGGAGTCTGCCTCGATCTCAATCGGGTTATTCTCATCCCCCGACTCTAATGGCACCTCAATCCATTTCTCGGATTTAAACTCTTCCTGCAAATTTTCCTTATGCTCCTCCCCGGTTCTTCCTCTGACTCCTCTGCTGGTTCCTCCTCCGGGCCTCCCCATACTCCTCTTCGAGCGGCTCTTCTACAGGTTCCTCCTTGGCTCTACCCCTAAGTCTACATCCATCGGGTCATACCCAGCCTACGACTCCTCCGGCTCTGGGTTTGGTTCCGCCACTATAGGCTCGGGCACTGCAGGAACATGTTGATGCCCTGATTGTTCGAGACTAGTGTCTAAGCTAGTCATCTCGCCATCGGGAGGGATATAGATGACGAGTCCCAGTCCCCCACTCCGTCAAAGGGAACATCAAAACCTCGGACGGGGCCAAACTCATCAAACTCATCCCGAAACATCCAAGCGGTATAGGTGTGAGCTTGCCAAAAGGGTTGCCCTATGTTTACCCAAACTACGGTCGTATGTTTGATCCAAGCCAAATTGTCGTCTACCGGATACTCTACAACTGAATGCTCGGTGTGCATTGGTATACCAAAACGCTGGAGCGGTAGTGACGGTGGAGGATTCATGGTTCAAGGCGAGGTTCTGAAATAATTTGGTTAAACAACTATGAGACAAATCTCAATAAGTTGACAGCCTAGACCCCACTTAAGCTACCACGTATCTCCAGACAAGTCTAAACACACAATCATTCAATATATACATATCACGCACACAAATGCACTTACCTAGGCTCGACCTGTACATTAGTCTCAAATACGCGAATTTCAAATCACATGCACATTCCAAGCTATTCTCATGCCCAAAAGCACATGTCGTACACACTACATTTCCGAACTCCACATTTCACACTCATTCATGCACTACCACACCATTTTCATTTTCAATCTCTTTCCCCGGCCCGCGTAAACACGCCTCAGGCCCCACATTCCTATCGCGACCCGCGTAAACACACCTCAAACCCGATCTCACTTTCCACTTGCCACATCACACATTCCTATCGCGACCCGTGTAAACACACCTCAAGCCCGATCTCACTTTTCACTTGCCACATCACACATTCCTATCGCGACCCGCATAAACACGCCTCAGGCCCGATCACATTCTCACTTGCCACATCGTACATCTCATTCTCATTCTCTTTCCACAGCATACGTAAACACGCCTCAGGCTTCACAATCGTATCACGACCCGCGTAAACACGCCTCAGGCCAGTTCTATTCCCCACGTAAACACGCCTCAGGAATTTAGTAATCACACGAACATGCCAACAGACCATATTTTATATGTACCCGGCGTAAACACGCCTCAGGGCTTTTTAGTGATCACATGCACATCGCACGCCTCAAATCTCACGCTTTCACAGACTCGGGCATTAAGTACATGAACTCAAACACACCCAGTTCAACCGTCACAATTCAGCCCACATACATACATACAACCATCATATAGCACGCTATTTTTCACCACAAAAACCATGGCACAACAATCACGGCGTTATACGGCAATTTCACGAAATTAATTGCTGAATCAAACTATCCATTCCACGCGCCAAACAGAATTTTCCAACATTCAAACCAATCATTCTTGGCCCTTATTTGGCCTCTAATTTTCCCCAAAATACCACAAATTCATCCCTAACGCCCCTCATCCAAATTAGCCCCTAAAACCAACTAAACCGTGTCTAAACAAGCCCGTTAATACCCAATATCCTAAATAGGGTTTAGATTGTAACTTACTTGAAATTTTCAAGGAAGCACAACCTATCCAAGGGCGATAAGGCGGCTAGAATGCGGCGGCTACAGTGGTCCGGCTGAACGGCGGTGATCAGCGACGAGGTGGCGGCTTGCTTGGCCGGCTAATCACGACCACGGGAGGGAGGGAGAGATCGGTCAAGAGGGAGAGAGAGATGGCGGCGTGAGGGTGGGAGTGTGGCTACGACTGCGGCAAGCAAGCCGGGCGCCGGACCGACGGGCGACGGGATTGATGGTGGCTGGCGGCGGGCAAGCGTGGCAAGGGGGAGAGGGGGCGGTCAGCCGATGGGGGAAGGGAGAGAGAGTGTATGTGCCGAGAGAGAGGGGAGAAATGAGAGGAAGAGAGCGAGAAAATGGTTTATATACTTCAATAATTGTCCCCATTTTTGCAAAATAGCCATCTTACCTCTCTCTCTACTTTCTAATCGACGGCCACAATTTGTTCTTATCTTGAGATCAACAGCCAAGATTGAATCTTTTCCAAAATATCCAAGGATAAAATGGAAATTTCACAAAAAGTCTAAGGGCAAAATTGTCCAAAAATTGTTATTTCTAAAGTGAGGGTGAAATGACCAAAATGTTCTTCCCCATTTACACTTGGCCTTAACAAAGTCCTAAGGGTAAAACGGTCATTTTTCATTTCTCGACGAAATTCGATTTTTCTGAAGGATTCAGACAATTCTAAGGCTGATCACGCTAATAATAACATCGTCCAAATGTTCTATCGTGTCTTTCTAAATTTCCAATGCCCAACTTGATCTTTAATTAATGACTAAATTTTAAATAACGTAACTTGAGCGTATCTTACACTAACGGGTGGTTTTTGGGGAAATTCGCATATTCAACCCATGACCGATACTAAATCAAAGCGCGTTTAACTTACTCGGATCTTGACGACCTCAGTTGTCATATAATCGCGAGAATCGATCGCTAGTTCCAACGGGCACGACCGTTTAGTATAGGTTTAGGGTCATTCGCCAATTCACCTCGTGGTCAAACGGAATCACCCACGATCCATTGGTATGACAGCGGCGAATCGACTCATAACTATCTTCAGATCAACCTACAGTGGCTCAAAATGTCACCTCGACAATTCTATGGTCGAAAGTCAGCTCACGATCGAGTTTCTTTGGTCTCTCGAATTTAAATCCCTAATTAGCCTTTCCCTAACAGTTAGTATCCCAGGAATGATTAGTTTCGGGCGAGATCTAACTACAAGTTCGTTCATAATATCATCCATTTCATAAATCCCAAGTGGATCAAATTTCAAAATGTCACAATCAGATACAAGGCGAGACTTGTGGCCAAGGGCTTTTCTCAAAAAAGAAGGGACCGACTACTCCGAGATATTTTCACCAATAGTAAAAATGACATCAATAAGAGTTTTGCTAAGTATAGTTACAGTGGCAAATCTTCATCTCAAGCAATTGGATGTGAAAACGGTGTTTTTGTACGAGGACCTAGATGAAGAGTTATATATGGTGCAATCTAAAGCTAATGAGGTCAAAGGTAAAAAGAACATGGTATGTCACTTGAAGAAAACCTTGTATGGCTCGAAACAAGCTCCACAACAATGATACTTAAAGTTTGATGATTTCATGGAAGAAAAAGGATCTACACACACTGTGAGGCTGATCATTGTGTTTATTTTCGCAAATATAGCGATGGCAATATCGTGTATCTCTCTTTATATATGGATGACATGCTGGTGACTAGTTCCAATATGAAGAGAATCATAGAAGTGAAGAACATGTTGGCATCACAATTTGCTATAAAAAACTTAGAAGAGGCCAGGAATATATTAGGCATGAAAATCATCAAAGACGGGAAAAATAAGAAATTATGGTTGTTGCAAGAAGCCTATGTGAAGAAGGTGTTAAAGAAATTTAATATGGACAAGGCAAAAGTGATTGCTGCTCCTCTAGCGAGTCACTTCAAATTTTCTAAGGATATGTGTGCAAGTACTCAGGCTTTGAAAAATGAGATGGCAACAATCCTATATGCATCAGCAGTGGGAAGTTTGATATATGCTATGGTGAGCACGAGACCAGACATGCACAGGCAGTGGAAATTGTGAGTCGATATTTGCAAAATTCGAGCAACGAACATTAGAATGCAGTAAAATAGATATTGAGATATCTAGCAAGTACATCAAATTACTATCTTTGTTATGGAGGGACATCTCTAGAGTTGTAGGGTTATGTGAATACATATCACTCGAGTGATCGAGATAGCGGTAAGAGTACCACTGGACATGTCTTTGCAGTTGCAGGTACAGCAGTGAATTCGATATCTCAATTACAGAAAGTAGTGGCTCTATTGACTATAGAAACAAAGTACGTAGCGACCACGAAAGCCTCCAAGGAAATCATGTGGTTATAAGATTACATAAAGGAGCTACATCGAAAGTAGCCAATGAACACACTGTGGAGTGATAGTCAAAGTGCAGTACACTTAGCAAAGAATGCAGCTTATCACTCAAGAACTAGACATATTAAGAAGCGTTATCATTTCATCATGTCGGCATTGAAAGATAATGAGTTAAAACTATAGAAGATTGATGGCGCATGTTTACTAAGGTAGTAGACAGAGAGAAACTAATTTTCTATACTACTACCATTGGTATTACTCTATGTTAATTGATGAGGAGTAACTAGAGAATTGATAAGAAGCATTATCATTTTCTATGCTACTACCATTGGTATTACTCTATGTTAATTGATGAGGAGTAACGCAGAGGCACAAGTTCCAGTTACTAGCTTTTGAAGTAGATGGATACAAAGTTGCTTGGTGCATTGGGTATATTTGTTTTCAAGTGGGAGATTGTTGGAGAATAAAGCCAAATATTATTATTAAGGGCTTTTTTGTCTTTTCTATTAATTTTGGTTTTAGGTTAAAAGCTATACCTTATTTATTAATTATTGATAGAAGCTAGCCATCAAGTGCTGAGAAGAAAATAAAGAGAAAAGAAGAGAGAGAAGAAAAAGTGAGTTTTTTTTCCTTTTACAAGTGTTCTCAATCTTTTTGTGCCCCGATCTTGAGAGAAGATCATCATTGTATTTTTACTTTATTTGAAATCTAGTGATTCGCAAACTGCCTCTCCGAGGGATCGTAGCCCACATTTGGATGAACTTTAATAACAAATTCTCTAGTGTGTTCTTTTGATTATGTTCTTTTTATGATTATATTATGCTAGTGAAGATCATTTGCTTGGATTATTTTTCTAGAATCGGTATTTCATTCCCAATAACGAGAGATAGCGAGGCTGAGGTGCAAGCTGGAGGTGTATGGAGCTAGGTTGGAGGAAGAGAAGACGGTGACTAGCGAGAAGGAGAGAGCGAAGAGGAAGAGAGTGAGCCATAGTGGGTTGGAGTTGAACCCATTTAGAGTACGTTTGGTTCAGTATTTTGAAAGCTCCTTAGAGCTCCAAAGCCCCTTAAGAAAAATTTGGAGTGTTTTGCAATCATTCTCAAAGGGTTTTGGGATGAAAGCTAGTATTTGGGAAGACTGAAAGCTCAAGATAGGTCCCTACCAGCTTTGAGCTTAGGCTTATTTATTTTAAGTTATAAATTTTAAAATCCATTAAGGGTGGGCTTTTCAAATTTGAAGTGATTAATATATTTCCCGTTTCAAAAAAAAGTTAGGTCATATATAATATCCATTTTGATAGGTCTAGTTGCGAGCAACCATACCTGGAGTGAGTTTTACAAACGTAATACCTTATACAAAGGTTACCTATAGAGTTTTGAAGTGTGAAAACTACAAACAACTTATGATTCAAAATATAAAAGTTTTTGACAAAATCAAAACGTTCAGCCGAGACATAAAACAAAATGGACACAAACACAAAACATGATGGGAATATAATTCAAATAAAGTTCACGTACGGACCGTTACAAGGCGAATACGTTCACGTACGGCTTGTTAGAAGGCTTATAAGGCGAATACGTTCACGTACGGACCGTTACATCCAATTTATTCCGCACACAATTCAAATAAGTTCACGTGGTTATACTTCTACATTGACCCTGACAAAAGTGGTTCGAGCCCAGAATACTTCCAAGCTAACATTCCTAATTCCCTCTAGGCAACTCCCTCTCGTCCAAACATTCATCTGAAAAAAAAAAAAAAAACTGGGGTCGGGTGAGTATAAATCATACTCAGTAAGTAAGTGACTTCGCGGAATCTAAAAGATGGGAATCGGAGTGACACCCGACTTAGACCCGAGAGAAATCCGAACAACATCCAACACCCAAGATACATTAACACAACGTGTAGAATACACACACATAGATAACATGCACGATACAACATATTCATAATATAATTCATCTTTCACTCATCATCGTCATCATGACTCAAGGTCCTAAGGGCGGCTCCCGCAAGACTCGTGTCGACATGTAGTCCTTTGTCCTTGAGAAGTACATATCAATAGTACAAGATCCTAGAGATAGCTCCCAGTACTCGTGTCACCGTATAGAACTTAATCATTGACCAATTCATATCAATAGTAAAAGGTTCTGGAGGTGGCTCCTATGAAACTCTCGTCATCATGTAGCAGTTAGTCCTTGAGAAGCACATATCAATTGTATAAGATTCTCAAACCCAATTCGATTTCACAAACCAAGTTCATAAATCCGTCGGTGTAACCTATCGCAACTCGTTTTATATGCCATTTCTTATACCATTCACAAGTATTCAGATCAAATTATTTCAAATGATCAAAATCAATTCGAACTATTTCGAATACCATAAAGCGTAGCAAACGCCCGATCCAGTTTTTATGCAATCAATATGCTCTATAGTCCTTACTACTTTTGAAATATGAGTTTTTAAATTCAAATGAGAGATAAGTACCACTTACTTGGAATGCAAAACCAAAAACTCAAATTGAAAGCTATGCTATCCGAAAAGCTTCAAATCCTATCAACAAAGCATTACGTCAAACTTACACGCGAACTAACCTTGACTCTAGGCGACCTATCGTCCATTACGGGAACAGCCACTTTGCTAAAACAAATAGCAGAAACCTCCACTCACGCGACGAACTTTGTCGCGTCATATCTATCTCTATCGAACTCAGATTCAAGCTAATTTATGTCAATAAAAAGCTCTTTCGAAGTACTAAAGGATCCTAAGCTTCTCCGACCTAAAAGCTAGCTAGCCATAGACGAAATTTAGAATGGAAAGCTGCTATTTGAATTACTATACAACAGTTTTCAGAGAAATTTCAAAAATCGGTATCATTCAAATGGGAAGTCCAAATCGTAATCCGTAAGTTCCTAAAGGTGAGGGACCTAATTATCACCATTGAACGGCTCATTCTCAGCCGGAGCTTCACTGACGAAGCCAACGCAGCTAAGGCAACAATTTTGACTCCTAAAACAAAACCCAACTTGCAAGGGGGAAAAACAACTAGGAACTCAATCACATGCAAAAGGCGTATTCCGGCATCAATAGATGTTTCTCGACCAACCACCGTGATTTCCTTCTCTTAATCCTATCGGTGTCCTCCGAGCCCCCTCCTCCGAGCCCCCTCTCTCTTGTTCTTTTCTTGTTCTTTCCCCTTTCACGACTTCACTGCACGGATGAGGAGCTAATTTTGTTACTCTTATATTCAAGTAGATGGGCTTAAGTGGCAAACTTGGGCTTGAGCCTTTATCCTTTTTATATAAGTTTGTCAGGGGGAAGATCATTACATCCGAAAGCATAGCACTTGGGAGCAATTCATGACATGCTTAACAAGAGAATAGAAGCTTAGGTAAACTCTTGTGGACCAGCAAGAGCAGTGCAACAGTGATTTTCAACAATAGATAGATGGTTAAATCCTATTACATATATGCTCAGTGTCTTCGAGGCTCCGATCCCAGGAAGTTGCCAACACGTCTCTTTGTCGAATCCATCCGGTTCTGAAGTGCCTTGTGCCTGAACCAAACCAGGATCGGGAGCAACAGCACCGCAATCAACAGCATCTCATAAAATGCCCAAATCAGAGTCCCTGCAAACCAGTTGGCCTTCGGGAATTCAACTATGATGGAGATGAAGTAAGTCAGGCCGAGAAGGAGTACGGACAAGTAAACAATGAAGGTGTCCGGCAGTAACCCCATCGCTGTGGCCCAGATAGTGCCGATGGAAGTGAAAAAGGCTAAACTGTTGAGCACTGTGAAGAAGTAGACCTTGGGGCCACCCAAGATCATGTTTCCCGCCACATGTGGTTTCTGAACGATGCTTGTGGAGTTGGCGAGGGGATCAGAGTCGTCTTGCCAATAACCTCCAGGAGGGCTAAGCGCGGCCTGGTAAGTGCCTGTCGCAATTAAAGTGGCCACCACTAGGATCACATTGCGAGTCTGTTCATCCCGGATTCCGAAGTACCTACTGCACTTCTCAAAGAGAGTTACTTTCCCGCTCAAAAACTGTGATAGGGTGAGCGAAGTCCTCGCAGTTCCTAACATGTCCCTGATTTCTCTGTCACAGTGGCCCTCCTGCAAGATGTCCAGGGCCGTCTTGCCGTGGAAGTTCTTGGCATTCATCTTCACAAGGCGGTCCGTGTACATGTAACCCCAGAAGGGACGGTTTTTAAAAAAGACAGAACGGTCCTCGGTAAGCAACTTGACGACCTACAAGGCGTACGAAAAGCAACATACTGAAAAACTATAACATGTTAAGAAGAAATCCATCTATTGTTGTCTGATATAAAGAAAAATTTAATACCCTAGACTCTTCATGGGTCAGTTTTTTGGGTAGTTGCTGATTTGTTTCATCCCGATACACAAGTGGTTTTAGCAAAAACTATGGGAGCAAACCTCAGGCTGATTTGTGGATACTGCAATATGCAAGACCGTGTTGCCATCCTCATCCTTCCAGTCCAAGACCTCTGTCAGATACACTCGCTTCATCCATCCAAGTAGAACTCTGAATGCTTTGATATTGTGGTTCTTCACGGCAATGTGAACCGCGGTCTGACACCGGCTTGTTATGTCCTCGATGGACAGCCTGCAAGCACAAAGGAAGTCAGCCAGGAGCTCCAGCTCCTCATCTCCTTCTCTTCCGGCAATGTAATGCAAAGGAGTGATCCTCCTTCTCCCTTTGACGCGGATCAACTCAGGGTCAATGGTCACTAGAGCTCTTGCGGTCTGAAAATGCTCATGCAGCAAAGCCAGGTGCATCGGACTGAACCCCTCTGGGTTCAGCTTTCTAGCAAATGAGGGCCTTAAAGTGGCCAGTTCCATGGCCACTTGGGTTTTGCCAGTGGCCGCAGCTACGTGTAAAGGAGTATTGGGGAACGTCTCCTCAGTCGGGCACTCCAAAAGTTTCGGATTTTCAGCGAGTAAGGTATGCAGCACATCAACATCGTCGTTCACTATTGCTTCTTGAAGCCTCTTGGCCATCTGTGTTTTAATCTCTAGCTGATAGACAAGGATGATCAAACATATAGATTTGCAACTTTTTTTTTTGGTCTGAAACATAAAGATTTGCAACATAGGGAAGCAGGTTTGTGAGTAAATGGAAAGTTTAGCATCTTTGCTTTACGATTTAGGTGCGAAATATACTAAAATGGCACTCGAAGGAAAGCACTCGAAGGAAGCCATGGTTCAAACCTCAACTCATTGAAAATACAAACCAGTACATTATAGTCTCTCCTCTTCTAAACATTCCATCTGCTGTAGTCTCTTTCCTTTTTCGCTTTTTCTGGCCGAAGGCAAGAATAAGATCACAAAGAGTGATAGAGAGGACCAAACACTTTAGTCATGAGAATGGACAAATCATGTAAGCGAACAGTGACAGATAAACCTTCTGAATTTTCTCTTGATCATCATACCATGATCAAGAGAGGTTAGCATCAAGACTAACGGTATATAGGAAGTCCTGGATTTTCACGTTTTTTCTTCTTTTTTCCTTTTCTTGTCTGTAAATTAAAGAATGTTAGTATCAGAAATTGCATTGCTATCTACCACTTGAAACTTTCTTTTTTGACCTTCTGATATTGGGAAGATGATGGTTGTTTCTTAACTTTTAACTGTCCAAATGAACTTATGCATCTTCCATAAGCATCAGGCAGATGACAAATTTTTTACCAGACGCTAAGAATTACCAAACCATATGCGTGAACATGTTTTGAAATGGTCACGATCCTAGAGGTTCAATAATTCTATACACAATGCCTCAAACCTAAAATTACACTCGTCTAAACTAGAAAAACTGTAACCAAGCATCAGCATTTTGGGGTGGGTCTCTACTTATTGATAGATGCAGCTCGTTCGCACTCTGAAGTCCAGGCATACAAGCCAAACATATCTGTTCTAGCCTCTGCATCACCAAACAGTTCGCTGCAGAAAATCAAGCAGATCACTTCTCCAAACTCCTTTACACGTCGCCATATCAGCAGGCCAAGTTCGTTTCGCAGAGGAAGTGGCTCCTTTGGAGCCATCTTTCTTTTTAATGCTTAATCAAAGAAGGGTGGTCATTACACCAAATGGTCAAGTAGAGATGATGAAAGACTTCTTAGCCAATCGATGCGAAGCTCAGCCTTCAAAAGGGCCAAGCAAAGAGAACGCCGCTCTATTGCACGGCCATTCTGGGATACCGATGTTATCAAACTAATGCTCAAGCACTGTCTGCAATTGCCAATGGCCGAGCCAGCCACTGTGGGAAAAAAAAGAAAAAAATTAAAATAAAATTCCAAAAAAATAAAATATTGTTAAAAATTGTCCACGTTAGCCGGCTGGTATCCATGTCAATGCCGGCCAGCCAAAATTGGCTGAGTGAATGTAATTGGCACAAATACAAAAGATTTAGTATTGAGTTAGCAAAAAAAAGTTTATGATTAAATTAACACAATCGCAATAGGTTTAGAACTTTTTTGGTAATTTTCCCTCTTTCAAGACACCCTCTAATTGAGCCCGCTTGAAGGCCCTACAGGTTCAGGCAAAATCCTCCTCTGTTACTTGGTCCTGATGACGTTGCTGGCATTGTACGTTCGCATCATCGGCTTATACCCATGTGGAGGCTTCGATAGGATCAATTCCAAATGTTCTCTATATGAGAGTTTCCAGCGTCATGGGGTTCTTCATCTGTTTCACCGGGGAGGATTAACCTCTAAAGGGGATCTGTTCTATGACGTTATTCCATGGTGAAGGAAGCCCGAAGATCTTACAGAAAGGCCAAAGAACTGAAGACAAAGTAAGGGCAGTTTTTTACTGTAGGAGTACGTGCATTTGGTAGTAGCTATAGCGGTATATCTACGACCAGGAGATTCTCCGGTTCCGAATACATTCTTATATGCTGTGTATGTAACGTATACATTTCTGAACGGTTAACTAGTCATGAAGTTTCGTGAGATTCCGATGACTATGTATTAGGTGTTTGACACAGAGTCTTAACGCATTTCTCGGACCTTGAAGTGCACCGTCAAGCGCTGATATGAGTTTTACTGTGATTTACAAATTTTGGCCCCTGCCTATGGCTGTGGACAGGAAAGAGATTAGGAGCAGAATTAGCTCACGAGAAAATCATCGGGAACGTCTTTAGGTTCCACGCACATCTGCATGCATTAAGCACTACTTTGAGCTTTATCCTTTTTACGTTTCATCATGTTGATATGTTGTTTCAAGGAGATCTTAAAACCGGTTATTTGAGTGAAAAACATGTGTTTATACCACCAAAAATACAGAGTTATCATTACAAGTTACCTCACTAGCATCATCTTCATTGGCTTCCTCTTCTTTTCGTCAATTGGCATGATTTGCCATACTGAAAAGCGAAATTGATGCGCCAAGGGTGACAAAAAACAAAAATAGTCGCAACAGAACTCTGCAAGTGACCATCTCTTCTGCATCAAGAGCTATATTACATCCTGTGCGTCATCCTATACAAATTGAAAAAGAAAAAGACAATCGACCTATACTCACGTCAAGAGGATTCCAAGTTCAAAAGCTGAAGCCAAGAAGAGAATCCACAAACCCCATTCACAAACTTCCTTAGTTAGCCACGGAAGTGACCTGTTTTGGCTTTGGCCCAATGGCACGCCTAAATAAACCCTAGAGACTAAAGCCTAACACCTGACAAAATGATTATCAGGGTTGAAGAGCATTCGGGTATCCTGAACTACTACTAGTACTTGCCTGTTGGGAGCCAAAACTCAGTGCCGGGTGAAGGAGCTCTGCTTGAGCAAAGGAGCCATTAGATGGCACATCGACCAGAAGATCCTGATCATTACTTTCATCTATGACTGGGAAAGAATCCAGCATTAGAGTGCTATTATCAGGAGGCAAGGCAAAGAGGCTTCTTGGACTGAAGCAATAGCCATCATTGTCCAAGAGGTCCTTGTTTTCACAGCTACCCTTCCAAGCCGCCCTTTTTGGACTCTTCATCATTACCTTTGCTTCTGAAAGATACAATGCATGAGATTATTAAATGTTTTTCCAGACCATAAGATAGTCATAAGATTCCCTATAGCATGTTCGTTTGATATTCTTAGAGCATGGAGAAAGTTCAATTTCGCCATAACAGGATTTTTTTCAATTATGAATATGTTTGAAAGCAATCCAATTACCAGACATAATCCCTCCTACCTTTCAATGAAAGAAAGGAGGAAAACCTGAAAGCAAGATTTAGCAATGAGCAATTTATGCCTTCAAAAACTTTTGGTATCGTGTGTTGGGACAGCAAAAGTAAGATTGCATGCTATGATCAGTAGGGTACTTCTTTGACTTTTAAAAGCTCTTATCTGGTTTGTCTTGTTTCCATCCTAAAATCCATAGACATCAAATGATTCGGCATTAAGTGCACTGTGACCCACAGATGAGTTAACAAGAGATCAATTCTTTCCACAATCCATGAACAAAATGCATGAGGATTCACCTGGGAAGTTCTGACTTTGGATGTCACGAACTCTCTTGCCGGTCATTAAATTTCTAGCAAGAGTGGTGTGAGATCTGCCAACACTAGACTCTCCAGAGGTATGTTTACAATCCTGCATCCAATGATCAGCTTCTAAGCAAAGGAGCAGCGGATTGTCAATGCTCATAGGTAATAAGATCCATGCTAATCTTTTTACGTACCTGGAGCTGCTGGTGGCACTCCACCCATTTGCATTTCAACAAACTAGAAAGTGCAAGCCTTCTCAGAGTCTTATAGTCTTCGGCTTTTACACCCAAAGAGGAGCCATCAAAGACCCCTTCAGAGAGAAGCTTCTGGAAGGAAGATAAGTTCTCCTTGAAGATAGGACTATCAAACAAGTGCTCAAGGCTGCACCGAAGAAATTTCTATGTCAAGGCATTAAATAATGTCCCAAAAATTTAAGCAGCTCGTTTAAGAGTATCAAACTAATGATAACAATTTTATCCAGGCATTTGCACAGGGAAGCATATAAGCAAGCGGATGTCATAAACCATAGTCACTGCCTGCCTCATGGATAGCACAACTAATCTAATCCATTTTTACCAGTCATCTCGTGAGAAATATGTTTTGCTAAGTCCATCATTGAACCACATGAAGAAATGGGTGACAAGAAGAATAACCTGTCAGGAAGTTGGCTGGTATCAACAGAAGGTAGGTACTTTAGAAGTTGCCGTCGCTCATCGTCGTTCAAGTGTCTTGCGAACTCCTCAAAGTTTAGCACTTCCTACACAAATCGTAAGAAATAAAAAGAAAGTGAGAGGCTGTTACCATATTGAGCAGACCAATGCTGGACAGGGGGGAAAAACAAATGTCTGGGAATCAGGATAACTTGAGCTAAGAGTCAATCTTGTAAATCGCGTATGGAGTTGACATGAATCATTGAATCCAAAAGCATGTAGAGCTAGAAAAAGAAATTCGGTTGTATCCATGAAGTTTCCCAGTAATATTATATTTTCATCCTCTAGGTTGCTCTATTTGCAAAAATACGCTAAATGAATACATGCACGAATTTGGAATGCATATGAAACACGTGACAACCAAAACATGTCCCAATGAATGAACAATCATTGATCAAGAAGAAGCAAATCTTAAACTTAGGATGCTCATCAATATAATCGCAATAGGTACCTAAGCAATATCAAGTTGTTCAATGTTCACTTCTATGGAAAGATTAAAGGAAGTAAGTCAACTTACTTTCAAATCTATGTAACTTAGTGGCGAATTATGACTTCCTAGACCCTGCAGTTTCTCATGCTGAGATATGTCCCTGTAATTACCGATTAGAGAGATATTAGAGAAGGGCCATACTGACCATCTGTCTTGCACTAGAAGAGCAAAGTTCTACTGCAAAAAGCAGCAACTTTTTGTTTCCGCCAATAGATATAAACCATCTTTTAACAAAATGCACGTTCTTCATAGAAAGGAAGCACTGATCTATTACAAAATGGTCCCAGTTGAACTTGCCATCGAACTATGCTTAGCCCTCTCTCTAAATGGGGATGCCTGTAGCCTCAATATTCAGATCTTTAATTGAGATATCACGAATTTTTATCTATCAATATTCAGTGCAATTTCACAACTACCAAGAAGAGTTACCTTCTAAGATGTTCAACTCTCATTCCTTGTCCACTAGAGCTTTTACTCTTCTCCATTCCAGGTTTTGCACTTGGAAAACTCACTGTTCTTGCATTGTTATATAGAGGGATAGACATAGGACGAGAATAGGCCTCGCTTGTCTTATAATGTTTGCGATCGACTGAGAGAGAGCTTGCTTCAGATTCCTCATCTCGAGCTATTGCACTTGGATGTCTGATGAGAACAGTTCCATGTCCTATCTCAACAGACCCCATTGGCATTTCACTCTCTAAAAGCAAATCCTCTTCCGAGGAACCAGACAAGCATGAAGACTGTTGTTCGTGTAATATAGTGTGCAAGTCTCTTGTAAGTTTCTCAACTGGAGAAGGTTTTGGACGATTCACGCACGTCCTCTTCCGGGAAGGCACCATCGAGTCCCACACAACTGATTGAGCTGGACCTGTCAAAGCAACAAAGGGAGAGGAAAGAATCAGCAACAAAGAAGGAGTAACATTACCATATACAATTAGCACTAGGGAGCTACCCACGTATTCTCTACCAATATGAAGGCAGTTCCCCATCATTTTTTTTTTTTTTTTGGTAAGGAAGTTCCCCATCATATTTGTCACTGATAAAAAGAAAATGCACTCATGACAAACGAGGTAATCTGCAAAATTGTAGTAGAGAATACAGCCACCCTTCTTACGAGGAAAAACAACTCTGATTTGTGTAAGCACTCAACAATTTTCTTAAATTATTGAAAATCAAATGTACGAACAGATTTAGGTACAGTAGTCTATCTGTTTTCATTTTCCCACTTCATTATCTATCTTGTATCTTTCAATTATAAAAGAATAGTATTTGCTATTTCTCACTTATTATATTGGGCAACATTTCTTTACTCTACCTCCCCAGTACAGGACTACGAAACTCCCTTGCCAATGACTCATTTGGACCACATGCCATAACCAGAAGTGCCGTCTTGTCCATCTCTGCTTGATTCTTCAGAAGAATGAAGAAAAAGTTCTCTTTTTTTTGAAGTACTAGAAAAACATACTTCAATAAATAGGCAATCGATGTCCAACCTGTCAAATCACTAACATCTGCACTGCCAAACTGTGCATCAGAGTTGGATATAGCTGAGCCAGAGCTGGATCTATTACTTGTATCTTCATCTATAAACTTTTGGAAGCCTTGATTATAATCAGACACAATCCCTCCAAAAACCATATCGTCTGTAATCTGCTTTCTCTTGGGAACCTTTACTTCCTTGTTCTTGTTTATGTTTATGGATATGTTCTTCCCTCTGCCATATCTATGATCATCATAATCGCCAGGTTCTGCCCGTGCATGCAAAGGGGTATAATTAGCCAGCGTTCCCTTTGTCCTCCATCGAGACCCACATGCATTGCACAGCACTGGCTTCTCGGGAGGGCCATTGCGCCAAAGAGGGGTGCCTGATGCAATGTTCAAGAATTAGCATCCACAAGCAAAAGACATACAGATGGAAATTATGACTAAATCAATTGTAGTAGAAAACAGAGAGAAAAGAAGTGCTAAGAGTGGTAACCTCGGTTGTCATGAGTCCACTAGAACTGTCATGTGCTCAGTGTTGGGTTAGTGAAAGCTCCAAAGAGATAAAATCCTAATTTCAAGCTTACTACTATGGAAAAGAAAGAAGTAAATTTGACATAGCATCATGTCAACAGTTCAGCAGATTGCACTTCAACAGTAGTTAAGAGATATGTCTCAATTAGCATCAAATTCTTCATTTATGTGTCTTGTTTAGCACCTGAAGTCAAGTAAATATAGCTGATGATATCAGCATGACAAATACCAGAGAAACCACACACTGCATTTGATAATCCAGATGAAACATGCGGTTTCATGTCAAATGAACTTCTTATGGCATAAGTATCATCATATATCAAATGACTTTCGTGTCAAGCACAGTGTGTGATAGACCTAAAATGAATGACATAGCTCTTGAGGACTCCGCAGAAAAGGATAATTTTGAAGGTTCAACAATGAGAAAGCAATTCCTGAAATCTCATCATGGTCAGAACTTCAAAGTGCCAACAAGAGATACATAGGATTGAGAAGGACACGGGTCTTTGCATGCTTGCCAGTGCTACTGAGAGTAGAAAAATGGATTGCAGACCAGGCAATATCTAACTTTAATGATCTGTTCAATATGCAAAGGAAGTACTCAAGTGCCTTAATACGGATGAAAATAATTTTCATCAAAATATTAAGTCTGAACGAGCGTTAAGGAGGTAGCATCAACTGGTTCTTGATGGTCAGAGCATTGCACACAATCAAACTGCAGACTGAGAGCCAAAATCCTGCCCCATCAGTGCAGCATCTGAAGCAATTTGAAATCACCGAGGTTAATTGGTTGCAGTACGTTTGCAGTCTAGTTTTGGAACGGTATGACTTGGTGACCAATAATTGGAGAATGTGGCTCATTATACAGAAGTTTTGCAAAGTGTTACCAAACACAAAGAGGAAGCTGTGAAACAAAGCTGCCCCTTTAGCATATTTTTTCCCAATTGAATCATTGAGGTCAGTCGACATTGTCGACTGCATGGATTCAACACAAATTCACAGGATTGGGGAAGCTACAAATCAACAAGAACGAGGCAACAGCCCATCACTCAACAAGACTCCAGACTCCATTTGCAGTGGTGACATTAGCAACAAGCCAGAGTCAAAAGGCACGCTCCAGTCAGTCACAGTGCAGAGGGAAGTGCAAGATTCAAGGGATGGATGAGAAGACCCAAAAAGGCCATTGGATTCATTCGGAATTTCCAACTCAACCCAGTTCAGAATCAAAAAAATCCACCTCGGACTCCCAACCCAAATACAGACACCATAACACATACTGTAGCAGTTCGTTTTTGCAATTTTCATGCAATCTATTTCTTCCTCTCTTTGATGGAATTATGTTAGAACTATATATCTAATCCAAGGTCAGCAAAAATTTCAATATTTATTGAAGGAAGCAAAAAGAAAAGGGACTAGAACCCACTCAATCATTTCTGGAATTATAAGCACAAAACTAAAAGAATTATTGGAGAAACAAAAACTCACTGGTAACTCCACAATGGTAGCAAGGCCCTTGCTTGCCCATGTTCTTTTTTTTTTCCCACAAGTGCCAAAAAAACGGTTCAAGCAAAAATTGAGAGAGAGGAAATTAAGATGGGTAGGCAAAATTTATTCAGAAAAGATTCGAAAAGGTTCCAAATTTGTGAAAAAAAATATATGCATAAATGATTTTGTTCAAGCCTTTGATGACAGAGATGCTACTGGGCACAGCAAGCGTCGCTACAAGAAACCCAGAAGAGCTTCTGCAGAGGAGAGCAGAACTCACAAGCCCAGAAGAGTTTTTATGTCTTTTAGTCCAATGGAAATCAGAAGATTAGCGAAAAAGAGAGAAAAAATCAACAAGAAACTAGAGAGATTGAGAAGGGTAATTTAGCTCTGAGTCTGTACAATCCAATGGAAGAGAAAACACCATTAGGACTTAGGAGGAATCTAATTAATGGGCCTGAGGAAAAAGGGGAAGGTTGCAATGAAGGAAGGAAGGAGGAAGAGGAAGTGTTTCTCCTGTGTACATGAATGTGACCTCTTTGTTGTGGTGCTGTATATGAAGCAAAAGAGAAGAGAGAAAGGAAAAAGAAAAGAAAAAAAAAAGAGAGAGAGAAGAAGAAGTGTTCAGCTTCCCTCTGCTTTTTAATTTAATCTTTTCTTCTTCCTTTTTGATGTCACTGAATAGATTTTTAGCTGCCCTTTTATTCTATGGAAAAACTTTTAAAAAAATAACATTAAAATAAAATAAAATAAAATAATTAGTATTTAATTGAACCCGCAATGGGGGTTAGGGAGAGAAGAATATTATCGCACATATCCTGTTGACTATAGACTTTTCTTGTGATTTTTTTTTTATCAACACACCAAGAATTTACAAATCCCCCCCCCCTTTTTTTTGGCTGATCTTGGATTTCTTGAAAAATAAAAAAGAGACAAACTTATTATGGGGTGAAGAAAGGGAAAGCCACCGGGCAGACAACAACCAAAGAAGAGGAGGAAGAAACAAGGACAGTTAGTTTGGATTCTTCCTTAAATCCCCCAAAAATCCTATTTGTTTTATTTCCTTAAAAATAAAGAAAATCCTCCCTCCCCTTCCCCCTTCTCTAAGCTTTCTTGCAATTTATTACAGTTTCCTTACGTGTAGGTGAGCGTGATGACACGATGTTGATGAAATTAATTCACTTTGCCATGGCTGGTCTTTCGGAGGAGCCAGCCCGCCCAATGTCGCCATCCCATGACCACATGTCGCCTCCGGGTCACGAAGGCCCAATCGGGGACCGGTTCCGACTGTGATTTTCGAGAAAGTTAATCACCCCACTAATTAAACCTTGATTAGGACCCAAGATGGGATTAGGGAGAAATAAAGGGGTGATCGAGGGGGACTGTGGGTTTTGGGTTGGGGGGGGCTGTGATTTTGGAAACTACATAAAACCCAAAAGGCTTTAATTTTTCGGCAAAATGGTGAATGATATCCACGGGGTAAACCCAATATTGAATTTAATTTTTCAACTTTTAATTTATTGCAAATGATTCTTGAACTTTTTGCCCAATATCTGAATGTAATCTTTAAATTTAATTATTCAATATTATTTTTAGATTTTTTATACATATTTAATTAATTTCTTAATTATATAAAAATACTTAAAAATTTAAAAATTATATTGAGTGTTAGACCAAAGTTCGGGGCTCATTCGGGAAATTATCCTTTTGATCTTATGAATTTCAATGGGATGTTATCGGATGTCATCACAAAACATAGTGCGCATCCCTTGACTTTGACTCTTATCAGGTGTCACGTGCCCTCCTCTTGAGGCTGCCCACCTTGCGAATGGACCTTTTTTTTTCTTTTTGGGTTCCGGCAATTTTTCCAATTGGTCCATGTCTTTTCCTTTTTTTTTTTTGGTCGAAATTGGTCCATGTCTTGGAAAACAATTTTTTTTTTTTACTAAGGAGGTCAAACACGGGGTAATGTTCAATTTCGGGCCATTTCATGTTCGACATTTGGGTTCCTGGTTTCACCAGAAGATCATTGACCCTCCACACACACAAAAAAAAAAACCCACCAGCTCACACGTTGATGAAAGCACGTTAAAGAGTGTTTGGACGGCTACGGAACCTTCACCAATCTCTCATTTAATCCCTAAAGTCATGCCAGAGAACATGGGTTTAATTATTAAACAAAACCCAAATCACTTTTGTTATGCACATTCATAAAAATAAAAATAAAAAAACGGGAAGCGTACAAAATTGAGTGGTTTGGATCCCTTCCCTTGATTGATTGAACGCCCATCGTCTGATCCAATTACTGTTCGTTGACTTCTTTTCCCGTGCAATTTACGTAAATCTCTAATTCAGAAGAGACAAAGATCATGCGAATCGAATACTATTAATTTTTAAAATGATCCTATAAAATGAAGGGTGAAATCGGGAGGATTTAGAATGGTCGAGATTGGTCCAGCCATGCCTCTTCGACGGTCAGCACGCCCCCTTGCATGAAAATTATTTTAAAGATTTTTTTTCTTTAACTTATTTTAGTATATAGCATATTAAATCGTTCCTTCGAATTATAGAATATAATTGAAGAACAGCTGGGCCCCATTCGTATTCTTAATCGCTGTTCCTCCATTAGGACGGTCCTTGTTGCGTTCTCTTTCCTGTCTTGTCTTTTCTTTTTCTTTTTTTAATTTCATGTCTTTTTTTCACTTGGGAAGGTATATATGCTGGCTGACTTTTTCGTAAAATCAGCTCCTTATGTAAGTGAAAATCAGGGTATAGAGCCCACAACATTTCGTGATTAAACAAGTCATCAACATAAGCTGTAATTATATACCTAAGTTAGCCCAAAACAAAAGACCTTAATCTATTGGATTTTCAAGCAAATTGTTCTGAACGTAATATAATCAAAGGAAAATGATGCAATCAATCCATGAGTTTTAGCCCAGTGTGCAATGTAGTCTTTGAAATTTTAAGTTATTCAATATAATTCATGAACTTTAACCCAATATGCAATATGGTCCCTAAACTTTTAATGTATTTAATATTATCTCTAGACTTTTGGTACATGTTCAATGTACTTCTTGAACTATATGAAAATGTACATTGAACATGTACCAAAAGTTCAATGACAATATTGAACAAATTAAAAATGCAGGGATCACATTAAACATTGAGTTAAAGTTCATGGACTATATTGAACAAATTAAAAATTTATAGACCACATTGTATATTGGATCAAAGTTTGGAAACTTGTTATGTCATTGTCCCTATAATCAAACAAAGCATTTAATAGCATAATTTGTTTTCTGGTATTCTATGTATATTAAAGTTGGGTGGGGAGTACATTAGAGCGAGGTGGTCACTTTGAGGAATTTCCACAAATTTCATTTTCTTTTTTAATAATGAATATCGGAGTTGGTGACTTAGGGGCGGCCATGAGTGGTAATATTTTATTTGAATACTTTTTAACTTGGTCAAAATAATGACACTCACTATTTTTTCCTTTCTCTTTTTTTGTATTAGATTTTATTTTCTTTGCCATCTCTGTATTAGGGTTAATGAGTATCTAAGACTTTTTGTTTTTCAAATTATCGTTAATAATATTACAAAATTGAATCTTCTATATTTCTTTTTTCTTTTTTGTCAGTTTGAAATGTAAAATTAAAAGTCCTTACCAAAAAAATGTTAAATTAAAAGTTTAATTCTGCATTTGATGATTCAGCTAAAATTCTTCAAAGTTAATATGTCCATGAATATTGTCGTACCTAAACTATCAAGAGTTGAAAGTAATGGTTTGCTTTCGCAAATAAACTTGAAATGGCTTTCAACTCTCGAGTCTTGTGAAGTTTGCGTATCACCTTATCATCGATTTAATTCAAGTACATGTAAAATATACATGTAACATCTAATTATGAATATATATACTATTTTGTCATTTAGAAGAATATTTCATATGAAAAATTGAATTTTCTGCTAGCAAGTTTGAAATTAAAAAAAAAGGGTTGATAAATCACTTATTTGCTCAATGGAAAATAAACTGACTCTTACAATATTTTCAACCTTTTAAAAAGCAATATTTTTAATGAAGCTCATAATCAGTGAAAGTATTCTATAAAAATTAATATGCTGATTTTTCTGGACAACACTAATGGATCTTAAAAGGAAACTTCCGTCAATTAAGAAAATCTAATTCTTTCAAACGTGAAATGATATAAGTAAGTTAGATTTGTTAATGTGACCCAAACAATTCCATCTTTAATTGCTTTCTATCAGCCCAGTTTTCAACTACTTTAGAATGATATGATATTGAGTGAGAATAACTAATATTGACTTTAACCCAAAGTAATAGACTTCTTAATTATTTATCCTTCGTACATTTTATCTATCTTTTGAGATATGATTTATAATTTTATTTATATTACAAGATTTTGTGCATCGCACTGATTCGATTCTAGTACAAGGATGATGTGGCTTTTTAAAAAAAAATTTAATGCCTTCTTACTTTTTCTTTCTTATGTTCTCGTTTTAGTAGAGAGTTGATAGGTGAATTCTTTTTATCATTTCATCTTTTCTTTTTGGTATTAGAGATGGTAGGTGATTTTTAAGGCTACATTTCGTTCAAACACCTGGATCAATAGCGAAAAATAAAATGTTGCTATTGTTCTCTTTTCTGTCAATTTCAAAGCTATAGTTAAAAGTTTGATTTTACATTTGACCATTCAAGAAAAAATGCTTCAGAAGTGAACGTCACAGCACCCCAAACACCAAGTGTTGGAAGTAATTATTTGCTGTTTCAAATAAACTTGTAAATGATTAATGGTTGGCACTCTTGATTCTCGAGTCATAATGCTAAATATGTTTGACATCTTAGAATTGATTTAATTTAGCCAAATATGATAAATATATAAATGCGCAGCATTTAATTTCAACATGCAAAAGCGATTTTCTTTAATCAACATTGTCTCACTTGATAGAAAAGAAACTCTCTCACGATGAATATTGTGGTCGATCTAACTAGTGAAGAGCCAATGCGCTTTATTTCGACAACTTTAAAACGTAGTTTTATTGTAACTCTCATTGACGCTCAGAGTCAATGAAATTATCGACCATAGAATTAATATGTCGATTTCTATAAACATTCCTAATCACATATAATGAGATATTTATGACTATTTTTTTAATTTTTTTGACACACTTATATGTATAATCTATTGTTGACATCTAACTATTGGATCCTCGGGTAATGATGAGATTATTTTAAATATTTTAGAGGGAAAAATTGATCAATTTAGTGTATCTAATTTTTTTCAAGTGTAGAACGATTCAAGTAAGTTACATGTGTTCATGTGATCCAAATGATTCCACTTTTTAATTGCCTAATTCCCTTTAATGGCTTTAGAGTTATATAATATTCAATCAAAATAATTAATATTGACTTTAACTAGAAAAAACAGTGTACTTTTTAGTTATTTATTATATATTATTGTGAATATTTAGATGTGCAAAGATTTATAATTTTATCAATTATAATATGTTCCGTAATTGCGTGGGACTAATAAAACGGTGATCTGGCCTGTAGGATGATTATCATTTTTTTTAGTTTTTTTTTTACTCTCATAATTCATTATATTACTATTCATACTTTTTTACTCCCATAATTTATTATAAATATATACCTCCGTTTGAAAAGAAAAAATAAAAGCAAAGCAAGTATATCTCAAACAAAATGAGTTTTAAGAAAAAGAGGCTATGTGTCTTCTTGAATATTTTCTAATGCTTATGGCTTCATTTAAACTCTTTCTTTAATTTATTTTTTTATTACCTTTTTATAGATTTAAATTTTATTATTTAAAGAGAGATCGCAAAAAAAGAGAAAATTAAATCTCTATACATTTTGATATTATGATGTAATGTGAAGCATTGTTGTTTCGATAATGCGGTGTTTTAGCATTGTCAACTTTTTATTTGTTTTTTAGCTTTTCAATTTGAAACGTTGGTAATAAATATCATCAAAATATTGCCATTGCCTATAAGCGAGGGAGGAAATATTGATGATCCGAAAATAAATATCACTCACTAGACATCAAATTTAAACTTCTTCGATACTAACGATGATGATAGGTAGATCGATAGATAGATAGGATAGATAGCATACCATGGTAAAGTTATGGTAACAATTGAAAGTGATAACTTTGGTGGATTTGTCATCTTCTTCTCAACTTTTCATATGCTTTCTGCAACTTCTGTCTGTATCTTGCAACGACGATAAGATCGTTGTATTATTTTTACCAATATTCACATTTCATTATTAATTTCACTCACCTGCACCACCAAATATATGTACAGATTAGGTGACACGTGCACGACTTAGGTGAGGGAGAGGGTGAGAGAGAGAGAGCATGATTGATTCCTCTGGGTTAAAATTGTATGAAGCCCTTTGTTGCATAAATTAATGAATAGAAACAAAAGAGAACATGTCTTGAGAAGGAACAAGAACCTAATCTACGATGCAACCAATGACCATCCACGAATTGCCCCTTTAGTTTGATGCAATGGATAGACACAATGTTCTTCATCATGTCGCATTAGAAATTGAAAATTTCTAACACCCATTTCCCTAAATTCTATTAATTACTTGATTAAGATTGTTGAGTATATGCTGGCCCCGAAAGTATATATATGCCATTTTTGTATATAGTTCTTGGAAAATAGGATAGTGAAGTTAGACCTAATTAGGTCACTAGCAAGGTTGGACTTTGTCCATTTACTCAACAATAAGTGACTATTTGAAGAGAATTTGTACCATGGGAATATATATACTTGAGAACCAATCATCAAGTCAAAAGTTGATTGACAGATAGTCTATTCAATCTACTAGATTGATTAACCTACATTTCGCTCCCCCTCAAATATGTTTATAACTTTATTTTTCTTTTTAAATGGAGGTGCGATTCTACTTAAGAATTCACGAGCGTTGTAAGAGTGACAGTAAGAATCTAGGTTGATTCTTCACTCAACAAATTTTGAACACAAATAGCCATCACAACAATCTTGTTGAAGCGTCGATTTAACGCTATATTTAAATACAAGGAACACGGCGCTTTTTCCTATTTAAATTTGTGATTCATCGTTTTTTTCTATTTTAATCGAATTGCGCATTTTAGGAATAAAGCATCTCTTTTCCAAGTCAAAGTTTTTCCCCATACTTAGGCTCCGTTTGGCAACGTGCCAAACAGTAAAAATTTCTGTTCTTTTGTTCCCAAAAATAATTTGGGAATAGAAATGCGTTTGGTAAATTTTTTGTTCCCGGGCACATTTTTACAAAAATTTATGCCTAGAAACAGTTTTGGAAGAGAAACAAGAAGTAAAAAAAAGTTGCTTCTTGTTTCTCGACACAATTTTGAGAATCAGTTTTTTTTTTTTTTTTTTTCTTTTTTTTTTTTTTCTTTTCTGATTTGCTTTTCTTCCTTGGCCATGGCCGGCGAGGGCGTCACGGCCCTTGCCGACCAACGGCGGAGGCGAGGGCGAGGGCGGACCCTCGCCTCCGTCGGGCCGCCAAGAAGGGCGCGGACGCCTCGTTTACCAGGAATGTCATGGGCCGGTCGCCCGAATCCCGCCATAGCCAAAGAAGAAAATAGTTTAAAAAAAAAAAAAAAATCAAAATATTATTAAAATATCATTTGGGAACAGAAATTTTGTGTAATTTACCAAACGCATTTCTATTTAGGAATAATTTTGGACAGTTTATCAAACGCCTTCAAATGCTTTCGAAATTGTTTCCGGACACAGAATAAAAAAAAATCATTTCTGTTTAGAAATTGTTCCCTGACACAGAATGGTATTCATGCGCACCCTTAGTGCACTTCACATTTGGAAAAAAAAAATTATATTGTCATCGAAAAAAATCAAAAACCATAAAAGAAGAAAAATAAATAACTGCCCTGGTTTCCCAAGTCACATATGATAACGAGGCATCAACACAAAATCAACGGTGGGGATCAGTTGGTGAGATCTTTATAATGCTTTGATTAGGTGGTTAGATGCATCCCGCAATTCGAAATGGTCCTATTTCTCAACGTGGGTTGTCTGCCATATCTTTCTCTAGGTTTATAATATTAAGTACGGTAGATATGTAATTTTCTCATATTAATGTGGTGCTTCAAGAGTACGAAATTCCCATCCACGCAGGTTGATTTCCCATAATATATATATAGTTTTCCAAAAAAAAGAACTTTTCATGCAGTGATTGATTTTGATGAATGTGGACATTTACATTTGAGAGAAGTCCAAGGTCAAGCCATAAATATGTTCGCCTTCTAAAATTCGAAGTTTAACTAAGCTCCTGACTCGTGTACCATTATCACTCAATGCGCACCGGACGAGGATGGTGGTCGAAATAGTCTTAAATTTATTGTACGGCGGTTAATTCAATTATAAACTTTTCACTTTGGCCAATTCAATCATAAACCTTTAATAATGATTTGTCAACTTAGCCCTCCCGTCCAAAATTAATGACGTGGACGCCAGTCGTCCTATGTGGCACAGCCGGCACTGATATGAACATTTTTCGTCGAAACATCGGCGACCTCTGCTAGCCTTTTGATAAAGAAGAGAAAAAAATTGCAAAAATTATTCATGTCGGCATTGTTCGTGCCGCGCAGAAGTTGGCTGACATCCAAGTCATCAAATTTCAGGCCAAATTGGCTAAAATGACTAAATTATCAAATCTTCAAAAGGCCTAGGCCTAAATCGGCCAAATTGAAATGTTTATGACTAAATTGACTGTCGTACAATAAATTTAGGGCTTTTCAGGTAATTTTCCCGAATCAATCGTGTGCTTAAGAAGTCCCGAGCGATGAGAGAGAGAGAGAGAGAGAGAGAGGGTACGCTTAACCAGAAAGAAAATGACAAGTGAATGTGGGGTTTGAAAATAAAGCAAAGGGCCAACTAGAGAGATATTGAGCCACCAGAAGCCACCAGAGAGACCCATTGAAAAAGCTCTCTTGTTTGCATCATGGTTCATGCCTGTCCAAACCTACCCATCCATTTGGGCGTGGCAACTGATGAGGGATCACCACGCCACTCTCCAATTGCTAGGACAAGAACATCAGTTTATTAGTGTTACTGTAATCTAATGGTGGAAATTATAAATTAAACACCGACTTTTGCGGACATGAGGTTGTGGTTTTCTGTCACCTGTGGATGACAGAAAAAACAGGAATTAGTGTGGTACTAATAATAAACTAATCAAAAAGCTCCTCATGTTTTTTTTCTTTTTTCTTTTTTGGACATTTGGAAGAGATTTACTAAATTAATGTGATAATTCATGGAGTGCAGCACGTGAGGGCCTCTCCCAAAGTTGAAGATGAAGGGAAAGCATAAAAACAGAAGTGTTTGCAGCTTCTGGAAGTGAAGTCCATGCACGAATCATTTGTTGGAGAATAATGCTATGCCTTAGAGATCCCGATTAGACCCTAATTTTACGATCTTAAATTGAATTTCGACAAGGTGTTAGGAGAATTAATGTGCTCTCGAGCTGATGAGCTGGAAATAAAAATGGTCGACAGAGAAGAAAGGAGGAAAATGCAATTCCCTTTGACGGTGTTCTGAAATTGCGACGATATGATTTGATTAGAAATGCTATGCACACCCGTTAAAAATAAATTCGAAAAGGGGACGAAGGGTAAACGAAGCTACATCAATGCCGAGAGAATGGTAAGGTCGTTGCAGAGTAAATGTAAAAAGATAGGTTCTCTTCTCTATCTTTTTTCTTGACAATAGGGTAGCACTCGATTATCATTCGTCACACGGGGCACAGACATAGTCTAGCGCTTCTAAGATGGCGCGAAGACCGGGCGCAAGTATAGTGATCCAAATAAAAGTCTTGAATTGGAAATATGAATAGATCTAATACCCGGAATATGCTTTTGATTTAAGTATAATGCTAACTGAGAAAAGGTCATGGTCATTGCGCGGAAAATTTATTGGCAGCCCCGAACATGACATCTCCAAAGAAAACAAAATAGTTGAAAAATTCAACTTTTTGACGTCTCTTTTCCACCTACATTTATTTCCAATCTCAGCTATAGAATAATGGGCAATATAGCAAGCACCGCCCCATCCATTTATTTCCATTATGCTTATGCCTGTCTACCGGTGGTAGCCCACCGAAATTGGCGCGAAATGTCGGAGTGAGCATGGTCCGGATGGGCGATTCTTACCATAGAACCGAAAACCGCCCACTAAAGATCAATTCCAAAAAATTGAAATTGGGAACCGCCTGTTAATTTATTGAATCCATTCGGGAACTGGACCACCGGTTCGATTCGGATGGACCGGTGGGCGGTTCCAAGCCTAAAACCAAGAATCGAATCGGTACTCACCGATTCTAGTAAATTGAAACTCAGAATTGTCAATTTCGGGCCAATCCGATTTGGTTCTGGGCGGTTCTCGATTCCTTTGCACGCCTATAGTGGAGTCTACCTTATCCATCCATAAGCCCCTAAGTTCCGTCCCATTCTTTGTCTTCCCAAGAGAAAATGAATATGAAGAGAACTTACGGAAAGATCCCTCCACCTAGGAGTGTCAATGGTGAAGGCTCCACCATACCGAAGAATTCTTTCCCCTATTTTTTCTTGAGTCTTTTAAGGTCCTGCTGACTACTATACTTCCTTGTTGAATTGCAAAATAATTAATATGTATTCCTTGCAAAATTATAGCCTCCCATAATTGATTTTTTTTCCTTCTCTGGACCAGTCTGACACATTCTCAATCAGGCAAGAAAATGATCACTCATCCCAATTAGTCTAATTAAAATAGGAACTGCTTAGATGTTAAGCATTTGTATATCTACTCACTTGTCGCTGGGGTGGGACCGACAATATGATATTTTAGTACATGCTCATCAATCCTCTTATTTCTCTTATAAAAGAATCGTCATCCTATAGTCTCCAAAGTTGATCTTAGACTTTGGAAAAGATGTGTCTTTCACTATGTTTGGTCTCAAGCGTGGCCGGTGTGGATTACTCTAGCCAAAAGTTCGATCTGTTGATGGCCCGGTAGATTAATTTTCATTATGATGTAAAACTCGCATAAGATTTACGTTCTTTTATAGGGACTCGTGTGAACGTCACGTTATTTATGATTTTGTGATTTAGTCTAGGCAAAAAATTACCCGTCGGTGATCCAGGATCGGTGCTCAAATCGAGTACATGTCGACTTTAAGAAAAGTGTGTTCTACCCACTGATAAGACTGACAGACATTAAGAATAAATATTAAGGTCAGAAAACTGATGCTGGGAATTGCTGTTTCTCCTGTATATTGATTTAATAATGCTGACCATAGTGTTTCCAGTACTAAATCAAGTCTTTCCTTTTCCTATTCCCCTAAGTTAGGGTCATAGGAAAATGGCCAAGGAAAAGAAAATCAATAGGTAGACATCAAGTCTCATTCCATTTGACGGTTCAAAGAGTCCGATCAGCGTGTAGATCGAACCGCTTCGTCCATGTGAAATGGTTCCATCTTCGATTTCGACTGAAAAGGAAAAAAAAAAAAAACCTAGAAACATACATATGACATCTGAAAGTCTTTTTCCCCACAATTTTAAGTTCAGTACTGTTTTCACAAAGTTTAAATATTGATCCGAAAGTTTCATAACCATTCACGTCCCATCTTTTAGGTCAAAAAGTACATCTTTTTCTGCACACTTTCGGGTAAAGCAATAAGCTTATGTTCATCCAGGAATGACAGGAGGGTTTTCCTTATCCCTTTGATTAAGAATTAGCACCATAAAAAGGACAATACGGGTCTAACCACCCATTAAGCCTAATGAGTGTTACTGAGTCAGATAAACAATAAAGATCAACGTATTTGGTCTGTGCGTATGGATGAAGATTCAAGATCCGCAGAATAGAACTAAAAGAGAAAATGGTGGGCTCTCATCAGGATAGCAATTTGATATGACACTTGTCTTATGGGGCCAAAAAAGAACAAGTTAGGGTTGCCATCTTTCTCAAAAAAGAGAACTTCCTACTTTATATACTTGAACTAGCAAATAGGGCATGTAGGATTTTGGACTGTTCCATAAATGAAGGTACTTCGTTGAAGAAAGAAAAGCGGCATGCCTTCCTGAGGAGTTTATGATGGAAAACAATGAGAAATTTCTGTTGGGAATCGTACCTTTTAGTTAAAGGTGAACAATGAAGATAGAGGAGAAAGATTCTCCATCTTTTTTCTCCAATATGTATTTAGGATGGTAAGATCGAATCACCAAGTTAGAACAGGCCGTCTGGGTTAGGATTTCGGCACACGTTCCATGTGATATGGGGATGGAGCTAACCCAAGACTGTGTTACCCAGATGATTCATGTGATCCTTTCGGCAACTGCATTTTCCATATGAGATTGCAGATTACCAAAAGGAACAGGAAATTGCAGATTCGCTTCACAACAAATGATTCGGGTCAGTGCCGTTGTAGAAATTCATGTAATGTGCTTAGCATCATTCTTAAATAACGAAAGACATGACTAGTATGACGGAATCTATGCTCATTTGCTCAAAGGCGAAGACGGTCCCTCTGGAGTCAGTTTAAGTGTGCATACATACGACTAATATGTGACTATTAGAAGCGATCAAGTATTGAACTTATCTGGAGTCCACTAACGTATCTTCTTGAACTTGGCATACTCGGAAGCACAGATGCATCGTGTTTGTTTGCCTAACGTGCAGAACATCCTGAGTAGCGTGGGATAAATAATGATGAAATGGAAAAGTATCAACCAAAAAGAATCCTTGGAAATCAAGTAACTATACCATGAGAAGAAAAAACACCCTGAATTCAGCAGCTGCTGCCGGAATTTGGACTTAGGATGTAACCTTCGTACAATTATTAAAATGAAAGCCGAATAAGAGTTATACAAAGTGTTGGCCAGAACCACAAATTCCTTTTTTTTTTTGGTAATAACTAACTAAAAGCCTAAAACCAATTGCTTGGGCTCCACAAAATTGTCTCAATCTTCAAATAGTGACTACTTTGCCGATAATTGCTACACACCATTACCTGTTCACATTCTCGTTTCCTCCTTTTTTCTTGGAATCTGCTTATGTTGATCTACATCAGCACATTTTGCATTTGTCAATTTGTCTAAGTCCTCTCTCTCATGCAAGGCTTGTCTCTGCATGGTTTTTACCATCTCCTTCATTGTCCTCTCCTCACCCTCGAGCTGCATTTTCATGATTGCCTCGGCCTGCTTGTCAATTGGCTTGAAGTACTCTTCAATAGCAGACTCCTGCATAGGTCATTTGAAAAACCTTAAGATACACTAAGAAATGATCAGATATCAAGACATTTGACTAGGAAATTAAGAGATCTTATCATCAGTAGCTGTACTGCAGACAGAAAAAGATTCAAAAACTTAAACGTACAAGCTACTACCAAGAATACTGACTTGATATGATCCCAAAAGAGAACATGCAGAAGTAAAACTCATGTCCACGGCGTGGCAGAAGCCAAATGTTCCAGCAAAATCTGTTAGTGGAACATGATCCTTACAGTACACATCAGAAGATTTGTCCCATGAAGTGGGAAAGTTTTACCCACCAGATATTCGAATGGGGAAAGACTAATATTCACGGTTAAGTAACCAACTCCAATTCAGACAACCCTAGAGAGCTTCAATGTGGCATATATTAATGACACAGAAAAACAACAAACTGCCTGTATATTGATTAAAAAATAAAAACTAAGTCGTCAAGATCTGAATAATCAAGTATACTCTTCCAGCAAAAGATGATAAAACTTACAGTTTCTTCCAGCCTTTTATTTAAAGCTTGCATCTCTTCAACCATTCGCCGAACCTCGGACAAAATTACTTGCTCGGGGACCTTTCTTAAGGATACCTTCCTTTCTTGAGCCTGCAGATGATAACATCGAATCGAAATCGAGACTTAGTATAACGACAAATGGATGCATTGGCATAAGAATTCCCTGACAGGAGCCTATAACAATTTTCAATTGTGAAAAAATGTTAAAAAATGTGGTATAAAGACTATGCATTCCAGATCTAGTTTGTGCTCGTGATAAGGTAAACTATCATTTTTGTCACACTAAAGATGATCCTCACCACCAAGACAAAATATGCAAGTTTCAGGAAGTATGGTATGAGACAACACCAACCCCTCAACCCCAGAGAAAGCTCGAAAAGAAAAGAAAAGAAAAGAAAGAAGACCATGGAGAAATTCAGCAGTCCACAGGGAGAAAAATAGTTGACATCTTTTGGATGCAAATAATACCTATCCATCTAGATGAACAATGAAGACTCCTCTAGAAAAGAAGAGAACTCATTGGCAGACAGTAACCATTGAAATATAATGTCTTTCACTTTCTGAAAATCTACCTTGAATCAGTTTTAAAAAATTTCTCAATTTTTAAGGTTGTTTATTGTAGACAAATGTATTCCAGTGCAGTCCAAGTGTTTCCCAAAATTCAGCATTGTGGGGACAGGATCTATTCAGAGAGTGAAGAGAAAATTAGACCACTGGTATCTTGTATTGGGCAGCACAACTCCAGTGCACACCTCCTCCATTTTGGAGAGTTAGCCTCAGTTCAAAACAACTTCTAAAGAGGAAGTCAATTGACTTTATAAGGGTGGAGATGATACTTTCATCCAAACTTTAAAAGGACAACAGAAGGTAACAGAACTAAATAGCAGAAGAAATGCAAAGTCTACATGCACTACCACAAAGAAAGGTACATGAACTCTTGAGCCTTGAGTCAGGTGATTGATCAACGACATTCTACCCTGGACAGAAAAACTCAATTTTAAAGTGCAGAGGATGAATTCTAACTACCATGTTTTCCCAAGTATACACGCAACCGCAAACTGCAGAGTCAAAAGAAAGGAAGCAGCTTCCCTTCCCCAAATCAATGAATCCCAAGTTTGACTAATATGTAAGATGTCACCAAGAAGAATTTGGCAGAATTCACTACAGTACTAAGCATAGACAAAAGCTGAAGGGGGATAATTCTAAAGAGAGACTGAAGAGGAGAAAATTTTGATTCAGAACCACAGTTCTTCAGTTGTAATGATACTGAAACTAGAATACAAAATCCTTTTAATAGTGAAGTATAGTTCCGTTCTACAAAATGAGAGCTATCAGAGTGTAATTGGATTTGGACTCAATAAAGAGGATCTATCAAATTTGCTTAATAGTGACGCATAGTTCCATCCTACAATTGAGAGCTATCGCAGTTTAATTGTATTTGGACTCAATAAAGAAGATCAATAGGTATTATATGCAAGTATTGGTCTTCATTAAGGATTAGGAACAGCCGACGCCTTTCTCTAATACAAGTAATAAAACCTAAACGAGATATCTAAAAAGTTCAAAGATATATTCCGGAAACTAAAATCAAATAACTTCTTATGTTGAACTAGCAGCAAGCAGATAATGAATAGTAAACAAGAGGCAAAGAACCTGTTGAAGGCGCTTCTCGACCTGCAGTCTGAAAGATCTTATCCTCCGTTCTTCATATCCAGAGAGGACCCTCGCATAGAATAGAGCCTTCCTTCCAAACTCCAATAGCTTATCCATACCTACTCACAGTTAACACGCAAAGAAACCTACATCCATAAAATCAAGTAACCATTGGTAAATAACACCTGCGGTACGTCAAAGCTCGCATCCATTAAAAATAATTTCTATTTAGGGCTCGAATTAGCTACTCCCCGCTAGGTGGCGTCCATTAATTGGTGCTCCTCAATGAGGACATGTACACCCCATCACATGATATAATATTTCCCAACAAAAGAAATTTCAAGCCTTAAACCTCACTTTCTCTCTCCTCTCTCTATCACTCCCGTTGGCTGCCACCTCCCCAAGTCAGCCTCTGCCACCAGAAGCCACGTCATCGCTCGCTCGCAGCCAATGTTGAACCATCAACAAGTACCTGCGGCAGTTACCTTTGTAAGCTGGCATCCCCTCCACCACCTGAGGAAACCCCCCCCCACCAAACCCCCTCTAATTTTCTGCTCATCAGAGGGCCACATCCATGGCAGACGACCTCAGCTCCTCCTCGTCCGCCATGGGTTCGAGGTTGTCCGCCATGGCAGACACACCGCAAGGGCATCGCCTAATGAGCAGCAGCAGCTAAACTTAGCCCTTCTATTCATACAGCTAGGCGCACACATAGACACAGACAACATACTAAAAAGAAATATCTCCCAATATCCCATGAATGGTTACAGCACGAAATCAAACGACTGGAAAAAACTTTTTGGGATCTCGGCTTTCCGAGAAAGAAAGAGAGTAAATTTACCCCCTTAGAATACATGCCGGCGAAAGAGAAGGACTTTAGCTGCCGCAGCAACCGAAATGCCTCGAACAATCAAAGCGACTTCGATTTGCTCGCATTTTCAACGTCAGCTCAATGAGTGACGAGCTCAGCTCTCATCCAAAAACAAAAAAGCACTAAAACAGAGCGACTCCAAAGCGAAAAATGAAGGCGACCCACCCCAGAAGTCGCTCTGATTCTCAAAACATCAGAACCGAAACTGTGCCGGAAATCGAAAATCTCATCAATCCCTTTTTGGGCGCATCAACTACTGCGCCAATGGATCCGGGAAAGGCAAAAGATTACTGCGGAGAGATCGATCAAATTCATCAGATTAAGCGCCCAATGGACCAAAATCGAGCAAACATTATGGCGATTGGATCGTCCTTCGAATCCTAGCTCGATCAATTCAACAGATACGAGCACAGAGAGAGGATGAAGGTGATTTCAGCAAACGAACCTGAGGTTAGAGACGGACGAAAGACGCCCCTTTTTAGGCTCCTACGGAGAGGCCATCTTCCGCTTCACTCCGAAGTGGTTGCTCTTCCGGTTCACTTCGAAGCGATTCCGGCGAGTCGAGGAGACGACGGCGAGGAGGAGCAGGAGGAGGAGGAACGCGAGGAGCGTGGACAGGAATTATCGCTCAGGACATTGTGGAGCAATCAACAAACTCTAGCTCGAAAATTTAAAAAAAAAAAAAAACTATTTTTTTATTTCATGAAATTTATAATAGACCTTTTTTTTTATCTTGTCCTACTTTAGATCAAACTCACACTTGAAACTAAACGCGCCATCGCCCCTAACCTCTGAGAGGATTCGAACTCCCTACCTCCCATTGGTGGCCATTGGGGCAACCTTGATATTCCAGGTACTGTTTTTTTTTTGGGTCAAATTCCGAGTACTATTTAGTATATGGTTTCAGAGAAGTAAATGCAGTCTATATGCTATGCTATTTAGGGCCTATTTGGCAATGTGCCAAATATTAAAAATTTCTGTTCTTTTGTTTTCAGAATCAGTTTGGGAATAGAAATCCATTTGTTAAACTTTTTGTGTCTTGGCACAATTTTGCAAAAAATTGATCCCATAATCAATTTTGGAACAAAATCAAGAAGGAAAAAAAAATAGCTTCTTGATTCCGAAATAATTTTTCCGGAACTGATTCTTCTTGATTTTCTTCTTTCTTTTTTATTTGTTCTTCATCTTTTCTACCCACCACCCAAGGACCATCCACCAAAGAACCGGCCCGTTAGGTAAGGTCCGGACTTGCCAAATCTAGCGAGGTCGGCCTCGCCAGACTTGGCCGAGGTCGAGCCTCGCCCAACCAAGGCTAGGCCGACCTCCGCAACCTCACCGTGATTTGGCAAGGCCGACCTACGCCTTACCCGGGCAAGGCCTCGACCTGCCGAGGGTGGCGACAAGGCGGTGGCGGTCGGTCGCAACGCCTCACCGCCCCTCGCTCGTTGTCGGTCACGACGCCATGAACAAGAAAAAAAAAAAAAAATATTAAAAAATTCACAATATTATTAATAAAAAGAAATTTTGTGTAGTTTTCAAACGAATTTCTGTTCTTTTTCTATTCTAAAAATAGAAATTTTGGGTAGTTACCAAACGCCTTTAAATGTTTAGAAATTGTTCCAGAACACAGATGTAATAAAAAAGAATCATTTCTTGCTAAAATCTATTCTCTGGCATAGAATAATTATCATGCGCAGCATTAGTGTGATTTTATTTTTCACTCCATTCGAAATTATGTTTCAATTTACTATAAAATCACGGCTCATTTTATTCCAACGTGCCCATTGATTTAGGACAACAATATGCATTCAAAAATCTGTACGGCCTTTATTTCAAAAGTTCTTCACGCAATTATATTCAATAAAAATAACTAGAACGTCTAATTCCAATTCATGAATTTTCATACGATACGAGATATGATACTATTTAAATTTTATTGGAATTTTCTTACTTTTTATTTGAGAAAAAGCCACAAAAAACTCTAATTTATGTTCATTATGAAATATTACATAAGTTTTTTTTCGTGACATTAGAAACCCCAAACTATATTCAATGTGACACGTTAACCCTAAACTTTTTCCCGTGACATAAAAGATCCTCAAAATTGTGCATAGGTAACATATTTACCCTTCTCCGTTAATGTTTTATTAGACGATTTTTTAGCCAAAACAAGATTATTATTTCACTTAAGCCACATGGGCACTATGTCAATACCGTTTAATTTTCGTGTTCGTATAGGCATTTTTAACAATTTTCATTAACAAAATTTTGAAGGAGGATAAATGCGACACACATGTACAAATTTTAGATTTTTGGTATAATTGAAAAAGTTGAAGATAAATATATGTCACAGAGTGAGCATAATTTATGATTTTTAATAGTTTGTGCCCTTATTTTTATAGCTATCTGCAAGTTGCCTTGTAATTGCAATATCGATTCTTCTTTAAGGAAATTGACAAGAGGCTGAAACTGAATTCGGCCTGGGGAAGTCGAATTTTGGGCAAACGCCTGATCTGAGAACACCCTTTCGCCATTAGACGTTAGGGGTGTGCAAACGAACCGAAAATCGCCTAGACCACTCAAAATCAGATCGAACCGGCCCAAAATCGACAGTTCCTAATTCTAATTTATTAGAATCGGTGAGTATTAGTCCGGTTCCAAGTTTCAGATATGGAATTGACCATTCGGACCGGATAGATAGAGAGAGAGAGAACTAATGGGGGCATTTTTTCGATTCAATTTGTTGGAATCAGTCTTTAGCAGGTGGTTCACGGTTGCGGGGGTGGTTCTTAGATGCTTATGCATTGTACCTTCGAGGGAATGCCATCGTAGAGGATCAGCGCTCCATCACCACTTTTTGCTGTTTTTGGAACTCCTACCTTCATAAAGGAGGCCCTCTCGATCGAGAGCGATGACATAACGACGGGAACTGGGGTGATCGCTGCCTCCAACGCCAAGTCCCTCGCCGTGTTCAGCCATCTCTCAGGTTCTGCACCGTTCGCGATCCGCTTGTTAGCTTCGACGACCCACCCATTCGCTGTTTTTTGCTTGAGAATAGCAGGAAAGGAGGCACCTTTCGGTGTTTTGTTTGGTCGCGGTGATCTGGGTCCGCCTCGCTGTCCGCCTGCGCATTCTTATATGAGCCCTGATCGAGTCGAGTAGACGCCTACGTGTTTGTGCATTGGCCTGCGTTGCGGTGGCTCGGACGTGCGCTTTCCTGGGGGTTTAGCTTTTGCTATGGGAAAGAAATTTTGCGAAATACGTTAAGAGGTTGTTAAAGTACGAAACTTGCATTGATTGCCGCGGTAGACAACCCTGTGATCTTGATGGGTATCGGCATAATGCGCCTTGTAATATGCTTGTTGAAACCAGGGTACTCTAGAAACAGATCTTTGCAAAGCCTTTCGTGATCGGCCGATAGAGTTTGTGCGAATGAGCATGCTATTGAGAATGCAAAATATATATATATCCTTACTGAATATTTTTGATGTTCTAACTTCTGAAGATTTCTGACCCGAAAAGGGTACGGGGATTTCTAGCTAAGAGGAAATTCTTTGTTGTTTTAGGATGTTTCATGTGGTCTGCTTCTTAAGTGCATTCCTGTTTGGGGACTGCAGGTTGACTGAGGGACTTGATTCTGGGCTAAGGCTACCAAGTGTACCAATTTTTCCAATGAACATGGACGAATCAGTGATCAAGACTGCTGAGACAACGAGTGAAGTGAGCCAATCTATGCCAGATCCTGTGCTGCATTCCATGCATGCCATAGCTCGGCAGCAATATGAATTCGAGCAATCGCTATTGAGTCAGCAGTTGTGGTCTCAGCAGCAAGCTGTTTCCATGGAAGTGAGCATCAAAGCAGTTGCTATACAAGCTGCGGTACAGGCCAATGGGATAAGCCACATCTTAAAAGGGAAAAACGATATTTCCAAGGAGGAGGTAGTTCAGGAAATCCAATCTGATAGGTAATATAATGTCCTCTCCATCATGCTGTCATCTATTCGCTTAAAAAGAATTAGATTCATTTCATTTGTTTACAAACGACTGCTGTTTCTCTGCACGTTTCGAGATTTTTCCTTATAGTCACTCATGTTTTGAAGAAAAAAGGAAAGCTCATGGAGGATAGATCGGTGTTTTTTAATTTATCTGCCTCTTTGTGCAGTATATGTTTATCCTTGAGAACTTAACAGGGGACTAAGATCACGGAGAAACATGATACATCCGCTGTCTATACTATGCATCCACGGATTACATATTCTTGTGTCCGCAGAATGAATGACCATAAGTGTGCCTTATGTTGAAATGACTTGTAAAATGTTTGTAATGCATACTGTTTTCGACTGATGTAATTAGAGATTGTGAACAAGCAAAGGAAGTTTCTATCGGCTTAGGCTGCCTCAGATGGTAAATAGCTGTTACTTCTCCACATTTGGCCCTATAGAAACAGGACAGCTTTTGAATTAGATGCACACATGGTAAAAGACGTGGATTTTCAACCTACCGCGTGTCCTCTGAGTTTTGTAGAGATTATTGTGCAGCTGGACCCTGCATAGGCACTAATGTTATTTGTGCCCTCTGAATTCTCTAGGTTAATTACTTCTTGTAATCTTGTGAGTCCTGGGATATAATATAACGAAGTGGGATCACTTAATTTACAATGTCACTTTACACTCTTAATTTGTGTTTATTAGTCATTTACTGGCCAAAGATAAATGTTAAGCTGTAGCTTGGAGGAAACCTCCTGTTAATCTGTAGGGTTATTGAAGAACTCAAGTCGAGCTGGAAGACCCCATCTTGGCATTCTTCAGCATCTAGATTGATGTCTGGCGCTCCTATGGGGCATAAGGGTGACCTGAAGGAAGAAAAAACCCATCCTGCTGAAGGCTTTACCAGTGAGAGGCATCATAAAGACAATCGTTTGGACCATAAAGATACTCACCAAGAATTCCATGGATCTAAAGATAGGAGAAATTGCTCATCTGACTACAGAAGTCATCGGCTGCACCATCATAGAAGAAGCAGGAGCAGGGACAGGAGCAGGGTCAGAAGCAGAAGCAGGAGTAGGAGCAGATATTTGTCTAGATCACCACCCAAGAAGTACAACAAAGGTAGGAGCAGAAGTAGGACCAGGACTAGGAGCAGATATAGGTCCAGATCTCCACCCAAGAAACACAGCAGAGATGATTATTATTCTCGTAGGCCGGAAGATCCCAAGCCTAAGTCAACTAGCCATCGACAGGAAATGCATCGCACATTTTCAGGTGGTCATACCAAGTCAGGTAATTCTCATGGTGATAATTGTGTGCAGACTCATTCAGCAACCCCTAGGAATTGGTCCAGTGAGCAGGAAAAGAAAGATCTATTGACCAAAGCTGATGATGCTCGTGGAGTTGGCAAAGGTGGAAAGAATGATATAGGGAAAGGTGGCCTCGTGGGAAATGCATATGATTGTTCTGTTCAGGTGCATGACATTTCCAGAGTCCGACAGTCGAATTAAGGTTAGTCAAACCCCAGTAGGATGCGGTTAGTTCATGGGCTTCGTACCTGTGAGAATGATGAATGGGCATGATTAGGATTCAGGGGCATAGTAATATCGACTCGAGAGACCCCTCTTATCTTTCTATATTTCCTTTCATTTGAGCATTTTGGTAGATTCTTTAAACAGTATTTTCTCGCAAACTGTCGAATTATGCATTTACCATGCATGGTGATGCTGATGAATGGCTCAAGCATCGAGGATATATTTATATTCCTTTAAGGTTGAGGCCAACCTTTAATCGCTATCATCTATGTGTGACTACTTGACCAAGATTCTTGAGTTTTTAACCCACTAGAAGGCATACCCTTTTGCAACTTCATTTATGAGGTTAAGGCATCTTGCCAGGTGTAGTTTATCTTCTTATGCATCCTTCTTTGTGCAGAATTTAGAATCATTCCCTGAAGTTCCTCCTTTTCAATGATCTGCCGATTCTTGAATTTGAATTGTAAATTGTCTATGCTAGTGAACTTCAGGTACCTGTTTGTTCAACTTCTTTACCTGATATATGGTAATCCTGGTTTCAAATTAAGAAATAAGGCCACAAATATAGGGTAGGTTGACGCTGGAGTTAAGACCACAAGACTAGATAGCCTGCCTACCCCTCCGTGGATCCTCGGGGTGGTTAAGGGTATCCTCACCACAGAGCAGGAGCTAAAGCTCCGACTAGGGCCACCCCACGTATATATCTAATGGGCTGACAGGACTGGGTTACTTACTTTAACGTGCCGATGCTCGCACACTCGACCCTCCCAGAATTTACCTGTATCTTTTTCTTTTCTAGGCTGAGGGAATACTCTCTAAGTGTTTAATGTCCAAGGAATGCCGAGGTTAACATTAGATCTCACTCGGGAGGATGGTTTCAAATTAGTAATATGCCATTATTGGTAAATTTAAGAAATAAGACCACAAAACTATAAATGATTTGCGCATCAATACGATGTATAATTTTACTTTTTCATTATTAACTATTTTTTTAAAATTAAGTAAGATTTCCTCTTTTTCTGAAGTTTATTTATTCCCTCAGTTAAATTGCTTGAACGAACCTGGTTAACACTCGAGAATTTCTCTCATATTTGTATTATAACACAAAACTTTAATTTGAGTGTAATTTTAAATAGTTTAAACTTTTATTCTCAGTTAAATAGATTTGCTTTTATGTAATAATTTATATCAAAATAAAATGTGCAGATTGTGTTGAAGATGTTTTTACGTAAGCCTCGGGAAGCGAGAGGTCCCGAGTCTGACCCTAAGCAGAATTTGGGCCTTTCACCTCGGGAAGCAAGAGGTCCCAAATTTGAACCTAAACAAGAATTTGGCCTTCCGCCTTAGGAACCGAGAGGTTCTAAATTCATCCCTATACATACTTTGACCCTTCCCACCTCAAAAGCAAGAGGTCCCAAGTTCAACCCCGACAGTTTGGGCCTTCCTCCGCCTCAGGAAGCGAGGGATCCAAATTCAACCCACAAGGACTGGAGCTTCCTGCTGCAGAAAGTGAAAAGAGTCCTAAAATTCCCATGTAAGAGCTTGGGATCTTTTGTCTCGAGAAGCGAAAGGTCTCAAATTCGAATCCCTAAGAACTTGGCTTTCGCCTCATGAATTTGAAATGTCCCGAGTCTGACCTCCACCGGGCCATTTCCTAGGGCCCGTTTTCAAGTGTCATGGAGTTGTGGGTTTTTCCCTATTTAGGACGTGTTTGGTTCAACTTTGAAAATGCTACTTAGAGGGAATGCAAAATTGCAAATACTTTTAGGTGAAAGCCCATTGGGAAAATGCAAATGGTGTTTGATAAAAATATTCTGTAAAGCTACTTTGGCCAAAATATAGTGTTTGGTGAATTTTTTTTGCAAATGGACTTTAAGAATTATCTTATTTATTAAAAAAGAAAAAACAAAACCTACCCATCGTCGAAGCCGGCCGCCAGCGATGGCCTATGGTCTTCGGCCAGCTAGATCTGGCGTCGACAGCCGTCGCTTGAGGTCGGGCGACCGCCGGCAGGCTAGATCTGGGGCCGGCGGCGGTCACCCGAGGCCAGGCGACCCTCAGCGAGGGTCATGGGACCCAAGCGGCCACCTGAGTCGCGTGACACAGGCGGCCGGCGACTAGGTCACGCGACCTCAAGCGACCGTCGCCTGGGTCACGCGACCCAGGCGGCCGGCGCCTAGGTCATGCCACCCAAGCGACCACCACCTAAGGTCGCACCCCCGACCCTAGGCGGCCTCGCCGGCCCTTCTCCCTCGCCGACCACCCTCGCTAGAAGAACAACAGCTTAAAAAAAAAAAAAAGTGAACAGTAGCATTCATGGAAATGCTGAAAGCCCAAGGTTGGTTTGGACCAGCCTTAGGCTTTCAGCATTTGGAATGCTAGCATTGGCCAAATGCTGAACCAAACACTCCAGCATTTTAGGAAGGGGCTTTTGCGGCTCAAAACCCTTTCCCAAAGCTGAACCAAACACCCCCTTAGTCAAAAACAATCGATGAGGGACTTCCACACCTTGTGGGGATGACTCGATTGCCAGATGTCTGCACGTTGCAATGTAATGATATTAAAAGGAAAATGATCTTGTGATAGAGTGCATTATTTAATACATTCATTCAATTCTATGAAATACAATATCGTTCACATTCAGTCAACAATTTCCATTCGCCCTTCCTGTGGTGTTTGTACCTTTCCATTCAGTCATGAACAATGAGATCCAATGTTGAGAGTTCATATGTATACCTGTCGGTCTAGGAAAACAATTTAAATTGCCTGAGGATCGACCGCAGATGGTTCTGGCATTTTACTTCAGCAATTCTATCGTGCCTCCAGAAAACACATCTTCCATTTCCAGGAAAACTCAATGAGGAGAAAAAAAAGTGACAGCTAGGTGCTCTTCAACACTATTTTACTATGACTATTGTTACACGAAATGGGTTGGACACCCGTAAGATGAGATGAGTCTAACATAGTCACACACTGATGAAGCTCGTTAGAACTTTCATCTGGGATTTTCTTGCTCTCAATTTTAACAAGGTCGATGTTGGATAATGTTTAATTACAGCAGCTCGAACATCTCACAATATACAAAAGAACGCAAAGGAATGCCAAAAATTAAATGTTACATCTTTGTACAACATCCAACGAGGTAGACTTCTCTAGGAAAAGCTAGGAGACGATGCTGGATTGAGGGAGAGCTTCAAGCGAGCGTTAGATCACAAGAGGAAAGTCATTTAACCAACTTATCTAGCTTGTGAGGCGACGTTGCGCGGTTGATGATCATTTCTTTGAATGCTAGGGCTTATTCCCGAGTCTTGGTTGAACCCCAGTCTGAGTAGCTTCTGCTTTCTCAGTTGCTCATGGCATGGTGCAAAGAACTCGTGCCTCAGAGCTTCCTCTGCACTGATCCTCGCTCTTGGGTTTACTGTCAAGCATCTGTCCACAAGATCAAACAGTGATTCCGGGAGCACCTCGAGGAAGTTCAGCCTCTTTGTGTTTTTTCTGCACCAATCACGCAGATTCATTGACTCCAAGGACTGAGTCTCATAAAGATCCTGTAAATAGAAACTCCTGGTTATTTATCCAAAAAGAATCTTTCCATGATATGTAAATAAATCAGAAGGAAATTTTAAAGTACCACGGGATATGACAATTCACGGTCGTGTAGCTTTGCAACTTCCCATAGATCTTCACTGCCCCTCAATTTTGCTATTTCCTTAATGTTCCTGCAAGGAGTTTGATTCCCTCAAACACGACAACAATTTTCTTATTGACTTAGAAAATAAAGTAAAAGTACAATTACATACTGCTCTGGATCGCCAAGAAAGGGCAACGTTCCAATCACCAGATAGAGCAAGGTGACCCCAGCTGACCAGACATCAAGCTTGGGTCCTTGATGTGGAGATTTCAACAAGACCTGCAAAATAAAATTACTGAGCTTCTCAACTCTTACAGAGAAGATTATTGGAAAGTGCGGCAGTCATAAAAGAAAGTCACATACACGCAATAGTTATTCATCGTACATCATATGGGGAGAGTAAATGAAATAAGGGTAATAATAAGTTCAATAACTGTGTCTAAATTAGAAGTGATAGCCAGGGATCTTAGCACTGCCATTTTTATTTTCCCAGAGATTAATAGGGAGTGGTAGATTTGTAATAAGATGATCAGGGTAAAGAGACCTCTGGTTCTCTTTTAAAATGCTCAAGTTTCTCCAATAAGACAAAAGTCCCACAAAAGTGACCTAACTAGTTCAATAAAAGGATAAGATATACTAATATTAATGACCTAATTCTCACCTCTGGAGCCCTAAAGCCCTTGGTCCCTACACAAGGCCCTTCTTTACCATGATCACCTGAGGATCAAATGAAGATAATACAACGATGAACGACGTCAATGTCTTATGATCGAGGTAATCTAACGGGAAATCTATTGCAAACTATATATCCTTACTCCTTCTCAAGCCAGCACCAGAAACAGCAACACCTCTTGAATGAAGAGGCATTGGGGAGACGATCTGTAGCTTTCCTTCTGATTTTCTGGGAGGAGCAGCTACTCTTTTTCTCAGAGTAGCTGGAACGCTGGATGCTTCCTGATTCGTGTGCACCCCATTATGCAAAAGGTTTATAAGCTCCTTGCGACCTTGCCGTGGCAAAGGTTCCCGCGGCCTTTTTGCTGAAGGGGTACTGGCGCTAGTCAAATCCCTGGTAGAGGTTATGCCTGAACCATCTGGTCCTTGGCTCCTTATTGTATTGCGACTAGCTAAATCATTATAAGACTTCTTCTGGTCCAAAACCTTTCTTGTCAAGTTCCTGGGATCTACAGGTGACTTTGAACCCTTTACCTCCTGCAGCTCCAGTTTAAGTTGACTCAAAGATTTAGCCCTTGTGGACTTCCCACTCTTAGTTGGAGTAAGGGATTTTGCATTCTGAAATGTAGGAGGGTAGAAATCTTCTGTGTGCTTGTACCCCAACTTCAATTTGTCTGCAGCGTAGAAGGGTACTGAGTCTCCATCATTTTTATTGTATGACAATGACGAAGCAACAAATCATGAAAAGGAATCAATTGGCATTTCATTGCGGATTGAAATTTGGACAAAGGCTTTATCTTGTAGGTTTGACTTAATAAACTACAACTTTCTTGACAGAAACTAATAAATAGAGGTTGAGAAAGAGATTTGGTCATCAATCCTATAATTTATAAAAATTAGATTGCAATAGTCACCCAGAACTTCTTAGCAGGTTGTGAGACTGCTGAGGTTTGCCAAACACAATCGAATTTGACAGCCTGCCAAATTTCGTAGTGGAACGACCAACGAATGATGATACTTACTTTTGCTTCCATACTTCTGTTGAAGATCCTGTTACAAAAAACATGACAAGCATAACAAAGTGAAACGTAAAAACTTGTGCGTTAAAACCATGAATGAGAGGCAAAAAAACAGAATCACGAAGGACAGGCATTACTGACCATGGCAAGGTTAAAATCAATAAGGTAACCTTTGTTAGCCTTAGAAGAGTAAAGGAAGTTGCCTGGTTTGACATCTCTATGAACAGTTCCCTGTCAAATTTCAAAAAACTCTTCAGATCCACTATTTGGGGAAAACGTTTCTATGGAAGGAACCGTGTCAGGAACTCTAACCTGCTTATGAAGACTAGCAAGTGCTCTAAACAAGCAATAGCCATACCATTGTAGCTGGAAAACGTCTATTTCTTTCTTGAGCACCTGAAAATCAGTTGAAGGCATCATGAGAGAAGAAAAATCAAGGAAAAAAAAGAAGAATACATGATCCAAGGAGCCCCAATTACCTCAGGTCTATCATGTTCTACGTACTCCAGAATAAAGCAATCAGAATTTCCATACTTGAAGCTGCCTTCATACTTTATTACAAAGTTTTTTCCCCTAAAAGATCCCATGAGTATCAGTAATATCTTTGAAAAAAAAAAAGCAGCAAACTGAATCACAATTTGGAACAACCGTTACCCGAATTTTTCCAACATCTTGAGCTCATTATTTATGTGGTGCTGATGTACTTTTGCGTGAGGGCCTGTGAACCATAGACACGTGCTGTGATATGTAAATCTTCAGTAGCTAATAAACTAGTAATTGATTTTCCACAAAATTGAAGTCTATGCACCCATCGCAACATAGATCCAATTAATTAAAACAGTAATTGTCTGATATTGCATTGCTTGCATGTGTGATTCCAGAAATAAGTTAAGCAACAGAGATTCACTTACATTTAATGGCAACGGTACTTCCATCATCTTTTCTGCGTGCTCTGTAAACAGTGCCATAACCACCTAGCAATGAAGGTTTGAAGAAAGCTGTTAGAAGTCTGAGCAGTTCATAGTCAGTTCCTTAGCAGATAAACCTCATTATTAGCTAAAGACAATGTATCTGTTACAGCAATACCTGAACCTTCCTCTTCTTCCACAATATAAGATTCAAAATCAGGCAGTATTTTTGTCTCCAATTGGTCCTGCAATGATGCAAGAAAATGTTGATCAAGGAAACATACCCTAATATGCGGCATGATCGATTATAAACCAGATGACTTCATGCATGTCTGGCATTGCAATGCGCAAAGTTTTAGCCAGCAATACGCCGAATGACTGAAAAACTGTAGCTCACTTTAAGAGATACAGAAGTAGAGGTTCCCTTCCTCTCCTGATAGCACATGCCACTCTGACCATCCTTTGCATGCTTCTTCAGATTGATCAATTTCTGACCTCTTTTCACCTGTTCTTTCTCCTTAAAAGTTTGAACAGCTTTTCTATGCTCTAAAGATTTCGAGAGAGCTTGCATCCTCGGAGACCCTGCATCCTTGTGATTGGCTTTCATCTTGGCGGAAGGTTTTGACAAAAGATTCTGCATACCAGAAAGCTCAACTTCCGGAAAGGAAGCTTTGCTCCTGATAAAAGGTATCTTGTTGAGACAGTTTACCTCAGACTTCCTCTTAAACTCTGTTTCAGTTGGTCTGTCCAACGTAGTACCATCAAATGCCATGTTAGTCTCCTCTAGGTCTCTTGTAAGTCTGACAGAACTCACTGATACCTCTTTTTGACCATCTGCCATGTTTCTTTCATTGTTAGTGGGTGTACTTGTTCCTTCAAGGGCATGATCTGTATTTTCAGCCTCATTCAGTAACATGTTTTCTTGATTTGCCCCTTCACAAAATGCTTGACGAAAATGTTCATTGTCAGTGGAACCTATTTTTTCAGCAGTTGTTTCTTTGCATACAAAAGCATTTTCCAACAATCTATGGGAAACATTTGGCGCCAGATAAGGTACATTTCCGGATGTCTGAATCTTTGATATGTCCAAAAATTCTTCAGCTTTGCAGGAACTATTCGGGTAATTCAGCATAACTACATCTTTCTGCACCTTTTCCCTTCCAAAGGTCATTAGAGTATCATCTTGATCTTTATGGTCAGTGTCATTGGGAAACCAGCCTAACTGTCTCATATTAGCATTGACAAACAGCCAAGGAGTTGTCATAAGATTGCTTTGCATCTCTGACATTTTACTTTGTTCTCTGTTTATTGTCCAGACTTTGTCTTTGTTAATACGTAAATGAACCTGCATTGATAATTTATTCTCATTAGGTTTGTACACCAAGGCGGCGACTGAAGCAATGGATCAAAGACAAATGAGAATATGAAGTTGATGGCGGGAATACATCACACTTTAAGACATGAACAGTGCACCGGTTTTAATGATCAGATGTGATGTCAAGCTCCTAACTACTTTAGATAAGATATGAAGTAAATCCGATAAAAATAGCACTGATTCATGTCTCTCGTCAATCAGAAAAAGAGGAATTGCCAAAATATTCATTGCTTACTAGCACACGTCTCCTTAGCAGAGCGTGTGAGTTTGCATTCTATATACTTCCACCAAGCATCACTGTTTAAGCAGGTCTGCAACATTCCAAAATTTGCAGTTTGTTTTTAGAGTGTGGTGACACAGTCGCATATCATGTTGCCCTTATTTTGCTAATTGAGCATATCATGCTGCCCTTATTTTGCTAATTCAGCATTCTTCTGGTGCATTGACTTGTGTGCATTACACCTTAAGCAAGCATATCAATAGATCAAGAACATCAACAACAAAGCTCCTTTTCACAACACACACCTAGTCTAATGCCTTTCCTCTGTTCAGTTTCAAACCTCTGGTAAGATCCAAGTAAGCTACTAATCAGTCCAAAAACTTCAAGAACTAACTATTTCTCTGCTTGTAGCAAGAAAGTCTACCTAAACAACTGCTGCACATCTATATTGCCCCTGATATCATGCAGAGTGCATGGGCCAACAGAATTATACATGAGAACGGTGTAAGTAAACACCAGAATTTCGTCAACGAATGAAAGCAAGATCCACGTTTTAATAATGAAAAACATGTTCAAATTTAACAGTATACAACACAAAGAACAATTGCCAACGGTACCTTTCTACGACCATCTTGATTCCCCTCAGGCAAGCACAAGAAGGGACTGCAACTCCCTAGTACCAAAACCATCACCTCGATCAACGAACGTGTACTAATAGACAAACTACATCCGACATCAGAAATTAAACACAAGAAAAACCACGCGGATTACCCTTTATAATATCTGGATAGACTATCTCATCGACGCAGCTTTCCCAATTCGCCCTCCTCTTTGCCGGCGGCAGGCCCTCGCACTCCGGCTCGCTCCCCTTCCGCTTCCCGAAGCGCAGCCTCTCGACCCGAGGCGAGCAGAAGCTGACCAGATTCGAGCTCGTCAGGAACCGAGCGAGCGAGACTAGGGCGGCGACCGAGAGCGTGACGGAGGAGTCGCCCGCCAGACGGATCGGCGAGCTCGGGATGCCACAGAGGCGGCGGACGAGGTCGGGCGGCGCGGGGAAGAGCTCGCATGTGGAGGCGAGCTCGAGAGGGCTGGACGGGCGGCCGAGCGAGAGGAGGAGGGACAGGAGGTGCCACGCCTTCTCGGAGTCGCCCGAGCCGGAGGAGGAGGTCGGCGGTGCGGCGGCGGCGGCGGCGGCGAGTTGCGACCCGGCGGAGCGAGTTGACATGCCGAGTTTCGGAAGAGAGCGAGGAGGTGGGAGGGCCCCGAGCGCGCGTATCCGGAGAGCGTGAGATCTGCGAAATGGGGAGGCGCTAAGAGGAAGAGAGAGAGAGAGAGAAAGAGTGGAGGGAGCGGGAAAGGCGCGCGTGTGGGGTTTGAGATTGGCACGTGCGGAGTCTCCCGCCTAATAATTTTGGCTCACGCGCAGCTCGAACGACCTGTCGTTTTATGCGGATGATGGGTAGGTAGGTAGGTCCAGCTTTGATGATAACGCTTAGATTTAAGGGATAATAAAATAAATAGCCGATGAACTTTGGTTCAATATGAAGTATAGTATCGTCCCTGAATTTTTAATTTGCCGAATATAATTCCTAAACTTTAATTCAATATGCAATTTTATTCATAAACTTTTAATTTGTTCAATGTGATTTTTGAACTTTTAGTACATGTTCGATATAGTCCTTAAATTATATAAATATTTTTGATATTGTCCTTTCATCAATTCAGGCAAACAAAATTTGCTGATTTGACTTTCAATCCCATACATATGAACAGTGGAAAAAAAATAATGTTACACGTGGATTGGCCTTCCATGTGTGACGTTAGTTTTTTGCCCACCGTTCATACGTTCCGAATGGAAAACCAAATCAACACATTTTGTTAGATGGACCATGTTAAACATTTTCATATAATCTAGAAATTAAATTGATCATATACCAAAAGCTCAGGGATTATACTGAGCAGATTAAATGTTAAAGAACAACATTGCACATTTTGTTATAGCTCAAGGATCACATTAGACAAGTTAAAAGTTCGGAGAACATGTACCAAAAGCTTAGAGACCACACTAAATAAATTAAAAGTTTACGGACAACATTATACATTGGCTAAAGTTCAAAAGCCACATTGGACAAATTTTAAGTTCGGGAAACATGTACCAAAAACTCATAGACCACACTGTACAAATTAAAAATTCATGAATAACATTACATATCGGACTAAAGTTCAGAAACTACATCGGTCAAATTAAAAGTTTGGAAATGACATTATATGACTGATCAAAATTCAGATAACATTCGTGTCATTTCTCCTAAATTTGACAAGACATACTCAAATATGTCACGTAAGCCATTCTCCAATTCAGTATTTGGATTAAGATTTTTCTGTCCTTTTTTGGACTGTATTTGGTCGTGCTCGGTTCTAATCCCCAAGGCGTGCCGAGTCTTTGGACATTGATCAGCTGTTCTTTTTCTTTCTATAAAGCTATCAATTTGTCCACTTCCAATTTGCACATGCCAACGTTCACGATGACATTTTTAACTCATATAAAAAATTTGAACTCCAACATATTCAAGTTAGAATGGAAGAAGAACTTGCCCTCTCTCTGCATCTGAGTAAAAGCCTCTTCCACCCATACGAGACTCAGAGAAAGTGCATATTGAAGAATAGGATTTGCGAACAAACAATCATTCTGATTATTACACTCTGAACATTTAACAAAGGAAAAGTCAAGGTAAATGTTACTTAACCAAATAATTATTCATAAACTCCGCTCTCAGGCTGTTCGACAAGCTCGAAAGATGATCGTTCAATGGGTGCAAACCCAAACTAATACCAGATATTCTCCAGGACATAGCTGACAAAGGAGCCTCTAAGACACGAATGTATAATGCTAGAATGTACAAAATGGAAAAGCATGGAGAAAACTTGCTTCCAAGCAAAGCCAGCAAAATTTTACAAGGACATCGATACTTTCTTTCGTGGGAAGTTATTCCGCCAATGGTGAAGACAGCGATAGGTTTAAAAGGAATCCAACCATGATTCCAATGAGAGCTACGAGAAGTGCAAATTTGAGGGAGAAGCCTGGGTCACTTTTCCGATGCCTTCGTCTCCTCAGCATATCCTGAAGCACAAGAAGATAGGAGAAAATTTTCTGCTGAGGGAGGGATCCATAGTAAAGGCGATGCAAAGATGAAGAGCCAAGTCTTCTTTATGGTTGTTTTGGACAACCGAGTTACATATCGTGTTGTTTGATGGAAAGGCCTAAGAACAAAAGCTAGAACGACACACATAGAATAGGTGAGAAACACATGCGGGTAATATTATCTCTGCACCTGCAGATTTCGTGATTTAGAGCTAAAAAACAAGAGCCACAACAATAATTCATTCGGGGACTTCAAATTATCATTGTGTTAACTCATCTAAAAGATGTTCAAATAATTTTGACTAAATTACAAGAAAAAGAGACAAGTGAGAATTAAAGTGATTTCTAATATGGCAAACTTCACAAACATTGATTTTGTATCCCATCATTGCCCCCTGTTTTTTCTCTAGGTACCTCATGTCATCGACATCATAAGTATGTACGTGATCACACCTTCATATATGGAAGGAGTAAGTCAAATAGGCATCTAACATGGATCGGTCAGTGTATCTTGTAAAACAAAGAGTTTGAAAACTTAGCTGTTTGCACCTCTCGCATAGCCAAAGTGATCAGTATCATCTATTCAAACGTTTAAACATGTTGCATACAATTAAACAACTTTTTTTCTGTTTACTAAAAATATCAGTCTAGAAGACGACATCAAAGAGGATCAAAGGGAGAAGGTATTTACCAATTCCTGCCGCAAGAGCTGTGTTTGCCGAACAGCTGCATCTCTCTCGTCCTTCAGTTGCTGCACAGACTGATTCTAGAATAATGACATAGCAGAGAATAAGCAAAAAATTGTAATAAAATAATACATAGTAAAGTACGTAAAGTAACTTCCGTGGAAACAGAGTTACGGTAGTCAGGAACGTCTATTTCTGTCGTAAGATATATTTGTCTTTACAACCTATGGGTCCACAAATCTCGCAGCAAATAAGAAACACAAGGAAAAAGAATGGTCTTTCTCATCTTTCCCCGCTCCTTCTTTCCTTCTGTTTTCTTGTATCTGTCTGTTACAGGACATATTAGTTGTTGTCTAGTTGTTGTCTTGCTTGGAAATAAACTGTGAAACATTGCAGACAGTTTGCCATTTTCAAAAGTCAACCTCACCCATAATTATTCTGTTTTGCAAACCAATGCAATGATCAAAGTTCTCTCCACAAATCTACCTTACAGACTGAAATCTTAAAAGAATATCAGTACATGAAGAAGAAATCAGGAAATGTTGCATCCAGTGGGTTACCAATTTTTCCTCTCCCCTTTCACCTTCCTCCCCTATTAATAAGTGTTCTGTCTTCTCTAGTCTGCTGCATCATGGATGCAATTTCCATACCCACCATGTTTGAGGGGAAAATAAAAGATCAAGAAATCTACCAAATTCCCTAAAAAAAAAAGAGAAACTACATATATCAATCTGAAAGACTCACAGTGGAGTCATCAAAACTTTGTCTGGAGCTCTTCAGCGTATTGTCTTCCAAATTATCTTGACCTGTCTTAGGAGAAACATATACAACTCTCAGCTTGCATTCCTCTACTGTTTTTCCTCCATCCTTATTGAACTGGACAACAAATCATAGCATATTTGTGTAAGAACAGAGCCTGATTGTACTAGAAACAGAATGAAAATATAGTGCAACAGTTAGTAAAATAGGAACACAGTCCTTTGTAAATGATATTCTTACAGTATCTGGAGACAGGTCATCAACATCTAAGTTTGGTGGCACTATTGTACTCTGCAGGAGAAATTTGTCTTTGCATTGCATGTCAGGGGGATATTCCTGTTGAGCTTGGAGAGTGACTTCAGACCAAGCAAGGAATAAAAATAAGCAAAAGCATTGCAAATTAGACAAACAAAAAGGAAAAATACAGGTAGTTCGTATCTCATGACCACAGGCATAAAAAGCATAATTTAAACATGTGTTGTCCAACGCACTTAGTCATGTGAAAGTAAAACCATTAACATCAAAGGATATCCCAAGAAGAAGAAGAAGAAGAATATGAAGCTGACTACCTCTTATGAAACATGCATCCCAGGGCTGTATAACATTGGTGTTAGGTCGTACAAAATATTTCTTAGGAGAAGTTGTTTTAACCTGGCATATCAAGGGGAAAGAACTAATGTGAACAAGAAAATGTCTAGATAGCATAAATCCAAACATGTTTTAACACGATAGATAGTACCTTAAAAGCGACATGGTGTTCTGTGTTGTTTACGACTTTAAGATCACAGTAGCTTTGCTTTTCCAGCTCAACTGAATAGAAAATCAATCAATGAGACCACTGAGGCCCAAATTCCAGCTTATGCCAAGAGCTTAATTACTTTCAAACGCTTTCAAAAACGGAGAAGAAGTCCATGACGGTACTGCGTCATTCAACCAGGTTTATATGGAATAACGCAAGCACGTTAGAAATGACCAGTGACAGCCAATATTCCCCTTTTCCTTTTACAAAAACCAGTACAATATTATTGAACATTCATTCAGCCAGTTGCACTTACACATACGTCACATCTCTGAAAATGTATGCTTCAAAAAAGGGAACAAGGACCTTACTCTGTAACTTGGAAAGACTTAAATGCCGAAAGCATTGATGATGGCCAAGTATAAAATTGGCTTGCAAATCTGATTAGGCTGGTGTTTATTTACCTCACATTTGACTCGCATTGCTAAGCATTCTAAGACTTTTGCTTCTGGAGAGCCAGAGGACAAAAATAATACACTTCACATGTCAGACAAGCACCAAGTTCCAAACAGTATCAACAAAGCGGAAAAAGCTAATGTTATCCCCAATCACATAGTATGTCTCGAGGAACAATTTGACATGTTGAGACCTCACACCACAACATACATAAAATGTGGGCCCACATTCTTTTTTTTTTACTAAATGAAAGAAGTTGCAATGCACTATTGTCCTCACATTAACAGCTTATGCCCATGCCTATCCCTGTGCCATCTCACATCATCTCAGATTTGTAATATTTTCATGGACATTCACGACGACATCGATAACAACATGTGCTTTTGAACTCAAAAACACTAACTACTTGAACAATGTTAGTGAGGCGTAGAACCTAATGCAAATAGTTTAACTGTATTCCTGTTCTTCACACTATGCAACCACAACTACCTGTCACTCAGATCCAATTCCCGAATAATTCTGGAACATGTTTACATGCCTTTCTGATCCCGAAGCGATGCACTTATCCGGGCCAAAAGTGCCTAATTATAATCGATCGCTACCTAAGACGAATTCCCACAGTATAACTCGCAGAAAACGCACGGTATCCAAAATGAAAGTCGACATCAAAAGACGTAAGGTCCATCCACGACAGACATCCAACATGCCGATTCCAGTCGCATCAGCATCAATCAATGTCCTTTTTTTTCTCTCTCTCTCTCTTTCTTTTATTTGTCGCCGGGCGCATCAACCAATGTCAAGAAGTCCACAATTCCAATCAGCCGAGACATTGAAATCACGGGGTAACTCTAGAAACCCATCATCGCAGGCCCCGCGTCTCAGCAGACATTGGCATGCGTTTGCGAGAGAGAGAGAGAGAGAGAGCATACAGTTGAACTTGAGCTCTTCCGGATGAACGGAGATAAGGGGATGACCACCGGCGGTCATGATGGGGAAGAGACGACAACAACAACAACACAGCCGCCACGAGAACTAATCTCCTCCGCGGACCCACGACGCGCGAACCAAATCCAGTAATCATCCACCAACACCCACGAACGCGCGGAACGCCCACTGAACAAGGAAACGAAACCTCGCTCGAATCAAAAACAAAACACTAGGCAACGAAAACACCAATCCCAGAAAAAGAGAGATGGAGAGGAGGAGGAGGAGAACTCACAGAGGAAGAGGAAAATGTATGGAGCGAGAGAGAGAGAGAGAGAGAGGCAGAGAGGGAAGGCACGCGGTGGAAGCGGAGGGGTTGAGAAGAGGAATGCCCGGTCCAAAGATGGGTTGTTATGCATCGCCCGAAATATCGGCAATGAACTTCATTGAAAACGATGCAGAATCGTCACCTAAAAGGAGAGAGCGACTCGCTAGAGAGAGAGAGAGAGAGAGAGAGAGAAGAGGCGGTTTTTGGGCGTCTGTGCAAAACTAGTAGTTGCGCGCTGGTTAGTTGCCAAGTAATGAGAGCGACCGATGGTTCGGATCGGTGACCAGAGAGAGAGAGAGAGAGAGAGAGAGAGAGAGAGAGAGATGCCACGGGAGAATGACACTGAAAAATCCTAGGGAAATTTTCGAATGGGGCTTTAATGTGCCTAGAGTGGATTTCTCTTTTCAAATAAGAACACGGAATGCCTTATTTTTCTCGAATGAAAATATGAAATGGCCATATCAGTCTCGATGAAGGGCCCGACCTCACCAGCTAATTAAGGCATTTTCGTCCTTTTATTTATTTTTTTTTTTTTTTTTTCATTTTTTCCCATTTCTTTTTTTTCCCCTCGCCCGGCCGAATGAGGACTCAGCGACCCACGCCCCAGATCTGGAGATGGTTGGCTCGGCGACGGAAAAAGAAAAAAAGAAATTAAATAAAGAAAAAGAGTAAATAATGAAAATGCCCTCAACTAACTAATGTGGTCAGGCCTTTCTTTGAAACTAGTATGCCTATTTCAGGCCCTCGTTTAAGAGAATAAGGGAACTTTATACCCTCATTTAAAATAAAGTACACTTCAAGCCCTTATTTAAAATTTTCTCAAAATTCTAGCTACAAAATTGAGTTAATCATTCCACGAAGAATAGACCTGTTAAACTAGTGTGTCGAATCAAACATTGTCCAATTCAAATTGACCCATTTAACATGTTTTAATAAATTTTCGTAAAATAAAAATTTAGTGACATATACTCGACATAACCCATATTGCTAAAATAGTTATATATTTAACACAATCTAGGAAGTTCCATACCCAAACTAAGGAGAAAGCATGGAATGAGTGAGCTCAAGATTGAGAGAGAATTATATAGGTGAGTTAGTCTAAGTAAATTATTGTTTCTTTAAAAATGTTCCCACGACGAAATATAATTTATCAAAAGTCATTCTTCGATTTTTTAATTGGAGGAGATGAGATTCTAAGTCTAATTCCGAACAAGAGTTATCTAGGCATGAACAAAGAGTTCAATTGTCTTGATCAATAACTCAAATTTTGTACAATAACGAAGTTCGACTTATATTTATGGACAATTCAGACGAGTCCGTCTAGTGACAAGCGGTGTTTGAAGTTCATCAATACAACATTTCGAGGCTATTGGCTTAGAAAGTAAACAACTACAGCTATGGAAATGAAAGGTGCAGTACTAGAAAGTAAAGATAATTGAAATATAGCATTTTGATTTGTATTCGCGGGGGGCTTTCTTTTGGCAGTCGAGTGCTATTTATAATGTGGGGTTGGTAACCGCCTTTGATACCATGTTCACTAACCACTATTAATCTCATCTTCACAATCCATCTAATGACATCTGTTCATAAATTGCCATCGATCTTATCTTTTTATCCCAAGGCGATAACCGTCATAGAGTTCATATCGTTTGACACCTGTCATTCTCGAAACAGTAACAGTCATCAAGCTTATATCGCCTTGACACCTGTCCTACTCAAAGCAATAACCATCATTGAGCTCTTCATGGCTTGACATTTGTCTTTTCCAAGGTGATAATTGTCATCGAGCTCTTTCTGGCTTGACATTTGTCCTTTTTCCGGGTGATAACTGTCGATGAGCTCTTCTTAGCTTGACACTTGTCATTTCCGGAGTAATAACAGTCATCGAGCTTTTACTGGCTTGACACTTGTCCTTTCCGAAGTGATAACCGTCATCGAACTCTTCCTAACTTGACACCTGTCATTTCCAGGGTGATAATTGTTGTTGAGTTCTTCTTGACTTGACATCCGTCCTTTCCCTTGTCAATAGTCTCGATGACAATTTTCGTCAACAACTTTGGCGCTCACTTTTTCCATGACTCAACCTTTTTCAATTTCAAATTCCCCCTAGTATCTCCCAGTGCTTGCCAACTGTTTTGCTTACTTGAGCTGTCTCGTATGGGTTACGTCATTCTTTGATGTCTTTTATTATTATTTTTATTTATTTCAGTTGTCGACAACCTAATTAATTATAGGTGTCAACAATTACGAACCCATTTAATATCCATATTACATCCATTTATGACCCATAGAGGGTCCAAATCCATTTATTTGATATAATTAACCCATATAACTCAACCCATTAAATATGTTAGACATATTTTGATAGGTCTAATAGGGAAATAGATATTCCATTATAAATTATGGAAATAAATTACGTAACGGTCCTTAAACTTTATCCCGATATGCAATGTTATCCTTAAATTTTCAATTCATTCAGTGTTGATCCTTAAATTATTCCGTAATGTTCAATCTAGTCTATGAACTATCAATTCGTTCAATCTAGTTTTCATAATTACACTATTGTCCGAGTTTTTGAGTATCTTTTCATTTCGATCCATTTCTTAAATGAACAAAAGATATGGCTATCCTTTTATTGCTTTTTTCGTTCTTGGTCTTTATTAATAGTGCAACGGTTTCGTTCTCCATAATAGTAAAAATAGAGCCTCTAATAAGCTGAAAATTTTATCTATCTAAAAGATTAGGAACGTGATTTAGATTAATCTAAGTACGGGAAATCTATAGATAACTTAATATTGTTATTAAATATTCTTATTAAAACATTTTTTTTAGAAATAAAGGAATTTGAATTCGATATAGGTCTAAATGAGGTTATATTTTTACTATTATAGAGATCACAAATTAAAGTATATACTTAAATGGAATTATTGTAATATTTATAAAGACCAATAAGGGTTAAAGGTACTGTAAAGATAGGATATTTTCTGTTGATTTAGGAAATGGATTGAGATGAACATATATTCTGAAATTTGGGTAATAGTGTACCTATGAAAACTTGTGAATAGTATCAAATGACTTGTTTGACTTTGTGATGGAAAGTTGAAAGACTAGATTGAATAAATTGAAAGATTGAAAACTAGATTGAATATTTAGAATTAGTTCGAGAATCAATCACATTAAACGAATTAAAAGTCTAAAAATGGCATTGTTATAAACTATTTATGTCGTTTTCCCTAAATCTCTAATTTCATAGCGTTTTTACCGAGCAGATTTTGGGAAAATTCTTTTCATATTTCAATTACCCTAGTCTCTCTCAATTTTTCCATTTGCCTTATAGTTTCTTGGGAAAATTCCAATTAGGACCCCAAGTGGGGTCAAATTCTCAAAAAAGGGCTCAAAGTGAACATTGTGTCAAATAAGAGTCTGAAGTGCTCAATCAGTCTCAAATAAGGACCTGAAGTGCCCAGAAAGTCTCAAATAAGGACACAGGTCCTTGGTTGTAAAATACACCGCATTCCGTAGAAAGTTATTGTTCTAGCAAACAATGACTTTTTAAATTTTTTTTTCCTTTTTGTTTTTTTATTTTCCTTTTCCTTTTCTTTTCTTTTCTTCCTCCGTCCTCGGGTGAGGCCGCCCTTTGGGGTGGGCGGGTCGCCCTCAGCTCGTCCCGGTAGTAAACCCTCGCTAGTTCTGGGTGGGTCGGCCCTGCCTATCTTTGTCAAAAGTCGGTCTGGTTACAAGTGAGGTTGAGCCCTCACGGGGTTTGGCGAAAGTCGACCTTGCTGACATTGGGCGGGCTAGCCTCGCCCGGCCCAAAGCGAGGGTCGGCCCTCGCTCGACGTCATGGCGAGGGGCGGCCTCGCTTTGGTCACGAAAAAAGGAAAGAAAAAAGAAAAGGAAAAGGAAAATAAAAAAAAAAAAAAAAAGGAAAAAAAAAGTTAAATTAAAAGAGAGAACTTTCTCACTGGCTCGAGGGTATTTTAACTTACCAGGACCCGTGTTCTTATTTGAGACTTTTTTAGATACTTTGGGTCCTTATTTTAGATTGATTGAACACTTTAAATCTTTATTTGACACAATATTCACTTTAGATTATTTTTTGAAAATTTGACCCCACTTGGGGTCCTTAATTGGAATTTTCTCTAGTTTCTTTTCTCGAAATCTTAAATGCTATGGTTGCTGACTCATTGGGTTTGGCTGACACGAATGATGGCGCCGTCATTTTTTGAAAATTTGACCCACTTTGTGTCCTTAATTGAAACTTCCCCTAGTTTCTTTTCTCGAAATCTTAAATGCTATGGTTGCTGACTCATTAGGTTTGGCTGACACGAATGATGGCGCCGTCATTTCTACACGTTGGCATCCACATGGAGTCCACATGGCAGACTTGAACATGGACCTAAGGTGCAACATCAAATCTGAGGCCGTAGTAACCTCAGGTAGGATGTCGCGACCTCCGACGTAACGTTGCAACGGCGTCAAATCTTTTTTATTTTATTTATTAAAGAAAGGAATATGCGTCAGATACAACCTAATTCATTAATTAATCTATTTCATTCAAATACTATGTATAATATAACTATATTATGTATAATCTCATCTTATAATACCTCAGGTGCTAATCAAACTGTTTTAGTGATATTTAACGGTCTCAATTCTCAGGCAATCGCACCAAAAACTCAAGTTCCTTTTGGATTTTCCTTATCGAGGTCCGCCTTAGATCAAAAAGTGCAAGACAACGAAAGAAAACGTCATGGAAAGTTTAGGCACCTCCCGTGTTGTTATTATCTTCGTACTCATCAAATAGTTTCAAAAGATCAAAACACCAGCAGCTCAATCAAACCACTTTGGACCTTCCAGAGGGCACAAAATGGACCATAGAAAACCAGAGGTCGTAAATTTGATTCTATTGGTGCGCTATCATTCAGATGAAATGGTTGATTTCGAAATGGAAAAAATACTCTTTCCCCTCGCATTGAATAAATCATGTCCCAAGCTGGTTGGTCACGCCTCCAAGTCGTACATCCAACTACTTTGATTTGAATTAAATTTATTGCCCAGGCCCATCCCAACAAATCCAGCTGATCACACATGAGAAAACAGGAACATCTTACGACAAAACGAACAGCACAAGAGATGTAGAAGTTACACATTCCTAATCATTAGTACGCTGATATTCTCCCTCTCTGCACGATACAAAACAATGAAAATACAGGATCACAAGAAACAAACAAAAAATTAGGAGGCCAGTTCTAATACCATTTGCAGGTAAGAAGGCTCCTTTGAATTGTACAGAACCAAAGAGTGGCGACAGCATTGCAAGTTCTTCATTTGAAGGTGGAGAGCCTGGGAAGCTTGTCCCTGAGATAGTACAACCTAGCCCTCCTGACCTTCCTGTGCTTAACAACTTTTATCTCCTTGATGTTGGGTGAGTACCTGTGACAATAGGGGATGACGGAAATGCAAAATTCAGTATGTTACGCTTAGCTAAACCTAAATATACAAGGTATGACGGACACAGAATAGAAAGCATTTGAATCAGTCAGACTACAAGAACCAAAAACACTGTCCAGAGCGTATAGTAGTAATTCCCCAAGAGCAAAAATCTTGAATAACAAGGTTGATGGGTAATTTGCAGGAGAAAAGCTGAGAAATGAACCGGCTTTATATATTATTCAGCACTGGTCATTGAGACATTAAGAACATCGTCCAGTCTAAAACTTACTCACTGCACAAACATCAGCTAAAGTATCGGCGAAACTCCACACCACCACTTACAACTGTTGACACATGACTTCTAATGTGGAGCACTAGTCATCGAGACATTAAGAACATCATCCAGTCTTAACACTTAGTCACTGCACAAACATCAACTAAATTATCGGCAAAACTCCACTACCACCACTTACAACTGTTGACACATGACTTCCAATGCGTAGCGCTACGTTCTATCCCATCGATGAATGCATTGGCATCAACCATATCATAATTTGTAAAACCAACTAAACTGCTGTGGCAACAGCAAAGCTGATGCATTTTTATCTATGGCCTCTATTCAAAGCATATCAAGAACACTCAATTACTACAAGAGCCTAACATTTTATACTCGTGACCCCCATCATGCATCCATTCAAATTCACAATGATCTGCTCTCAGGTTCTGATTACTGGGACTACTTAAAATAAGTTCAACAACACCAAAGAGCTACAAAGAATTTAACTGCAAGGAAGAAAAAGATTCACTTACAGCGGGGAATACAATCTCGACCCCGATGCCAGCAATAATTCTCCGTATTCTAATGGTCGTGTGGATGCCGGCATTTTGTCTCGATATGACTATGCCTTTATAGATAGACAATCTGCGCCTATTTTCAGGCACTTCCTGCAATTTAAATCAGACAGTGTTCACAAGAATCACTTAAAGACAGATAAGACTCACAAGAGTAAAACCGGATAAATTCAATAGAAATGAATAGACAATCATCAACATTTACCAGCTTAATTTCCACTATATCTCCAGTCCTGATGTCTGGAACAGGCCGTTCATTCTGAGATGCCTCAACTGCTCTTTTGTTCAATATCTATGAAAAACAGCAAGAGACAATTAGAGTTTCTCCCATAATTCGAAATTCCACGTTCACGAGAAAGACAAACAACAGAGAAGCAACCAAAAATATCCATCATTATTGTTGATTTTACTCTCCAAATTATCTCCTTATCAAGCATAATTACAGAAGCAAACAACCGCTTAACTACAACCACACCATTACTTTGCAACTAAGATAACAGACTTCAAAAGCCAACTAGCAATCGACAATCATAAGCCGACACATGTGCTAAAAGGAATCAGCTGGTCTGTCGTTCTTTCCATGTCCAAATATAAGAAGGTAAAAGCAACACAACCTAATCACTGAAACCGGTAACTAAATGAGAAAGCTAGACCAACAGGCAAGCTCTGGAGAGCAAAGTCACACTAATCGCACTTCATGCTTCGTAGTGATATTCATATAATTGAGCTACCGACGGTATTAGACGAATTACCCCCATAATATCGCCAAGCTTAACCCTCGGCTTACTTGGAGGCTTCACTTCCGCGACTTCCTCCTCCGCCACTGCTTCAGCAGCTTCCTCGACGTCAGCAGCCGCTTCAGCATTCTCCTCCGCGCTCTCGCCGGCGACAACTTCGGCTTCCGGCTCCGGTTCAGCTCTCACGAGAAAACTCCGCTTCGGGAACGCCGGAATCATCGGACTCCTCGATCCGCTAGAGCCAAACGAAACCCTGGAGCGCAAACATCCACCGTGCCTAGGGTTGGTCCGAGAGGGCCCGCCGGAGGAGCCAGACACGAGCGCAGGGAACCCTAGCTTCCGAGGAGCGCGGCGGTTAGCGGCGCCTCTAGGAATCGCAATCAACGCCTGCAATCAGCGACAAACGGAATCGACCCAACTCTCAATCACCAAACTTGAAACGAGCCAGTACCAAATGAAGACGTGATTCGCCACCCTACAATGGAAATTCCAACTGCCGCGAGCTCTTGAACGCATGAATCAAGCATCCGAAACGCATGTCCACCACGAACGCACGCACGCGAACGTTACGCAGCTCTGCACACAAAGGCGCGTACCTGGGGAAGAACATTGGAGGCCATTGCCGGCGGGGGAAGAAGAAGACCGAGAATGGTGAGCGCGCGCGCGCGAGAGAATGACCTACAGAGAAGCCATGGATGGAGGATGGATGGAGAGACGTCGAAGCAGAGAGCCAAAAACACCTTATCTGCTTTTCTGCTTTCTCCGACAAATTGGGCCTCTGGTTCCCACGTTCATGGGCCTTCGGCCTACATATTTGGGCCCAAAGAGGGCCCAGATACTCTGCCCCCTTCGCCGATTTCGATGGCCCAATTGAAACGCGCATGATCAAAGAAAGGGAAAATGACTCAAACGGTCCATGAACTTTAGTTAAATGTACAATTTGATCCCTGAACTTTTGATTTGTTTAATATAGTCACTAAAATTTAGCCTAATGTTCAGTGTGGTCCCCGGACTTTTAAATTGTCCAGTGTGGTCCCTAAATTTTTGTATATGTGTTTAATTTAGTCCCTGAACTATGCGAAAATGTTCAATATAGTTCCTGAACTTGAATTAATGGAAGACCTACATTGAATATTTTCATATAGTTCAAGGACTAAATTGAACATGTACCGAAAGTTCAAGGATCACATTGAATAAATTAAAAATTCAAGGACCGCATTAAACATTAAGCTAAAGTTCAAGGATTATATTGAACAAATTAAAAGTTTGAGGATCAAATTATATATTGAGCCAAATTTTAGGGACTGTTTGTATTATTTTTCCTTAAAGAAAAGAAGGAGGAAGATGTTTCAATGAATCAATTGACAATTCATGTCCACGCCCGCCCATGATAACAACTATCAAGAACTTTAAACTTTCTCTACACGAAATGGATGGGGCTTTGGGCGGGCCGAAGCGAGCGGATCGCGTCCAAGAAGGGAATTGCTTCGCCCATGCGCGCGCCCGTTTTGCCAGTCCGGGGCAACCGGGCTTGGGCAGGCCCATCGGGCAGCCCGCCTACCATTCACGTCCGTAAATCTACCCTCTAATGTTTAGTCACCAATGTTTAGGACTAGGAGCTTAGTAAGTTATTTATTTTTCCGTGATTTCGATAAACATACTATACGAGTTGATGCAGAATGATTGAACAACCGAAACTTTCGATGCACGACCAAATGCCCTGCTCGATATCATTAGGAAAGATGAGAGAGCATTTAGAAATCACGGTGGCAAGGTTAAATCTTCACGACAGTGGTCCGTCCTTGCCCCCACTCGAACCTGTTCAGTTTGCTTCTTGTCATCGGGAGAAAACCAGTTAAATTGCGAGATTATATATGCTTCGATGGACATTATCGGGTCGACATGTTCTCGGAGGCCCATCTCAGAAGTTCTCGTCAACTAAGTGCGCTACAACTCGATGCGAGTAGTGGAGTATCGACGTGGAGAAAAGCGGTGCGCGGTAGAACGAGTGACCAAGTCCGAGCCCTTTTCTGCATAGAGCCCAACATAGATTTCGATCTTTTGAAATGACTGTAGTGTCATCTTCTCAATGAATCCAAGCATCCTCCGCATGCCATCTTCCCTGGGAAGTTTTTGCATAGCTGTCAATTTACGCTGTGAGACTCGGCCTCTTGGGGTGGTGGAGGACCAGGGATTCGTATTCATCCATGCGCAACACGCGGTGATGATAGTGGACAACAGCTAGAAATATATATATGTCGATTTCTCCGTATCGGTGAGATTTTCATTTCCATTTTCTTCTTTCGTGGTTTAAATGGAGAAGGCGAGAAGGAGCCATACAAAGAAGAAGAAGAAGAGGAGGAGGAGAAGGAAAAGCCAACGGGCTATCCGAAGAGCCAGAAACGAGTGGCTCTTGAGAACGCGATGCGTCTGCATTCTGAGTATTAATATGGTTGCCTTGCTGAGTCTTTGTCTGCATCTGTTACGTGACCGATTTGCCATTTTTCCACTGAACTGTAAATCGACCATCCGCATCTGCGACTTTGTCAAGAAAAGCAAGAACTTCCATCTACTTGTACATGTACTGACTAGTGAAGGGTACGTGAGAACTAGAACCTTTGTCTGACCACATGTTCTAGCAGAGACTATGAATGTCTGCTGAGTAACACTAAGGTTTGATCTAACTGAGGTTGTTCTCGTTTCATCAAAGTCCTAAGATAGGGGCCTTTTCTCTACAGTGATCCTTCGGCTATCTGCAATTCGCAACTGTGTCTCATGGAAAAAAGTTGGCATTTCACATGCTGATATACATTCTAGTAGGACAAAGGAACAAGGGCGTGAACAAGCACGTTTTTTACAATTTTTGGGTTGCCAAGAGCTTTATGGTCAATATTGCCTCGATATGCTCCTGTGAGGATAGCAAAAGAAGGAAGAAAAAAAGGAGAAAGTCCCCCACAAGACACGACTTGAAGAGATTGATTAGAAGGGGCCGTAGGGACAAATGGAGCCAATCTCCACCGCACCCTTGGAACATCTCCAACATTGAATTTGGAGATCTTTATTCCCTCGAAACCAATGCTTCTCTGCATAGGGGGTGCACGGAGGTTTCATGCCACTTGGTTGAGACACACTTTGCCACAACAGATAACTCGGCCCTTTATGACACAAACATAGTTAAGACAAAAACTGAGGATTAATTCTTAAATTCCCTAGTTTTATGCGATTGTGGTCTTACACGGTGTCCAATCATCAGCGGCCGTTTTATGTGGCACGCTAATGTAACCAATTTATGAATCGCCATCTTAGTGATTTTCAATAATAATTGACCGGAAGAATTACATTGAAATTTCAAGCAAAAGGTTCAAAACTATAATGGGCAATTGACTTGGTAGTCATGCAATAAGTTATAACCGATTGGGTAATTTTCCAACGCTCTTTAATCATGGCCTTGGAATAAGAGTGATGCAGTTAGTATATGAATTGGACTAAAAAAATATATTGATAAGTTAACAAGAAATATCACACTTTTTGCTTAGCTAGTGGGGCAACAGATTGCATACAATGTCCATACACTCCATGATTAACCTACCAAAAGTCATGGCCCTTCCAGCTATTCTTTGCCCTTGGCTCTATATAGCAACCTCACCCCAATTATTTCCCATCTTGCCAAACCAGGTTCACTTCCCATCGTGTTAGTCACACACATATCACTCTTCACAACCACAAGAAGCACAAGCATGGCTCTCCACAGTGCCATGCTTTGCTCAATCCTCCTCCTCTCTCTCCTAGCCCGATCAGCACTTGCTCAAGCTCCTGCACCCTCGCCATCGACCACCCCCATGACAATGCCACCCTCCCCCCACGCCACCCCTCCCCCCACCATGGCTCCGGCTCCAACCACCATGGCGCCGCCCCCCGCCGCCACCCCTGCCTCGTCGCCTTCGCCGACGATGTCTCCCCCGACTTCCCCCCCTACAATGAGCCCTGGCCCATCCATGAGCTCGCCGCCGCCCGCGCCGGGGCCTCTCCTCCCACGCCTCCAGCAATGAGCCCAGGTGAAATGACACCATCACCCTCTCCTCCCGCGCCTCCATCAATGAGCCCAGGTGAAATGGCACCGACATCCTCCAAATCACCCTCCCCGCCACCCTCCACGCCACCCTCCACGCCACCGGTAGCCTCCTCGCCAGGCAACAACAGTGCTGTTGCTCAAGGGAATAGCTTGGCCTTGATGATTCTATCTGCATCAGTTGCATTCCTGCTCTAAATTATTACACGGTCCATTTGTTTAAATTTCCTGTAGATTGAGATTTCCTTTCACGTAATTCTTTTGTCCTTTGTTTGTCCTGTTCTTTCTTTATATTTAGTCATGGGTTTCTTCCTTCCCCTGTTAACTTCTTCGATTCTTGGGGTACCTACCTATTACACATAGGTGATCATTTGTGAGGATTCTCGAGATATGTTACAGCACTTTGTAGCATTATGACAGTATAGCTGAATAAGATGGATGTTGTCTGGTTTGTGTTTCACTCCTCGTAAGACCCATCTTAGCATTTTCTTCTTTCTTCTGAACTAGTAACACAGAACAGACATATGGGTCATTTATCAAAAGCTGTAACTGTCCAAGCTCAACTTGCTCGTCTTTAAAAAGCTACATTAGCCTTCTAGGGTATAGCAACTGGGATTGATGTATGTCATATTATGCTTCTTATATTATGTCAATTTTTGCTGATACTCTTAAGCAATACAACTCTTTTTGGGTTATCTTCTGTTATCGATCATGCAGGGTCCAGGCTTCGTAGCTTGTACTAATTAAGCTCTGCTTTTTTTGGCAAAAAAACCTCAAATGATACTCTTTTATTAGTCAAAACATGTTTGAAGAATCAACTTGCCAATTGGATTTTCCTAAACCTAGATGGCTTTTTGGGAGGGTAGATGGAGAAGGAATGATGGTGGAGAAACTTGGCGGTGGTGGGGAGTGAGCATAAAGTTAGGTGGTGCAAGCTGTTGTAAGAAGAAAGTCGGGCTTCGAGTTCCTTTTGGCAATGGGAAGATGTGGAGAGTATATTATTTTGCTGTTTTTTTTTTTTTTTTTTTGAGGATGTGACGTGGGACTGTGGGAGAGAAATTATGGAAGGAATGGGGCTGTTTTGAGAGTTCTAGTGGGCAAGAATGGTTGGCAATTGGCGATGGTGGGGCTGAGACTTAGCTTTTAGACAGTGGAGCAATGATCGTACGAAAGTGATGTTCACATGGTGTGTCAACCCCACAATTTTGTACCTGTCTGTGTGTTGGAGAGAGAGAGAGAGAGAGAGGAAGTTGGGTTTAGTGTGCATTTTCTAAGTTGTACCCATGTTTCACGATAAATTATTAAAATACGGCCGACGGATGGAGCCAGCAATCGGGAAGTTCACACGCCAGTTGATGATGCTCCACATTTGCGTAAGTACTACAAGGGACTGGACACTTACAATCATCTATTATAACCTACTAACACAGAAGAGAGCTACTGCCGGATTTCGACAGTCACGTAGACAGAGAAATTTACGCGTTATAAATAGGAAAGAACCCAATTCGTGTACGTTGTTACTAAGTCACATAGCAAGCATGACGCAGCGATTGCAACCAAATCATTCTCTAGGTTCCATTGATCTCCAGGTTAGAGAGGATAACATTGTGCGGTGAGTTGCAGATTGTGATAGTAATCTACTGCAAAAGAGTAGAAGCCGATCCAAAAGTTTCACTTACTGTTGAGAAAATTAAGCCAGTCATAGAGAATCTCTTTTACCCTGGAAGGAAACGAAATCAGATTCTTAGGAGAAGGTAAAGGGGTTAATGTTTCCACAGAGAAAGCCAAGTGTGAGCATTGGATTCCATCTAGAAAAGTACAATGAGTGAGGAAAGGATCATGCCTTTTTCTTTCGACTTTGCATTCTTTCCCTAAAGAACACGATACTAAAGCGGCCTTTCCATAACCTTTACCTAGAGTTCTTTAGCTCAATATTTCACCGATGCCAATCAATGTACATGTTAGCACTCAGTGGAGAAATATTTAATTAAACTCATTTCAACGAACCAAGCAACTCCCGCTCGAAGAAACACGGAGCGCGATATTGAATCCAGATATAAGAACGTGGAAGCAATACTTCCTTTCCACTATGATTTGACCCTATCGTATAAGCAACAAAACATCAATTGACGCCAACTATTTTGTATAGATCAGATAAGAAAAGCACTCAATTGACACAGAAAGTCCTGAATAATGAAGGCCTTCTCGTGCGTACACGTCATTTTCCTCGGGGGACCTTTTGGCCATTATTCAATGTCGTTCGCAGGCTTGATTGACTTTCATTTGTTGTCATGCAAATGGGGCACTGAGAAGGCCTTTTCCGAGCTAGTGCCGCAACAATTGCAAAACCACAGAGCACGCATTGAAACCAAAACACATGGCTGTGGCAAATACAAGCAGATTTCCATAATTTCACAGTGGTGCGTCCATACTCAAGGGAGATGCTTAACTACCCTGGCGCAACTCTTGAGATTTCACACTTTTCGAAGTTCGGGATTACAGTTGCCAGTGTCACCTCGTTAATACCCCCCCAGGTTGGAGTAGCTAGACTAGACCTCCCCCTGTTGAATGCTCAAAGCCAACATCCTCCCTGACTCGTTTAGACAAGATTCGGAAAAGTGGCGATTTTTCTTTGCATGAGTTCTAGATATACAAATTTTCATCCTTGCACTCCAATCAAGAGAAGAAAATGGTAAGCATGTATGCACTAAAGGAGCAACATAAGATGGCGAAGACGAGAACATTCCTCCTCAAATCAGTCTTTCTTTTCCTTTCTCGAAAAGCAAGTCAGAAAATAAACATACAATTCATCGCTCAAGATAGAATGCTTATGCACATCCAAAAATCTGTGTTGGTTACTCCTCCAACCGATGGCGCATTTATTGCTTCCTATTTAAAACAAAATTGTGAGGAATCCTCAACCATAGTCAGCTGCCTCTTGCTCTAACAGATCCCCGACAATGATCATGCTGCTTTTAAGTTTCAGAGGCAACTCAACAGGGTAAAACTCAGCACAAGAAAAAAGGCAGCAGCTTCTCAGGTCAAGCCCGAAGTTTAATGTAGTATTTGTTGATAATTGCACGGGAAATTTTTGTATTTCATTCTATTTTCGTCTTTGTTTCCTTCGACACTCAAAGCAATCATCACATGGAGAATTACTTTTACTAGAGTATGTGCTTTTTATCTTGCTTGGAGATACCTTTAAGTCTTCGACCAGTATCTGGCGCAGCTTTTCATTCTCCTCCATGAGCTCCTCGATGACTTGCTGATGCTTCAATACCTAAATAAATAGAGCAATTGAACTAAATGCATGAGGCACCAATCGGCCAAATAGATGACATGCTAACTTGCACGCCATTGAAGATAAGCAGCTAAGTGGCACAGATATCATTGCAAAATGCACCAACTGCGGAGGCTAAATATCTCTAAAGACAATATTTAAGAACCCCGGTCTCTTCACCAAAGAGACGGAAGTTTCTGGGGATGACCAGGTTTCTTAAATGCAGTAAGCAAGTCAACTTAAAGATCTCTCAAGGACAGATGCAAACTCAGACACCCACATACGCGAAAGTACACAGGGTGCACATATTGGTAAAAGTTACCATTTGAAGCATGTTATTCTCTGACCGCAAGCGTCCTACCTACAAATATAAAATCAAATGAACTAAGTCATATGCCACAGTAAAGCATGAAAACTCTTGGCAAAGATATTATCCCAGATAAAAGCACCAATGACAGCAACAAGCTCTTGCCTACTGAGTGAGTCAGCTGCATCCACGCAAAAAATGAAGTAAACCGTATATCTCGCTGACACACAGCAGATACCTCAACTAGTATAAAATGAGAACGAAGTGATGCTATGCTTCGTATATAGCAGTTCAATTAAAACAAGATTCTCAGCCTCAAAACTATTTGCACCGGATTGATTTTCCTATTTGAATAATATAACAATTAGCAATCTCCTAGAAGGCATGCGGCAATTAAGTTAGATATCACTGGAAGAAACTTTGTGCTCTTATCCTCAACTATGTTTTTGGTTACTCAATAACTACAGGATAATGTCCTCAAAGGTCACGAGGCTCCCAAACACGGTTCTGCCGACGATTCCAGATCCAAAATAATATAGTGCAGATGCATAGAAAAACAAGTCTCTTCAGGATATTCTTCCACTCTAATGATTTTCTTTATAAGAAACAAGAAAGCAAAAAAGAGTCCACTTTAAAGATTGTTCCCAAGCGAACATTGCAGACAGATGAAACATTGTTACTGCATGTTAAATTCAACCACCACGATGAAAGGAACTAAACAGCAGTCCCACCCATATAAAGAAAACAAAGGCCCACCAGCAACCAAGAAAATTACTGCAGCAATACAGTTAGCCATAGCAACAGTTCCATTGCCCCTTATCAACTAAATCAACAGAAGAAACAGGATATCATGCCAACATATAACTCAAGACTTCGTTCTGACAAGCAAACTCGTGCAATTAGAGAATAGCCGAACCAAAATAGAAAATATGCAAAAGGAGATGAGAATGAGGCATGATAAAAAGAAGGCAAAATAAAACTATCAAAATCTCTCAAAATTAAAATTGACAGAAATTCTGACAATGAATACGAAGGTAGTGATGTTCTAAATCCACTGAATACCAGATCATTTAATTCGCTATCCTCTTGCTTCAGAACAGGATTTTGCAAGAAGTTGTTTAAAACCTTCTCGGTTCGACTGGTAACGGACGGGTCCGAGTCCTCTGGAAAGCTCGTCGCTGAAAAACTTTCATGTGAAGAACCCAAGCCCATAGTTCCCAGTCCTGGTAGTCCTGATGATATGCTCCCAGGTAACTTGGGAGTGAGCTGCATAGGATTTCGTATTTGGTTTGCATTTGAGGGCATGTTTGTCATGTTCAAGCCCCCTTGAAGAGAAGCTGGAAAGGCTTGCTGCCCAATGGATAAATTGGGAGCCATCCCAAACTTTGTCATCACCTTCGTCATGAGTTGCTGCCAAATTCAGAGTTGGCAGTCAGGTGACTGACTGACGTCAACATGACAAAAAACACAGAAGACATCAAGAAGATCATACATACTAGTAAACTAGATTGTATCTGATTCATCACTCCAGGCTTCAGTGCAAGTCCTGTTGAAGCAAGCATGCAATGTTCAGTATTCAAATACGGAGGGCAGGGCAATGTAAACTGTGAGCTTACATAGTGTGTGTGAGAGAGAGGATACAATATTAATGGTTAGTTTCCAGAATAAACCTATAGAAGAAATAGAGGTATTTGGATCGTACAAAAAAAGAAAATATCCATTGCTAGAGTATCAAAAGACTACCAATCTATTGAAAAGGCCATCTACTAAAGAAAAGCCCAACTTATTTTTAAATACATCCGCATTTACTGAGTACAATAATTTTCATGTAATTACAAGTAAAAAAAATCATCCACAATCTCCATTAGAGACAATCACTGCCAACAATATTCTGGCTTAATATAAGAGAGCACCACACTCATACTTTCTGAAACAGTCAGCTGATCAGCAAAATCCATATTATATCATCCCATCATGACATTTTTCTCATGTTAACTCGGATATTGCAACATACTCTGGGAATGACTACTCTTTCCTAATGCTTATAGACGGTCAGCTTTTTAGATTTTAATCATCCGTGCAAATTTAAAGGCGGGGCTTTCTTTCTGTATGCCGATACGGGCACTTGAAGATTGCAGAATCCCTCTACAATTGTCTCCCACATTCGCCCCCCCTCAGAGATGCTTGCAATGAAATGGCATTGACACAAACATTTGCCTACCATTGACTTCAAGTTGCAATAACCATGTCGGATGTTACATCTACCATTTTGGGATGACTTAGGGCATTACCAAATGCAATAAAATCAACACAAAACCTGTCCTTTTTTCGAGGCTATGGATCACGCAACCAAAGTGAACTCAAATTTCAACACATGCATTCATAGAAGTTAATTTTGCCTCTAGGATCATGAACAATGGCATACCAACTCCAAAGCCATGGCCGAAGCCTACTCCGCATCCAATACCAGCTTCGATATTTTTCGCTCCAAGCTTCCTCAGCTGAAAACCGATCAACGGAGAGACCAAACATCAGCAAAGACATCAAGTTACATCAAGGAAGAAGAATAACTACAATTCGACTCACCCCGTCATTGACGTGCCTTGTGACACCAGATAACGCATAAGTGGCTCCACTGGTGGCACCCATAACTTGGTTCACCACTGGTATTGCACCTGGTAGACATCCCCAACACATCACAGGAATGTACTCACGAAATTACATTCAACAAATGCAATGCTTGCTAACCTCACAGCTAAGCAACCCAAAAACTCAAAAGCGCAAGCGCGCACGCGCGCACACAAATGAAACTCTTCAAACAGAAGAAAAAAAAAAGTACATTGCTTCTTGGCACCAATGGACTTGAAAACTCCTCTGAAATCCATGAGTCTCCCTAATCCACGAAAAGAGTTTAAAGAGACGGAGAGAGAACGTACCCAGATTTATGGGGCGGCCAACGCCGATACCAAGACCACAACCGATGCCGAAGCCAGTGAACACTTGACCCACTTTGAAAGTAAACGGATTCTGTACCCGTATACCCTGAAAGGGCTTCTTTTGCTTGCTCAAAGCCAGGCTATTGCCACTGCTACTTATACTTCCACCGTCGCTGACATCGTTCTCCATTCTTCAACAAGCCACTCTCCGACTCCAACGTCTCTTCAGAAGCCGAAGAACAACCTCTCCCGGCGCCCGCGGATATATACCTTGCTTTCCCTTCAGCCGCTCTCTCTCTCTCTCTGTCCCTCTCTACGAATCCCTTTCCGCTTCTTTCCGTGAGCCGATGCAGCGGGTGCAGAAGTTGTCTCCTTTTCTTTCGTGTGTCGAAGCGGCAACAAGATGCGGAATCGGTACTTAGAGGATGAATTGGGTGAGGGGGTAAACCGGGTTCGGGAGACGATGGTGGAGCTGTGGGTATTTCGGTGTTCTTGACGATGGTGTCTAATTCTCACCGAAGAAGTCCGTTGCTAACCAAACGTCAAAACGAGGACTGAGGCATACTGCTCGCAGACACGGCGCCCCTCGCAGCCAGCGACGATGGTTGGGCCCTTTTGGTGGTTTGGGTTTGGCGAGCGAGTGTTTTTTAGCCCAAGGAAGATCGCGTCGTTCCGTTCTGACGAGCACTGTTTTGCCAACCTCTCGGTGCGGCTGCCCCAAGCCCATGCTTCGGGTGCGTTTGGCTTGATTTGTGGGGAAAGCCATTGGAAAAACGCAAATTACTTTTAGTCGAGATTTTTGTTTTCCCGAAACACACGTAGCGTTTGGTGACATGTAATTTAAAAACACCTCGATAAACAACCGCGACTTAAGTTTTGTTAGAAAAAAAAAACTGCACTTTGTAAATGCCGGTTTGGCCTTGTCTGACGTCGCGCGACCTCATGACCACGAGGCGAGGCCTGGGTCGTGTGACCCAGGTGACCACCGCCTGAGGCCTCCTCAAGCGAGGCTAGCCGACCCCCCGATTGGTTTGTTGGCAACTTTAACTTAACTTTATATTCTTAAAAATTATTACCGAACAAGGAAAATTCTGCATGTTACAAAATTTAATGGCTCGTTGACCAGCTTTATCACGACGAGGAGACTCATTGATACAATTGCGCCAAAAGGCCACTCGAAGAAGAATCGCCAAGTCTTTGCCTGTTTTCTCCACGCAAGCCGCTTGTCCAAATTTGGTTGGCTCCGTCGCCATGACTGTAGATCTGGTCGACCAGAACTAATCTACCACAAGTAAGGCAGAGGGAGGACTGACCCGCCTCGTTGGTCATGGAGCAGCCACGGCAGCCACGGACAACGATGCAGAGGGAGGACGACCCGCCTCATCGGTCATGCAACAGCTACGACGGCCTTAAATGATGGCTTATTCGGCACCTTGGACTACGACATGGCGTGTTTCCATGGTCTGCATAGACTTGATTGACCAAAGATGTAGGCGACGTGAACTTTTCTTTTCTTATAAAATATCTAAGTGAATTTTCTTGTTCTTTTAAAAAAGCCATGTAGGACTTTTGGTAGGAATTTATCACCAGAGGCACTTTAGTTATCATTTTTTCTTCAATTTGGCACTAAATAAAATGTCGTATGAAAGTTATGCCTCTTCTAATGTTATTTTCCCTTTCGGAAAATATATGCACACGTTTCTTCATGCAACAGCACCCTTGGTGTTGACGGTGAAGTAAAGGAGTCTTCGCAGAGAAGAAGCAGATCTCACGGGTGACTCTGATATGAACTTGGGTTGGCGCCAGTTGTCACTCCAACGTGTACAAGATAAGATAAACAGCAGCTGCAATCCATTAGTTTTTGTTTTCTGGCAAGCTTCACTCTTAAGAGTCTCATTGGCCATTATACTGTCCAACACAACGCAAGAAGATATCTCTTCCCATTGGCCATTCTTTCACCACAGCGTGCGAACTACACCATGGTGTGCCGTGAAGCAACTGGGTCTACTTGGTTCGTTCCTGGGCTAATGAGGCTTCTTACTCAAACGCAGTTGGTTTGTTGGATAAAACTGTGGATCAGTTGTTGGCGAAAGAGCGAAGAGCAAGAAACAGCTGCTTGAGGGTGTCAAGGTCTGAATAAAGGAGGAGGAGTGGACTCTGTCTGCTCAAGCTCAATGAACATTTGAGCTTGAGAGATAATCAGCAAGCTCGAGATGAGCTATTCCGTTCGATTGTATATTGCGAATACTAAAACTGTCGAAAGTTTCGGTTCTTTGATGTGTTTGCGAAGCAACGCAGGCATCTAATTTGAAGTTTGAATGAGCTCGCACTTGAGGTTGAGTTTTGACGCGGAAAATGGACGAGCTTGATCGATTTGAGTGATCATTGAATTTTAAACCGAAAAAGGAAAAGGTGGTCATCGAATTCAAGAAGGTTAAAAAACAAGACAATATGTAAGATAATCAATACAGAAGCCAACATGGCAAACAGGTGCAACTCATGATAAATGTGATTTACTCTCTAGGAATTGTGACAAAGACATGAAATCCAGGCACACCGTCGTCGTCGGTGCATGGCGCCACCATCACAAACCCATCAGCAGACGCCACCCAATGTGAGACCAGAGCAGGCTCGTTTCCTCTCCTGAACGCTACACCACTCAAGCCCAAACTCTCCAGAGTCACTCCACTTATGGCCATCTCACTCTTGACCTGAACAGCTCCGCTTTTCTCAACGCTCTCCGCCTTGACATTCCCTGATTCTTCTTTCACCAGCAATGCAAATTTCGACCCCATCTTGTGCTTCAGCTTCTTCTCCGCCTCCTCGGCGCATAGCAGTGCGAGCGCCTCACTCAGTTTGCTGCCGCCAGCCTTCGCATTGACGGTGTCAGCTTTGAAGACCAATGTTTGGACAGTCTTTGGGCAAGGACTTGGGGCGAGAGACGTTGATGGAGAGCCGGTGCGTTTCATGTTTGACAGATAGAAAATGGGTTTATTGGGTGCATTGTCTCCAGGAATTAAATTGAGGTCATTATGGATGGTGGCCCATCTCTTGATATGATTTATTGTAGAGATTGGGTCCGCCAACAATAGGCTACAGCTTATACCAATTGAATACCCACCGCACCGAAAATTTGTCACCTGGAAAACCACGAACAAAATGAGGGGGGCAAAATCATGACCGTCATCTACTAATATAGTTCTAATCAACTCTCTTCTCCTCCTTCACTAATTTAAGTGTCTAGGACAGTGAAATCAGATCGTTACACGAGACCCGTGCGACTGCGATTCGTGTCTAGGATGAGTTTAGGAGACCGAACCAGTCAATAGTATTTATATATCTCATGGACCCTAAACTATGACTATTGAATTTTACCTGGATGTAAAAGAGTGGACAGAACTGAGGATTTTGCATATCGATGTCCTTCCAATGCACTAGCTCAGCCTCACCATCTGCCCTCCTCCCAGAGCCAAGAAACTCATCCAGGGTCAACCCAATCTTGGCCTCGATGATCCTGGCACCGCTGTCGTTTGAGACGATCTCCAGCTCTCCTCCGCCGCCGCCCTCGCCTCTCCGGAGCCGCCCACAGAGGAGCGGCTGCTCGGTGAAAGCTCTTCCCAGCGACTCCTTGATCCACCCCGCGAAGGCCCAGCCGGTCTCGCCCTCCACCCTCGCTCTATAGTACAGAATCACGTTGAAGCATTTCTGGAAAATCCCGGTGCCGGCGGGGTCGGTGGCCAAGATGGGCTGGGTCAGGCGCGGCTCGGTCACCTTTAAGGCAGTGACGCTCTGGATGGTCTCATATTGGACTCTGGAAGACCCAGTGGTCGTGCCATCAGTTGTCGTCATCTTTGGTAACTCGGGACAGTGCCTAATGGTTTGTGTGGGCTATTTATAGTCACAACAGAAGTCGCATTATTGAATATGTTTTGGAAAACAGTCGATCTGAGAACATTAAAGGAGACTGTTTGCCCTGTATCAATCATGGGTCCGTGGGACATGGTCACCGATTGAGGTGTCGAGTGAGGATTGGCTTTAGAAGAGCAAAGGGGTTAAATCATATGTTTCTTGTAAGGGGGATTGCCATTTGGTATGCTGCTGCACCTAACAGCACTAAAAGGAGACTTTAGAAAAGGAACTGAACAGCATCTTGTTCATGATTTGGTCGTCAGATTGGAGCTAATACTTCTTTTTCCTCATCACATCACTTTCACTTTCCTTTCCAAGGCAAAGAAAATCCAGCGAAAGGCCGAACGTCCGTGCGGCCTCCAGGACGGACCTTACCCAAGAGAATGAGATGTTAAATCCAGCGAAAAGGTTGTAGCTCAAAACACTTTCCAATTCCGATCATGTAAATCCTCATCATTCCATGGATCGCAAAAGAGACTCGTGCTGTGATGCACGACTTGACAAACGATATAACGTTGCCGAAATGCGTACTGAAATTCGATGCTAGAGCTAGCAGCCTAGGACATTACAAATGAAGAATCATTCTGTGGGAACATAAGTGCTGATTGGCCCATTTTAGCCAAGTAATTTGTCCTGGGGATTGCAAAAGTTACTGAACTTTTCCCAACCGCAGCATCTACCCCTAATACTTTGCGCACTGGAGACTGCAGTTTTGGCCCAACTACGTATCTGTCGTTGCGTTTTCCTCCTAATTACAAAATAAAGAAATACCAAGTGTGTACTCATCAAGCTGTCTTCTTTGCTCGACGATTGTAAGTCAGGCTTGTGCAACATCAAAGCAAAGCGACGAAGCCCCTTAGTTTGACATTTTTGAGTCCCCCACGCGCGCTTCGTAATGAATTTTCGCGAACCGATGTGGATACACGCGAACCGAATCGTTCCCGATATCCACATAGGGGCCAAACAAGTCGCGGGTCTCGGATCAAGATGCGAGGAAACCCAAGGGCAGCACCAACCAGAGTTGCTCTGCAAACAAGGTAAGGTAATGATCCCTCTGAATTCCTAGTTCCTACGCTCTCGTTTGACCCTGGCGTAAACTCCACCAAACCAACTAAATCGAGAGGGAACAGCGACCATTTTGAGACAGTGTTGGGCCTGGGGTGGGCAGAATCTAATCTAAAGCTAGACATCATGGGCGTAGTCTCAGCAAGATTTGCTGAAAACATGAATGCGCCAGCTCGCTTCCCTTGCGAAAACAAACGGCTGGCAGTTGAGAAAACTCGCAGTGTTCCTCCGAGTGCCGATGGACATTGCCTGATTATTGCACGGTACGATCAACAGCTTGCCCCTCGTAGTGTCAAACTCTCGAGAGCTGGCGAGTCCAATATGGTCTGATTAGATGGATACACAGCACGATCCAATTTATGACTTCACCTGCCAAAGGTACGAAATTTCATCATTCAATATCGGGACTACTGCTTGCCATGCTCAGAAAGGGTGTCAGAACCGAACCGAAAATTTCATGCATTTCGGTTCGATTTCAGTTCGGATCATCAAAATAAATCAATTTTTCTTTTTAGTTCGGTTTATTTCAGTTCGGATCGGTCCAAATCGAACCGAACTAAAATAAACACTTCCATTTAGGGCTATTTTGCCCTCTCTCTCTCCCCTTTTCTCTCCTCTCTCCTCTCTCTCTCTGCGCTTAATGAACTTGAAACCGAAAACTGATTCGAACCAAACCGAACCAAATCGATTTTTCGGTTCGGTTCCAATTCAGTTCGGTTCAAGGAGGCACCCTTAATGGTTCAGTTCGGTTCGATTTTCTTGAAAAACTGAACTGAACCGAACCATTTACACCCCTAGTGCTTGGGACCTTCTCTTACTTCGGTCCCGCTGCAAAGTTACATGTTACTCTCCCGAATTCTGGGGCTATTTCGTAACGAGAACACTCGCGAAAGCAAAACTTTGAGAAGTTACGAATGACGCTACGAAACTACCAATTTTCGTGGCTCGAGGGGCGCCGGAGTCCGAGGGGGTTAATGTGTAATTTTCCAGTGTTCGGGGGCTACGGCAGCAAAAGATCCCCTTCAATGTCTTCCTTTTGCAAAATTGACCGGGCCGGGTAGATAATCGAATGGGCTTACCCGGGTTCGGGCACGGGCCCAACTGGAATTTCTGGGCCAAGGCCCAAAGGGCCCCGGTTTGTACGGCACGGCATCTTCCCGGGTGGAAATTTCAAAGTAACTTCCCACCACTCGTTGCTTGCATGGCGGACGGAGCACCACCAATGCCGTCGCTCCATCGGTTACTTCATCGCTGCAAGCACCGACGGAACCGCCATGGCTTCGGTCTCTCCGAGCTCCGCCGCGTCGGTTCCTCCTCCTTCCTCCCGCTCGTCACCAACCGACGCGTTTCCGCGGGGGCGGCGCGCGCTCCGACTTCGCGGCGGGGACGCGAACGGACTCCCCCGCGCGCTCTCCGTCAGGGCCGAGGCCGGCGTTTCGAAGGAGGACGTCGTCATCGTCGGAGCCGGCATCGCGGGCCTCGCCACCTCGCTGTCGCTCCACAGGTGATTCAAATTTCTGCACCTTCCATCTCGGTCACATCGGTTTCATCGTCGATAGGACTTTGGACCTTCGGGTGCACTTTTTGGTTTTGCTGATGACGTCGCGTGTGGACGTCTGAATTTTGGAATTCCCGCAGGCTTGGAGTCAAGTCCCTGGTGTTTGAGCAGGCAGAGTCGCTCAGGACTGGTGGGACCTCGCTCACTCTGTTCAAGAATGGGTGGCGAGTGCTGGATGCGATTGGGGTCGGGAGTGATCTTCGGACTCAGTTTCTTGAAATCCAAGGGTGCGTTTTCTGTAAACAAGCTACGAGCACTGTTATCTCCTGGTGTTTGGTAAATTGTCGAACTTCCTACACATTGCTGTGAGTGTGTTATATGGATAGCCCTTTGGTCTATTGTTGATATATCGGTTCTTGGGCTACCAGATGTTCGAGTTTAGTTTTCGGGTTGCTGCCGCTTCTGATACAGCACGCTTGGTGTGCATAGTTCTTGTGTTGGTGTCTGGTACTGAGCTCACCGGGGCCGGAATTTTCAAAAAATTGATGAACTTGGGGTTGAGTTAGATTTAGATACTAGATATTCAAGTCAAGAACGCAATAGTGGGATCGTGCATTGTCGAGTCTTCACAATAAACCCGGCATACAGTTCGACTAGTAAGGTCGATGACCGAAACTATTTATTCTCAAGTTTGTCTAGCGACCTTTGTACAGAGATGTTTGAAAGTCGGAACAACTTTTGGAGAACGGCTGTTAAATTATTGAAATTCAGAATTCATCTCAAAGGAATGGCTGCTGATGATTCTTACTCTTTTCGAACCTTATTCATTGTACCAGCCGTGCAGGATGGTAGTAAAATCAGAAGATGGGAGGGAGCTGCGGTCATTTAGGTTCAAGGATGAGGATGACAGGTACGGCAGCTGAGAGAAATTCAAGAACTTCATGTTTTTTATGCAATTCGTTTGTGGTATTTCATCGACTAACTTTAGGTACTTATCCATGAATTGACATGGTGCAGCCAAGAGGTCCGTGCGGTGGAGAGGAGAATACTTCTGGAGACTTTTGCTGATCAGCTACCACCTGGGGCTATCCGATTTTCATCGAAGCTAGCAAAGATTGGCAGAAGTGAAAATGGAGAAACTCTGTTGGAACTTGTGGATGGGACTCGTGTATCTGCAAAGGTCAATAGTCTTACCCTTTCATTTGATCGCTCAACCGAACATTGTAGGTATGAAAATTTTAGGATCTGGGACGAAAAGATTAGTCTTGATAAAGGGCACTGCATCTTTTCTTTCTCACATGTTACAGCTTTCATATGGTTGCAATAAAAGGCCTGTGACCTTCTTAATCTCTTGCCTCTCAATCGACAGATTGTGATTGGTTGTGATGGTGTTCGATCTCCAGTAGCTAAATGGATGGGCTTCTCCGAGCCTAAGTATGTTGGCTATTGTGCTTTCCGTGGTCTAGGATTTTATCCTGATGGTCAACCCCATGAACCACGGGTGACTTACGTCTACGGTAGAGGGTTGCGTGCCGGATATGTCCCCGTTTCTCCGACTAAAGTTTACTGGTTTGTCTGCTTCAACAGCCCTTCTCCAGGTCAATCTTCCTCCTAATTGTGCTCAAACAACTAGACATGTATAAATCGAGCTGAAAATGTTGGCTCCATCTCTTTCTTTAAGAATTCCATGCATAGTTTGGCACAAGTCCTGCTTATCCCTAAGAGCTAGCATAATAGAGTAGGCTCCCCTGGAATGCATCTCTCTATGTACTGATAAATGAACGGAAGAATAAGAAATAAATGTGAAGCATGTCTTATTACAGGTCCGAAGATCACTGATCCAGCCATATTGAAGAATCAATCACGAGAACTAGTTCGAAACTGGCCTTCAGAGCTATTGGACATCATAGATCGTACTCCAGGTGACACAATCATTCGGACTCCGCTGGTTGATCGGTGGTTGTGGCCTACGTTAAGCCCTTCTGCTTCATCTGGCAGTGTCGTGCTGGTAGGGGATGCATGGCACCCGATGACACCGAATCTCGGGCAAGGCGCATGCTGTGCTCTGGAGGATGCGGTCGTTCTGGCTAGAAAACTCGCGAATGCAGTCAATTCTGGGAATGGATCAGTTGAAGGCGCACTAAAATCGTACGAGAGCGAGAGGTGGCCCCGTATCTTCCCTTTAACAGTACGGGCTAACCTGGTCGGTTCGCTTCTGCAGTGGGAAAACCCAGTCGTTTGTTCCGTTCGGAACAATGTGGTCATACCTAAGCTGGTTAGGATTGGACCTATGCTGGAACACACGAATTTTGCTTGCGAGCCTCTATAGGAAAAAAGGGGGGGGAAAGCTGCTCATGCTATACCCGGCAAGCAGCTTTCCGGAGCCATCCTCGGAGCTGCACTCTATTTTTAAGTGATCGCGGACGTTCCGGCTCGTTTTGGGAGCAACTTATGTAATAACACCGTATGTTTTTTACATGTTGATGTACCCGCATATCATGGACAAATCAAAATCTACAGAGGAAAGTTCTTACTTCAGTCTGATTCTCGAGCCGTCATTGAGAACGTCGTTTGTCATTGCAAGAGAGAGCCTGCCGCTCGAGAGTTGAGAACTTGAGATCACAGGGATTTCCTCTATTTCAGTTCAGGCACGTATGGATTTCTGAGCTTTCTTGTTACAGAATCTATTGGGGGGTGTCGAGTCGGCATCGGGCATTTTACCGTACTCAGAAACCATATCGGCCACGACGTGAAACGAACCGAGATTTCGCGCCTCCGGAAGCACCCTCGGGCTGAAATTCTTGTTTAGCACAGGCTGCTCCGCCGGCAAGAACACAGAAAAGTAAACTGAGAAGGTCGATTGACATGATGCTCAAAGTCGAACAAAGATTCCACACCATCGTGGCACAAAAGCGACATGCGAAAGAGGCTGTAATACAAGTAAAGCGCCCCCCCTGCATTTCTTTAAAACGTGAATCGGCGCCGTAAGTCAAGCCAGATTCCCAACAACAAAGTCCCGCACAAGCTTTAATGGCACGGTTTTGCTTTAAATATAGGTGGTTTAATCACTGCGATAACATTTGTTTTTCTTCGTCGATGGAATCGACGGAGTTTGGGAGAACTATCCGATCGGTCTTGAATTTATCGTACGAATGCCAATTAACCCATAAATATTTCGACTTTGTCAGCTTAATTCTAGATCTTTGCTCGAAATTGTAACGCAATCGCTCGCTAAAAATCGCCGATTGTTCCGAAGAAAAAGAAGAAGGAGACTACGACGACGACCCGAGAGAGTTTCGTGGATCGTGTGTGGGATGCGGATGGGGTGGCCGGCACGTTCGGGTTCGAACACGAAGCACCGACGAAGCTACGGACGACGACAACTGGCCTTTCCTTTTCCAGCACCTTTCTCCTTCTTTGCTCCAATCATTCGTCCTGACATCAATCATATACGACAGGATTGCCAATCACTAGTACATGAATTATAAGATTCGCCACCGGAAAATTAAAATAAAAATTCATTCGAATTTTTGTTGTGTCCTAACGATCAGGATAGCATCTTTGATAGCTTTATTCATGGGAAGTTTGCTTTGTCTATGATTTCTGAAAAGCCAAAAAAAAAAGAAAAAGAAAGGAAAGCAATTCTCTACTTTCTCACTAGAATCGAAAATATTATGACAGCCAGAAAATCGCAAAAACAAAGTTCAAAAAACCATAAGAAATGACTCGTTGAAGGACGTATTCGAAACGGTCTGGTGTGGCCGGAACATCAAACTCCTCCAAGGGAATATAGCGTTCCAATCGACAGGCTCTTACGATATTTATCGGGACTACTCCTGAGAGAATCGCGAATCTAGAACGTCAAATGAATTTTTTAAAAAGGACGATAGGAGATTGTTAAGAAATCTTTTTCCTCAGCTAAACAGTCGAACTCCGCGACGAGGATTCACATAAGCGAATCAACGACGATGATAAAAACGGAAACGGCGATCAACCCGGCGAAGTTCCCTCGTCCGATCATAGCTCGTATCAATCCGGTCGCAAACAAATTCGTGTCCCCCGTCCTCTAGTAAAGCTATTACATGTTTCGGAAAAAAGTGCACGCCATGTCGTTTTTCCCCCCCATAAAAAAATTTAAAAAAAAAAAATAAAAAGAGAGGGAGGAAAAAAAATTGAGAAATCGGATCCGGGTCCGGGTCGGTGTCCGGGTCCGGGAGCCGAATGGACGAACTCTTCCGATTCCAGAAGAATGCAGTCGGCCACGAGATCCAGCGGGAGCCCATTACAACGGCCCGGTCGCGTCGAAAATACGCGTGTCGATTTCCCATTCGCCGGGCCCCCATCCATCCCCCCAGCTGCATTTAAATTAATTACTCGATCACAAATAAATAAATAAATATATTTATTTGCTTATTTAGCCAGAAAGGGGGAGAGGAAGAAAAAACGGCAACGACGCCGTAGTCGCGGAGCATTTCGGTCCCTTAAAAAATCACCCCCCCCTCCTCCTCTCTCTTTCTCTCTCTACCCCCGCGCCTTTCTTCTCCAGCAGAACCCTCTCTCGCTCTCTCTCTATCTCGCCGGCGACGATCCCGAGGCACCGGCCAAGCACTCGCCGGACGACGGCCACCGCCCGCCTCTCCCGAGCGCTCGCCGCCCCCACCCCCCCCCCCCCCCCTCCCGGGCGATTTCCTGATCTCGGCATCTCGGAGCCATGAATCCCGAATAGTGAGTCCCTCCGTTCTCCTCCTCCTCCTCCTCCGTCGTCGTCTCTCTCCCCCTCCTTTTTAGCTCGAGGAAAACCCTCGATCGTGCCCCTGGGGTCGCGAATCGCGCCGCGATTTCGCGCCCCGCGGCTCGATTTCTGCTGGATCTGTTCGATTCGCCGGGGCCGCGCACCGCGCGGTCGCGCTTCCCGCGTGTGTCGAGGGGTTAATTAGGGCGTGGTGGGTTTTTGTTCGGATGGTCTTTCGCGTGGTGCTCTCGGGGAGTTTTGGTTCTGAGAGGGCTGTGATTGAGATCCGGGCGAGTTTTTCTGGGTTCAGATCCGTTCGCGAGTTCTGGGGTTGACTTTAAAGTTGATTTTTTTACTATTATTATTATATTTAGTTTGGTGTTGCTGTTTGTGAATTATGTGCCGTAGGATCATATGTCATCCGTTCTGTGGCGATATTTTTTTCGAGTTTTCGTTTAGGAATTGGATTGTGGTGCACGGTCTTCATCGGACGCTGTTGCTTAATGGAGATGACATGTGGGATGCATTGATGAATTCCCCCGGGGAAATATAAATCCTGTAGAGGGGACCTACGAGATTGTTACCCCATGTCATAGAGAAGTGGTGTCTTTTTTCACGTACAGGTTCCTCGATGGTTGTGTGGATTCTTACTTGTGATTAAAACTTTCAGCTATTGAAGCACTTGGATATTTAGTCTAAACTTAAATTTTTTTCCAATAGGACGCTGAGCAAGTGGAAAGGTTGATTTAATGAATGTCCGGAATCAAGATCGATCCTATCCTTGCTTTTACGTGTCCTACTTTGTGAAAAAGGGCTTCTTTAATTCCATTTTTTTCTACCATGTTTTCCATGAATGTAAGTTGAATTTATCGATAATAATGTCGGTATCCTCGAGGATTTATGAAATTCAGCATGTCATGTGCACGTCAGTTGTATCTGATAGTAACTTACCTGTTTCCTTTCCATGACATTTTGTGATTTGCTTGTTAATCAATGGCGGAGATGGCTATGAGGCCTGATTAGCTTTGTTGAAATTAAACATGTTTAAGTCTACTAAGAGAGCATGTTGGGTTTAGCTTATTGATATCACGCCTCCTCATGAAAGTATTATCTTTTCCTTGTGCAATGGCGTGTTCTAAATCCAAACTACCACTCTCAAAAGCTGTAACTGTTCCATGATATCTTGTGCAGCGACTACCTATTTAAGCTTTTGCTCATCGGGGACTCTGGTGTTGGTAAATCGTGTCTCCTTCTGAGGTTTGCTGTAAGTTCATTAACCTTATTTGTTTGCTTGTCTCCTCCCCTTCCTCATGTTTAGCATACTTGTTGGAGGTACATTTATGCATTTTGTCTGGTTCACCAAATTGACCATATGATTCTAGCATATAGGCGGTCTGGATATATTCATTTGACCTCAACATTTTGAAGATTTCACCATGCATACAAGAAATTGTCAGTTGCCTGTATAAGCTTCTGATAAGTTATTTTTTTCCTTACAAATTTAATCCCTGTTCTCTAAGCTTCGAAACTTTTCCTAATTATCTAAATATGATTGTTGATCGTATCAAGTCTAGATGATATACTTGAAATTTGAATGTCATCACATGGATATACCGAAAGTTGCATGCTCGTCTATGTAGTTTAATCTTGTCATGTCAAAGCCTCATCAAGTCTAGTTGACATGCTAAAAATTTTGAATGTCATCACATGGATATACCAAAAGTTGCATGCTCGTCTATGTGGTTTAATCTTCATCATTCCAGAGCCTCATTGCTGTTGAAATTAACATCTTTTTTATCCTAACCAGGACGACTCATATCTGGAGAGCTACATTAGTACCATCGGCGTCGATTTTGTAAGCCACTGAATATCTAACAATTAAGTCTGTTTGTTTTGGTATTTATTTGTGCAGTCCTAACTTTTCCTTCACTTGTATGATTATGTAGAAAATCCGCACGGTGGAACAAGATGGGAAGACAATTAAACTACAGATTGTATGTTTTTGTCTGATCTCTTGTTTTTTGTGCTTGCTTAATCTGATTTTAACGCGGTTCCCTCGATGATAGTTAAAATTTCCTTAATGAGAATTGGAACTAGAAAACTTGTTTTTCCTGTGGGCAAGTGACTGCTATTTGCTAGAAAAATCACCTGGTCCACGTAATTTTTAGATTTTTTTAAACCCAAATTGGCCATTTGATATTCTATAACCTCTAGTGAAGAATAACTTGCGGGTTTGTGTTTGATTATACGGGAAACTATATATAGTATAACCCTATTTAGGTTGCTTGTTATTTTTATAACTTTTCTTTCCATTCTTTCTCTGGATTCAGTGGGATACAGCTGGACAGGAACGTTTCAGAACTATCACCAGCAGCTACTATCGTGGTGCCCATGGCATTATCGTGAGTCCCAAACTCCTCTTACGTTAAATGTAGAAATGTTATGTTCTTGATTTACCTTTTGCATGACTTCTTACTAATATGTTAATGACGTGTTGCAGGTTGTATATGATGTCACAGACCAGGAGAGCTTCAACAATGTCAAGCAGTGGTTAAGTGAAATCGATCGATATGCTAGTGAAAACGTGAACAAGCTTCTAGTTGGAAACAAATGTGACCTGACGGCACAAAAGGTTGTGTCCACTGAAACAGCCAAGGTAAAACTGTTGAGTTGTTGTGCATTCTCTTCATACTGACTTAGGTTGACTTAATAGCTGAAAGTGATTGTGTAGGCATTTGCGGATGAGATTGGGATCCCGTTCATGGAGACAAGTGCCAAGGATGCCACCAATGTCGAGCAGGCTTTTATGGCCATGGCTGCTGCAATCAAGAATAGGTGTGCTATGTAGTTCTCATGCTTGTGAATAGAACTAGTTAATCTTTTGTAGTAGCTCGTTTATTCAACATTCTTTTACTGTTGTGAAAATCTGAATGCAACTTGAATTTCTGAATTGCCGCAGATCTGACCATTTATATTTTCCGTATCTGCAGGATGGCAAGCCAGCCTGCAATGAACAATGCTAGACCTCCAACAGTGAATATTCGAGGACAACCTGTCAACCAAAAGGCCGGCTGCTGTTCTTCTTGAAGTTGAAGTTTCGTCGGTGGGCTTGTGATGTCAAAATCTGTTCTCTTTGGCTATAGCATGTAAAACTAGTATCTTTGAAGTGGTGCTCTGCTGTGAAGACAGTTCATTAAGATATGCATTTCATGGTTATTCCGGTACTTTGTTGCGATTTCGATTCTTTCTCATGTATTTGATTCTGAAACGTCTGTACAAATTAGGAATGTTGGTGAATAGCAGTATTTGCCTCGTTGATCTCTCTCTATCAGTTTCTTAATCGATTATTACTATTATGATCAGTGTGACATGCCTACTACAATCTCTATAGCGGCGATGAGGAGCTGTCTTAGTTAATTTGAAGGCTCTTCGATTTCATGCTCTCTGTGGAGCCATAAATATTAAATGTTTGCATCAGTCGAATTTTGGATGCGGCTTAAAAGTTGTGGACGCATTAATGAATTAAGCCTCGTTAGCTTAGTGTCCAGCTGTGCCATCAAGTCACGGTATTGATCAGGGCGCATACCAAACCTAATGAAAAATGCTTTTTACACTTTCATCTTAGTTTAGGAAGGAGCAGGAACTACATAAATAAATTTTTTTCAAGAAACTCCCATTGCATTCACAGCTACGAGAGGCAAACATCATTGGTGTTGGTGCCGAGACACTCGAAAGCGAAAACGGTGTGGCGGCAATGCAGATGCCTTCCGATGGCCATGGCAAGCACCAGCCACATGCTGGTGTCTGGTGGTGGAAACAGCCATCTCGTATGATGGCTCTTGAAAAGATATTACGAGGCCTGAAAGCTCGGAAGATGACAGTACTTACGTAGAGGGTCTTAAAGCTAGAGAATGCCTAGGAATGGAACGACTGTTGACATGCTTATCCTACTCACGGCACCTACTTAATTAGCGACTGAAGAACAACTCTTAGTAAGCGGCATCGAGTATCTTCTCTGTTACCCTTCATGTTCCGTCTCCTAGATTCTAAACCCTTTATCATCATTCGTCGGCACCAGCGACGACCAGCTTGGCAATTGAGAAAAGACAACCATCTTACTACGGTAGAGCAGAAATGCTCAAGCGGATCACCAAACTTAAAACCTAGACTTGTAACTTAAAGCTGTTCATACACGTCCTTCATGCTACCATACCTCTAAAGAGCGACTACCCATGTGTGATTTATATGCTCGAAAATTTAGATGAGATTATAACTTGAGTTTTGATAAAGCAGTACAAACTTAACTTGATTAAACTTGAGTAGACAGTGAAAACCAATCGAAAGACATCTGCTTGATGAATCATAGCAGATAAAGCATAAGAAATTAATTGAGTCAAAACTTTAAAAAGAACTTCATCCACCGGCACCACAGATGACGATAAACAATGGCTAATCTGCAATCAGTGATGGCTGATGAAACAGGATATGGATCGATGGAGCGTATATCATTTCCTTCATAATCGCATGTATTATGACAAAAAATAAAATTAGAAAAAACAATTTAACTTGAAAGAAACAAGAGGATTTAGAAAGACTTAATTCCATTCTCTTCTAACACAATCAAAACTGACGTGAGTCAAAAGAAAAGCGAAGTAAATCCATGGGGAAACTAAAATTTACACTCAAAAAGGACGAATAACATCAAAGGTTTCTGTTACAGGAAAAATGTCATTCCCGTTAATACCCGATTGTCCTGGAAGGTCACAACAACTTCGAGCATGAAGCAACACTCAGCTTGAAGTATGCAGTGGTAAAACCTTATTTCCCACCGAGGGAGGGGAACTGGCCAGGATCCCCAATCGACGGGGCAGCTACATCTCTAGCATAGCCACCACCAAAACCACCTCTGGAGCCACGTCCGCGGCCTCGACCACGACCACCAGGGTTATAGTATCTCTCCCCTTCAGCAGGCTTCAGAAACTCATTTATGCTGACAGACTACACAAAAAAGAACACATGCATATGAGGAGACACCAATGAGGAAGCGCAAGCACGTATACGATTCAATTCTTATGTGGAGACATGTATTTATGAAAAGATGGTATCAATTAGATAACTAAGAACGTGAAGTAGACTCAAATCTCCAAAACTCAACGAAAAACCTTCTTGGCTTTCTCTTCTTTCTCAGCAGCCTCTTTGCGTTTGTCCTTCTCGGATCCCTACAAAAATGCTTGCTTAGTATGGACGTTTCTCAGCAAGCAATAATGAAAATATAAAACAGAATCAACTAACAATTCTTAACTCTTACCAGCTTGATAAAGATGTCATTGTTCTCCTTCTTGCTAGAGAGTTGTTGCATGGACTTCAACTCTTTGTCCACCTCCACTTTCCTTTCCTCAGCCTTCAATGCAAGCAATGCCTTCCTCTTCTCTTCAAGGACCTTTTCATACTCTTCTAATGTCATCTCCTACAATAAATTGGACCGATACATGTCAAATAGGTCAAAACATCTAAGCCTGTCAATGACGATCTTGAAACACTGGTCCAAAAGGTGGCTGATCACACAGATACTTCCTATCCACCTTCTTACAAGCTAAGAAAACATTGGCTACAATTTTCGAGAAGTCTTTTCATCAAAGCCTGTCAATGACGAGCTTGAAACACTGGTCCAAAAGGTGGCTGGTCACGCAGATACTTCCTAACCACCATCCCACTAGCTAAGCAAACAATGGATACAATTTTCAATAAAAATCTTCTCATCAAAGCCTCTAAATGACTATCTTGAAACACTGGTCACATAGATACTTCCCATCAACCTTCCCACTAGCTAAGCAAACATTGGCTACAATTCTTGAGAAATCTTGTCAATTTTCCTTAGGCGAATTGGTTGATGGACTCGTATAAAGTAACAGCAAACACACTTCAATCCTCGGCCAAAGCACTGGGCAATCTTGCAGTTCTAAACATCTCAATAACCTATATTCCAACAGAAAGAATCTCCAAAGACTTTGATTCCCCCTTCATGCCCAGCATAACCTTTCATGTAAGGACCAAATGGAAAAAAGGTGAAAAACTATGAGCTGTTCAGCACCATCCATCACCAGGAATCATTTGGACGTTTTTGCTTATCATTGGCATCAGAAAAAAAGGGAAAATACAGGCTCCATGGCATCAGAGATAAAAAAAAAAAGAAGGATAATACAAGCCCCATGGTAGGTAGTCAGAGGACTGGTAACAATTTAGCCACTTAAAAAAGTAGCAGCTACGATTAGTGCTTCAATTGACCGGGTGGAAGTGGAGAAACTAAGGGAAGTCAAATCTAAAGAAGTAGTTCCCTTATCAGGTGCCACTATTACCCTAGCTTTTTTACAAAAAATGAATATAACAAAGAGATTTTCCGCTATTGCCCCAATGATTGCCATTCTTGAGCTTTCTAGCCATGCAACATTCAGCTTTCTATGCATTCTCAAGTATTCTCGAAATATAGATAGAAACATTCCGCACAACAAAGTCAAACACCCAATCCATCGTAATGAATAAAATGTGCATTTGGCAGCATTAAGCTTCCATCAACTGTTTTGAGTATGTTCTAGAAACTAGAAACAGTTTTACCAGAACACCTGAGATAAGGCATCATAAGAAAAGGGTTGGATTTTCATTGGGCCACATAATAAAAGGTGCAGCCAAGAAGAGGACTCTTAATCCATAAAGAATACCCAAGACCAAAAGATAAATTTACCTTATCTTCAGGCTCTTTTTCCTCTGGTTCATTCACAGGATTATCCTTGCTAGCATCTGCACCCTCCTCATCAACCAATGGCTTCTCAGATCCCACATTTTTCTCAACTTCAATGACTGGTTCTTCAGTCTCCCTGAGCACAGCAAAATAAAAGTCTCGATGAATTTAAAGAATCACCAGTGGTGAAAAAAAAATCAATAATAGCAAGATATTAAAGGTTAACAAAATAAAAATGCTTACGGAGCAATTTCATCAGTAGGAGTTCCCCAGTTTCCACGACCAGCTCCATCACGTTTAAACTCGTTTCTGATGCAATTAATTTGGAGCAACATCAATAGCAAAACATTGACGGTGCATGTGGGTTGTCTTTTGCATGTATGTGTGCATAATGTGGTAGGGCAAGCATCGAGCATGAGATCAATTTCTTGGTAGCATTGGAAACATGTTCCTGTGTGCGCACGCACACAGGAGAGAGTAACTAGAAGCCAAAATGCAACATTCTTGGTTTACAATACCGACCCTCGTCCAGTGCCACTGCGGCGTTCAAATACTCTTCTTGGACGCTCCCCTTCACCGGCCTCTCCATTGTTAAAACCGCCACGGCGACCTCCTCCATGGAAAGGACCCCGAGGGCCACCACGCCTTTCAGACGGTTTGTAAGAATCTCCTTCCTCTGAGGCTTTAAAACCCCCAGAAAAAACATCATTGCTGCCAGCTGCAGCCTCGCTCATCCCTAACTCTTGGTCATATCCTCGACCGCCTCCACGGCCACGGCCATAACCACGACCGCCTCCACGGCCACGGCCACGCCCAGTATCACTCCTTGCTTCCCTCACTAGCATAGAAGACAACATATAGTAGGTCAATTACCAATGATAGCTTTCGGAAATAATTTTCATTGTATAAAGAAGGAAAGGCAGGTTTCAAAGTAGCAAAAGGTTTGACCCCAAAAAAATTCCAATGCTCTTTACCACCCCAGGTAAGAGCAAAGTTAGGCACCAAGAGTAAATTAAGTATTAACTCGAGTAAATGGCATTTAAAGCACAAAACTGACCCCGGCAGGTTCAATTGAGAATATGATCACAAAATACAATGAAACTAGATTTTTAACTTGCCGCAAAAAAAAAAGTTCTTAGATCTGCAAGAACAAAATTACACTTTGTTGTTTCCCCCTATTTTTTTGTAATTAAGATGGACTCAAATTAAGAAAACCAAAACTCGTTTGCAAAATTCATAACCGCACAACGAGCAAGAGATATGATCAATTCAGAGACCTCTCTGTCGAGGATAAACAGGAGGATAATAAGAGGCTGCAATGAATGAAAATTCCAAGTGTCGTGTGACACCCAACAGGTGGTCAAAACTGATGTGTCTTGATACAAAACGGTGTTAACTTTAGCGATGACAGACAACATTCAGCTTAAGGTACTCGGCAAACTTTCGGCCATATTTGATCCAACCAAAGAAAATCTTTCTTTGAAAATCCCAACCCTTCATCGGGATTTGACACAGGAATACAACCACAAATCCAACAGATTCAGCTACCAAATCATTCTTCCGGTGAATCAACAAAAAAAACCAGCTCCTAAATTATTAATTGCAACTGATGCAAAAAAAAAAAGAAGAAGAAGAAGAAGAAGCAAGAAAACCACATTCATTAGACAAATCACCAAGTGCAACCCTCGCAAGCCATACATTGCAGCTAACCAACTACACAAGCCGAACCCACCCAAATTCACCGAAATGAACTTGCAGTCCAGGTTCCTCGCTCAACGAGTAAGACCACGTTTACCAGAGAATCTCAAAAGGGTTCTTCCATTTCTCCTTACATTTCTCATTTGCGCGAACATCCCCTCCAATCACTATCTAATTAAAGAGCTCCACGCATTTCGTCACACCATATTTACGGCGAAACAACGAATTCCTTTTCTTCCTCAAGCGAGCAGCGAGATATCAACTTTCGAGATTCCACAGCACTAAAACAACTAGACCAACGCTAAGGAAAAAAAAGGACGGAGCTCGCCGCCCAAAGACCCACTCACCAGCTTGAGCAGGGGCGAGCGGCTTGGAAGGCAGCGCGGCGGCGGGCTTCGGCGGCGGGGCGGCCTGCGCCGGAGCCTTCTTCGGCTTCTCGACCGGCTTGGCCGCAGCGACGAGCTGGGCGGGGTCCTCATTGTCGTCGTCCCCGAGGATATCGAAAGGGTTCGTGGTTGCCATCTCTCTCACTCAGAGAGCTCTCACCTCCGTCTCTCGAGACAAGAAGAAGAAGACGACGGCGGCGGCGACCACCTCCGACACCAGCGCAATCGAGAGCAACCACGAAACCCCCTAGAGCGTGCTGCGAGCCATGCGAAGCCCCGGACGGATCGAAGCCCAGGACGGATCGAAGCCGGCGCTCTTGTCGGAAGAGAGGGAGGAGCAATGGCGAGGCAGCTTGAGAGTGACCCGAGAAAACCCTAGCGAACTGCGGCAGAGGAAGAAGATAACAACGGGCGAACCCCCGTCGCTTATAAGAGCCCTATCGGGTTGTGTTCCGGTACGGACGGGTTCACTCCGGAGGGAGCGTTGCGCGCTTTTGGATTTCGGTCGGACGAGATGAACGATCTGGCGGACGCCCGATTTGCATACTTTTGGATTCGTACCCAACCCACCTCGCTTCTCTATTGGACTCCAGCTATGAAAATGGGATGGGCTAAACGACACGAGGGCAAGGTTTTCGTTAAATTAACGGGAAAAAAATTGACACAAATGGTATTTAAACTTTTGGCCCGGCGTGCAATTTTATCTCTAAACTTTTAATTTATTTAATGTGATTCATAAACTAGAGTGCAATAGAGAAGTGAGACCATGAAGCATATTGAATAAATTAACAGTTTAATGGCCAGATTGCACGTTGGACCAAAATTTAGAGGTCATTTATATCACAACCTCTTAAATTATTGATACAAGTAAATAAAATCGATTTATTCATCCAAAAAGAAACTTTGAAGTATAATATACTACAACGCTTTCAATTACGGCAAAACGCTGGGCTCCGTTCATTTCGCGGAAAATCGAATGATTTGGAAAATATTTTCTTAAAAATAATCACTTGTATATCTCTTACGAAAATGAATGAACGAAAAATATTTTCGTCGTCCACGAAAATGTTTGAACAAAAATTATCGGCAATGATGATGAAATAGTTTCCCATTAAACGATATAGATGATCATTTTTTGACCAAATTACATATTATTCGTGAAACAAACGGAACCTTAAGGATATAATACATTTCGACAATGAATTAGTTTTTTGGAAGAATGAGAAGGAACATGCTCGACGCCGTGCATGTAAGGTTTGGTGATCAGGTGGCGTCCATGCAAAATTTCGCACGCCTCGATTAATCTGCCTGTCGGGATACACGAAAGGGCGTGTTCCCCCCACATCAGTTTGGTGCATTCCGGACTTTAGCTTCTCCGGTGCTCCCGATAGGGCTCGAACCAAAAGACCATTAAGGGCTAGAAAGTTCCCTTGCCATCTAATCCAAGCACAATGTGCTGCACTTGTCCAAAGTAGATGGACATATTAGCGCCTAATTTTTTTTTCCAGTATAAAGTAGATGAATAAAATGATGAATACATCGACTCGCCATTTTTAAAAATCAAACTCGGCATATAATAATTCGTGCCATCAAAATAACGAATAATTTATCATTTGAACAAGCGAAAGGGATACATTGTACGTTATCAATAATTTATTGTTAAATAGATAACCAGTTCAAGATCGTTTTGGCATATTGCGGATGCCCTCTCCAAGTTGCGCTTTCTGGGGCCCCGCAATGGGCACGCCAACCCACAACCTTTGTGGCACACATAAATCACTCATTTCACCCGATCACCATGCTCACCACCACGAAATGGACAAGGACAACCCGACCGCCACCTCTGACGACGTGTACTGCGCGTGGGACCCACAAGATCGACGGCGACATTGCTCGTTTTCCTTCACGCTAGCCCCCTCGCTCGTTCAAAGGCGGCGCGCGACGTCAACAATCGGCTTCGGGCATGGCGATGTCCTCGAGTCTAGGCGCGGTTCCGTCCCCCACGCGAGGGCAGTAGTTCCCCGGCGTTTTGCCATTTCGAAGCGAACCCGTCGAGCATATATTCCAAATCTTCCGCTTAGGAACACCCTGGGCACTCTAGGGATCACGTCCTCGAGTCAGGACCTAAACATTCTTCGTGCAAAATTCGGTCAGCGAAAGCACTATTCCTCACCCGAGCTCCTCCGGAGCAGGGCCTAAGCAATGGCGGCTCCGCCGCGCTTGTTCTCAGCACGCCAGCCACAAATAATGCTAGTGCCGCACCAAGGCCATGGCCAGTGACCGTGATGGTAAGTGTTGAGGGGCATTGCTCCCGAAGCGGCAAATTCCTCCTTTCTTGCAGATATGATGCAGACACGGCCTTCACCGTCACTCTAATCTCGTTCATTTTCAATGTGATCATGTCTACAGACACCCAATTTCGGGGGGCAGTGGTAAGAACCAGCTGCAGAGACCGGTGTCACATGTCGGAAACAGCCATGTCTGTTTCATGAATCCTTGACAAGATAACAAATCACTAAAAGTCAGCTCGATGACAGCCTTCATCCGTAGAACCACTCGGATTTAGAAGAGAGACTGTGGACATGTTCATCATTACTTGTAGCACCCACTTAATTAGTGGCTTAAAGATCTCTAATTAGTGGCTTCCACTTCCCTGTCACTCTCAGAGTCTAATCCTGTAGATTGCGCAACATCTTGGCAATTGATAAAGGACAACCACCTTAAGGAAATCGAAATGCTCAAGCAAATCAAGAAAAAATTTCCACCCTAAAAGGGTACCTTGTGAGTTGTGATGCCCATACACACCCCTGCCATCACATATTCAGTAATGACCAAACAGGATAAAGCAGGATGTGAAGCAACGGAACGGGTATCATTACCTTCGTGATCACATGTATCGAGACAATAATATAAATCGACTTGAAAGAAACAAGAGACTTCAGAGACTAAATTCATTCTCATCTAACACAATCAAAACTGATTCGAGTCAAAAGAAAACCAAAGTAAATCCATGGAGAAACTAAAATTTTTACACTCAAAAAGACAAATAACATCAGAGGTTTGTATTACAGGAAGAATATCGATCCCGTTAATACCCGACCATTCTGGGAGGTCACAACTTCAAGCATGAAGTATCTCAGCCTGAAGTTTGCGGTGGTAAAGCCTCATTTCCCACCAAGGGAGGGGAACTGGCCACGATCCTCGATCGAAGGAGCAGAGACATCTCTAGCATAGCCACCAACATAACCACCTCTGGAAACACGGCCGCGGCCTCGCCCGCGACCACCCGGGTTGTAGAATCTCTCCCCTTCAGCAGGCTTCAGAAACTCATTTATGCTGACAGACTACACACAAAAGAATACATGCATATGAGCAGCAACCAATGCTGAAGCAAAGCACATATAACATTCAATTCTTATGTGGAGACAAGAATACATGAAAAGGAGGTATCTTCAATTAGCTATCTAAAAGTATGAAGTAAACTCAAATCTCTAAACTTATTAAGGAAAAAGATAGCAGACAAGCCAACCTTCTTGGCTTTCTCTTCTTTCTCAGCAGCCTCTTTGCGTTTGTCCTTCTCAGATCCCTACAAAAAAATGCTTGGTTAGTATGATGTTTCTCAGCAACTACTAATGAAAAAATGAAAACAGAAACAACTAGCAATCATTCTCACCAGCTTGATAAAGATGTCATTGTTTTCCTTCTTGTTAGAAAGTTGTTGCATGGACTTCAAATCTTTGTCTAACTCTACTTTCCTTTCCTCAGTCTTCAGTGCAAGCAATGCCTTCCTCTTCTCTTCAAGGACCTTTTCATACTCTTCCAATGTCATCTCCTAAATAAATTGGAAAAATACATGTCAAATAGTTCGTAACATTTAAGGCTGTCAACAGCGATCTTATAACGCGAATCCAAAGGGTGGCTGGTCAGAAAGATAGACAGGGATACAACTTTTTTCCATCAAAACTTGAATAAACAATCTTTTTTTCAGTCCATATGGCCAATAATGTTACTTCGACCAACAAAGTAACAAATGCTGCTTCCTGTCCTCCTTCCCAACAGCTAAGCACACATTCCCTACAGCTTATGAAAGAAACCATGTCAATTTTCCCAAGGAAGATCGGTAGATAAACTCGTATACAGGAATAGCAAACACTATTTTTCAATCCTCTGCAAAAGCACTGTGGGATATTGCAATTCTAAACATCTCAAACAACTTATTTCCAACAGTATTAATCACCAAGGATACAAAGAATTCCTCTTTGAAGTGCATGCCAGGAGTTCTTTTGGCACACCAGCATATATTTTCATCTTAGGACAAGAGAAAAGAAAGATGGAAAGCCATAAACTGTTCCGGATCATCCATCACCAGAACCATCCAGAAATTTTTGCTTATTCATGACCATCAGAGAAAAAAAGAAAAATACAAGCTGCAGCTGCATGGGAGGTAGTCGGAGCGCTTGCAACAATTCTGCTTCTTAGAAAAGTAGCCGCAGCTAAGATCAATACTTTGATTGACTGGGTGGAAGTGGAGAGAAACTAAGGGAAGTTAAGCCTAGAGAAGAAGTTCCCTTATTCAGGCGGTACACTATTGCCCCAGCTTTTTCTAATAATGCGAATATAACAGAGGTTCCTTCCACTATTGCCGTAACAATTGCCGCTCTTGAGCTTTTCAGCCATGTAACTTTCAGCTTTCTATGCATTTTCACGTATTCTCAATATACAGATAGAAACACTCCGCAAAACAAAGTCAAACAGTCAACCAACCCCAAATGAATAAAATATGCTTTTGGCCAAGTCGAGCTTCTCCCCACAGATTGAGCATAGTCTAGAAAGTAGAAACAGCTAATGAAAACTACTTAAGATAACGTGATCATGAAAAAAAGGGTGGACCATGATAGTCACAGAATACAGGGTGCAGCCCAGAAGAGGACTACTAGTCCATAAAGAAGATCCATGAGCACACGATAGATTTACCTTATCTTCAGGCTCTTTTTCTTCTGGTTCATTCACAGCATTCTCCTTGCTAGCATCTGCACCATCCTCAGCAGCCAACTGCTTCTCAGATCCCACATTTTTCTCGACTTCAATGACAGGTTCTTCAGTCTCTCTGAGAGTCGCAAAATAACAATATTGATTGATCAAAAGATTCGCCCGAAGGAAAAAAATCAATAATAGTTAGATATCAAAGTTTAGCCAAAAAGGTGCTTACGGAGCAACTTCATCAGTAGGAGTTCCCCAGTTTCCACGACCAGATCCATCTCGTTTGGTCTCATTTCTGAAGAAATTATTTTGGATCAGCATCCATAGCAAAACTTTGGGCACGTATGTGTGTTGTCCATTTGCATGTATGTGTGCATAATATGGGAGGGCACATAACTTCTTGTGTGTGTGCGTGTGAGTTTGTGAGAGAGAGAGAGAGAGAGGGTGAGAGAGAAAGATTGCTAAAATGTAACATTCTTGTCTACGATACCAACCCCCGTCCAGTGCCACTGCGGCGTTCAAATACTCTTCTTGGACGCTCTCCCTCACCAGCTTCTCCGTTGTTATAACCACCAGGGCGACCTCCCCGGAAAAAACCTCGACTACCCCTTTCAGATGGTTTTCCAGAATCACCTTCCTCCGAGGCTCTATAACCCCCAGAAAAGTCATTATTGCCGCCAGCTGGTCCCTCGTTGTTCCCTGAATCTTGGTCATAGCCACGACCGCCTCCACGGCCACGACCATAACCACGACCAACTCCACCTCCACGGCCACGGCCATAACCACGACCAGCGTCACTCTTTGCTTCCCTCACTGTTACAGGATATCATCATATGGCTGGTTAATTTCCAAATATAGTTTTCGGGAAAAACTATCACTGACTTAAGTCAAGGAAAAGGAAAAGACAGGTTTACAAGTAAATGGCATTTGAAGCACAAAACTGAATGGTAAAACAAAAGAAGAAGAGTTTTGTAAGCTTTATTTTAGTTCTTCAATCTCGCCCAAATGCAACATCAAACAGCCGGTCAAAAACCGATCCACACTAGCACGAGAAGCTCATACTCTAGCTTTGACAGTCAGCAATTTCAACTGAAGGTACTCAGCAAACATTTAATTTCTTCAGGTAAATCAAAGAAAATCGCAGTGCCTAGATCAGTAATTGCAACTACAGCTTAAAAGGCAAGAAAATCCCCATTAGCAGAAAGACCGCCAAGCGTAATCCTTACAAGCCAGCACATTGAAGCTAAACAATAACAAATACAACAGAAATTTACCCGAAACGAACTTGCAACTCCAGCTTTCTCGCTCAAAGAGTCAAACCACGTTTACCAGAAAATCACGAGAGGATCAATTCCAAATTTCCTCAAATTTCTCACTTGCGGGAACATCTTCTCGAATCGCTATCTAAATACACGCCCTCTTCATTTCAATGTCTCGTACTTACAGCAAAAAAAAAAAAACAAAATGAAATCTTCTTCTCCTCGAGATTCCGTACCACCAAGAGAGCAACAAATCAAACGCATAAGAACCGGAACAGACCGCCGCGGAGCACACTCACCAGCTTGGGTAGGGGGGAGCGGCTTGGAGGGCAGCTTGGCGGCCGGCTTCAACGGCGGCGCGGCCTGGGCCGGGGCCTTCTTGGGCTTCTCGGCCGGCTTGGCGGCGGCGGCGACGAGCAGGCTGGGGTCCTCGTTGTCGTCGTCGCCGAGGATATCGAAAGGGTTCATGGTCGCCATCTCTCTCTCTCTCTCTCTCTCCTCCCACTCTCAAAGAGCCACGGAGCTAAAAGGGGACACCTCGAGCACCGCCGCGCGACCGAGAGCGAACCGCGAGGGACCCCCTAGAGCGTGCCGCGAGCCATGGCGGAGCTTTGCTCGAGCTCAGGGGATGGACCGAAGCCGATGCTCGAGAGAGAGAGAGAGAGAGGGAGGAAGGGAAGGGAAGGGAAGGGAAGGGAACGGGAGGGGAGCGATGGTGGAGAGATAGTGTAGTGAGCACGACTGTAAACCCTAGCGGTGGCGGCAGCAGAGGAAGAAGAAGATAAACGCGGCACAAGCCTCGTCCCTTATAAAAGCCCTAGGAGGGGGAATGTGGGGGCGCGGGCGGGTTCACCATAAGGAGATGCGCGCGCTTCTTCTGATTGGTCGGACCGAGGACCGAGCGACGCCGAATTTTATCTCTTCCGAACGGCGGTTCGCACTCTACAGGAGCGCTTGCCTGCGGAGTCGTTTGCACTTGCGCTCAAACGAAAATGCTACCTGTTTTCTTAGCTTGGAGAGCGCCCGAAACTTCCGCAACGCATTGCGAATTTGGACATGTAAGCTCGCACGCCAATTTTTTTTGCGATTTTTTTTTTTGGAAATTTAAATTGCATTTTTTTTTTATCTCATCGACAAAGTGATCTTCAAGGCACATGTTCGATCCATTTTCCTCCTTAGTCTTCACATGCATGCATCGGTGTGTCCATTCTTGGCTCGGATTTGGATTCAAATCGCGGCGCTTAACGATTTAAGAAGGTTGCCATCGAGAGTACGGATCTGTGTGCTGTAGTTAGGGATGAGCCGTTCCCCGTCCCGTCCAGTCTAGTCCAAACTAAGAACCGGGAATCGGATCGGGAAGACCGATTCCCAGTTTCTAGGACCGGGGACTGGACCGGCTAGTCTTGGGACCGTGAATCGGATCGGACCGGTTCCAATGGGACCAATATTAAGTATTATTTGTGACCCGGAAACCAATTGTTCCGTTCTTTCCTTTGCAGTTCTGATTTGATCCCATAGTGCCATAGAAAAAATTGAAAATATATATAATATATGAAAAAATCGAACAATCGATTCCAACAGAACCAATATTAAATATTTTTCATATATATTAAATATTATATATATGAAAAAATTAGAAAAATATATATTTATCGGTCCAGTTCCCACCCTAAAATTGGGAACGGACCGCTCGAAAATCGATTCCACTTTTAGGAATCAAGAATCGGACCGATATTTCTGAGAACTGGACCAAACCAATCGGTCCAATCCAGTCCCGATTTTGGTGGTCCATTTTGCTCACCCCTAGCCGTAGTGACGACTACTTGGATACCTCAACCATTTTAAGAAGGAATAACGACACAAATAGTCTCCAAACTTTGACCCAATGTACAATGTAATCCCTGAACATTTAATTTTTTTAACGTGAGCCCTGAAATTTAACCCAATATGCAACACAATCCCTAAACTTTTAATTTGTTCAATGTCGTTATTTAACTTTTGATACATGCTCAATTTAATCTCTAAAATATATGGATATGTTTACTGTAATCCTTCCATTAATTCAAGTTTAGGGATTATATTAAATATTTTCATATATTTCAGAGACAGCATTAAATATGCATCAAAAGTCCAATAACTATATCGAACAAATTAAAAGTTCAAGAATTATATTGAACTTTAAGCTAAAGTTCAGGGACTATATTGAACAAATCAAAAGTTTAGAGATCACATTATATATTGAATCAAAGTTTATGGATTATTTGTTTTATTACCCCTTTCAAGAAAGAAGGTAAAAAAAAAACAGAAAAAGATAAAACTTTGAGTTTGTAAGAGCTAAAAAGGCCTTTTTATTTCAGATGTATGCTTTCGTGGGCCTCGTCATGGGCAGCCCGACCAAGAACCTTTTCGGGCACGTTGTCGCCAATTTCCTCAATTTCTACGCGCATATAACTCCTGATTTTCTTTGACCAAAAGAAGAAATAAAAAAGGTTAAGTACAATAAAAGTCATAATACTTGTCGGGAAAGTAATCAAATGTTAAAACTTTCAAAAAATGTAATAAAATCCTAAAATTTATCACGAAAGTCTGATCGAGTCCTAAAATTTTCAAAAGGCTCAATTAAATTCTAAAACTTGTCGAATTGATTCAATCAAGTCCTTTCGGTGTTTGAAGTTTTTAAAAATTTTATAACTCGATTACACTTTCATGATAAGTTTTAAGATTTCATTGCATTTTTTTAAAGTTTTAGGACTCGATTGCACTTTTTCAAAGTTTTAAGACTCGATTGCATTTTTCTGACAAATATTAAGACTTTTGGTGACCTTATCCAAAAAAAAAAAAACTCACCTGATTCCGTTTTGTTTATAGTGAACTTATTTATACACTAATTTTTGCATAATTTGGCCCTTGTTTAGATATGCAGGCAACATCTCGATACATTTGCATTATATTTTTAACCATAAGCTATAATACGATGCCATTTTCATGGTTTAGTCTTTGTCAATTTTGGCCGAATCGCCGACGTAGCAGTTCAATCATCGCCAATCATCCTATGTGGTACACCATCACATCAGGGATTTGTCGGCGAAAAATGGCCGGAAAGATTATATTAAAAATTTGCACAAAGATTTATAGATTAAAGTGGCAAAATTAAAAAGTTTAAGACTACAAATGGCATCCACACGATTGATTTTGGAGTAATCGGACAATTCCCCCTCTAAACAATAGACGAAGATGCTGCTTTCCAGCTTGATGGAACAAGAGCACATGATTTCGTGAAAATTTGGCAAATTTACATTTACGCTAATAAATTGTCAACATAATGGAGGGTCGTTGCACACTCCATCTCTTAAGCATGCATGTGAATTGATTGAAATAAAATTGTAATGTCTATCTCGCACAAAAGTAACAAAACTAAATATACTCTACACGCACGTAGCATGTGCGGGGATCTAGTTAATAGTCAAGGTAGACATCGGTCCAATTTTGAGAAAATTATTCAAAAAGTTATAAATTTATTATACTTTTATCCATTTTAATTATGTCGATTGAGTCATAAACCATTTTGCGTTTTGCCAATTGAATCCACTCAGCTAATTTTGATTGGAAATATTAATGTGGACGCCAGTTGTCCTAAATGACTGACACTGACATTGATAATTTTTAATAATGTTGTAATATCTTTTTTATTTTTTATATTTATATTTCTTATCTTTCTTTTTTCCTCCTTTACTTTTCATTTTACTTTTTTTTATCATTGAGATTGGTGGGGGGCCGTTGGCCAATGGGTGAGGGTTGGCAAGCCCTTACCGGGCGCGGGCCACAGCCTCGACCCTTGCTCAGTGGCTGGCGAGGGCTCGTTGCCCACACACACAGCCGCCCTCGCCTAGTGGCCAATGGGTGTCGCTGGGCCTCAATCGGTGGCCGTCGGCCCCTTGTCGGCCCTTAACAATAAAAAAAAGAAAAAAAGAAGTAAAGAACGAAAAAGAAAAGAAAAGAAAATATAATAAATTCAAAAATTATTAATATATTATCAAAAATTATCCATATCAGCGCTGCCCGTTTCACGTATGACACCCGATGTCCACATCAGCGATTTTTCAACCAAAATTAATCGAATGGACTTAATTTGTCCCGTAACGAGTGCAACCCTCGTGTTTTGTCAAAACAAGAGAAGGTTTGGGACTCAATTGGCATAATTTAAGAGTTTATAATCGAATTGGCAAAAGTGCAATGGGTTTAGGACAATTTGGACGGTTCTCCTGCCTGACTTGTTTGGACATTCAGCTTGTCCATGTTATGCCTCATTGATTGGCTCGTAACTATTACAATTAATCAAACTAGTTCCTACACATGCGCTGTGTGCATGCTAAATTTGATATGGATGCGGATGATTCTGGACGGGGAATATAAATATAAATTGGAGAATTGATAGGAAACCCACCCAGAGATATCGAATTCCAATTATCGACGACGCATGATGTTTTGTTTTTATCCTTTTTCTATATCAGGATCAGACCATGGTGTTTTGGTCATTCGAAAACTATTACATCAAATTTGTAAACGGGGTTATATAAATAACACAACATCGAAAACAATACGCGTGCTCCCCTCCACGAAATTGGCTGGAGCCCTATCACATGAGAAGGTGGGGGGAGACCACGTGAGCAAACCCAGTGGCTTAGGTTAATACTAGTTCAACGACCGAGAATTCGTCAACTGTTTTTTATGAACTCGTCCAACTCCTCCTCCTTTGGCTCGTCAGCTTCACCGTTTGTTGACCTTGAGCGAGTTTTTTCAAGGCTGACGTCAACACAACATCGTCGGCGCATCAGTCTGATGAGCTTTAGCTCCTTCGTCAAGCAATTCTCGCCGCCGCGCGTGTCGGCGACTGTATATGACCCGGTCGACGATTTGCCCCCCGTTTCTGTTTAGCTTGACCGAAGAGGAACACGCACGGCACGACGCTCCCCACGTGAGGCGCGACGAGGTCTCGGACTCCCAAAGGGGAGTTGTTCATGCGCAGCGAATGGTCTCATCGGTTTCAATATCTCGAGCAGGGTACTAATGGCAGACGTGAAATTACAGTTACGCGATACTTCTCTGTTTGAAAAACACGACGGATAAAAACGCTGTCTGAAAATCAAGAGGCGACTTTATTGAGTGGGCTATGCAAGCAGCTAGCCATGTGGGGAGGTCTAATTGCCTCCCTGTCAACATTCAAAGACAAGGCCTTGGCCTTGCTTGTGTACAGCTTCTTCACGTTGGTTCTTTGCTCGCTTAGCAGCTTCACTAAACTCCTCTTCGCGTTCGCTCTGAAGGGGCAATTCGAGGCCCGGAACCCGTCCACCAGGTGCAAGTACGCCTCGAGGTCGTGGCAGCACGCGATGTCGGCGTTCGGCTTCAGGTACGGCGACTTCCTCGTGTCGAGGCGCAGCTCCGTCCCGGCGTGCGAGTAGGAGTCCCACGGCATTTGGCCGTTTTCGAGCGCGCCGTTGACCGCGTCCTTGAGCTTGCGCTCTAGTTCTTCGCTTAGGAACACCCCGGGCACTCTGGTGATCAGGTCCTGATCGTTCACGATCCTCAGGACCTTGATGTTCTTTGCATGGATTCGGTCCGCGAAAGCGCTGTTCCCGACCCGAGGTCCTCCGAAAGAGAACACGGCGAGCGACGGCAGCTCCGCTACGCGCGTCGTGAGCTCGTCGGCCACTAATAATGCCAGTGCTGCGCCGAGGCTGTGGCCCGTGATCGTGATGCTGAGCGTCTCGCCCTTGTAGAGCTCCAGGAGCCGTTGGACTTCCTCGATGACCGACTCCGCCAAGCTCGGCACGTGAGCTCCGCCGGTCTTGAACAAGCTCAAGAACCCGGATCCGACCTTGGAGTCAGGGTCGTCGGCGCTCGACATCGGCACCAGCTTCGTCCGGAAGTTCTCGGCCCACTCGAGGCACGTCGAGGTCCCTCGCAGGGCGATCACGATGTCCCTCCGCCCCATCCGCTGGATCTCCCTCCGGTCGTCGCACACCGCGACGTAACCGATCCAGCTCGACCGCTGCGTCATCCAGCCGAGGTCCGGAGCCACATCGTCCACCCATTTGGGGAGCCCGACCGCCGAAGTGGCGTACAGGCTCTTCGTCACCTGATAAGACTTGTCCGGCAGCGCCACGTGGTGGGGCATCGGCGCCTCCTCCGTCGGCATGGCGGGGTTCGAGTGGAACGCGTGGTAGGCCACCTGCACGAGCTCACCGTACCGGATCACCTCCCGCCGGAGGTTCTCGTCAAGCGGATCGAGCAGGCCCACCCAGTCGCCGCAGCCGTGGTACTGCCGCCACCGGCTGCCGAGGCCGTTCCTCGGGGAATACTCCGGGGTCCTCGACAGAAGCCGCCGGAGGGTGCTGAGGCGGCGCGGGGATATCTCCTCCGCCGCCGCCTTAATCTCGGGCCAGATTCGACCCAAGTTCAAGCGCTCCAGCAGCCCTCTGCCCCTTTTCTTCGACGGCGCGCCGACCCCAGAATCCGGCTCGCAAGCCAGCTCCTGCGGCCCTTGCGGGCGTGATAAGGCCGGCGGAGATTCCTTCTGGAGGACGCGGTCGAGGTTGGCGAGGTGTCTCCGAGTCGACTCGGCGCAGGTGATGGGCCTGACGGCGGCGGCCGAAGACGCCGAAGGCTTCAACGACGAGAAGCGGCGCTTGAAGCTGGCTCCTCCGCCGCCGCCACTGGCCGGAAAAATTAGAAGATTCATGCAACCGGACGCCATCGAAGAGTTTGCGCGAGCTCCTCCTAGAGAGAGAGAGAGAGAGAGAGAGAGAGAGAGAGGGGGGGGAAGAAGAGAGAGAAAGAGAGGTTCGAAGTGGAAACCGAGTGGCCTCGAAGGAAGGAAGTTGCGCCCATATAGGCCACCATATCAACTCGTTACCCTTCCCCTTGGCTCGTAATTACGATTCGCACCCCACTCGTGTTAGGGGGGACCGTGCGCGCTGTGCGGAAATCGGGGTCCTGTCGGGGAGGGGCAAAACGGGAAGAGCGATCGCGACGTTTCCTTCGAGGAAGGATCCCGCACTGGCGTTCCCCTCCAGAGCCACACGGCTAAGACGCCGGCGCATATTTGACAAGAATGCCCCCTCCGCCCCCCATATTCGAAGGCCTCGGGATATGACGTGGCAGGAGATCAGCGTGATACGCTGTCCGGGGCCCGTGACGATTTGACGGGAATGCCCCCCGGACTTTTTAAAAATCTACGTGGACTTTTCGCCCGGAGGACTTTGCTCTGCCGATCTCATTCAATTATCTAACATTGATTTTGACGTGCAATGTGTACAGGTCCATGAAAAATCAAGAACCCTCAAACAAGTAATTTGCTCGAGCGCGTGTATAGTTAGGGATTGGCATACGGTTGGACAATGATAGTACCTGACCATTATTCTGGACCTACGGATATGTAGGGTCATACGGTAATGCGAACCGTATAGAAGGGCGCGTTCTTTCGGTTCATGAGACCGACGAATTAAGCGCGGGAGCCGATACATACACCCGACGAACAGATTAAAAACTCGATTTGCTTTCTGATTAGTTGTTTGATCTCGAGTAAAATATTCAATCCGATGGTCTCTATCTTCCGAGGTCGGTCTAAGTTTGATCGATTCAATCTCGAGCAATTCATAGACCGACCTCGGAAGACAAAGGCCAACGGATCAAACATTTTAGTGAGGAGAAGTCTAGTCAAGAACAATTTCCGTCAACATCAGCATGCTACGAAAGCATGCGGTTTTTCTTTTTTTGCCCACACATCTCCTATGGTCTCCAAGCTCCCAACTCGGAAATCTGAACCAAGCCACAGGCCAACTATGTTCACACATATTGTCTTGCTCCGAGAACAGCTAAAATAAGACTTTAGGAAATTGTTGACCCCGAAGTGGGAATTCGACTAGGACAAAGTCAGCGTTTTAAATTCCCAACCATAGTGTCGGCATTGAACAAAAGGAGGAGGCAGATGTCTACCTAGAGATCGTTTCGTCGTCGTAATTGAACGGGGAGAATAGGCGAAAAATACGAACACAGAGAAACAACGGTATTGACGGAACACTACACCAGAAAGGCCTTTCATTAGAAACCCTAAAAAGGAACAGATGGATGAGCAAACCGGGACACTTCTCTAGCTTTACGATCGTTTCTGGATGCCGTGTAAATTTGAGAGGTACCCATTAACTAGAGATTATTGTAGGGTAGATTATCGAAAAAATCTTAAATCTATTGCAACTGAATCAATTCGGTCATAAACTTTTTGCATTTGAGTTAATTCAGTCAATCCTACCATTTTTGGACGAAATCGTTGACGCGGCGTCGTCGATACCAACATAAACAATTTTTATAATATTATGATTTTATTATTATTACTATCATTATTTCATTTTTTTTTCTCTTTTATTTTTACCCTTTTTCTCCGTTTTTTCATTATGGACATGGCTAGTAAGGCTCGATCCTGGGTTGGCTGGTCCCTTACCAAAGATAAATACTGGCAGGTGAAGCCTCTCTCGACCGGATGAGGGTCGACAACCCTCACCAGCAGCAATAAAAGAGAAAAAAAATGAAATAATAATAAAAATTAAAAAAAAATTGTTCGCGTCAGTATCGATGGCGTCACATTAACGATTTCCGATCAAAATTGACGGGATTAATTAAATTAGTACGAATACAAAATATTTATAACTCAATTGAAAAAAAAATTAAAATTAAATTGATATAATTATAATAAATTTATAACTTTTTCGGTAATTTCCTCGTAACCGAGGTTGAGTTGCGTGACGAACTAAAAAGTGGAGTACTCCTCCTCAGATTTGCTCCACATGGTCTGCTTCGCTCAGAGATTTCGTGGTGGTTCGCTTTGTCCGCTTGCGCTCGGACTAGATAGCCGTCCCGAGTCTCCCGACCACTGAGATCGAAATGGAAAGGGCCACTCAATTATAGGTGGGATAAGACCGCTCGTGCTCCTGCCTGGCTCCACCAAGTCCCGGAGCGCACCACTTTATGATAAAATCAAGAAAGGCGCTCCATGCTGCGCGACAAGAGGGCAACTAAAGAAAAGATTCGAGAGGTACGCGCGCGGAAGATTAATCACGGATTAGAATAAGAATGCAGCACGCAGAAAGCACAGCCACGTTTTGGCTCTGTTTTTCTTTTTTTATAGTTCAGTTCAGGATGGTGATTGGTCTCGGACAGATGTAGACCTCGGCCACGAGCATCACGTTGGATCGGGCACGCTTTCCTCGTTCCTTGTTTTCTTCTCCCTTGTGCGCGTTATTGATTGCGACGAGCATCTTTGGGTATCCGTTCGCTAGGGTGTCAACTCTCGCTAACAGCCCTTCGCAATCCCGAGCTAAATGGTTCATGTCTCTTTATTTCTTCCTCTCTTTTCTTTTTTTTAAAACGTAATCGCGAGCTCCGGAGATTATTGCGGTTTAGGGGCTAGTTAAATGCTCCAGAAGCTAAACAGAGAGTGAGCGGAGATGCGGTGAATAGGAGGGGCGCTTGAGGTCCGGAGAAGTTGGCGGACGGGCGGGTCGGCGTGGGATCGAGTGGTTTCCGAAGAGAGTATCTTCCCGCGAATTAGTGAGTTGCTTCGGTTTGTAATTTGCGCCTTATTTTAGGTGGATTTGGTGTCGAGAGCTCAATAAGTTGTTGCACCTCCTACTTTCTTTTTTCAAAGACCTAAGACTTGGTAGATGTTAAGTAAGCAGTCATTCTCACTACATAAAGATTTCAACGAACGCCTTTAAACTCCAGCGAGGGGTTTCTTGATCATTCTTTTATTCCGTGATCTTCGTAAGCGGCGACGAATGGCATCTCAGCCGCTGTCCCCTGTATTCAAACACAAACCATTGTTAAATGAAAAAACACCGTAAATAACTCTTAATTATATCACTTGTGACAAATTTACCTTAATTTTTTTTATGACACGAAAAACTTCAAATTATGCCACTCGTGATATATTTACCCCGCAATACATTTGTCCAAGGGCATTTTCGTCTTTGTCTTTTTTCTTTTTTCTTTTTCCTTTTTTTCTTCCTCTCCGCCGTGGTCGGCAGAGGGAAGTCGGCAAGGGTCGCCCTCGCCACCCTCACCCACCCAGGCAAGGGCAACCCTCGCCCAATGCCGGTGAGGGTTGCTCTCACCAGATCCGGCGAGGGCGGCCCTCACCTGAGTCGGGCTAGGATTGCCCTCGCTAGATCCGACGAGGATGACCCTCACCGGTGTCGGGCGACCCTCGCCGGTGTCGGGTTGCCCTCGCCGGCCGGCAGAGGAGAAAGGAAGAAAGAAAAAAAAAAGAAAAAGAGAAAGACGAAAATGCCCTTGGATAAATGTATTGTAAGGTAAATGTGTCACGAGTTGCATAATTTGGGGCTTTTCGTATCATAAAAAAAATGTTTAGGGTAAATTTATCACAAGTAGTATAATTTAAAGTTTTTGATGGTGTTTTTCCCTGTTAAATTAATCTCGCAAGTTTGAGCCGTGTGCGAGACTCGACCCGATAGGAGGATGAAGACCGATCCATGTTAGATGAGGCGTAAGGGAAAGGGTCTTGATTGGACTTTGATTTATCTTGCCTTTCTTTCTAATGATACCTTGGATTTATTTAGGCAATGAACTCAAATAAAAAAGTGAACTTAAATAAGGAAAGCTGTTGCTGACTTGTGTGACTCAAGGGTTTGACCGATCGAGGATTGATATCCTTCGTACGGTAACAGACTCAATACATTATACATACATATATATAAGTACTTCACTGTGCATACCTCATAGACACGGGCGAATGCATTTCGTCCCTTTCTCTAGAACCACAATGCACGATCAATTCTTGGAAAATTTGATCTGTGAATAATAAGTGTAAGTACAATCTTTCTAACTATAGCAGGTGAACCACATGCCCAAAATAAGCATACTACTTATGAAGCTGTGGCGAAAGATAGGAGTGAGCGGTTCCCGATCCGATTCGGTTCTAAGGTGGAACCGGGAACCAAACCGAGAGAACCGGTTCCCAATTTTCGAAACCGCGGATCGAACCGATTGGTTCTAGGACCAAGAACCGGACCGGACCGTCGGTCCGATCCGATCCAATGGAACCAGTTACTTAGAGTTTAGGGTTTTTTTTTTATCAAACACTTAAGGTTTTGTTCACATTTTACTAATTTTTGCTAATAAATTTATATCAATGAAGTTCACTTAGAGTTTAATTCACATTTTACTATTTTTTATCAATGAATTTATGATAATGAAGTTCACTTAGAGTTTAGTTCACATTTTATTAATTTTTTTAAAGAAAAAAATAAAAATATATATTAAATAGTCGGTCCGGTCCGGTCCGATTCCCCCCCTGAATTGGGAACCGGACCGCCTGAAATCGGTTTCGCTTTTTTAGAATCGGGAACCGAACCGATAGTCTCGAGAACCGAACCAAACTCGTTGGTCCAGTCCGGTCCCGGTTTGGGCAGTTCAAGTTGCTCACCCCTAGTGAAAGAAGTTCCGCATCATAAAAACTCCATTAGAAGTTCTCTCTTGCTTACCCATAACTTAAGACAACGCTCTGAACCACATTTATGAGGAACGCTTTACCCTGATTAGTCTCTTTATTTTCCCGACTAATCTTCAATACGACCATTATCAGTTAGATCCTCTAAACTAAATTGCTGAACTATAGCACTTAATCATACCTTCCTGCAGGTGTTACGACAGAATATCTCTTGCCTCCATGTCCATTAGCCCCATTAACAGGTGAGCTGCGTAAAAAATGGTCCGATCCAAATTGATTTATTCAACCCGTTTTGACCTATTACAATGCAATGCAAATCTAATGATCCATATTTTACCCAACTTGTATGCAACCCAACCTAACCTATATTTATAAAACACTTTCATATTTAATCCAATTTAGGAAAACTCGTACTCAACACGAGGTGAGAGCGAGGAGTAAGAGAGCGCGAGAGAGTTAAGAAAGAAGTCATAGTATGGGTTGTGTTTATATAAATTATGAACTCATTTTACATTCATATTGTTTTAGGCTTTACTATTTTAAACCCATTTATGATCTATTTAGTAAATGTAACTAATATACACCGTAACTCGACTCATTAAATAAGGTTAAGAAATGGGTCGATGACCCATTTTAACCAGTCTAAAATTTAGCTGGTGTTCCATGATTTCAATTCACGTTTACATTCCGACCAAAAAAAAATCGTTTACATCTCGAAGAGTTATTTGTAATTTTATCAATAAATGTCAATATCTTAACTGCCGGGCTCGTGCAGGGCCCAAGGAGAAGCACCATAGTAAGAGGCAATTTTAAGGTATGCACGAACTTTTTTTAGATGACTACACGTGGCAATATGGGAAAATTTTCCATTCAATTACCCAAACCAAATTCAAGCACGACACCAACACGAGAAAAAACTCAAATATAATACGCCAAGAACACATTTGATTTGCAATTGACGTGATTATCTTTTAAGCTGGCTAAGCGAGAATTTCATTGAATGAAAAAAATACATAAGATTGAGAGGACATTTGTTTTTTTTTTTTTTTTTTATTAACCTGAGAGGAGATTCGTTTAGATTTGTCACCGATTAAGTCACCATGCGGCTCGGGATTGAACAATCAATCTTTAAGAGATCAGCGTTTGAGAGAACATTCATATTTGCTGTATCCAAGAGATCAACGTTTCTCATATTCATTAGTTTTGAACTTCCTTAGCAATTAATCGCACTAATGACGTCAAAATACAAACTATTCTTTCTATGGGACTCCTATTGGCCTCTTCATTAAATTAGTTTATGTTGATGGATGTATTAAGCTATGATTGAAGTCTTAAAAGCCGGACAATCGTCGACTTTGAGGCTCTTCTCTTGCTCCACATTTCTTTCCTTTCTTGTTTTCTCAATATTTGTGAGATTTTACGGGACCACTGTCAACTATTTAGAAACTTAAACCTTTAGATGAATGCGTGGAAATATGTAATTGGAGAGGCAAATATGAATTTTTTAGTTCGATCCTTCTGCCTGGTACTAAGTAGGGATCCTAAGATTTAAACTCAGGATTTCGTGCTCCGATATAACGTGAGATTTTGTGGAACGACTACCGGCTGTTCTAAAAGTTTAAACTGTTAGATGAAAATATGATTTAATATATATATTTTATCGGTGCTGGTGAATGACAAATCAACTCTCAATTTCACAAATTGCAAAACACAGAGAGCGACTTTGCTAATACGGAGGATCAAATTGCGCAAATAGTCATATCAAGAGGACTAACACCTCCGATTTACACCAAATGAAAGAAATAGGGGTAAAACAAGGCGCACCAAAATTTCAAACATTTGGCGCCATTTATTTTTCCGAAAAATACCCAGAAATAACATGTGCAATCACCAGCGAAGGTCAGAGAAAGGGAGAGAGAGAGAGATATGGAGCAGACGAACCCAGCTCGAGCGAAAAAGCCCGACACTCCTTCCAGCGTACGCGATTCGCAGGTACGAGGTCGCGCTTCCATCTTCATCGTCGTCGCGGGTCGCAGATTTCCAGATGCTAATTGCTTGCTGCGTTCTTCCCTCTCTCTCTCTCTCTCTCTTTCTCTCGGGCTTGATTATTGACAGGGAAAATCCGATTCTTTTTCGCTTGATACGCTGCGCGCGGAGCCTCCCGACATCGGGAAATGGTTCGCTAGCTATGTGTACGAATCGCCTTCACTGGGTACGGACGAGGGCTTTCTGGGTTCTCTTCTTGACGAGAGGGAACGCGAGAGCAGCGGGTGTGCTGTTGACGACAGGAGAAAAGGAGGAGGAGGAGGAGGAGGAGAAGCGACTTCGCGAGGCTCGAATTGCGTCGGAGGCAGATACGCAGTGGGCGCTCTTGAGTTCACCAGTAATTTCGGGAGCAATGAGCATGAAGAAGAGCCTCCAACAGAGGTGATTTGCTGGATTCAGTTTTGCTAAATTCGCGAGTTAATCTCGTCTTGCTCGCTGAATGGCTTCATGGAGTCAAAAAGTTTTCTGTTTTTTTTTTTTTTTTTGGGGGGGGGGGGTTCATGTTGTGCTATTAGCTCTGGCAGGAAACTTTCAATGAAGCTGATACCCTTTTACATTACTCTTTCTGTAGGTTCCAGATTCCTTGGAGTCATCTTTGCAAATTTCAGGTTTGTATTAATTTGCCAAGGTTCTGATTTATCAATCTCTCGGTATTTTGCAGAACGGAATCGATTTTCCCTTTCCACAATCGGTAAAAGGATTTCTACTTTGATCTGATACTCGTACTGATTCTTGCTTGATTGATACAGAACCTGCTGATGTCAGAGAATGGTTTTCGAGTTATGTGTATGAGTCACCCGAGTTGAGTGAACACAGCAGAGAATTTGTCTCCAAAGAAAGTGAATGCAAGAAAGAAGGGCCTGTTACTGGGGAGAGCAAGAAAGAGCATGACAATTCAGGGGAACTTACCAAAGTGAATAATGGTGATGTTGCCAGTGCCCGTGAGGTACCACACACCAATGGACTTGTGTATAATGGTGGTGGCTCATTCGCGGATCAGGATTGCGAAAATCAAACTCTGACCAAGGTATTGTTCTGCATTCTTTTGTGTTTAGAATTGGGTTTGGCCTGGCATCATCCTTATGCGTTTTGACGAAACACCCATTATTGTGATCATATGGTAAATGATCCCCGTGGGTCTTCCATAACACTGACTTTTGTTCCTGTAGTCAGCTTTCCTCTCTGTGTTTCTTCAGTGGTTGTTGTACAACTAAATATGACTTCAAAGCTCAGTATTCATTCTTAATGATGCGTTTTTTCCCCTTCTGGTGCAGATAGTAGATTCCATGAGCCCACCTTTTCTACTCTCTGGTTGGTATAGCTTCTTTCATATGTTACAAGGCACTGTTATTTGACCTCTTTGAAGCTGTTAAGATTTCTAAGGGGCTATATATGAGTGACGAACTTGGTAGTTACTCATTTGTAGGCTTACCAGCAGGTTGATACAATGAGACTGTGATGTGTGTGTCTATGTGGGTTACATATATCTAGATATGTGTGTGTGTATTTTCTAAAATGGGTTATTTCCTGTTTGTCAGAGCCTCCTGACATAACAAATTGGTTCTCAAGCTATGTCTACGAATCTCCAGAATTAAGCACATTCCCAGGATCTCCTGTTGAGGAAATTGGTGATGGGAAAGATGATTTGATTCTTAGAAAGGTCATTGGAGAAAAAGAAGACAATCGGCATAACTCTTCAGGTAATAGAATAGATGGTGGCACGGGTATCAATGAACGGTCGAACTCTGCCCTCTGTAGCAGCTCTCATGAAGATCTCGAGCATGAATATCAGCACACTGAGGATGAGGTAATCTTTGTTTGTTCCCTTGTTCCTTCAGTGTGGATGTTTATGAAGTACAGCTTACTATTGATAAAATATAGTCAGCCAAGTTCTCAGTGGTTTCAATTCTGTGTTTCTCTGTTTAGATCGAATAGTTCTTGGACAACAATATATTTAAGATTCTCCTAGAAAAAAAAAGAAAAGAAAAGAAATAGAAAAGCAAGATACTTCAGTTTCTAAATCCATGCAAATGTTTAAAAGTTAAAGGTTGGCAATACATCTAAAGAGGACAAACATCTTTTACCTCAGATTCCTTGCCCTAAAATTATTGATGGAAGGATGGACTGTAAAGCTTTGCTAAACAATGACTGGGATTGTAAAAGTAAGAGGCCGAAGCAACTTCATTCTGAAGAAGCCATCCGTTGTCACTCCAATATCAATGAGAACTCAAGCAATGGTAAAAGAAAAGCTCGTAGAGAGTTGATTGGAAGAGTTGAAGAGGGCTCAAGAGTGAAGGCCCAGAGTAGGGAAGTTGCTCACACCCTGCTTGAAGGCTATTTGGGCTCATCTCCAGTTGATCAAGCTTCAATGAGAAGATCAACTCAAGGAAGTCATGACAAAGAAAACAATCAAACAGATAATGACAGCACTGATTTTGTTTCCATAAGGAGGAAGGAAACTACATTTGCAAGTGATGAATTGACGAGGCCGCGGAGGGCTTTGCACCAGTGCTTACATGCTAGAGGAAATGTTTCGTCAGTTGCGATAGAGGACGAAGCCAAAATGAAGCCATTATCGGAAATAACTAATTTCCAGAGCAATTTTGATGTGCAGGAGTCCGCTGGGAAATGGAAATGTCCTCAGAAAAGAAAACCCATTCTTGGACCCCCAATGAAGCAGCTGAGACTAGAACGATGGGTCAATAGGATCTGAATACAGTATTCATAAAGTGGCGAAGAGAAATTTGATATTCAATGCCAGAGAATTCATAATGAAAAATGTGTTGACTACTTTCTCCACATCACAAGACAAGGGCTTACCTTAACAATCCGTAGCTTTGCGTTCTTGAGTTCTATTATTTGTATGACCCAGATCGGAATTGTTGGAGTGATTATCACCCTCTGAACATCTTGAGCTCAAGCACACTATCTTCTCCTTTCCTATTCCCCAGTGAGTAAGCCATGTTTCAGCCTTCAAGAACTTGGTTTCCTGAAAATGTTGGGGGCATTCTGAGATTGCATCTGATACGGAGGAGATGTAGCCGGATTCAGAATCCATGAAATCGTTGACAGTGGTATATAAAGCATCAAGGAGAAGTCTTTATTGTGAAAATCAGGTGGATTTGTTTCTGTACTACTCTTTTCATCTCCTCTTATTGAACAAGAGTAATTGCACTTGAATGTGTAAATTTTGAATGCAAGTTGAAGCACCAGTATTATCATAGCCTTCTCTTGTTGTTTCATTATACAATTAAACTTCGTCAGTGTTCATCAAAGATGCTTGGAAGACAAGTCATCGATGTATCAGTATTTCTGCTATAATTAAAGGCATTATAATAAGTTAGAAGCTACATGACAAGATTATGGATTGGGCCAACACCGACAAGAACACCTTTTCTTTCAGATCTATTATAGTCTCAAGTGCTACGAGATCATGTTGGCACCTGTTCTGGTCTGAGGTCTTTCGATATGAGCAACTTTTTTCCCTGAAAATAAGTCGATGTCAGGTTTAGCAGATCGAGTGTTCAAAAATTTATGCATTTGGTGATACAAGGGGATTCATTTGCCTACGGTCTTCACCATGTAAGAATGGCTTGGATAAGCCAAGTGCTGAAGTCACCATTGGTCACTTTTTTTTTTTTTCTCAATCTTGGAAAAATGAAAACCCTTTCTCAAGATCTGACAATCCACCAAGTTCAAATTTCTTACAACACTAACAATCAAGAGCTCAATGTAAAACCAAAAGTCACAAAGCTTGAGCAGGGTGATCTATTTACTTTGCAATGGAATGCTATGAAATCGGAAAGCAAACTGAGACCTTGAATAGATCATGACCCGACCTAGTGAAATAAATCATACGTTGTTATGACATGTTGCAACATGTTGCATAACCATTTCATCGATCGCATAAATAGCTCTGGCATCTCCTGAATCACATTCGAGTCAATCAAGAGTGACAGGATTGTGTTGAATGCAGGTTCAGACATGAAACCGTAGTCGATATAAATTTGCATAAGGCATAAAGAACTGATATCGAGTGACAAGAAAAGAAATTTGAGTGGGAAATGCATTATGGTGAAGTGAGTTTGCAGTTGCTGTGATCGTTGATTTGAGCCCAGGTTCTATATATCTGTGAGTCCTATTTCTTTAAATCCCTTAGTTGAGGGAGTTCAATCATTACAAATCATAGTGTTTATCATTGTATTTCCTTGCGACCTTTCATTCAAACAGAATAAGAAGTAACGTTGGTCAAATTCCATTAAACAAATGACATGTTATGGAAATCCTGATCTTGGAGATGCACAAAAACACAGAAGATAATCAACTACGGGTGCTTTTTATCTTCACATCCATTGGAATTAGAAAGGAAAACCAAGCCTAGCCCTTGTTGCGACGTGCTTGTCACTAGTCGATAGGATGTCGCGCGGCGCCGTGCTCTATCGATAGTTGTCGAGATGTGAATTGCTTGCTTTGAATCAATTACAGAGTTGAAGTGTATCTACAATTGGAGTTCAATGAGCATGAAGAGATTTATAGTGTGATGGCAAAAGTAATTCTGCAACCTATCTGATGGGATTTTAATTTTCCCCTTCAGGTCAGTAAATATTTTTTTAAAAATAATTATTTATATTATTTAAAATAATTAATCAATGAAAATTTTCATTATTGATGAAATTTTATGCCTAAAATTCTGGTGGACGATAGAAAATATTTATAATTGTGATTTGCTTATCTGTACATTAGTAGTCAACGAAAGAACACCAGCAGACTCTCCCTGTTCAAGTTCCGATTTCCAGCTCACTGCCGACTCTGAAACTGATCCGAAGGAGAAGAAATGGCGAGCCTTTCGCGTCTCCAGACCATCGCCAGATCATTGAAACGAAACCCACTTCCTTATTCCTCGGCCAAGCTCTACCATCCGTGCGAAGCGACTCAGCTCGCGTCGAGCTCGAGAACGATAGCACCCCCACAATGTCTCCCTTCCGTACCCGGATATTGGCAGCTCCAATCTCGGCGGACCCTCATCTTGGAGCCGGCTACTTCTGCGTCGGAGTCGGTGAAACTGAACAGGCTCTCCGATTCCGATTCCGGTACTCCGTGTTTTGCATACGCCGTCTCTCTGGGTGGTTGGGTTTGTGAAGTTTAGTTTTTTTTGCTCAGATATGTGCTCTACGATGTTCGTGAAGTGGGGTAAATATCAGTCTTCAGGTTTTTCAGAGAAAGAGCGTGTTTTTGAGATTTTGACGTGATGGGTGTTCTTGGGTAAGCAGGGAAAAAGCTTGATAATTAGCTCACTACAAGAAAGTGAATGCTTTTCTCATTTGTTCTTTATAGTCAGAATTGATTAGGCTTCCATGGACACCTGGGTAACACAAAAGTGGCCACAACTGAAGATTGTTCTGGTATTTCTTCGTAGAGATAATGACTTAAAAAACTGAAAAGCAGTTTGTTGAACATTTTTTCAATTTCTTATAGTGATTGGGTATGAGGAGTGATGTTTGAATCTGGTATGATTTGATTTGACAAGGATTTTTCTTGAGAAGGATTCATTGCAATCTTCAGGAATAGTTGAGGTCTGTTTGGATAGACCTGGAGCTAAGAATGCGATAGGGAAGGATATGTTGAGAGGGTTGCAGAATGCGTTTGAAGCTGTGAAGGAGGATGCTTCCGGCAAATGTTTTGATGATCTGCAGCGCGGTGCCGACAGTGTTCTGTGCTGGTGCTGATTTGAAGGTATTACCATCATAATACAAAAAATTTCAGGCTAAATGCCTTTTTCCAAGGGATGTATGTTCTTGGATGTGCAGCTGTTTTAGGAATTGTAGTAGATGACTTTCTGGTGGGAGTACTAAAATGTCGATTGCTTTTTGGTAGAAAACTCTTATTGACAGTCTAATATGCTTCTAGAATGCATAGCGCATCTTGTACATTTGATAATTGATGTTGGTTGCACTTCTTCCTCCCTCTATTACTCTTTTTAAAAGCATGTTTCCTATATACGACTTCTTCATTGTTTCCCTTGTCTTTCTTTGAGTTGGCAGGAGCGCAAGACAATGAGCCCATCTGAAGTTCAGTTTTTCGTGAATTCGCTACGTTTGACATTTTCCTCATTGGAGGTGGGTTTGTCCTGTCTGTTTTCCTACCAGATTATTTTGCTTGCTGCCAGCGTTGCCCACTTAGGAGCTATTGCTTTTTTCTTGCCTCTGGAGCTCTTAGCGGCAGGGTACATCGCAGGGCTTTTGCTCAACATTGTATGGTCTATGGTGCACTAATTTTCTGTAAAATTTGGACCTTGAAGTAAGATTAACCTTTAGATACTCATCCATTTCAGTATTACAAATTCTTTCGTCTTTCTCGTATGCACACTGTTTGTATCTGCTTATTTTATTTCAAGAGTGGTGATTTAACCATTAATTTGATGATTGCATTTGAAGAATGAGCATCTGTTTAGTTTTATTGTATCTGTAGTTCCTCTAAGATATAATCAAAATTGAGAAAAAATTAGCTGTGTAAGTCCAAGAAGTTGCCCTTTTCAAAGAACCATCAAATTGTGACGAGCCCAAGGCATATTTTGTGCTAGTGATAACTTGCAATAGTTTGTCTGTAAGACCTTATAAATGACTCTGATGAATCTTGCCGCTGTAAAACCATGGATTGCATTGTGGATCTGCATTCTAGTTTGAGTTGTGCCTTTTCTTTAACAGACTGAAGAGCTGAGAAGTTTAGACAAGTTTTTATGTTATCAGCTATGGATATCGTTACACAGAATAACATTTCATTAACCTAATCTTGTACACTTTTGCATGAACTCCTTTGTACCTTTTAGCCTGCAATGTTATGTTATAGTCACTTGACGCTTTTTGGATTGGCTATCTTGTTGGCCTTTCTGTTTCATTTAGATGTTTCTTAGCGGATCCCTCTGTTTTAGTGCATAAGGCAATAATGCTAGTTATGTTTGACTGCTTACATGGATTACTTGAATGTGGAATTTAGGATCTCCATATTCCTACTATTGCTGTTATTGAGGGAGTAGCATTAGGAGGAGGACTTGAATTGGCCCTATCCTGTGACCTTCGAATATGTGGTATTAGCTCTTCATCTACCGTCCAAGTCAACCTCATTTTACTTGAGGAATGGGTTCCTCATAGTCTGATATCCCTCATACGTCCTTGTTTTTGCCACTTATTGACAGGAGATGATGCGGTTCTGGGCTTGCCTGAAACAGGACTTGCCATAATTCCAGGGTATTGCCCAATTTTCTTAACTTGTATCATCCATCTTTTTCTAATGGCACTGCTTTTCTGTACGAAGCAGATCTATTGTCTAGGTGGTTAATCAAATATATGACAATCAAGGAAATTAGAATAAAAATTGGAAATCGGTAGGCAGGTTTTGGACTGGCAAGGCAGGTCATCATCTGCATCGATATTTGTTACATAAAATAGATATTCTTGGGAAAATTATTTCAACTAAAAAGTGGCCCTTTACAGTTAGGAAGTGGATGATTTTAATCCGGTGCTTGCTGATATTCTTCAGTACTTTAAGAACCGAGTCTTTTTTCCACTTCTTACATATCTTTGCTTCATATGTTGAGCTCATTGTATAAAGATTGACGCAATTATTTTCATCCGCATTCTCATTATTGCTTCCTTGTTGTGTTCTTTTGAAGCACCTTACTCATGAACCGCAATCATTGGTTATACTTATGTTATGGTTCTGCAAAAGATCTTGTTTTTCACAGATCAGATAAAAAATAGGGAATAAGCGGTTTTGCTTATTCTTCTTTCTGTGTAATTAAATTTCATCAAGAGTCAGGTCTCCTGTTAGTAAGTGCGCAATATGCAAGAGGACTTGAATATGCCGCATCGCTTTGTTGTCCATCTTTAAGCGTCAGAGATATTAGATCTTCCTTCTACAGGGAAATCACTTCTCACTTGGTTTGTTTCTTTGCAGAGCAGGCGGTACACAGAGGCTTCCTAGATTAGTGGGAAAATCTTTGGCAAAGGAACTCGTATTCACTGGCCGGAGAGTTGGAGGCAAAGATGCAAAATCTATGGGTACATTTATCTGGTTCCTGGTGTTGTCCCTTTGATGAGCAGGGAAGAGGAAGTTGCTGCTCATGCTGCAGTGGTTCACATTGGCTATGTTGCAGGTCTTGTCAATCACAGTGTTGCCTCTGGTGAAGCTCATCTAAAGGCACTTGAAATTGCGAGGGATATCAATCAGAAGGTATGACATCCAGTTTTGCTATTTTTCACATGCGGAAAATGTACGTGGAAAACAATGGTGTAGCAACCAGATCATCCCATGATATATGGTCACGATACTTCATCTGGCTGTCGAGAGCAAAGAATTGATCCATCAAGTGGAAACGAGTGCTTGAGAGATGCTTTATCTCACTTATCACCAATATTATTATTCTTTGTTTTTCGGATTCAGCTTACTGCTCATAGATGCACCAAAACTAAAGGTCGATGAAGGATCAATCTGCGGAAGGATTGCTAGGCTGTTCATCAACTTAGAACATCTGTTTGACTGTATGAGGAATTTAACAAAATGTTTTTCCCTTTAAGGAGTGCAGAGAAGCTTGTCTTAAATGTGAGGCTTGTGATGGTGCCTCGTATTGCTGACAGGATTGGCAATCATCGTATTTCCCCAAAGATACTCTAACATCAACCTCTCAAGAATGTTCATTCAGAACTTCAAGGAGCCGAGCTGTTATCTTTACCAAAAGGGTGATATAGCGAGTTTTTATTTAAGAACCAACTCCTAAGCATAGCAAGCTCTGTGGCTCTAGTTCCTGAAATACTTAAATGGCAACAACCGTGTAGTCCAAGTACTTTACCCTTCAGATCGTCGACACTTCTTGATCACCAAGTATATGCCCCCTATCGCTTAAAAGAATTAAATTTTTTTCTCTGATAACGACATGTATAGAATATTGACGTGAAATTTCCCATCAATTTGTTGTGTCGAATCATCTATTGTCTGTTTTTTTTTGGTCATACATCTATCGTCTTTCATTACACACGTTTGAATTTCCTGTTATTTTCAGGGTCCATTAGCCCTCAAGATGGCTAAAAGAGCTATAACCAAGGGATTAGAGTTGGACATGGTATCAGCACTTGAGTTGGAGGAGGATTGTTACGAGCAGCTATTGAACACAAAAGATCGCTTGGAAGGTTTAGCAGCATTCGCCCGAGAAGCGGAAACCCAAGTATAGTGGCCAATAGCAGACGCGTGCGGCTTCCGGATGAATTAGATCTCGGTTGGGTGTCGGCTTCATTTTTAGCTGCAGCGGTAGTAACATGTATCTATCCGATTACCGCAAGTGTTTAAGTTAGTCTGCTGATGTACCATTTGGTAGCTAATTCTACATATTATGGATGACCCAATTGGGAATAAACTGTGGCGCCACTTCACTGCGAATTTGCATGGCAGTGCAAATGACATTGTACAACATCGATTCGAATGAACCCCGACTGTTTGTTTTTTTATTTTAAGCTGTTGAGCAGATCTATGAGGCTTTTCGTAATGATCTTTTCCTCTTTGAATGTGAAGTTTAATGTCAACTAACATTGAAAAGTCCAGTCCAAATTTGAAAAGTCAAGAAATGGATAAGTATTTTGTAGATGGGCTTATTCTATTTTAGTCCTTGAGCGCACGTGCACATGCTTTTTCCCTATTTGTCTGAGCTTTGGTCCGCTGTTCGGTGTTCACATTCGAGACAGGTGGGAACAGATTGAGCTATTGTCTGAACGAAAAATGAATCCTCTGAAACTCACAACTTCAGAGCGTTTGATTTTTCTCCGGATTTTAGAGCTTTTTAATTTATTTGAGATGACTCCTTCGGTTCTCTTGTGCGACTTCTGATTCTCGTTGAACATTCTTCAAGTAAAGAAAAAAAAATTGGCTCTTCACCCACGTAAAAACTACAATCAGAACTGAAGTTTCTCACGAAACAAGCACGCTCTAGTTCAAAGATGTTTGAATATTTGGATAACAACCCATTAAAAAAAATGAATATTTGGGAGGTACCCAATTAAGGAAAGCTTGCGATAATCAATATACTTATTCTTTGCTCATCCTATTCCTTATGCTTTACAAGACCCGTGTTTTCCTTGTAAAAGGGAAATCGCATCACGAGCACTAAGATCCAGTTCCCACTTCTTTCTCAATGCTGCTAGGTATGAATTGGCAATGTGAAAATGGAAAGATTTCAACCCTTCAAACACTTTAACCGTGGGCTTTCCACAAAACTTCTCAATCATGCATTGACAGATCTTGTCGTATTCACAAATTCAAGGAAAAAAAGCAGGGGAAATCTTCCCTTTTATTCACTCTATAGATATATAATTTCTTTCCCCAATTTCACTCCCAACAAATTCCAAAAAAATCTATACTCCTACGCGACCGTCCTTGGAGCCTTTATCACATTGTCCTCGTCCGTCCCCCAAGCGCTTTCACATTTTACTGTCGGTCTACAGCCACTGACCAGTTGCTGCTGGCCACTTGTCCACATTGCCACTTGGTGTCCAACTTGCAAAGATCCATTCACAGCATCAGCAGCAGCAGCTGCAGCAGTCCCCACTTGCTCCGACCCGGCTTGAGCCGCCGCCGGTCTCGCCGGCCCGGCCGCCTTCTTCCTCCTCTTCGAGGCCTCGCTCTCCGAGGAGAAGGAGGAGGAGGAGGAGGATGATGGTGATGGCTCTGGCGATGACCGCTTCGACGTCACTCTAACTGGGTCGGGCTCGCCCGAATTGACCCGGAGAGGGAAATTCAGCAGCGCCCGCGAGCCGCGCATCCGGTAAGCGGCCCGGTCATAGGCCAGCGCGGCGTCCTCCGCGGTCTCGTAGGTCCCGAGCCAAACCCGATGTCCGTTTTTCGCGGGGTCGCGAATCTCCGCCGCGAACTTCCCCCCACGGCCGCTGCCTCACTCCCCTGTAGTGCTTCCCCTTCACGGGGACCGCCGCCTCGGCCGCCTTCTCCATCGGAAGGGCCGCCCCGGCGCCATCCGGCGAAGAAGCCAGCGCCGCCGGCAAGCAATCCAGCTCCCGCTTAACCACCTGGGTCGCCCCGAACCCGGCGTAGCCGGCATCAGGCGGCCCGCTCGGCTGAAACGGCGCCCAGCCGACCGTGACCGCGTCGTGGAGGACGCTGTATAGGACCATGTCTTCCGGGTCATCTTCTTTGAATGGCAACTCGCCCCAGTTCTCAGTCAGGCACGGGTACAGGCTGCTGAAGCTGGAGCTCCCGCCGAACACCGAGGCCACAGCAGCGCCGCCGCAGGATTTCCGGGCCGGCTCGCACGGCCGGCACACGGGATCCTCCGACAGGTACCTCCGGATGGACTCGAGAAACGCCGGATCCGGTTCTTGAAACATCTCCACGGCCATGATCAACGTCGTGCAGAGACACCTTCGATCCGAAGAACTCCAAAACCTTTCGGCAGCGATACAGGTAAAGATCCGAACTATACACTTTCACAGGCAGGGAGGGGAGTTCAGGACGATGATGGTGGGGAATTCTTCTCGGGGGATGGAAGAAGAGGGCAGCATATATAGCCCGAGAAAATGCATGCACCTTCTTCGAAAGTTCGCGATCGTGCCAAGTTGGTGCGTGGCAGCGAAGAGAAACGTGCTCGAATTCCTCGGCGGGGGGGGGTGTCTTCTTTATTGTATTTTTGCTAAGGTAAGGCCGATGACGTCGTGGCCAATGTTTTGTCGTTTTTCTGGTCGCTTGCGTGGACTTGTTGTCGTCGTCTCTGCTGCTTTTTGATCTGTCGCATTGCCGACGTTTTAGTCGCCCCCAACTTGCCCAACTTGTGCGCCCGGGGGGGTTGGTCCGTCCGTCCCATTTCATTCCGTTCCCACTACTTTATTCAAAAGGTATAACGTTACAAACAATTTTTAAATTTTAACTCAATAGATAATTTAATTTTTGAACTTTAGGTTAATATTTAATGTGATCTTTGAATTTTTATTTTGTTCAATATCATCTGTGAATTTATGATACATGTTCAATTCAAGTTGAGGGACTACATTAAATATTTTCATATAGTTCAGGAATTAAATTAAAAATGTACTAAAAGTTTAAGGACTACATTGAACATTTTCATATAGTTCATGGACCGAATTGAATATGCACTAAAAAGTCCACGGACTACATTGAATAAATTGAAAGTTCAGGGACTACATTGAACAAATTAAGATTTCATGGATCAAATTGCACATTGAATCAAAGTTCATGGACTGTTTGTGTCATTTTCCCTATTCAAAATCCCCTTTTGCGAAATCACAATTTGAAAGATAATGAATTCGTATTGAGTATTCAAATTCGTAGAAGGAAGAAGAGAATTCGTAGATTTTATGCCGCCAAGCCGACACATATTGATTCGAGCTTCGAATCGCCACGCATCGGCAGATTTCGATTTTTCCTCGTTCCCCCACCGTCTCTCTTGAGCCATTCTCTACGGGTGGTCATACTCGCTGGGGAGGGTAAGATACCAAGCATAACAACGATTTAGGGGTATCTTACGGAAGATAGCAAACAATGGATCTCGAATGAAACCTGGCTTTGACCAAAAACGATGCTTTGCTAAAGCGATAGGGTTGGCTCCGCTTGACTTCCATTAGACCGGACTAACAGAGGCCTAGGTGTGCCGGAAGTCACCTCCGGGGTAGAAATGTCCGCTGAATATAGGGTATTGTATTTAATTATCGCAATTCATTGCAGGGCATAACATTCTCAACTATGACCGATCACGTACTCGACTTTCCCGGCCGCGATTACCTTTTTGAACTGATAATGTTCTGTTTCTTCGATGCAAATGATCGGTCGAATGAAAGTTTGTTCAATTTGGATGTGTGTTTGGCACACGCAAATTTCTTATTTGGGTCGTGCCAATTCAAGCTGGGGGCAGTTAAAAGAAGCACGTGTTAACAAGTTGGTGGGGGGGGGAGGTTAGGGATTATTACACCAACGTACATCGATCCTGGACATGTCGAGGACACAAAGTCTCATGATGGCGGCAGTCCAAGTCAGCTGTCAATGTCAATTGTGAAATTGTTGTCACATGCCAATGTCTGTGACCCACCACCCACCACCCACCACTCAATCTCAATTCGAGCTTATCCTTTCATCTAGTACTCCTTCCCCTTTCGAGGAAGGCGATCGATCCACTTGCCCATTTTCGATTAAAGATCGGCTCTAAAGGGAAAGGAACACCACGTTATTCATGTCCCGTTCGTTTCCTGGGAAAGGAATGGCTCGGGAAACATTTTCCTTAAAAAACGATCATCTGCATTGCCCGAAACAATTAGGTCCCTGAAAAACATTTTCACGATAGCAATTTACATCGAGGTGATATGAGCGATCGTTTTTCAGTATTTTTTGAATCATTCATTTTTTAACGATCGAATCGACTCTTAAAACCCGTTTCTTTTGTCTCCTTAAATTTCACATTTTTCGTTTTTCCCTAATTGGAGGTGCGTTTTCTTTTTCCAAGTCGCTTTGGTGCGTGTACGGAGCTTCCACTCGCCACTTGCCCCAATCCAAGTCACTTTGGAAGCGGATAACATCGCAATTTTGACATGTACCGTGACGTCACACGCGAACATGGCAAAGTTTATAATTTAAAACAACTTAAAAAGGGTTAATTTGAGAGACTAGAGTGCAACAAACTGCGATGTTGCCAGGAGATTATTAGGGTTTCTGCCATTAAGACTTGAACAAACCCTAATCTTGTCTCAGTTGCTGAAGAGAAGGTAGCTGAAAAATACATGTGGGGACGACGCCGGACATGACGCCGTAATCAAATCGTGCTCGTCACTTTGTGCTTGAAGCTTTGGAAGGTACTTCGAATTCATCGGAACGATGCCGAATTAATATTCATTGGATTGCCAAACATGACATCGACCCCTGGCTTCGCTCCCGACTTTGTTTTTTTAGCCGAGGTATTGCGTCTCGATTATTTTTACCGCGACCGACATGTTAGTTCAGACAACTCTACACTCTCGAGCTCGAATACCGCACCAACATACTATTAGGATTGATTGCACAGATACAACAAAATAGAGAGTAAAGAGAAAGAGAGAAAAATCGAAATGTAAAGTTTTTTCCTAGTTCATCCTTAAACTAGCGGTAATTATTCCGCCATAATTAACGCATCCCACCTTTCTGTTACAGCTCTCTATTACAAGAAAAACATATTATATAGAAGCTACACAAAAAACCCTTAGATCATTTAGTAGCTATTCACGAGCCTAACTCCAAACTATTCAACTACTTCAATCATTTCCGAACATCTCACGACGTTTTCAATTTTTCGGGGCGTTAATGCAAGGCCAAACTATAAAGTACCTTGGCTGCTCGGCTGCGCTGCCCCCTGCAGGGCTGCAAGGCTATCCTCGGACCCTCGCTAGTTTATTGAAGAGTGGGACCTCGTGCATTTTCGTTGACGGGGACTATGAATCGTATCTCCGACGCAGGAAGATCGTTTAAAAGTGAGTGTGTCCTATGCACAGCTAGCCCAAAACCTTCGAAGTCGGGTCATATTGTCTGCCATCACATGTTCCATTTTTAATGTATTCTTTCTCCCTGACTTTGACGAAGAACAGTCGGTCAACCTTGGACTCTTACCCGCACGAGCCAAAGCCCTAGCAATTGCGCTACGCCACCGGAAAACAATAGCACGGCACCCAACATTATCATCGCACGAAATCGTGGCGGAGAAAGATGGACACGGCCTGGACCCGCCACCAAATAATTTTCTCGTGCGAGATTAGAATAACCAAAAACAAAATGCACACGAAGATCAATTTCAGCGGCACGTTTTTCAAGAGAGGACGATGTTTCCTGGGACCTTCTTGGCCTTTACTTTTCTAATTGAAAAAAAAGGGCAAGAATCTAGTAGACATAGGGTTAAAATTGTTTGTTTATTTATTTATTTGTTTTGCTTTTATTTAACCACCGAAATATAATAACTTAATTCCCTTTGGCAAGTCGCGATGTGGAAGGGGACTCCAATCAAAGCACGCGACTAATATTTTATGAAAATCTTCTCTTGTCCTTTTTGATCTTCCTTTTCAGCCAAGTTGGTCACAGCTTAGGGTATGTTGGCATCCAGGGTCATCATCAGCGGCATTAAATTTACCAATTAATGTTAATCAATGCCTTCCATTGCACCTTTCCCGTGATGAGATAATCATGACGAGATAATCATGACGAAGCGCGAGATAATCATGGCGAGGCTCGCCAATGGTTGGGCTAGGCTCACCCTCGCCGTGCTATTGGGTGAGGTCGACCTCACTTACCCTTACCTCCGACTACACGAAGAAGAAAAGGAAAAAAAAAAAAAAAAAAAAAAAAAATTAAAAAGTTGGGAAAATTATTAAAATGTTTCTTAAAAATGTCCATGTTAGCAACGATCGCATCACGTCGGACGGTCAGTATCCATGTTAACGATTTACGGTTAAAATTGGTTGATGGACTGAATTGACACAAATACAAAAGGTTTATGATTCAGTTGGTAAAAGAAAAGATTTAAGATTGTATTAACACAATTGTAACAGGTTAAAGACCTTTTGGATATTTTCCCGCATCGAATTCGGACTAAAGAGTTTAAAAATTCAAATCATCAAGATTTTCTAGGAGAATATTTAGGGTTTCTATTAAGTTGGGAAATGATTGAAAATGATGCCTAAAAAGAAATGCTGAAATCCACTACAATAATTTATTTTAATGTCATAGTTAGGTTTGAACCTGAGTCAATTGTTATATATTAGATCAAAGTCCGTCTTCTAAAGTATGGTCAAAGAGTTGGCTGCTTACATTGAGATTAAGAGACTCACGATGAATTGATTAGTCATAATTTGATCCAAAGAGGTCGTGTCAATTCGAAATGAAAAACGAGACTTCATTTTCGTTCTTATTTTAGAATATTACATGGACCGCACTTTGGATGATATGCTATATATTCCTCTCGTTCAACCCTTTTCTTCTGAGATTTCAACAGTTGGAAAGTTCAATTACTTAGATTGAATGATGATAGGTTCGAAATTTGAATTCAACCATAAATTTAGGCAGACCTGAATGTCCAAAACTGAACAACGTGACAGAACATTGACCGTGACTATTCGTTATTCCTCCTTTCCACTTGCTCTTCCTTCTTTGTTTAAGCCCACAGAAGATCTTCATTACTTCAAAGGAAAAACTAGCAAAGTTCATGGGGGCATTGCCTTAACATCAGAAGGAAGTAGAAATGAAAAAGAAGATGGAGGGAGACTGAAGATGCTTTACCCACTAAAGTTCATATGCAGACGTGTTAACAACGGGATGTCTGTGCTGGTGGAGAGCTTTCTTACTCTGCAAATGGAAAAGCATGATATTGAGTGGAAAGTGTTTTGGAAGGAACCTTTGGATTTCGGTGAACAATTGAAACGTGAGATTGTCAAGGTGGTTGGACGGACCAAATAGAATAAGAACAATTTGGATAACATAAATGGATCAATATGGAAAAGCACAATGTCAAGTGGAGAGTGTTTTGGAAGGAACCTTTGGATTTCGGTGAACAAGTGAAATATGAGATTGTCGAGGTGGTCGGACGGACCAAATAGAATAAGAATAATTTGGATAACATAAATGCATCAATATGCAAGGAAGGATCCATGTGCGGAAGGCGAGAATAGATTGGGATCGGGTGAAATCGTCAAGTTTGAATGGATCATGGTACAGACAGAGTGGACAATAAACGTATCTGGGAACGAAGATTTGACTCTAAATCAATTTGATATAAAATCAAATTGGTGTTTTGGAGCCAATTTCAGGTCTTGGAATTCATGGAGAAGTCATAATAGGCACCGTCTAGATGAAAATCGCCTTGATTTTCAGAGATCTCATTCAAGAAAGGTTGCATATGGATTTTTCTGTCTCAAAACAATGGTAGTATTATTGAAGGAAGAAGTCAGAGAACCATTTGATCTAAACAGATGATGATAATACAGATTGGAAACTGAAAATCTCATCTTCATTGTCAATCCATACACCTTCATCTGTTTAACTTTGCAAGGTCTTGTTTCTGCTTCTTCTAATCAGGGTGATTTGATGGGAGAAAGCATAAACTTTGTCCCCAATCAATCCAATTAACACGAGCTCACTGGTGCCAGTAGATTTCCTCACATAACTAAACCTCTTCCAATTTTGAAATGACTTCCCACTGTTTCAGAAGATCGGCTATTTCCATCTTCACAATCTTGCAGGCTCTTCGGCTCTGCTTTCAACTGCTCAATCTACTTCAAGTAATTAAAGAAAGTCTCCTCACTGCACTACCTCAGATCAGTTTGGCCATTTTTGAAGACTTTTTTCCACTCGTTTAAGATCTTATCTTTCAGTTTCCACATACCATGCCTTTTGAGTTATTCCTTTATGGCCTTCACTCTAATCTGAATGGCTTTGCATGAATCTTATCTCCATAATCAGAGTCAACTATCAATGGAAAATGTTATGATCCTGTAGAAGGATCACGCAGTACTTGAGTTCAGGGGAGGAACAGACTCTTCCAAGCAACATTCACAAGGCCTCCATCTTTCTCTTATAGTTCTATCCTCTCTGTTGTTACACCAGGTGAATCTCTGCCTCTTGAATCCATGATCTATTAAAGCAGTATCAAAAAACATGTTTTAAAGCCATCTATGCTTCTGGCAGACTTCATATTGCCTTTGCCTCCGCTCTTTTCACGAGTGTTGCTCACATCATTGAGTTCACCAACATGAAGCCATGGGTGATGATTTGACACTGCTATCTCCCTCAGCTGCATCCAATTCTTTTACCTTTCAAGGAAATCAGGGTGGCCATGTACCAAGGTTATTCTCACCTCCTTGGTCCTCCACTTGCTCTTCTTGGAATGAGAAAAAATAGCTATGAGGAAATACATTAAATGCTGGAATCTGGTAATTAACTTTGAATTTCATATCCATTAGAAACATTGCCCACAAACAGAAATTCACCAAACCACTGATGCAAACAGAGGCAACAAAACAAAAAATAGAAATTAAAAAGTGCCTATTCATATCTGGGACTCCTATTTGGTATGCTGGCGATGTAAAAAAACATTACATAAGCTGGGCTCAGGTGCTGAGTACATGTATATTTTACAATATTTAACTTTAACAAATGAGTTCATTCCATTAGTAGATAAGAGTTTCCATTTTATGATTACTTGCGTAAAAAATACTTTATATTGGCAGTGTAACATATATCTATGTCAGAAATGTGGAATCCAAATAACAGATTGATGCAATTCAATGGTCTTTATGACTTGATTTCGGTGCATCATCGACTTCGATCGGCAAAACCAGTTGACCAAATTAAGGCACATCGCCTGCTGGTTTTGATATTGATATAGATTGTAGCGAGATGTGCACCATGTTCCTCTAATCAGCTTCTCGGGCTAATCAAAGCAATCGCAGTCAATTAGATTCACAGTTGACTCATAACAATAATAGAACCTGCAAATGCCCGAAGTGTTTATATGGGAGTATATGTTGCCTTCGGGAAGCGATGCTAAAGCTACGAGGAGATTTGGCTGCGGAATTTGTGAGGTAGCATTTCCGGGCCTTTGAGAAATATACGGTATAGTTCTTATCTTGGATCAATGACATCCTTGCAAGGGATAAACACCACTCTGTTAGTTCATTACTGGGATTCCTGTTGAAGGATCAGAGAGAGGCCCAAGAATTTTCATGGTACTAAAAATCCATGGACTCTCACTTTGATCAACATGAATGAACGAAGAAAATTCACCACCAAGTACTACTATCACTACCTTTAATAAGGACATGCCGCTGATCGAATTCATTGTCCAAGAACTTATTTTCTTAACGACAAATGGGAAGGAAATTTTATAAGAAAATGACCCGGTTAGTGTAGTTAGTTTCGTAACGTACCCGTTTGATTCTTGAGTGAACTGCCGATGAAAATAGAGCTGTTGAATGGAAAACGCTTGTAATCTGACTTGGATTGGCATGTTAATATTTCCAGTTGTGCATCCTGTGGGCTAAATAGAAGCCATATACAATGAGATTTAAGGGCTTTTAGAAGAAATGGAGGGTCACAACATACCTAAAACGACGAATTCCAATTCTGAGGGTGCTTCCACTGGAGTCCATTTTTGTTGTTTTTTGGTCACTCTTTTCATGACTTCAAGTGGGTTCGGCATTACAGAAGACAGGCCTCGGAACAGATGGGGTCCCATAAAATTCTTGGGGTACTATACATTCAAGTGCTAGGGAGAGAATTCGCCTATGGGCCTCAGAGACTTTCCTTCCCTAGAGCAATGGGCTATGCTGGTGTTCTTAAACTGGGCCACCTGAAGTTTGCAGGAGAAAGTTAATCAAGCTCTTGTTTGCCAAAACATGGATATGTTCTACAAGCTAGTATCAAGAAATCAGACAGCTTTTCATTTCCCAGACTCTCAATCAGTTTGCATCTGTCCAAATTTTTCTGAATTTTTTCTTATGCAGTATGAGCACTGATTGAGCGACAAAGGGCTAACATCTTATATCCCGATCAATCTTTATAATTTCATACAAGCTCGGAATGTAAGTAGAGCAAAAAGCTAGTACTAACTACGGGCTCCGCCTATATGATTAAGTTCTCGCCTTTTCCCTAAGTTCTATGACCCATCCATCATCCAACATGGATGCCATCCAAACCAAAGCTATTGTGAATTTCCTCTCCTCTTTCTAAAGTATGGGCAACTATGTCAAGTGTTCATTCATGATGCACATTCACAGTAGTTTGCACGGAAATCAAGGCACTAGTTCAGCCATCACTTTTCAAGAGCGTGACAGACTCGAGCAATCCTGAACCAACTTAATTTCCTCCCGACTCTGCATCTTGGAACTGAGTGGCATGAAGAAGACCCAAGGGCACAGAACCGAGTCAACCGAATTTACTCAATTGGTTCAAGCTGGTACCGGTCTTCTTGGTTCCTCATGCATACAGAAAAGATGAAGAAACTGGAAAGTTTGACCGGCAAATGGTTAACCAGAAAAGGAAGCAACATATACTACCGGATGATGGGGACCAAGGAATGTTTGTTTAGACATTTTTCCATACCATCTTTCAGTACAAATCTCAAACCCAGACTACTTCTACTGCAGTAACTTTCGTAATCGCAATCCGCGCTGATTACTTGACCGAGCGAATTTTAAAAAGAAAAATAGAATGCGGGATTAAAGGCAGTGTTTATTTATCCAACTGTTAGCCTATATCTAAACCCTGACTATGGTTACGGTATGGAAAAAACCGCATCTACATGAATCACGTCGTTGCAAAATGAGAATTTTCTCATGGGTCGCATTTCAGAAGAATCGCAAGAATCAAAAGCATAGTATTCCAGTTTAACAACTTGAATCAGACTTCGTGCGACAGGGAACTAATTTACAGGGTCTGTTAACTGCTAAATAGAGACTAAACAATGAAGGAAGTGGAACCGGCTAACTAATCAATTAGACAACACAGTTGCTAAGAACTGGTCATCCTTGAACTACAGTTGTTTTCGCTCTCCCCTAATGACTATTGTCTGCACTTAATACGGGGGTGTGGTTGAGGAAAGTGGATGTTCGAAAATGGACCAAAGACTGCAAATATTTAATACAAGCTGAGACCTTTGACGGCTTCTTTGCTGTCCACGCTCTTCAAACGCCGAGCAAGTGAGCATGGGCAAGCCCAAAAAGGAAACACGATTGCTTTGCTTATGTTCCACGCGGGGACCCAACCAGGGCGAGACTTGAAAACTTCCATTTTTGTTTTGTGGGGTATGCTTTTGCCGAGCTAGACCAAAGGATGAGAATCATTCTTTTGCCACGAACTTACTCCAACAGAGAAAACCGTCATCTTTTCTTGGCATCTGGCTGGTTCTGTAGCTAAGCTAATAAAAAAAAGGACACTTTGTCTTGATTTGTTAAGATAAAAATTTTAAGCTCTTGGGCTGAAATTTCTATTACGATTTTATAACGTGGTTCCGGTGCCAACTTTGAGATTGAGTATACAGTCGATGTTTCGTTAGATATTAGCGGACTTCAAATCTATAGAGATGCGCGTCCATTCGAATCTTCTGTGTCGGGAAAAGAACCAAGTTGGAAGATTTGGTCTCCACAAACATTGGTTTGCCATCTCTTTCAAGATTTTATGAACAAATTGGAAACTAGAAAAGCGCGATCATTCCACACTTTCTATAATTTTTGTCTGTTTTGGTCGCAGAGGCAGCTTTCGTCCAACTTCCAGGATCTTTACCCTGCTGTTTGACAGATGTTTCATGGGAATAATTCTGCTTAAGCGCTAAAAGGAAAAGTCTCAGACTCTCAATCTCGCAATGAAAAAGGAACATCTCCCTCTCGTTTCATTTCACATTGAACAAATCCAATCCCACATTCCCAAGAATCCATGTTCACATCTTTCTTGGGCAAGAAGACTGACAAATATGTCAATTGGGTCAAGACGAAGCTTCAATGACCCTGGAATGTTACCTGCTACAATGGAGTCCATCCCCATTGAAAGATCAGTAACAAGACAAAACCCATCATCCTACCAACCTTGACACGCAATTATCCGACATTTCTTGTTTTTTCCCCCGCTTGTTTCGTGTGTAAATGGCAGCATCTCTTTGGCTTTGATACCAAGGCAGGTTACCTTGTGAACCAAAAAACCCCTCCTTTACGACCAAATCCTACGTTCGCTCCTCAACTTTGTCTCCTCTGCCCTCGTCCTCATAGAATGTATCATAAGCCAATGGTTATCGATTCCCCTCCAATTTAATTAACAGCATTATCCATTGGATAAACCTTGCCCTTCGGGGGAGGAGTTTCCACGAAAATATGCGAGGACGGAGCTGCAGAGACCCGTAAAATAGAAACTTTGTGCAAGGGACAAAACTGAGGTAATTATCTGCTCCCAACAAATCAGACCCAACGAGGGTCTCTTTTGACTTTCAACAGTAAGGAACAATCCAACGGTTCAAATTGAAAATTAGGAAAATGGAAAGATAGACTAACACACTCTGAGCAATAAGGGAATACAACAGAGCTTGGGAATTGTTCGATCTACTGAAATCAAGTCATGTAAAGGGCAAATTTCATTGATGTATAGATACAGACCGGTAAAACTCAGTTTCTGACCTGACAGTAGTTTCGTATTTCGAGCCTTATAGATCGCAAAAGCCAAGCACAAGTCAGTATCGAAACCGATAAATTACATGTTACGACGCTTCGAGAATGTTTAGTACAGCTTTTTTTTTTTTCAAAGTTTGCTCTGTGAAAAGGACGTTGAGGTTTTTATGAAGTGCTTAGCGTTTCCACGGTTGCAATAATTAACCTTTGATTGGAGCGTGATAGTAATTTCGTATTTCGAGCCTTATAGACCGCAAAAGCTAATCACAAGTCAGTATCGAAACCGAGAAATCATTTGTTACGATGCTTCGAGAATGTTTAGTAGAGCTTTCTTTTTTTTTTACAAAGTTAGGGCTGTGACAAGGATGTTGAGGTGTTTTAATGAAGTGCTGAGTGTTTCCACCGTCGCAATAACCTTTTGAAAAAGCTTCTTCATCCAATTTCCGCGCATCGTCACTTTTACCATAAGGATTGCGAACACATCGCGGTACAATACAATAACAACTGTGCTGGATAATCTTTTCTTGGTACTGGAATTATTACAAAACACATCGCCACGGACTGCGTTAAGATTCGGAAACAAACAATGGGGGGGATATAATATTGTTAGAAGGAAGAAAAGGGAACTCGAAGCAGTGCCTTTGCTCACACCATCGTGTTAGAGCAGGAAACAACCGGGAAAGTCACTGTTCAGGATGCGAAACCGAGTCGCCTCTATAAATACCCTCGTCGTCTTTTGATCTTTTCCGCACTCTCGAGTCTCCAGAGAGCTTCCACAGAGCTTCCATCGGCATATTCCAAACCTTCTCCGAAGAAGAAGAGAATCCAGAGCCGAAAGGTCTCGCGTTCATCACTCTCGCTCTCTCTCTCTCTCTCTCTCTCTCTCGGGCACTCCACCAAACACACAGCTTTTACATCGAGAAAATGGCATCGCCGTCGTCATCATCCGAGGCGTCGAACGCAGTCTCCAACAAGCTCCAGCTCATCAAGCAGCTCCTGCTCGGGGAGTCCTCTCCCGTCGCGAGCAATTATCCCGGCGGCGGCTTCCTCAATTGCGCTGAGGCTCATCGGGTCGATGGAGCTGGCAAGCAACCTGAGCTCGGGTACTCGCGATCGGACTCTGTTCGCACGCAAGACTCGAGCTCCCACTCGACCATCACCATCTCGGAGCTCGACTGCTTCCACGGCTCCGATATCTTCGACTTTGATCTGAGTTCGGATCCAATTCAAAGCCCTGCCGACCTCTTCGAGTTCGAGGCCAAACCTCAGATCATCGACCTCACTGCTCCGGAATCGTTTTCGAGCTTTTCCTCGAACCGGGAGTCGAGCGGCTTCATCGAGTTCGAATCGAAGCCTTTGGTTTCGACCGCCAGCAGCGCGCTGCAGGGCGGCTCGAGTCAAGCGAGCCGGAAGCCCTCGCTGAAGATCTCGCTCCCTAACAAGGTGGAGTGGCTCCAGTTCAGCAACGGAGACCGGGCGCCGGCGGAGTTCAACGCTCCCCCGCCGGTGGAGGACCACCGCCACTACAGGGGAGTCCGCCAGAGGCCGTGGGGGAAGTTCGCGGCCGAGATCCGGGACCCGAACCGGAAGGGGTCGCGCGTCTGGCTCGGCACCTACGACACCGCCGCCGAGGCGGCGAGGGCGTACGACAGAGCAGCCTTCAAGCTCCGCGGCTCCAAGGCGATCCTCAACTTCCCGCTCGAGGCCGGCAAGTCCCAGCCGATGGCTTCCCGGGATCACAAGAAGCGGCGCCGCGAGGAGGAGGCCAGAGCCGTCACGAAGAGGGAGAAGTCGGCGCCGATCTCCGGCGAGCACGGCTACGGCGCGGAGGCGCCGCAGTTAACGCCGTCGAGCTGGACGTCGATCTTGGATGGAGACGTGAAGGGGATGTTCAACGTCCCGCCGCTGTCGCCGCTGTCTCCGCATCCGGCGTTCGTGTTCCCGCAGCTGACCGTTATTTGAGGAATCGATCTCAGTTAATTTTCTACCCTCGCTTTAGTTTATGGATTTTTCTAGGGAGCGTAGTATTGTGCATAGGGTTGAAAAAAGAAAAAAAATTGGCCAAACTCAAGAGATTTGTTCAAATGATTGCGAAATAAAAATTTTATCTATATTCGATCTGCCTTATGCATTGTAGCTAAATAGGTTGAAAATGACTTTGATGGCATTATGGTTAGATGCGAGATATAAGTGTGGCAACATTTGGAATTGGTCAGCTTGGCGAGACAACGTACACCATGCAAATTGCTTCGTCACAAGACAGGACTGGGGAACAACATTCCTGTTACCCACGTATTGAAAGGACCAACGTTGGGGGTGCACATGAATTTCGATGAGAAATATCAGACATTTTTAATGAGCTAGTTATATAGAGTATATGGAATTTATTCAACGTGCTTATCAACTACGCGTCTAGACGATTGTGTTGGGGTAGCTGTTTGATGGCTTAAGCTTTGGGTTTGTGCTCCCAATTCCTACGACTCAGATATTCTACGCGAAAAAGGCCGCTCTTGCGGACTTATATATAGCGTTTGTTCTCCTCAATTTCTTATCGGATAATATCTAATCGGATATTTTACCATGAGTTATTAATATGGACATCACTCCAATCGAAAGTTGGATTCGTCCGAGCAGGGACGAATGAGAACGCGGTCAAATTTTCTTTTGCCAAATACTTTTCATCTTTCCATGCGTGGACCAGTACGTTATAGTACAACGATGTTCACTTACCTAATTATTGGTCGAAGTCATTTTTTTTGGTTGGAGTTATTTGACTATGAAAAATATAGCAAATTCATAACAGGCTCGACGTGCAGTCTATATCCAACCGAATTCGAGACAAAATTTTCTTTGGACCACTTCAACTGTATATGTACAAAGACTTTCGTGCCAGGAGTTTCTTTGCATTCTCATCTTTCACTTGGCTATCCTCAGAGAATCCAATAATCAAGTCAACTGTTTGTTTGTGTATCTGAAACCCTTTTCTTTGGCAGTGGAGAAACCAGCTTTTGATCTAATCATGTCAGACGCAGTGTGATCTGATCTTCAAGGCCAAATAAAGCACTAAATGAGCAGCAAGCCATGCATTATACATGCTTCATTTACATAAAAAAAAGGAAAGGAGAAAATCGTCCAAATGTCCTATTCCTATAATGCGGAGGCCACTTAAGTCTTAAACCTTTTAATTATATCAATTTAGTTTTAAACCTTTTAACGATTTATCAATTTAGTCCTAAACCTTTCAATTACGTCAATTTAGTTTTACACCTTTTAATGATTTACCAATTTAGTTCTAAACATTTCGATGATTTGCCAACGTGTAGTCCTTCCTACCAAATATCCGAATAATAGGTATAGAACTCAATTGGTAAATATTCAAAAGGTTTAGGACTTATTGACACAAAGAAAAGTTGAGGACTAAATTGGCAAATCGTCAAAAGGTTTAGGACTTTTTAGACAGAAAGCTTGTCATCCAACTTCCATAATCTTCACTAGCTTTTACAAAAAAGAGAAAAAAAAAAAATATTTTTATCATTGGGTGTAGCCGCTTACTCAAAAGTTTGTACCGTCGGGACATATTTTAACATCCTCTTCCACACGAGAAGACAGTGAAAGCCTAAACACAAGGAAACCTAAATAAGAAAAAGAAGTTATGCAAAGACTTGAACGGGAAACCCTGAGATCAGTTGTTGACCAGAGGTTTCGTGACCACAAATTAAGGCTTTCCGTGACCAAAGATTACCAAAAAAAAAAAAGAACGCTTTTATGAATAGAGTACACGTATATTTTCACCATTCATTTCAATGGCCGGCGTCGCCTTGATTTTATTATGCCCAACACATCATTGCAATAGTAAATTGGTAGTCGACATATATACTCCGATCGATCGAGTCTTGGAACGGCCAGAAGTACAGTCGTCGTCCTCTTCTTCCACATTGCCGTCTCTGCGAGTCTAGTCGTCGGATGGTTTACCATGCCCATGTCATTACATTCATTTCCCCCTTGTCCTAATGCTTGGCCCTCGTACTGTTCAAAGTTTCCCCGGTCTCGGGTTGACCTGGAAAAACTTGGCTGTCCGTTGCTGATACTTTCTCTACTAGCCTGAGTTGATCAAGGCTCGAGCGTGGAAAGACTGGCTGTCAATATCAAGCGCATCGTCAACTGTAGTGAGCTTCTGCATGGAGTCAGCAAAGCTAGAAAAAATGAAAGAGAAAGGTGTTTCTGATGGTGATGTAGTAACCCCGTGGAAGGTGCTTCGTTGCCCAAGAGACCAGTTCACTTGCAAGTTCACGGGACTTGTAAAGGTGATTAGGTTAGATTATTTGTTTTTGTCGATGACAAAAAAACAAAGGGGTGAGTACAAGATGACATTTTATATGCTATTTGTTCATCCTTATTATACAGATTATAAAGATATTTGATGTGTATATAGAATCTGTTGACCGTTGATCAAAGTTTAACCTTTTATGCTAACGCATGTTTTAAGTCATTTGAAAACGCGGTAACATGGTATTGGTATTCATACCGGGGCGGTGCTAAAGTTGGGGAAAGTCTTTCATGTGATGTCAATACCTTACGAAGACAAAGAGGCGGTAATTTACATCATGGTCACTATATTTTATATTGCATATTCAATAAAATTACTACCGATAAGATAAAATAGAGGCGATGATTTATATTTGATGTGTCACATCTCTATCGTTTTTAAGTTACGTTTGTATTGTTAGATAGACATGTATGAATATAGTGCGGCTTGTTTAACATGACCACAATATCTTCTTTAGTATAACATTTAGTTTTACAGTGCCTTTATTCACAAAATTCACGTGCTAAAAGTGATTATTTATATTAAATAAAGTAATATCAGGGGAAAAGTAAGAAAATAGGGACAATTCATTTTTTTTTTATTTAGTGAAATACCTGAAGTTAGAAATTTTATTGAGTTACATAAGTTAAAATATTATCGTCGTTAAATATTAAAGGAAAAAAGTTGCAAGTCATGTCATGATTGATCAAGCCCGCACCACTCATTTAATTAGACTAGTCCTATGAGCAATTAATTCGGGAACCCGAACACTCGCAATTCGTTAGCATCGTGGGTAGACACAATAATGAACTTCTACTTGATTAAAATGAAAGGTCTTGTTAACAAGCGATTCTAGAACATTAGTTAAGTTAATTAAAAGTGGAAATAAAAAATTCAAGACCCCTTACAAATGGAAGAATTACACATTTTTAGTTGGGGTTAATATAACGAAAAATCCAAACTGATACATTTATGAAAAATTTACCCCAAATTAATTTTTTGATCATTAAAAATCTCAAACTGGTACACTTGTGACAAATTTACCCTAAACTAATTTTTTGACTACCTAAAACTTTAAATCGATATATCTGTAATAAATTTACCTCAAGCTCATTTTTTAACCACCAGAAATACTAAACTGATACACCCATGATAAATTTACACAAAGTTAAGTTTTTGACCACCAAAAAGTCCAAATTGGTACACTTGTGACAAATTTACCATCCATTAGTTTCCGTTAAATTGGATTAATATCACAGAAAATCACAAACTGATACATCTTTAACAAACGGAGGGTAAAATCTCAAATTGGTTTACCCATCTACTGTCATAAGTCATCCAACTCCATAATTTGATGGCAAAATTTAACGAAAACTGACGAAACATATATTTGTCATTGGTGTACTAATTTGTGATTTTTCGTTGTATTAACTCTTTTAATTAAAGTCACTTATTTCAAATAGAAAATTATAAATTAATAAGCTACGTTTAAGAAGACTTAATGTATTCCGAAAATGATATTTTCAGCAATCTTCCTAAAAGCCAATAGGCATGCGGCCTTGCTGATAAATGAATTAGGAGGGTGGAGATGCTAGTATCAAAGGTGTAGGGTTCGATTCCCGTACTTGTCAAGAGATAGAGTAAAAGTAAAAAATTGATGAGAGTTAAAAACAAGAAGGACAAAAAAAAAAAAAAGCAATCTTCCTAAAAGTGAATTTAAACCAATTGATGGCTCCAATGTACGCCAGAAACTTCTCGAAGATAGAGTAAAGGAGAGGGGATAGGACATGGAATCTCAGGATCATGAGGCGAATATGAACCACAAAGACTAGCAAGATCTTCAGAATCTCGCGAATGGGAATTTTCTCTTTTTCCCAGCAAATGGTTTCTGCCACACCCAGGAGTTCATGCAGATTTAGCAGTTAATTCCAAGCTCCCATCCAAGTTAGTCAAAGTCTTCTCTCCAAACAAACAAAGTCTCCGCCCTCATTTGACTCTCTCTCTCTCTCTCTCTCTCTGTCACTCTCTCTCTCAGTTGTAATTACTCCGTTGCTGCTTGTTTGATTCCAAACGGCATTGTAATGAATAAACCCTAGTTCTCTTTGCAAAAAAAAAAAAAAAAAAAAAACCCTAGTTCTCTGTATCATCTATCTTGGGCTGATCGATGAGACCAAATCATGCATGTTGGATATTTCACACGCAGTCCGTCCAAGTTAAACTTGAGGCCCCACTGTATTATCATGTTTTCTTGGTTGTATCTGGCATAATTTCAAGGCCATTTCTCACATATATTATTAATTAAGTTCACACGTACATGAGGTTCATATTTGTAACTTGATAAATCTAAGTCCTGATATCAGGAGATTTCTCTCAATCAGGGATGAAGGAAAATACATCCGTAACATTTATAGGAAAACAATATTTGACTCCAAATCTGGAAAGGAACTGTTTGGGCCTTCTCATCGTGTGACTGTTTCTATGTTTGTCAATACTTGTTTATACTCCTGCTAAATGTGCTTCTATTTGTTGCATAAGAAAACAAAATTTATTTACATGTGTACGTTGACTTCACATTGGTCCATCGTAGTTTATCACATGGAAAGTAGGAAATAGTGGTTAGAGGCAAACGGTACTAGCAACGAAAATCATCAATAGAAAAAATTGATACTCAAGGTAATCTTCTTATACTATTCTTCGAAATCATCGATGACTTGGATCAATGTTGATCCGATGCAAATGGCCCCTAGATCAAACATAGTGTGTCGATTTAGTGATTGAGGATGAACATGTGGGCGGACAATAGAGGTCACACCTGGTTCATGAGTTGGTTTGCTTATGGGTAATCTTGTAAGCTTGGAGTAACCTTGAATAAATACTTGTGTCAATTTCGATATACTTTTCTTTGAAAATTATTGCTGGTATTGTCGGTAGGTCATACCTATGTGACGGTATCTCAATGATTAATGAAAGAGTATGCTAATGTGGACTAGGTGCACGAAATAAGCCTTACCTGGCACGAAGATACTAGATTATTTTATAAGTTCAGAGTTTATTGATTAAAATTGACTTTTCTACTCATGAAAAGGAAAAAAAAAATCTGATTAATCGGTTTATTGCAGCTTTTTTTTGAATGGGACTTGACAAAAAGACAGTTTACGAATACTAATGTCAAGAACTAGTGGCCGAAGTGTCAACGACCATTTTCGAGGAGATAAGGGGTTCGACAATGATGGAAGTCGTTGTGGCAACTTAAGTTTAGGGTTTGTCTCTTTCTTTCCACGTAAGAAGAGTTACTCTGTCCGCCAAGCACGTTGCACTTGCCTAGTGTTGACGACCATCATAATATAGAAGTACGATGATTTGATTACTTTTGTCATTTTAATTAACCCTAATGGCAACTGTTGCCAGTCAACTTTCAGAAAATGCTTGAATTTTGCCCAATTTTATGTATGGCGTGACCAGTTTTGAGTGACCAATACAATGAAACCTCGTCAAGGATTCACAGTGGTAAGAATTCAATAAAATTTCAGAAATTAAAATAATTCTTAACATTACAACGATTAATTACAAACTAACTGAAAACCCACGTTATCACAATATAGACTCCACCTTGAAATTCCCATTAGATATTTTTTTTAGTGAACCTTTGCTGGGTAAACGAGAAAATACTGAAGACTTAGTGTATATGTCCGTGTATATATATATTCAAATGAAATGAGAGTTGCCTATGAGAACAACAAGTATGACTTGAAATATGATGTGACACATGAATTTTCTCTTCCATGTCGATAGGTCATGGTTGAATTTAAATCACTAAATAGAGTCATATCCTAAAAATTTAAATTATTAACAAACGGGTCGATAATGTAGTTATACCGTATTAATGAACCAGATTTATATCGCCAGTATAATATTTAAACTAAGGATGAAATGAAAAGTCAATACGATAACGATTATATCATCTCTTTTCAGTCAACAATATCCGCAAAGAAATGTATCTCCAACTCTGCGGCATTATCCTCTTGACCGTCGTCAGCAGAAGGAGAATCAGTTATGTCTGTGTTAAGTCAAAGTCATCATGACAACCTCCCTTTTTTTTTACAAAAGGTACTAAAGCAAGTCATCGGTCATTGGTCATCGGTCATCTCAACCTATTTCTTAAGCTTGGAACCAGCATATTTTAGACATCTAGAACCTGGAAAATGTATTTGAGAAGCACATGATCACCGTACGTGGAGTGCGGTTGTGCACATGTGTGAGGTTTTGATTACATTTTGGTAATAATAAAACAAGGTCATTGCGTGAAGGACCAGAAACATCTCGTGGGGTCCGTCAAACGATCGTTGAAGCAACTAAATTTTGTATAGGGTAATTATCCATTAGTGAAGTTCGAAACCATGAGTCAAGAGGCAGTAATATCAGATACATGTTTACCAACTTTTACAAGACAACCTAACCGAAACGCAACCCTTCTCCCGTTGATCTTTGTGTCAAGAGTTAACGATAAACTAAAAGTGCCTCGACAGGTTATCAATATGGACATCATCCATTTTTATTTTAGCGATGGTCAATATTTGTAGCCACCAACCAAAAGTCAGATTCCTCCGATCAAGGATGAACATTTACGCAGTCAAACTTCTTTTCCAAAATTTTTACATCTTTCGTGTGTGCGTGCACGCCAATATGTTATAATATCATGACGTTCACTTTCCTAATAATTGGTCAAAGATATTTGACTATGAATAATATAACAAAGTCATAGCAATGTATTTATTGAATCTACGCCTAATGCTATGACTAAAAAAAGAAGAGAAAATTACAAAAAAGGATCATAAACCTAGGGTACGACGGCCAGCTCGATTTTAAACCTTTCAATTTTACCAATTTAATCCTCAACCTTTTGATGATTTGCCAATTAGTCTTCTTGGCCAATTTAGACAAGAAAATGGTTATGTGGATACCCAGTCAACGTTGGCCGAACCGGTGGATGGCCGGTGCTCACGTGGATGCCGGAGATCAAAATGGTGCCGTTTTCCATAATTAAAAAAAGTCCATGAATGTTAAAAAATGATGTCACTTTAGAACCCCTCCTTTCTTGCCTTAAATCTATCGAACGCTTTGTTAACACCAAAATTTGGCATTTCATTTAGTAATTTATTGCATGAAAAATTAGGAATTTACCCCGGCCCCTAGCAAAAATAGTAGCATATAATCATTAGGAGTATATTTCAATTAATTGCATTTAATCGGACCAGTGGTGGATGGTTTTGAGCTTAAAATGAATAGACTGAGCCTGTGAAGAGGGTGCAAAATTCGGCCAGCATATCTGAGGAGTAGTGGCCGAAATTAACTAAGGAGGTGGGCCCAGATTGGCCTAATTTAAGCTTAATTCAGTCCATTAAAAGTATAATTTGGAAAATGCCTTGAATTAAAATCCATTATTTTTTTTGGTCGAAAAAATCCATTATATTAAAAAGCCGAAGTTTAAGCCTGTATGATTTGACATTAAACCTATGTCAAACATCATAAATATACAGTTATGCCTCTTAACCTGAAGGTGTGATTTTGTAATACTCCTAATTAATTAACACAGAGTAATACCAATGGTGGCAGTACAAAAAATATGCTTCTCTCTGTCTACTACCTTGGGAAATATGCCAGCTGGATTCTTCGAGCCATTAATCTTCTTTAGTTTTAACTCAATATCTTTCAATGTTAACTTGATGAAATAATAATGCCTGTTGTTATGTCTAGTTCTTGAGTGACAAGTTGCAATCTTTGCTAAGTGCACTGTACTTTGACTATCACTCCATAGCGTACTCATTGGCTGCTTTCGATGTAGCTTCTCTATGTAATCTTATAACCATATGACTTTCTTGGAGGCTTTTGTGATCGTCACATACTCCGCTTCTGTCATTGATAGAGCCACTACTTTTTATAGTTGAGATGCCAACTCACTACTGCATGTGCCACTACAAAGACATGTCCAATGGTAATCTTACCAGTTTCTTAATCACCCAAGTGATCTGCATCGACATGACCCTACAACTCTAAAGATGTATCTCCATAAGAAAGAGAGTAATTTGATGTACCTGCTAGATATCTCGATATCCATTTAACTGCATTCCAATGCTCTTTGCTTAAATTCTGCAAATATCGACCCACAACTCTCATTGCTTGTCCAATGTTTGATCTTGTGCTTACCATGGCATACATCAAACTTCCCATTGCTGATGCATGTGGGACTGCCGCCATCTCATCTTTTAAAGCTTGAGTACTTGAAGTGACTTGCTAGAAAAGTCACTGGTTTTGCCTGATCCATGTTGAATCTCTTTAACACCTTATTCACACAGTTTTCTTGTGATAACCATAATTCTTATTTTTCCTGTCCCTAATGATTTTCATGCCTAAGATCTTCTTGGCCTCTCCCAAGTCTTTCATAGTAAATTGTGATGCTAACATCTTCTTTATTTCTACGATTCTCTTCATATTAGGGCTAGCCAACAGCTTGTCTTTCACATATAAAGAGAGATACATGATATCACCATCATCATACTTGCAAAAATAAGAAAAACAATGATAAGCCTTATAGTGTGCAAATCCTTTTTTATTTCTTCCATAAAACCATCAAACTTTAAGTACCATTGTCGCGGAGCTTGCTTCAAGTCATACGAGCTTTTTTTTAAGCGACATACCATATGCTCCTTACCTTTCATCTCAAAACATTAGGTTGCGCCTTGTATAAATCTTCATATAGTTCACCATGCAAAAATACCGTTTTCTCATCCAATTGCTCGAGATGAAGATCCTCTACTGCAACTATACTTAACAGAACTTTGATTGATGTCATTTTCACTACTGGTGAAAAAAATCTCTCAGTAGTAGTCGATTCCTTCTTTTTGAAAAAAAAAATAAATTCTTGACCACAAGTCTTGCCTTGTATCCAATACTACTATCTACTTCATTTTTTATCCTGTACATTCACTTATTTAACAAAGCCTTTTTACCAGTGGGCAACTCGATCAACTCCCAAGTTTTGTTTTGAAATAACGAGCCCATCTTGTCTTTCATAGCACGATCCCACTGCATGTGTGATGTGTCTTTCTTTGCCTCATCATAAGTCTCTAGCTCTCCCAAATCTATATATAAGACAGGGCTTAGAATAGTATTTGCTGATGCATCAAAATTACCTTTGGCTTTCTCACACGTGTAGACTTCCTCAAGATAGGTACTTCATGGTCGTTAGTTTGTCCCGGATCACTACGTTCCTCTTGAACTGCCTACTCATTAATAATTGGTTAATCTCAAACCTCCCCTTATGGTCCACTTTGATTTGCTGGAACCATCTTCGTGGATATTGTGTTCAGCTCAACATATTTTAGTTCTACTGTTTTCTGATTTCCTGTTGGATGATCCTTGTATATCTTTTCTTCATAAAATACCACATTTCGATTGCGAATGACTTTGTTATCTCACAATCCCAAAACCTATAGCTATACTCATTGCCATCATATCTGATAAAGATGCACTTCTGAGACTTAGCAGCAATCTTCTTCCTATCCTTTTTGTCAATCAAAACAAATGCAATACAACTAAAACTTTTAAAAATGAATAATTAACCTTTTTACCTAATTACTGCCCTTGCGATATTCCTCCATCCAGTGCACTAAATAGACTTATGTTGATAAGATAAATAGTTACATCAACTATAGCAGCCCATAAGTGTAGTGGGAGATCCGCATGTAGCCTCATACATCTCGCGTGCTCCAAAATAATCATGTTCATCCTCTTAGCTACATTGTTCTATTTAGAAGTTCTAGGAACAGTTTTCAACTCCTTTATGCCTTCTCGGCTCAAGTATTTTGCAAAATCTTTAGTCGTGTATTCACCACCATTATCAGACTTCAGAGTTTTAATTTGATAACCTATCTCTTTTTCTACCATGGTCTTCTACATTTTGAACATTCCAAGACTTTTGAATTTTCTTTGAGAGCATAGAGTTAAGTCTTCCTTGTTGTATCATCAATGAAAGTGATAAAATATGTCTTACCACCACAAGAGAGTTTCTAAGCCGGTCCCAACACATCATTACGAACCAACTCTAATTTTTTACCTTTATTCTGTTGCACATTCAATTGAAAACTAACTGCTTTTTGTTTTCCATAAATGCAGTTCTCTCAGAAATCCAACTCAACTTTCTACTAACTTGAAACCAACTTTCTTGAGTGTAATTACTCTACACCCTTTTCAAAGAGATGTCCCAAAGCCAAAGAGTAGACAAACTATCTGCAGCCACTGTAGTTGAAATCATATCATTGATATTGTCTCCTTGGAAAAGGTAAAGCATACACATACGCTTCCCTTTTCTACTACTCTTATCCCTGAGGTTATCTTCCACTCTTTGCATTCAAAGGTTGTTACCGTACCTTCTTGGTCAAGTTTACTAGTTGAGATCAATTTTTTTCAACTCTGGAATGTGCCTGATTTCACGCAAAACTAGATATTCTCCAACTAAGGTGTTGACAATTAGCAAATATATCTCTTTGCGAGGTGTAATCGAAAGAAATACCGAAGTCAATAAACCACTTGTATGTTGTCAAGTTAAACTCTACAGACAAACACAAATTTTCTAGCAAAAGTTCATTGCTAATTACATTAGCTCATTGATTTTCATCCCGCTGCTTCTTTTTGTAGGCTTCACATTAAAACCTCTAGTGTCCAGTCTAGTGACAAAACTAGCACTTATCTTTGTAGCCTCTCTTTCACTTTGATTGTCACTTGCCATGCCCGCTGAATTTTCCTCTACATTTACTTCTCCAACGGTTCTCCAATGCCAGTGTCGTCAAGGACACAGATGCCAAAAATTATCTCCACTTGAGACTTTTCTTTGCATCTCTTCATCCATGATGTTCCTCACATCATTATCAAGAGTCAAATCATCCTTCATGGTGCTCAAAATTCCCTGCACTACGGTGTTGTAGCTTTCCAAAAGGGAACATAAAAATAGTAAAGCTTAGAGCTTCATACCTAGATTTATGCCCGTGGATTCCAACTAACCTGCGATCTACGTAAAATTATTAATATACTCTATCACAAACCTCTGTCAAATAACTTCATATTAACAAGCTTCTTCAGCAAAAATATCTGATTTGATGTGGATGGCTTCTTTTATATATATATAAAACTATCCACATTTTTGTTTTGCGGTCCTTGCTTTTTGGGATGTGATACCCTATCTTTTTCGTTAGCCCTAGAAGAATCGCACTTCATGCTTTTCGATCAAGAATTTTCCATTTCGATTTTGTTGTTAGATCCACTTCCATAATTTCGGGTTTCCAATCTTCAAGTGGTGCCTAGAGATTTGGAGTTTTCACCATATGAAATCCTGCCCATCAAACTTATCAATCCTGATTTTATCTTCTGCCATATCGTTTTCTTTCAATCGAATGTCATTGCAAAAACCTCGATGTTCTCAATTAGCCAACCTAGGCTCTGATACCAATTGATAGGAATCGCACACCAATTCCAAAAAAATAAAACAAGCAAACAATCCACTCGGGTAGAATATAATAATAAAATAACATAATCGAAAGAACACACTGGAAAATTTGTTATCGAAATTCACTCAAACTCGAGCTATGTCTTCGCGCAAAAGCACTTTGCGAACCCACTAAATTTCAAAGAAAGTAGAAATATAATGATAATCTTTTCTCAAGATTAGGGCACATTGAGAATACTCACGAATAAACAATCACTATACATACATGTTTTTTTCTTCCTTTTGCCTTGAAGGCCTCTCGTTTTCATTTCTCTCTATGTTCTTCTCAGCCATTCACGGCTGCCGCCTCTCGATAGCTGATATATGAGGTGTAACCATCGCGACTGCCCTTCTCCAGATTTGCTCCTCTGCCCCGCCAGTGAAGGCCCAAGTTGTTGATGCTGCCTTGAAGATGACCTGCTGTCCTTGCTACTCTCCGGTGGCCAGAAACACCATATGCGAAGCCCCATCGGCGAAGCTGCTGTTCTGCCCGTCACGACGCATTGTTGCCGCGGCTCTTGGCTGACCTGACAAAGCCCCTGCTTCCCAAGTCAAAGGCAAGTCAAAAAAAGATTATTTTTGAAAGAAAAATGTGCAATCACATTCCCGAACGTGATTCATTTTGGAAATGATACTCTGTTTTTTTCCCTTGCAGATGACAAATTGAGGGGCACATCAGATTTAGATGGAAATAGCAAACCGACTAATTCGACTGAGATAGTGCTTTGATTCTAGCCAAAATGAATGACCGGAATTTCTCGAGTCTCAATTTGCATATGCTTTTCTACTGGGGAAAATTGTCCAAAAAATCCTTAATATACTGCACTTTTGCCAATTTAGTCCTAAACTTTTTAAGTTGCCAATTCAGTTTTAAACCTTTTTATTGAGGAAAATTATCTAAAAAGTCCTAAACCTATTGCACTTTTACCAATTCAGTCTTAAACCTTTTAAGTTTGCCAATTCAGTCTTAAACCTTTTCACTTCTTACTAATTGAGTCCATCCGACTAATTTTGGCCGGCCGGCATTGACGTAGCCGCTGGCTGGTGCCAGCCAATGTTGACGTGATAATATTTAAATATATATATTTTTGAATTTTTTAGTATTTTTTCTTCTCTTCTTCCCTTTGGCGAGTCCAGCGACTGGCCAGAGGTGCGTGCTGGCAAGGTCGATTTTGTCGGCCTTTGGTGAAGCTCGCCCCTGCTGGCCATTGGGCGAGGGCAAGCCTTGCCCGGCCGCTGATAGGCTGACCTCTCCCAGCTAAGGCGAGGCCGGCTAGTGACGATGCTGGCTGGCCTCACCTTGGCTTGCTAGCTGGCCTCGCCTTGGCTGGGCAAGGCTCAACCTCACCTAGATCTGGCGAGGTTACCATGGCAGCCAAGGGTGAGGCTCGCCCTTGCTAGTGACTGGTGGGGGTGAGCTTTGCTAGAGGCCAACGAGGTTCGCGCCTTTGGCTGGTTGCTGGTTGTTGGATCGGCTAGAGGGAAGAAGGGCAAGAAAAAAAACGAAAAGTTTAAAAATTCAAAAAAAATATTTAAAAATTGCAACGTTAGCGTTGGCCGAATGACCGGCAGCCACGTCAGTGCTGGCCGGCCAAAATTGACCTGATGGACTCAATTAACAAGAAGTGAAAAGGTTTATGACTGAATTGACAAGAAGTGAAAATATTTATAACTGAATTGGCAAACTTAAAAGGTTTAGAACTTGATATGGCAAAAGTGCAATAGGTTTATAACTTTTTAGACAATTTTCCCTTTTCTATTGCATAGTATCCTATTCATGTACATTCTCTTTTGCAGGAGCAAGAGCATCAATAAACGGTTTATCAAATTGAAGATCAAACTTGCATACAAATGTCCTTTCCCCTTCAGATAGGGCAATCCGAGGACACCTATTACAAAGAATGTCCCTCTGCGTTTGATATTCTTGACATCTAACACTTCTTGCAGGGATCATTTTCTTAAATGAATGCACAAAACTATGTTTCATGCTTTTGATGAAATTTTTAGTATGATAAGTTGTTTGTTTAGAAGTTACAAACTTTTCATGCTTAAAGCCGATAAGCTTATAACGTGCTTATATTTTTTGAAAGGAGATTTTGCGTGGTAATTTTATTTGTTTAATTTTTCTAGAGGAGATTTTCATGTCATTAGTTTAATAATTCATGCATGTTAAACTTAGATTAAAATTGCATATAGTTTAGTTTTCATAAACAAGAAAAAAAAAAATAATTACAATTGCATAAACATTTATAAATCATGTTTAGGAGATGCATGCATTTTCAAGTTAATTATCTTGCAGAACATTTGATGCATTGCAATTAATGAGCTTTTGCTTGCTTGAGGTATTTATATTCTTGCTCTATTTCTAGCAATTTATTAACAACTTTGATTATTGGTTGTTAAATTCTTATTTGTGCATTCACATGATTACCTCTCGCATGTTAGTGGCTTAAGTTAAAATTGACCATGACTGCCTACAAAATATTTTTGAAATAAAGAGAAAATGTACCAAGATGGTGTTTAGATTGATCTAGCGTAATTAAGTTCCCGTATCCATGAATTTCTAATTTGCATAGCACTTTACTTATGTGTCTAATCAACCTACTAATAACTGATTAATGGCAACTCTTCAATAATCTGATTTGCATGTTTAAATAAATTAAAATAAAACCCGAAAGTTGCTGTTGGTATAGGCTTCGGAAAGTTTGCGCTAAGTTTTTGGGCTTAGTAACCCATTAGCTTTCCTTTTGGTGGTTTGCTTTTAGGAAGGTCGCGACAGATTCTTGAAGCTCCAACAAAGCTACATCTTCTTTGAAGCTTTAGGAAGCCTCAGCGAAACTTTTGGACTCCGTCCAAGCTTGAAAGGCTTCATTGGTTGAAGCAGATCTACAATTTTATTGAAGCTTGAAGTTCCGTATACTTTTGCCCGAAGCTTTGTCATGAAACGAACTGTTTTAGGTGTCCGAATAAAGAGATAAATTAGTGAACATGAGATAGAATGAGGGAGAAAACCTGTGTTTTCGTTTGATTTGAGAAAGTGAAAGTAACTAAAATCTGTTTTCACTCTTCCAGTTGTAAAAAGAGAAAGAACTAGCGAAGGGGAGTTATTAATACCTAGTATTTCTTGGGACAAAAGTTCAACGCTCGAGTCTCCCTAATCTAAAACCTAATCCTCCGGTCTCTCTCCCGCCTTCTTGGTGCAAGCTCAATCGAACCACTTGATCTTCATAAGACCCTCCACCTAATGTGGCGTTTGGCGGGTGCCATACTAGCGCCATGTGTTTTAGAAAAGTCATGTCGGCATTTTCTATTAACCAAATTGAACGGAGTTATTTGAGAGACTTGATTATACATTTTAAAAGTTTTAGAACTTAATTGCACTTTTATGATAAGTTTTAGGACTATTTGGATACTACTCATTTTTATTTTTTAAAAGAAAAATTGTCCAAAAAGTCATAAACTGATTATACTTTTGCTAATTTAGTCCTAAACCTTTTAACTTTACCAAACCTTTTCTTTTCTTGTCAATTGAGTCTATCTGGTCAATTTTAATCAGAAATCGCTGACGTGGACGCCAGGCAGCCACATGGCGCTGATGTGGACATTTTTATATAATATTTTAATAATTTATGAATTTTTAATTTTTTTTTCTTTTTTTTCCTTTTCTCTATTTTTTTTTTGGATTTTGAAGCTAGGGCCAGCGAGGTCGCGTGAGCTTTCGCCCAGATCCGGTGAGGGTCATGAAGCCTTTGCCCAAATCTGGCTAGGAGAGGCCTTGGCAACCCTTGCCCGTGGCCGACAAAGGTCGGCTGGCCGCCTTCGCCTGCCCTAACTTCAAAACCCAAAAAAAAAAATAGAGAAAAGGAAAATAAAAGAAAAAACATAAAAAATTCAAAAATTATTAAAATATTATATAAAAATGTCCACGTCAATGCCATGTGGCTGCTCGGCATCCACGTCAGCGATTTTCGGCCAAAATTGATCGGATGGACTCAATTAGCAAGAAATGAAAATATTTAAGATTCAATTGACAAAGTTAAAAGGTTTATAACTGAATTGACAAAAATGTAATAAGTTTATGATTTTTTAGATAATTTTCACATTTTTTATAAGTCTGTTCTCGTCCTCAACATATAACGATCTTGATGTGCAATCTATCTCCAACCAAATTCAAGACCCGATTTTCTTTTGACCGCTTCAACTATATATGTACGAAGCCTTTTATCCTAGGAGTTTCTTTGCAATCTCCCTTTCACTACCTATCCTCGGAGACTCCAATAATCATGGTCGATTGTTTATTTGCGTATCTGAAAGCGTTTTCTTTGGCAGTGGAGAAATCAGCTTTTGACCTGGTCATCTTTAGATGCAGTGCGATTCAATCTTCAAGGCCTCATAAAGCACTAAATGAGCAGCGTACCGTGCATTATGTATGTCTTATTTACATAAAGATTAGAAAGATAGTGACAGAAAGCTTATCATCCATTTTTCACAATCTTCATTATCGTTCAACAGAAAGTATATTTCAATCATTTAAAGTAGCCACTTATTCAAAAAGCATTTTGTTAGACATATTTTAACGTTCTTTTTTCATATGAGAAGACCGACAAGACGGTAGAAGCATAAATACGAAAACCTAAATAACAAAAAAAAAATCAGGCAAAGACTTGAACGACAAAACCCGAGGATTAGTTGTTGACCAGAGGTTTCTTGACCCCAATTTAGGCTTTTTGTGACCATAGAGTACCAAAATAAAAATTGAACAATTTTTATGACCAGAAATATCTATTTCACCATTTTATCCCAATGGCCGGCTTCACCTTGATCTTATCGGTGGTTGATAGACAAATATACTCGTTCGATGGAGTCTTGGTACAACCAGAAGTTCAGTCGTTGTCCTCTTCATCCACATCGCCATCCCCGCGAGTCTAGTCGTCGGATGGTTTACCATGCCCATGTCATCGTCTTTTCCCCTCTTGTCCTGATGTTTGGCCTCGTACCGTCCAAAGTTTCCTGGTCTTGGGTCGACCAGGAAAAGTTGGTGGTCTGCTGCAAATACCTTCTCCTTGTCTGAGAGCATAAAGAAGGTCCTCCTATCGGGAAAAGTATAAAAAAAGCTACAAACCTATTACATTAGTATCAATTTAATTTGATGATGATTGGTTTATAATATTACGCGAATTTATTAACAGTAACTGAGTTCCCGCATGGAGTCAGAAAAGCTATGTACAATGAAAGCGAAGCTGTTTTTGACGGTGATGTAGTAAACCCGTTGAAGGCGCTTCATTGCTTGGGAGACCAGTTAACTGGCATGTTCACGGAACTAGTAAGATCATTAGGTTAGATTATCTGTTTTTGTTGATGACAAATGAACAAAAGGGTGAGTACAAGATGACATTTTATTAATTGTGTATCCTTTTCATAAAGATAATTATTGTATAAAGAAACCATTGATCGTTGATCAAAATTTTACTCCTTTTTTTTTTTCTAATGATGAAGTGTGCGCTTTGGCGCTTGTGAATGTCACTTAAAAAGGTAGTAACACGGTTTGCTAGGAGTGTCAATGGCTTGAGTCGGGTTGGATCGGGTAAGATTTTCATGATACCCAACTTGACCCTAAACTTATAGTTAATGGTGATCCCAATTTGAATACCCAAAAATTGACCCGACCCGGCCCATTGACACCCCTCGCTAGATCCGGTAGAGACGCAGGGGACCTTGGAGAGGTTGCGGAGGAGGCCCAAATCGCGGATCGAGTCGAAGAAGTGCCAGTAGGAGAGGACTTGGCTGTGTAAGGCATTGGAACAGAAATCCACAATGAATGGATGGGCAATCGGGTCCATTGCGCTTGGAGAGAGAGGAGAGAGCAAATGGGAGAGGAGAGAGAGAGGAGATGCTCTCTTTGCCGCTCGCTCTGGCCCTAGTGGTGTCAAAAAGCCCACACCGGCTTGGCCCAGCCTAGCTCGACCCAACCCTACCTTGACAATACCCATACCTTAAAACTCTACCCCAAAAAAACTAATGCCCAACCCCAAAATACACAAAAATTTAGAATAAGGTCAGGTTGGGCCTATCCAAGTTGGGTTGGCGCGGGCTTTTTTGACACCCCTACTGGTTTTATTGGTATTCAAATTGGGATGGTGGTAAAGTTAGGGAAAGTCTTTCATATGACGTTTATACCTTACAAAGAAACATAGGGGTTAATTTACATCAGGGTCACTTTCTTTATATAGCATATTTAATAAAATTACGATAAATAAGATAAAACATTTGTGTGATGTTTAAGTTACGTTAATACTATTAGATAGACCTATATGGATATAATGTGGCTAGTTTAATTATATTCGCTATCGGAAAACTCAACTTGAATAGACTCGCCAATTAAATTAGTTAATTGGGCCAATCCAAACCGAACATAACCTGAATAGCTTCCTTTATGTAACATTCAGTTTTACAGGGCCCTTATTCACAAAAATCACATTCTAAAAGTGATTATTTACATAAAAAAAAACTAATTTTAGGGGAAAAGTAAGAAAACTAATAAATTTTTTTGTTTATTTTATGAAAATATCTAAATTTAGAAAAAATTTTGAGTTACTTAAGTTAAAATAAATTTGTGAGTGTATTATATCCATTTGTGCTATTGTCATAAATATTTGGTGTGTTTATTTTGTGGAATATGAATGATTTGGAAAACATTTTCCTAGAAATGGATCATTTGTATTGCTTACAAAAATGAAATGAAAAAAGATATTTTTATTATCCATGAAAATGTTTACATATAAATTATTGTCGATAATGAAAGTATTTTTCATTGATTTAATTATTTCAAGCGATATAAATGTTCATTTTTAAGAAAATATTTTCTAAATCATTTATTTTTTGAGTAACAAACAAAGCCTCAAAGGAAAAAAAGTTCCAAGTCAAAGCAAAGTGGTCAATATAGGTTGTGTGTCATGATTGACTGGGTACGCACGACTCATTTAATTAAACAAATCCTATGAGTAACTAATACGAGATTGCTTATTGTGAACCTAAACACCAGCAATTCATTAATATCAAGGGTAGATACAATATTGACTGTTTTTTTTTTTTCGGTCGATACAATATTGACTGTGAACATGATCAAAATGAAGGGTTTTGTTAATAAGTTCTCTTAGGACATTAGTTTAGTTAATTAAAAGTGGAAATAATAATTTTCAAGATCCCTTAAATTGTGTTCACAAGTGCTCTTAAAAGTTAGATTTCTCTGACATAGTCAAAAAAGGATGGGACATGAATCTCGGCATTATGAGGCGAATATGAACTATTAAGACAAGCAAGATCTTTTTTTTTTTTTTTTTATTTTTTTTAAGGAGGACAAGCAAGATCTTTTGAATCTCGCAAAATGAATTTTTTATTTTCCCCGTTAAATGGTTTCCGCCAAAACCGGTAGTTAATGCAGATTTCGCAATTAATTACAAGCTACAATCCAAATTAGTGTAAATCTTCTCTTTGAACAAAGTCTCTCTCTCTCTCTCTCTCTCTCAACTATACTTACAAGGTTGCTCGTTGTTTGATTCCGGACGGCATTATAATGAATAAACCCTAGTTCTCTATAGTATCTATCTTGGCACTATCAATGAGACCAAATCATGCATGTTGGATATTTCACATGCAGTCCGCGTTACAAGTTAAAGGGAAAAATAACCAAAAAAGTCCTAAACCTATTATATTAGTATCAATTCTGTTCCTAAACCTTTCAATTAGATCAATTTAATCCTAAACCTTTTCACATTGGTACTAATTCAATCCGTACGGCTAATTTGGGTCGGAAATCGCTGACGTGGATGCCGGCGGTTCTACGTGACATGACCGGCATTGACGTGGATATTTTAAAATAATTTTTTAATAATTTGTCGAATTTTTATTATTTTTTTCTTTTATTTGCCCTTTTCTTTCTTTTCTTTTTTCCTTTCCTTTTTTTTTTTTTTTTTAAAATTTCCTTCCTCTTCCCTCTGCTGATCGCCAACCTCCACGGTGACCAGTGGAGGTTGTCGATGGCCAGTGAGGGCAAGGGTTGGACGAGGCCACCCCTCGCTAGATCCGGCGAGGGGACCGTCGCCCAGCCCACACTAGAGGATGGTGAGGTCATGCGCGAGGTCCCTCACCGTCGCCAGAGGCCGGCGAGGGCTAGGGGAGGGTCCCCTCGCCGAATCTAGCGAGGGCCGGCCTCGTTTAGCCCTTGCTGGCCCTTGCCAAAGGTCGGCCTTCCTTGTGGCCGGCAAGGGCATCTCGGCCTTCCTTGTGGCAAGCGAGGGCATCTCGGCCCTCACCCTCGCCGGCGGCCGGCGGCCTTCATTGGTCACCGTGGAGGCTAGAGACTGGCGGAGGGAAGAGGAAGGAAAGGAAAAAAAAGGAAAAGAAAAAAGAAAAGGGAAAATAAAAGAAAAAATAATAAAAAAATTCAAAAAATTATTAACAAATTATTTTAAAATGTCAACGTCAATATTGGTTGTGCCACGTAGGACCGCCGGCGTCCATATTATCAATTTCTAGCTTAAATTGGTTGGACGGACTAAATTAGTACTAATGTGAAAAGGTTTAGAACTAAATTGGTCAAATTGAAAGATTTATGATTGAATTGGTACCAATGCAATATGTTTAGGACTTTTTTGGTACTTTTCCCCAAGTTAAAGTCGAGGTTATATTATATAATCATATGTTCATGTTCGTATTTGGTGTCAAATTATGTATCAAGCTTGAGCCGTTTACGAAACCTCACCTGGATAAATATTCAAGTTTGATCATACAAAGATATTCAAGAAAGGGAGTTTGTGTTACAGTTAACACAAAAGAAAAAAAAAGAAAAAAAAAGCAATGTGGTCCTAAACTCAATGTGCAATGTAATCCCTGAACTACAACTCAATATGCAATGTAGTCCTTAAAATTTTAGTTTTTGTTAAATTTAGTCCCTAGCCTATATTGTTGTCCCTAAACTTGAATTAATGGAAGGATAATTTTGAACATTTTTGTATAGTTCAGGGACTAAATTGAATATGTATCAAAAGTTCGAGGATCACATTAAAATAATATAAAAAGTCATGTCATCATTACGTAGGAGAGAGAAAATATTAAAATAAGCCACGTCAACGTTTGCCGTTAGTAAATTAGGCGGCATTAACTTTAGGACTTGATTGCACTTTTTGTAAGTTTTAGGACTTAATTGCACTTTCATGATAAATTTTAAGACTTCTAGTGAATATATCCTATAGATATCAAAGGCTTTAAGGGTTGTGGTATGAGCTCATTTTCTTGGTAAAAATAATTTACTTGCATGGAAACTTTCTCCACGCTTTTTTCCGTCCTAGGAGGATTTGGAAAGTTATTGGCTTGAGGAAAATATACCATTAAGCATTTGAAGGCTTATTTTCGACCATCCATGAGTAGAGAATACATGTTTTCGATTGAACATAGACATTGCTCACACTTGTCTTAAATTATGTTCACATGTACATGATGATAATATTTGCAATCCACTGAGTCGGAGTTCTATTACTATGAGATTTCTCTCAATTAGGGATGAGGGAAATACAGCCATAACATTTACAGGTCGAAATATTTGACTTCAATTCTAGAGAGGAACCATTTGCCGTTATGACTATGTGATCTTTTCTATGTTCATTGAAAAATTTGTTTATACTCCTTTTAATTTCCAAATTTTACTTACAGGTGCTTCTGTTTGTCTGCCTAAGGGGCCAACCATTCTTCGAGGGTAAAACCTAATATATTTCAACATATACATTCATGAAAATCATAATAACCTAAATTGATATTTAAGGTAATCTTCTTATACTGTTCTTTGAAAGTCATTGATGACCTAGATCAATGTTGATTTGCGGTGTACGGCCTCTAGACATAGTATATTGGTTTAGTGATTAACCAATGAACATGTGGGTTCACATTATAGACCATACCTTGGGGTGTGTAACGGGAACCGCTAGAATTGGGAACCACCTGAACTAGACTGGACCGGACCGGTTGATTTTGGGCGGTTCCCAAGGGCTTCAGTCCGGTTCTTGGTTCCATAAAATTGGAACCAGTGACGGGTGTGCATATATTTTTGTACGCTATTGTGACACTCATTCATTTTCGCAGGTGAAGAAACTAAATGAGGGAAGGGAGACTAGCTTCCATGAGACAGAGAGAGTGTGACTTCTCCTCTTGGGAACAATTGAACGAGGTGGAGCGAGACGCTCTCTTCTTTGTTTTTGGGAGGAAAATTCATGGGCTTCCCAATACGGCATTTATCATGACAAAAGATCACTTGGCCGACAAGCTCGGTGTCCACCGGTTCCGTTGGACCGCCTAGGAATTGGATCGGACTGGTTGATCCAATTCAGTTCTAGTATCACGTGGTCTAGTTCTCAGTTCTAGAGATCGGGAACTGGTTCTCCTAGTTCGGTTTCCGGCTAAGAATGGACTGGACTAGGAATCGATCACCCTAATCATACTCAATCCATGAGTTGGCTTGCTTATGGGTAATTTTGTAAGCTAAGAGTAACAAGCTGTCACGATCTTTCTCAAGATGAACCATCAAGGGAAAGTTTATGGATTAGTAAGCAAACACTTAATGCAGACTCTATCAAGCGCATACCAATCACAACTTTGGGGTTTTAGTTTGATCAATTAAACATGCAAATCAACTCATTTTTGAGTCATTGCTAATATATTATGAGTAAATTGGAAACCCAAGTTAAATGTGGAAGATATTTTACTTCTGTGAACCAGAGATTTCATGGATATGGGAACTTTTTTACACTAAATAAATCTGATGTCATTTCAGTTCCTTTTTCTCTTTATTTCAAAAATGGTTTGCAAGAAGTCTCATTTAATTTTAATCCTAAACCACTAACGAAAATGTGAATGCAACATGATGCACGAACAAACTTTTAACATGAAATGTATGCTAACAATTTAATAATTAACATGAATGCAATTTAATCTAGATACTCCATCTACATGAATTCTAATTTTATCATGCATGAATTATTAAACTAATAACATTGACATGAATTATTTAAATGCAATCTATATATGAGCTATTTCTAATGAAAAACAAAAGAATTATGAAATAATCTAATATGACATGCAATATGATGTGGATATTATAAAACTAATTCAATATAAGATATGTATGTGATATTTTTGAGATTTTCTTTATGAGTTTAAATAGGAAACTTCCTCAATCTAAATTATGACCTAATTTAAACTAGGAAATAATTTCTATTAAATCCTAATCTAAATTAGATAATTTTCATATAGGATGGCTATTGCCGACTAGACTGCCACGTCACTAATTTTTAGCCAAAATTTATCGGAATGACTGAATTGAAAAATATTTAAACGATTTAGGACTAAACTAGCATATTATCAAAATATTTAGGATTAAATTAACACAATTGAAAGGTATAAGACTAAAATGGCAAGTTGTTAATATGTTTAGGACTAAATTGATACAATTGAAAAGTTTAGCACTAGAATTGACTATCGTACAATAGATTTATGACTATTTGGATAATTTTTCCGTTAAATTAATTTTTTTTTGATAAGGAACCGTTAAATTAATTTTTCCAATTCACAAGAAGAAAAAAATCAGAATAATCGGTTTATTGGAGCTTTCTTTTGCATGGACATGACTAAACAGTTTAAGAATACTAATGTCAAGAATCGGTGGCCGAAGGACATGTCAACCACCATATTCGAGGAGATAAAAGGGTGGGACAATGATGGAAGACTGACGCATGTGTGGGCGAGTGACTCCGGAAAGTGAGTTTTCTGGATAACATGTATAGATAGGTGTATATTTGTGGGCTGTATATCGATTGGTAAAAGGGAAACCAAGGATATAATGCGATCGCCACCAAGGTATTAAGGATGCACCACCAACTAAAGATGAGGATCGGGATCGACGAAGTTCACCATCAAGGCTTAAAAGAGCAAGCCACCCGCCAAGGATACAAGATTTCGGGATAGGAGAAGCTCTCCACCATGACCTAAAGAAAAACCATTAGCCGAGGATAAAGTGCTTCTTGACTAACCACCGAGGAGTAATTTACTCTCCAAAAATAAAGAAACCGATATAGGAGTTATCCACTCTCTAAAAATATTTACTCACATAGAGGAAAATCTCATGTATTTTCATTCAACAAGTCTTCGTTTTTACAATGGAGGACTCTCCTTTGTTTATCTTCTAAAATTCGTGCTCCAACCTTGATCAGGAAATAATCCCTTTAGGAAATCGTCATCTATCATGGGAAATTGCTTGTAGCAGTCTCCCATCGATAAATTATTCATTAGATTCGAAATCGGCAAGTATTTTGGTGAATTGATAACTTTAATCGGTAACTCGATCAATAGTTCCGTCGTCAATGATCCACCAAAGCAAGTTATGACCGAAATCTATCTTAACTTGAATGAATATTAATAGTATTGAAATTGTTGATGGAGTTAAGTCAGATGTTCCCGCATCATAGACATCGTGGCAACTTTAGTTTGGGGTTTGTCTCCCTTTCTTCGTAATTTTTTCCTTGATCCACACTGATCCCGTTATCACATGGAAGTACGATATATGGATAACTTTGTTATCTTAATTAATCCTAATGACATCTGTTCATTTGACTGTTAAAAGTATATCGGTCAACTCTCAGAAAATTGGTGCTCCTTGCCTATTCTTGTATATGGTGTGACTATTTTTGAGTGACCAGTATAATTAAACCTGGTCAAGGTTTCAAAGTGTTAACATTTCGCCAAATTTTCAGAAATTAAAATAGTTCATACATGACAACAATTAATCAAAAACTAGCTGACACCCATGTTATCTTTGCATAGACTCCATCTCGAAATATACGAGTCTTCACGTACAAGGGAGATCGTTAGTTTATGCAGCAGTCCCCCCTCAATTAAATTCTTATGAAAAGTCAATATGAGAAACCACATACGAGATTCACATTTTATACTGTATTAATGAAAAATGTTAAACCCAAGGGAGAGATTTGACTAACCTTGGACGATAACCAATCGAATCAGACACAACTGTTACAGAGATAGATTAGCCGTGATCTTTGGCAATTATGCTTTCTAATTGCCACCGGTCCTAAAAGTTATTTTCCGATGTGAGTTGTTAGGGTGAGTTTCTAGGATGATTTGTTGATCTCTTGATTTAATATTACCCGCAAATACAAAATAATTTCGTTAAACAACAGTTTTTCTTAAAAGTTTATATTGATAAGAAAGGGGCCAATAATAAGCAATGTTTTGTATTTGTATTAATGAAAAATTTCATACCGCTAATGTAATTTTTTTTTAACTAAGGATGAACAAAATAAAAATAAAAAAGTCAGTATGATGATAATTAGATGATCTAGTGTAGACCAAGGTTTCCGTAAGAAATGTATCTCTGACTCTGCAACAATATCGTCCTGACCGTCATCAGTAGATTCAGCACAAGGAAAATTAATTATGTGTCGTGCTGTTAAGTCAAAGTTATCGTGACCTCCTCCTTTCTTTAACAAAAAAAGATGCTAAAGGAAGTCATCGGTCATCGCAACCTATTTCTCAAGCTTGGGACTAACACATTTTCCACATCTAGAACCTGAAAAATGCATTAAAAGCACATAAAATCTCTCTGCCCGTGGATTGCGGTTGTGCACAAGTGTAGGGTTTCGATGACTTTTTGGTGATACTAAGGTCATTGCTTGAAGGAACACAAACCTCTTTGAGGGATCACGCGCATCTAACAAACGAAGATGAAGGTTACTTGATTTTATGTTAGGGTTATTATTACATCGGTGAAGTTCAAAACTACTGAGTCAAGAGGCAGTGATATCACATGGATGCTTACCAACTTTTACCGAGCAAGAACGTGAGACTTTCACCAACCAAACCCGAAAGTTTTCTTTAAGAAAACGCGAGCCATCTATTGTTGATTTTTGAGTCGTGAGTTAATATTTAACATCTAAGGTATCATCTTTTTCAAAAGTATATATTATTAAACATGGGTTTGCGATGTATATAGTGCATAAATTGACATTGCCGGCCCCTGCTTATGGAATATGTCTTGCTCTTGATCATAGTGAGCGAATTGGAATTGATTTTCCTTTGAAGGGCTCAAATTGGATAAATAATGTGAGTTTCATATCGTGCTTGCACCAACTTGGTTACCAACCTATACTTGAAATAAATAAGGAAAGGATTCGTGATTTGATAAGACAATGCACTTTATTGTATATCACATATCCATTAGATATCTTCACGAGCTAGACTTTGTCCTTCGACTAAGCATGCAAATATGTAATAAGGGAAATTAGAATTCTGAACCTTTGGTAGATGAATGCGTGACTGGCCACAGGCCAAAGGAAAAGAAAAGGGAAGGAATTATAAAAAAATTTGTCCACATTAACGTTGACCATCCCATGTTAGCGATTTTTAATCTAAATCGGCTGAATAGACTTAATTGGTACCAATACGAAAATGTTTAGGATAAAATTAGTCTAATTAAAAGGTTTAAAGTTGAATTGATACTAATACAATATGATTATTGTTTATCACTTTTTTGGAATTTTTCCCCCCACCGGATATAAACCTCAATCGACACCAATCATTAGTTACATCATCAAATGCAAACTCCATAGACCAAAAGAAGGGATGACAATAGTCCGCCAACTTTGACCGGCCACTCAATTGGGCCGTTGACAAGATCATAAACACAGGCCTTGGTACAAAGTCCACTGCTCTTTAGTGTTTATTCGAGTCGGATTTCACAATTCTTTTTTCTCATGGGTTTCATAATTGGACAGCCATAATTATTAGGGAAAATTTCAAATAAGGCCCAAAAGTGGATGAGTTTTCTCAAAAGAGAATTCAAAGTGAACGTTATCTCAAATAAGGATCTGAAGTAGTTATTGAGTTTCAAATAGGGGTCCGAAGTAATCATTTGGTCTCAAATAAGGGTCTGAGCTTATTGACCGGTTAAATCTTCGCCGGTCGGCGAGCATGTGCTTATTCCGGTGGCATGAGCAAGGGTATTTTTATCCAAAGCCATTTCTTTTTTTTTTGTTTCTTTTTCTTTTCCTTTTTTTACTGTTCATCTTCTTCTGGGAGCAAGATCGTGAGCATCATCCTCGTCATGGTCATGGTCAGGTCATCAATGGCAACCACACGACCCATTTGGTCCATGTGGTCTCCCTCACTTCCAGCACTTACGGCATGCTCAGGCTGGACAGAGAGAGCGAGGGTTGCCTTCGCCACTAAAGCCCCCATAGCAACAAGAAATCACCGTACAGAGTAGAAGATTGAAGGGAGGGTCGCCGACTCGCGGCGAGGAAGCCCTGATTTTTCAATGTGTGGGAGCTCATGGAAGGCCTTGATGCCGGCGAACCAAAATTGGAAGACTTCGAGCCCGAGGCCGCGGGGACTGCTCCGAGGTCTCGCAAGCATCGACGTGAAGACTCCACTTAAGTTCATGAACCAGATTGGTTCTCTGAGGAAGGCAAACACTTATGGAGGTAAGGAAAACAAGGGCAACGCAGAAAATGGGTCGAATCAGGTACGGGGAGATCCGATGTCATACCAATTCGTAATCAATCCATGCCTGAATAGCCTTTCCACTCTTCAAATTTAGATCTATAACTTGAAGTTCTAACGGCGTCAAGCTCGATAGCGAGGAGATAGTTGAAGAATTGACGTTGTTGGCATTGAGGAGGCCCAGATATTGGTTGGGCAGGGCTCAGAGGTCTATGGTAGCAAAGACGACGAAGGTGAGGCCATGGCCGTTGAGATTCGAGTGCTCGGTGATTGCGATGAAGACGAAGGAGGAGACATCGCCACCCTTTGGCACTACAAAAAAACACGCTTTTTCCAACGAAAATTTCCAACGAAAATTCTGGAAAATTCGTTGGAAAGGGAATTTCCAACAAATTTTCCAACGAAAAAAAATTCGTTGGCAATAGGTTGTTGGAAATTTTTCCAACGAAAAATTTCAATTTTCGTTGGAAATTTGCAATGAATTTTATTTCGTTTGAAAATTCGTTGGAAAACTCGTATTAAATTCATTGAAAAAATTACAAAAAAAAAAAATTTTGGTGGAAAAATTGTTGAAATTTTTTTTCCAACAAAAATTTTTTCGTTGGAAAAATTACAAAAAAAAAAAAAATTTTGGGCGAAAAATTGTGAAAATTTTTTTCCAACGAAAAATTTTTCGTTGGAAAAATTACAAATTTTTTTTATTCGAAAAACAGTGAAAATTTTTTTCCAACGAAATTTTTTTTTTTCGAAATTTTTTTTAGGATTTTTTTTCGAATTTTTTTTGAATTTTTTTTCAGAATTTTTATTTTTCGATAAATTGCCCTTCGTCACGGGCGAAGCCTCGGCCGCCGCCATGGCGAGGGCTAGCATCGTCGCCTCGTCGGCCCTCGATGGCGAGTTGGAAATTTCATTGAAATTTCCAAATCTAATATAGAAAAATTCCGAATAAAATTAATGTTTTTTTAAATCGTTGAAAATTCATTGGAAATTTTTTTTTTTAAAATTTTTCGTTGAAATTTCCAACGAATTTGCCAACGAAAAGTTTTTGTTGGAAATTTCCAACTAATTTTCCAACGAAAAGATTTTCGTTGGAAATTTCCAACGAATTTTGCCATTCGTTGGAAAATTTGTCGCAAATTTGCGACGAAAATTTTTCGTTGGAAAATTTTCGTGGCAAAAATCCGTTTTTTTTGTAGTGTGGGTTTTTGAACTGGAACGGGAATAGTAGAAAGCATGGCCCATCAGGCGACTCGCCTCGTTGGTGAGCTTGAGGACGCCATTGTTGTTGAAGAAGATGGAGGTGAACTGAAGAGCTTCAACTTTCCTCCAAGCGCAAGCATGAAGAAGATGAATAGTGAACAGATAAAAAAAAGAAATATCTTTGGACGATTATGCCCCTAGTTGTGTTGCTGGAAGATTTGAAGTCCTTATTTGAGATTAAATGGTCACCTCGAACCCTTATTTAAGACAACGTTCACTTCGGGTCTTCTTTTGAGAAAACTCATCCACTTTGGGGCCTTATTTGAAATTTTTCCTAATTATTAGGAGCATCGGAAAAAAAAAATTCCCCCAAAGTGGTGTTAAAATCGTACTTCTTTATCGTTTTATAACTTTGACACTTATTTTCCATTTTTATCAAATATATGCAATGCTATCTCTTAAATGTTTGTTTTAGTTGTAGTTTTTCTTTCTCCATCGAAAGCATATTTCACTATAGATCGAATCTCGATGAGACTCATAATTTGTCATAATTAAGCTACCTATGCTTAAGATTGGTGAAATATTTCACTTCTTGTGATTTTATGCATAGTTTGATTAGGGATAGTTTAATTCATTTCATTTTCTAGTTTTTCTTTAGTATAACTATATTGTATTTTCTCGGTTAAATGTTAGTTATGATTTTATTTTTACTCATTTTTACATTTTTAAGGAGCTTTTTATATCATTTTTTAAATTTAATTATGATTTCTAATTCTGTTTCTAATTATTATTTGTTTGATTACATTTTTAGTATGATGTTTTCCATTTTCAATTTTAATAGTTCAATTGCTTGATTATGCTTTAATTTTCTAGTTTCAATTATGCCGATAGTTTTATGAATCTTCATAAAAGGAAAAATATGGAATCCTCATGCTTTCCAAAGAGTGAGTATATGATGCGTAATTTGGTCACTTTATATTAATATGTAATAATTATATTATTTCCACTTATGATTCATCAAGTTTACTAACAAATGCTCTTACTTAGGGATTTGTTGAGATTCGCATTGTGGAGTACTGCTTCATGTAGTATTGACATTTTGCATCCTAAGTTATCTCGGTTTGAATAAAATGTTTTATAGAGTTTTGACATGGTGAAGTAAGGACGGGACTCGTTAGGAATGACTTGGCCTATCCATTAATCCTTTCTAGTGCGCTTGGTGGTCGCCCATGTTCTTCCGGCGTGTTGCCACTCCTCAACGTGCCTTTCGGACGCACGTCAATCGATAATTGGCCCATGTCCCAATGACATGTGGCTACCTATCCCTTATCTATTTTCCTACTCAAGAGTTGCCACATGTCACAGTCATTTTACGTTAACCATCATAACTCTCTCACATTCGACCAAAAAAAAAAATGATAACTCTCTCGCTATAAATGCCTGATCAATTCGTTCATTTGAAAACTTGTGGCACTTCAAAGCTTTAATGCTTCTAAACTTCTCAACATTTGGATGACACTGCTTCTCGACTTTAGTTACTCTAACCGTAGAAAGCTCTCCACGATTTGCTTCAAGCCACGGGGCTGCCGTTGAAACAAAACGACTGGCTGCCATGACCTCGAAGTGACCCGCCATAGCGTCTCATCTTTACTCGCCGCGAGTCCGCACTTATCCACAGTAACATTGGTCGATTAATCATATGTGACGTGTCATGAAGCCAATGACAAGCACAAGAGATTTGTACTGGCAAACAAATCTCCATAAAAATATTAGAAATCAATGTTTTCTCGGGCTCGATAGCTCCTATAAAACTAATCTCCATTCAGTAACATAAAAAAATTCAACTTAAAAAACCTATTGAAGAGATAATACTTTCTGCCAAAAGAAAAAGAACTAATTCAATTGCTAGTGCTTTTTGTCAATCTCGATAAAGCCAATTAGAAGTGAAGATAGTCCCCCTTCAACGCAAAAGTCAAACATTCTTGTCACTTAATTAGATGAAGTTGGTTCTTATCTCATTTGCTTGCTCTCCATAAGAATTAACACTATGCTGGCAGATATTTCTTGTCCCTTTTGATAAAGGTTCCGCCCGATGATAATCACTGCAGTGCGAAAATGTTCACTAAGTGTGATTTGATCCCTCATGACACCATCTATTTGGTTATACTAATGATCCCATCTTCTCTTTCGCATCCTTTGACGACATAAATTAACTCATTCCATCTCACGAACTCATCGATTGGTCTTCTCGGTCGTCCGGTTATTCCACCAGCTGTAAATTGCCATTAAAGATGCTACAACTCAGATCTTTTTGATAATTACATAGAGAAAAACCCAATAATGCTGCATCGTTTGTACGAGCAGTCAGACTTGGGATTGCCAAAACTCTCGAGACAACCGATTCTTGAACGCGATCCAAGGGTTTAAGACCAAAAGACAGATCTCAGTGATTCCGATTTCTGTCCATGTTCTTATGGAACTTTGTTCAAACATCCGGCACCCTTTTCCTCGCAATAAGCCAAAAGTTGAAGAAAGCAAGAGATTTTGATTTGTCCAATGACATTGGTGCCGTCGCAGGGGAAATTACGCACTCCAGACAAAAACCAAGGAACTCATGTATTTTTCCTTTTTTTTGTTACCAGCAAAAGTGCCAAAAACATAAGACGTGATTATTATTATTATTATTATTATTATTATTATTATTGTGAGAACAAATATTCCCAAATTATTCTGAAATGCATTATCCAATCGTGCACTTCTGTAACAAGGAATATCTTAATAGCTCGAAAATTATCCAATTGAGAAGAGGATACACAACTACTAACAATTTCGATCCAAATTCATTTTGATTCCATAAAAGACTAGTCAAACAATTGTAATGCCGCGGAGAGCCCATCTACATGGGAATGTGTATGCAAATGTGTAGAGGAAAGATGTATACTATGACTACTCAAACCATGCGATACGAATCCTTTAATGGGATATTAAAGTCTTCGTAAAATGTCTTGCTTTTGTAAGGAACGGAGTTTTCATCTCTAATTGACCTCAATATATGTTAGTGACGCGTTTAGCATGATATGACCACTTAAATCTTATTGAAAATGTTTGATGTTGTCCGTTAAAATGATTAAAATATACTGGTTGGTCTCCTAAAAAGGAAATTTTAGACATGACATTCTACTTTTGGGAAAAAAAAAATTTGGGCTTCCTTACTAAAAAGGATGAATCTATGACGGGTAAATTCTCTAAAAAATCCTAAACTTTAGGTCATGTCCCAAATTTACCCCAATCATTTTTTCGTCTTAGAAAAAATCCCAAACTTTAGGTCCAGTCCCAAATCTGCCCCAAACTTTTTTTATCTCAGAAAAAATTCCAAACTTTACATTTAGTCCCAAATTTACCCCGAATTTTGTTTTATGTAAAAAAAAAACAAAAAATTTCAATTTATTTTCAAAAATGTACCCCATAATCCAGTCCCAACTTGACGTGGTACTTCTACGTCATAACAAATCCACATCAACAAAGTAATGGAGCGATAGGTATAGACCGACGTCACATTTTCATTTCAATAACAAATCAAATCAAATAAAAATTGTTGAAATTCTCTAAAATAAAACCATTCTAGGATATGAAAGTTAGGGACGATAACAAATGCACCCAAAAAAAGCTTTTTTTAATTTAAAAAAAACCTAATTTGTAGGTTCAGTTCAAATTTGCTCCGAATTTTCTTTGTCTAAAAAAAAGCCCAATTATTTTGTTGATGTGGATTTATTATCGACATGGAAGTACCACGTCAAGTTGGGACTGGATCACCAGGGTATATTTTTGAAAATAATTGAATTTTGATGATTTTTTTAAACAAAATAAAATTCAGGGGTAGATTTGGAACTGAACTTAAAATTTGGGGTTTTTTTTGAGATAAAAAAAAGTTCGGGGCAGATTTGGGACTTAACATAAAGTTTGGGGTTTTTTCTAAGATAAAAAGTTCAGGGCAGATTTGATATTTGATCTAAAGTTTAGGGTTTTTTTTAAGGAATTAGGACAATCTATGACCCTCCTTCAACAATGTTCAAATTCTAGGCCAAAAATGATTAAACTAGACTGGCGCGGCACAAGGCCGTACGAGCTTCTTCGTCATCATGACATGAATAAGCAGAGGCAAAAGAAAATATAAGAATTTTATCTCTTGTTTTTTGGGACTTTGTTGTGTACTCGTGGAGGGTGATTGAAACCTGTATCAAAATCTGCATTGTGAGCATCAGAAAGCCATTAGAAACAACCCCTTATGCTCTGTGACGGAGTTGCACAAGCTTCTTAGCTGTCTTGTTCCTCGTGGACGTTACTCTCTATCTCTCTTCTTTGCACTTTGCTGTACCTTCCTTAGTCTCACTGGCATATGAAATTCTCTCTTGTTTTTTTCTGATGACACTTGCTGTGTTCTTGCAGTTTGTACATATATCAACTCATTCCATGCCTTCCAAAGCACTCGCTCTCTCTCCCCGACCAACCTTGCAGAAGCCACATTCTTTGGCTTTTGCTCTCACACAAAAAACTTAGCCTCTGGTGGCCATTTCGAGAGTTTTCCAAGGTAAAGACTTATTTCCCTTTTTCTCTTTTGGGATTCTCTATGTTCATTGATGTTCACTACGCATAATTATGAGGATCTGGTTTCATTCTTGTAGTGTTTCCTTGTGTGGGATTTCAGTGTTTGCTTGATTTTAATTTCTTTCATGCAGTTTTAGTGGGTGGGTTTAGGATGTTTTATGCAACTTGGGAATGAGGAGACATAAATATCGATTGTAGCATGAGCTCAATCTGATGACACCAAAACTATGTGCACGATAGGGGCTCTCGAGGCTTGTGAGTCATTCGATGATCAAAAGTGGGAGTGGGACATGAGTTTTATCTTCTACGAGCTAAAACAAACTTGCCATCATGCATTTACTAATAGATAGATTATATATTTTCCGGAATAAGACAATGAGAATCCATTTTGATTTTGCTGATTTGTGGAACTGATTAACCGCCATGATCTCTTCACTACTTTCTTCCTACATAGTTATGCATTCTCTTTGCCGGGTAATGCTGTTGTTCATTTTGAACAATTTCAGTAATTGTTGGAGGACTTATATTACATTTTCCACACAGTTCTTCCTTTTGTTTTTAGATTAAGATTGAGTGGTTATTAGTTTTGTGGTTGCAAATGGCTTTATGTGATCAGATGATGAACTGTACTCAGCAGGTTGAAGCTGAATCAGGGTTTGCGCAATGGACAAGACTGCAATTGCACTAGAAGCTATCAGCAAGGAAACCGTTGATCTGGTGAGTGTCAATATCGTCCAGGACCTGTATTATTGAAATAGATCGGCGTTGCAGGTCTTCTTTGTTTGTTGAAAATGGCCAAAGGCAAACTAGTTTGTGGTTCAGTGGTTGTGCTGATATTCACGCGTTTCTTGAAAGTCATATCAATTTGCAACACAAATATCATTCGACACTTCATGTAAGAGCCCTCTGGAAAAGCTTTATAATATGCTCCTTCTCCCAGAGTGAGGATAAAATAAGTGGGCTATAATACTCAGATTTCAACTCTTCCCACTTCAGTAGATAATGTCTACTTTGATGATATATGAGATATTCTATTAGGCAACAATGATGCAAAAATGCTCATTAGGAACCTGTGGTAGAGATGCTCATTGGCTAATGGCGAATCCACATTTGGCAGGAGAACATCCCCGTGGAAGTAGTCTTTGAAAAGTTGAAGTGCACAAAAGAGGGTCTCAGCTCTGATGAGGTTCAGACGCGGCTTGAGGTGTTTGGATATAACAAACTTGAAGAGAAAGAGGTCCTTTTCTTTGCCTCTGTATTTCTCTAATTTGGAAACTTAAGATCAATTACTAGTGGGTTCTTTTTTTAAATCGTGTTTTGGTTTAATGAACTACCTCTACAGGAAAGTAAGTTACTGAAGTTTTTGAGCTTTATGTGGAATCCTCTATCATGGGTCATGGAAGCTGCCGCAATTATGGCCATAGCAATTGCACATGGAGGGGTATGTCCATAGGATCTTTGAAATTGCAAACACAATCAACAAAGTTTCTGACTCTTCGAGTTCATTATGCAGGGTAAGGGTTGGGATTACCCTGATTTTTTTGGGCATCATTGCTCTGCTCATAATCAACTCAACAATCAGCTTTATCGAAGAAAATAATGCTGGAAATGCTGCCGCAGCTCTTATGGCTCGGTTGGCTCCGAAAGCTAAGGTTTTGATACGCTCTTTTATAATGAAATCTTAATAACAAACAGTCGACTGATTTTTCCACATTATTTTTTTCTTGTTGCTCCACCCAAACCTGGCTGTCTCATTCAGGTTTTAAGAGATGGAAAATGGAGTGAAGAAGATGCCTCGGTGTTGGTTCCAGGGGACATTGTTAGTATCAAGCTTGGTGACATCATCCCCGCTGATGCTCGATTGCTTGAAGGAGATCCTTTGAAGATTGATCAGGTACAAAGCCATCTTTATGTTGCAAGGGTTAAAAGAAGAAACTATTCTGGAGTGCTCCACTTTCCACAAAAAATGTTATTATTAACAATGACTAGTATTAGAAAAGGATGCACCTAAAGTTGTTTCATCTTGATGGAATTCAAAATTTGGGAACAAAGTAATTCTTCAGTTGTTTCCAAGATGGGGTCAATTCATTGGATAATCTCTCTTTCAGTCCGCTCTCACGGGAGAGTCGCTTCCAGTGACAAAAAATCCTGGTGATGGAGTTTACTCTGGTTCAACCTGCAAACAAGGTGAGATTGAAGCGGTCGTTATAGCCACTGGAGTGCATACCTTCTTCGGCAAGGCAGCTCATCTTGTTGAAACCACAACACACATTGGCCACTTTCAGCAGGTTTGAGCTGGAAGCTTTTGGCTCATTATTGTACTTAATGTGTTATTGGTTGCAAGGAAACTAACCAAGATTATACACCATGCATGACGAAACCTTTACTTATAGTACAAGCTAAAAAAATTCACGTTGATTGAACCATTTGCAACATTTCTTCACAGAATGAAGGATGCAGTTAATTGATGAGAAGTTTGCACTTTGTTATTGTAATAAGACATCATTTGTTTCTGTGATTTCAGGTTCTAACAGCAATTGGAAACTTCTGCATTTGCTCGATCGCTGTGGGGATGTTCATTGAAATTGTTGTAATATTTGGCCTTCAAGATAGAGGATTCCGTGATGGTATCGATAACCTCCTCGTTTTACTTATTGGTGGGATCCCAATTGCCATGCCAACTGTTCTCTCTGTCACTATGGCCATCGGTTCTCATCGCCTATCTCAACAGGTTTGTAAAACATTGAGCGATCATATTTGTATGTGATCCTTCTGCCGATAACTGTTCTTGCATGTAAGTTAATTTCTTCTGTTACTTGTAGGGTGCCATTACAAAGAGAATGACAGCCATTGAAGAAATGGCTGGCATGGATGTGCTTTGTAGTGACAAAACCGGCACTCTCACACTCAACAAACTTACAGTCGACAAGAATCTGATAGAGGTACTACATTTGCTACTTTAAATTTTCATAGGTTGTTCTTCCCAGGTTCTCATGCTTGAGGCATGAGCTTTTGGATGATTCCAATACTTTTGTGCAGGTTTTTGCTAAAGATGTTGACAAGGATATGGTTGTGTTGATGGCTGCTAGAGCTTCAAGGCTGGAGAATCAAGATGCTATTGATGCCGCGATTGTGTCAATGTTGGCTGATCCAAAGGAGGTATTTGGGGCTAATTGCCTAATAACTCATGCAATGACTCGCTTATCGTTCCTGTAGGCATGTCGAACCATCGCACTCTTTTCTCTGTAGTGAAAGTTACTTTCTTGTAAGCATCATGTGCTCCAAAAGAGTGCTTTGTCAACGTAAATCTGATCAAGCCCTTCTCATTAACAAGGCACGAACTGGAATCACAGAAGTCCACTTTCTTCCATTCAATCCAACCGATAAGAGGACAGCGCTTACATACATTGATAAGAGTAATAAAATGCACCGGGTGAGCAAAGGTGCCCCAGAACAGGTACATCATATATGACGGTTTCTCTTCTGAATCTAAGTTAAAAAGAGTTCTATGTATATGCTGTTAACAATCAGATTCTTTTTCATGTGAAAATTTAGATTCTCAGCCTGGCATGGAACAAACCTGAGATTGAGAAAAGGGTGTACTCAATGATTGATAAATTTGCAGAACGCGGGCTTCGGTCCCTTGCCGTTGCTCGTCAGGTGATTATGCTTGGAATGAACTCCATCATGCTTACATGAGTTCCCGTTTCCCAATTCCTTAATGATTTGAAGTTGTCGTGTTCCACAGGAAGTACCGGCTGGTACCAAAGATAGTCCTGGGGGGCCCTGGGAATTTGTCGGTCTCCTCCCCCTCTTTGATCCGCCTCGCCATGACAGCGCTGAAACTATCAGACGAGCACTAGATCTCGGTGTTAGTGTTAAGATGATTACAGGTCTTCACCATGACCTTTTTATTTTTCTACTGGCCGAGTTTGTGATCCAATTTACATTTATTAAGCCTACTTTATTCAACAAAAGTTTCCTAGTTAGTAGTTACAATCACTATATGTTTTCAGAAATCAATTATTGTCTAACTCGTAAATGCAGATAAATAGTTTGATCGATGTTTCTCTTCTTTGTTTAAGGTGACCAACTTGCAATTGCTAAGGAGACAGGAAGACGTCTAGGCATGGGCACAAATATGTATCCTTCTTCATCTTTGCTCGGTGAAAATAAGGATATCTCATTTCAGGTTGATGAGCTCATCGAGAAAGCTGACGGTTTTGCTGGTGTATTTCCTGGTAAACACATCACACCACATCATGTTACAAATTTAATGGGACGATCCCAAGCTTAGCATATTTTTCTCTGTGCAGAGCACAAATATGAGATCGTGAAGCGATTACAAGCGAAGAAGCACATTGTTGGAATGACGGGCGATGGGGTCAATGACGCACCTGCACTGAAAATAGCAGATATAGGCATTGCTGTTGCTGATTCAACTGATGCTGCTCGCAGTGCTTCTGATATAGTTCTTACGGAGCCTGGACTCAGTGTCATCATTAGTGCTGTCTTAACTAGCCGTGCAATCTTTCAGCGGATGAAGAATTACACAGTAATGAAGTCTTTTTTACTGGAACCGGATCAACTCTTTAGATCACCACTTTATTTAACAACTTTTTTATTTTGGCTCAAGGTATCCAATCACTTCTAATGCCTTAATGTTTGTTTTGTTTTTCCTCTCATTTCAGATATACGCAGTATCTATCACAATCCGTATCGTTGTAAGTTATCCTATCCTGCTTGGTTTCCAGATGCTGCTTCCACAAAACCCTATCGTCTTTTTTTACTGACCAGTGGGCTTATCTAACAGCTTGGATTTATGTTACTCAATGTGTTCTGGAAGTTCAGTTTCCCACCTTTCATGGTTCTCATCATTGCCATCCTCAACGATGGTAAGAACTTTCGTCTTGTAGCTTCTCCTCTGCATCCGCTCAATGCCTACAATGTGGGCAGTTATCTTCAATATAGTCTCCTAATATGTGCATGGCATGGCATCTTCTATTAGGTACGATAATGACCATATCCAAAGACAGAGTCAAGCCATCACCGATTCCAGATAGCTGGAAGCTGAGTGAAATTTTCGCTACTGGAATTGTCATAGGCGGTTACCTTGCCATCATGACTGTAGTATTCTTCCGGATGACCTATGAAACTAACTTTTTTGCGGTATGCTTCCTGCATAGCAACTTTTTTTTCATCTACTAATTGAGGCGCTTGATCACAATAAAAACTATTTTTGGTGTTCCTAATCAAAAACCAGTAACTGATGCTTTCCATCTTCTTTGGACAGAGACATTTCGGTGTGAAGAACTTCAACAAGAAACACTTCAATATGTCCGACCCTAGTGTGTCCAAGGCAATAAACCAGCAGCTAGCATCTGCTGTATATCTCCAAGTCAGCACCATCAGCCAAGCTCTCATTTTTGTGACTCGCTCCAGGGGATGGTCTTTCAAAGAAAGACCCGGTCTTCTTCTCGTTGCTGCATTTATCATAGCTCAATTGGTAAGAATCAAATTGCTTTTTTAAATAAGATGTGGGCTACCGTTATGTCTAAGCAGTGGCCCCTTCGCTAGCTCCAGTACGAGTATATATAGCAACAAAGGAACGACTAAAATGGGCATTTCGTTGCTCGACTCTTTGATCTTACAGGTAGCAACTACTCTCTCTGCTGTAGCAACATGGGAGTTTGCCGGAATCAGTAAGATCGGGTGGAAGTGGACCGGTGTCATCTGGATATACAACATTGTAACCTACATGCTGCTCGATCCTATCAAATTTGCTGTTCGGTATGCACTAAGTGGAAGAGCATGGGGTTTGGTATACAATAAAAGGGTGAGTGAAATGATCATTGAACTCTCTTTAGGAATCACTGGATTAGGCATTAGTTTAGCTTCACTCCATTAATACCCATGGTGAGATTGGTTAGTCATGCTTTGAAATTGACCAACTGCATACATTCCTTATTGATGAACATCTGATTGAATTTCTTTGCAGACGGCACTGACCACACAAAAGGACTTTGGTAAGGAAGCGCGTGTGGCTGCCTGGGCTGCTGAGCAGCGCACAAGGCATGGCCTTTCATCCACGGAGACTAAAGTGACGTTTGAGAAGCACACATTCGGGGACATTAGTGTCATGGCCGAAGAAGCCAGGAGACGTGCGGAAATCGCAAGGTTAGAACTGATTGACACCATAATGCTCCACATTGCCAAAACGAAGGAGGGCTCATGTTTTACTTCTTTTCCGAGTGATATTAGACCTAATGCGTACCATCATACAACAATATCTGTATCTGCAACTAATGATTAAAACATTTTCGACCTCCTGTTATCAATTGATAAAAGTTTCTGTATAAGCCCTCTGATTTTCAGTATCATGATGTTTGACGAGATCAATTTTCTCACAAAATGCAGGCTAAGGGAACTTCGCACTCTGAAGGGCAAGGTGGAGTCATTTGCAAAACTGAGGGGTCTAGACATTGATGTCAATCCTCACTACACCGTCTGAAGCCGCAAAGTTACAGTTTCGCCTCCGTTTTAGTGATGCTGATTACGCACCTTCGATTCGACCTGACATTTTCGCAAGCTTATTCGCCCCACTGTTCGCCGTTTGTCTCCGAATTATTCGACATGTTTATGTAACACAAACTACAAACCAATAAGAGCTCTTAACATACACGCCTATGGCGATCCAGAAATCGGGTCATGGTATTCGCAACAATGTAATGTAGGTTGTATCATCCTCGTTATTGTACAAGTTTGTGTTATTGTGGCGATTGATTAATTTCTTTTGATGACCATGATTATTTACCACGATGCCTCAGTGCAAGTATTGCTCCTTTGGATGAGAGAGATATGGACGGGACCCTTATATTCTGGAGGCTAATGTGTCTTTGGGTTTCGTTAGAAGTTGGTCATATGTATTCATGGCCCATCTTCAGTCTAATGGGATCTCAATTTGCTCCGTAATTCTGTCTTACACGCGTAAACATGTTTATCTCTCAAAATTCTCTCGTCCTTACTATTATCCGGTCATGATTAGACATGGTGCACGGATCAAACTAATATAATCAAAGTTGTTAAGCCACATGGTCGGGTGGTCGGGTCAAGTCTGTCATCAAGGCTCGTAAATTCTTACTCTAGTCTGTTCGAGTAAGAAATTCGGAAAAACTACGAAAAAAGTCATAAATCTATTAATTAGATCAATTTAATTCTTAATATTTTCACATACAAATTGAGTCCGTCCTCTCAATTTAGGCCGAAAATTGCTGATCTTTGATCTGACGAAACGCTTGAAATCTTACGTTAAGCACAATTGACGCTAATGTGATTATTTTTTTATGATTTTTTATAGTTCTTTTGAATTTTTTCCTTTTTTTTTCTTCCATGGCCAGTGCTAGTGGCCGGCAAGGGATTTGATAAACGCCGTCCCAACGTAAAACTCGACCAGGACTCGGTCGGACCCGGCACTGACTCAGGCCGACTCAGCCTTATGTGTCCAAACTTGAGCCATTTCCAGAGGTGGACTCACACTACCCGTGACTTCCTCTGTTCTTTTAGCTTCATCTACTTTTGACTCCAGAGTCGTTGCCGTCGAGGCATTCTCTTCATCGCGTTTCAGAATCCCGACTTGACCCATGATGAGGTTCTTCGCCGGCAGTGCAAGAGGCAACGAGGTCGCCAGCGACTTGGTGGGGCTTTTCTTCCTACAGTTTTGATGGGCGCGGTTAGAGTTGAATTTGGTCTTGGTCGGTGGCTTCGCGGGAGGTTGTGATAGGCTATGCTTTCTGGGAAAAAGAGGGTCGTGTATGAGGTGGTTCTGGGGATGTAAAATTGGTCGTGTACCAATTTGTTCTTGAGAGAGAGGAGAGAGGAATGAACTCGGTGGCCAGAAACATCCTCACTCAGGCGAGGCTTGCCCTCGCCAGCCACCGGTACAAGCCATGGAAGAAAAAGAAAGATAAAAAAAGAACAAATTCGAAAAAATTATAAAAAAAAAATGTTTTTCGAATCTTGGATCGTTAGGCGCGAACAAGTCTATTGCTCATATAGAGACAAGCAAAGATCCACATCAATAATTCCTGGCCTAAATTGGCTGGATGGACTTAATTGGTATCAATCTGAAAAGATTTAAGTCCAATTGAAAGGTTTATTAAATTGGTATCAATGTAATAAGTTTAAGGCTTTTTAGTACTTTTCCCAAGAAAATCTACAATGTGATAGGAGCATTAGCGATGAAATCATTTTCGTATGTTTATCGTGCGAAGTTAAACCCAATGAGAAGTTAACTCGCAAATAAGTTGCTATGTGTTAGTGTCACGGGTCAATAGTTTGAGAAACGACCATCTTGTTACATAATTTAAGATCGATTGGACAATTTCTTCTACTTAGGCTTTCTTTTGGATCGTTGGAGTGCCGAAGCCAAGTCTCGATCGCTCTGGATCATAGAGAGAGAATCAAGCTCTGGGAGAGAATAAAAATTGCTTCTATTGTTCGAATGCTTCAAATGAGGGGGAGAACGCCCTACTTATACAAGGACTCGATAGATTACATCCTTGATCGACTCTTGAATAGGTGATCGAGATTGCATTTTCCCGTCCACCAACTACCGGCATTTATACCGAGAACTCTCTAGAATGCGGCACAATTACCGTATCGCCTGTTTCTGGGAATGTTCCGAAAGCTCCATTAGGATTTGGACAAGCATTCTTTGATTGTGCATGGTCCTTGGCGCATGAAAACCTCAATACCGTGACATTAGCATGATGATGAAGATTGAAGACGACCATAACACAAGCATTCATCTTCCGAGAGCTTAAATTGCCACTCAAACCATCAAATCATAACAAAATTTGAGCAAAATCAAATGAATTAGAAACGATGTGGTCCTCCTGTTCGTAATATGCATGGGAAAGTTATCCTAATCGATTCTAAATTTATTGTATATCGTCAATTCATTCTTAAACTTTCTAATTTTGACAATTTAGTCCGAAACCTTTACATGAAATTTCAATGTAGTCATTCCGACTAATTTTTGTGGAAATAATTGACATATCGGTTCAATCATTCGCTGATTGTCCTATGTGGCACACGACCACGTCAACGATTTCCCATAAGAATTGACCGGAAATATTATATTAGAATTTCGCATTAAGGTTTAGGACTCAATTAGTAAAATTGTAAAGTTTAGAACTAAATCGGTATTTGTACGTAATTTAAGATCGATTGGACAATTTCTTCTAATATGCACAATCGAAATTTCCACAAATCAATGAGCTCAATTCACATATCTCTCTTTATCTCTAATTAATAATTTTAATAGTGATGGTAATTTTGATTTCGTGTTAGTAAATTTTATTATGTCATTAGTAGATTTCGAAATATGTTCATAAATGATGGATTTGTAGAAATGTCCCGGTACAACACTACTAATTAATGAAGCTTTGACCCAGCCTCTTTCACGTTCAATGTTATGCACGACAAGATCGTTAGGCCATACTTTTATTGATGATTAATCACCACAAAGTGAATTAATTAATGACAAACAAAAGAGAATTAAATTCTTCAACTATGGCATGTGCTGTTTGCTCTTAGAGCCCGTGATCCAGCCATCACTGTGGTGGTCATTAAAAGTTTCAAAACAACATACTACTAATCAGTCTTCTTTGGCCGTCTAGATGAAATATTTTTTTCTAAGTTCTTTTAATGTTTAGCACTTAAGATATGATTATACGTTTGATAGTATATCCTGAATATTTAGAAGGGTATCATTAACCGGTGCTCCTGGGACATTTGTTAGCCATTCCTAATGATAAAAGAGTTACATTTTCAATTCATTAATCGTGCATAATATGAGAAAAACAGTACTTTGAAATTGACAAATTTTTTGGATATTCTAAAGCCACCAATGTTGTCAAATCTTTTCACAAGTTTCTAAAAGCCAGAATCTATAAATTTTGTTTTAAAATTTTGATGGAGAAGTCACTATAAAACTTTCTTATATATAAAAACAAGGGAAAATAACATAAATGGTCTCTGAACTTTAGCTCAATGTGTAATTCGATCCTTGAACTTTTAATTCATTCAATGTGATCCTTGAACTTTAGCCAAATGTGCAATGTAAATTATTAATTTGTTGAATGTGGTCATTGGATTTTTGGTACATGTTCAATTTAATCTCTAAACTATATAAAAATGTTTTATGTTGGCCTTCCATTAATTCAAGTTTAGGAACAACATTGAACATGTTCATATAGTTCAGAGACATTAATTTGAACATGTGCCAAAAGTCCAAGAATCACATTGAATAAATGAAAAGTTCAGGGAACACACTGCACATTGCGCTAAAGTTCATGAACCACACTAAACAAATTAAAGTTCGAGGATCACATTGCATATTGCCAAAATTAGAGACCATTTGTATTTATATCCCCGAAAACAAAGATGAAAACCGACATGGCCCACAATACCGTATGGGCAAGTGGTGCAGGTTTTCACGTTATTCGGTGGCGCCAATGAATCACGTCTGTGATTTCGTGTATATTTCGCATCTACGCAATCTTGGTAACCATGGAAGATACAGTAAAGAAATAATCAAGACGACGAAGATGAAAGCGAGGGGAGAAATGAATTCGAAGCAGGTCTAGTCAGTCCACCAACGTCTGCTTCGTTCTCATCCCACACGCCAAAAACTCCCACCAACTTGGCACTATAAAACTTCAGCTGGTTCTTAGGATGCTCTCATAGTCAACCAGGGATATGCTCGTCATCGTCGAAGCCTAATTTATTCGAACTGATCAGCGTGTCCGTGTATATTTAGCTGTACGTAGTTGCGAAAAGAGAACAGACAAACATGCGAAATCTGCAGCAGAACGGTTGAAGAAGAAAGGGGATGAGTAATTTTGTCCACGTCCCGCTCTTGTCCTAAGTTTCACTGTACATAGCGATGGAGGTTGACCTAGCTGAGTAGTTCGCCCTTGTTTGATGTTTGAGAGGGTTTCAGTCCAATGCCCAACACAGTTGAGTCCGCTTCATTATTCTTATTGAGCTTGATGGCGAGCACCGGTTAAATATGTAATCAATAATTAAGATATATATATTTCAATTTTTATAAAGTATGGATTACATGTAAGAAGAGAAAAATAATCACTTTAATTCTAGCAGGTCTTTCTTATTGGTACTTAGTAAGTTTTTGGGATAATAACACAAACAGTCCATGAACTTTGGCACAATGTACAATATAGTTCCTGTATTTTTTTTAATTTGCTCAACGTTGTCCCCGAACTTTGACCTAATGTTCAATATGGTTCATGAACTTTTAATTTGTTCAATATGATCCTTGGACTTATGTAGTTTTTGAATTATATGAAAATGTTCAATATAATTCTTGAACTTGAATTAATAGAAGGACTATATTAAACATTTCAATATAATTCAGGGACTAAATTGGACATGAATAAAAAATTCAGGGACGATATTGAATAAATTAAAAGTTCAAAGATCATATTGCATATTAGACCAAAGTTCGAGGACTCTTTGTGTCATTTTCTCTAAGTTTTTTGGGCACTGATCTTTATTATAATGGAAGTCTCGAGAAATATTACTTACTTCCTCTTTTTCTTCATTTAGCTGTCCTACTGAAACAGGAACCTCTTCTTTTTCCTTTTTCCATTGCAACTCGTCAGCATCTGTAGCATAAAAAGAAAAGAGCACGGCTTTCACACCACGAATCGGCAAAGCAATATACCCACCGTTCGAATACGGTTTATCAGTATCTTTGGATAAGATATCACTGCCCACCACCTTAATCATTCTCTCTAATGGCCTTGTCGACACGTACTAAAGCTTATGATGGTGCCAATTGACTCACCTTAATCATTCTTTTAGTAGCCTTCTGTACTTTGCATTGTGTGAACTCTCTGGTCCCTCTTTCTCTTAGTTGATACCGAAGGACGTTGGATCCGAAGGAAGTTCCTTGTTTCTGATCGTGACAGATCTTGGGATCTTGATTGGATATAAAAGTTGGCGTTTTTGGGTTCAACTTCAACTGAAGTCGTCGAGGTATCAGAAGGGTTGTCATTTATGGAGCTGAAACTGTTTGATTCGCAGTCTATTACGTTAGCCCACATGGGAAGATTATGCTCGACCTCGGTCATGAATTGGAGGGACACTCTGAGTGTCAGGGTCTCTCCCTTGTTCTGTTCTTGCAGAGGTAAATGCTCTTTAAAGATGCCATTTTTATTGCCAAGCAGAAAATGCTGATTTTATGGTTACTAACTGTTAATTTAGAATGTTCAATCTCAAGTTTGTCCTTGCTTCACGGATAAATCAGGAAAGTGTGCATACTTGGAATTGGAATTATATATACAGAAAGACTTGCCGATTTGATAAATGCACTTTAATTCCCATTTGATAATGTTGTTTTCTCATTGTTTAGGTTCTTCAGTTAGAACTGCTTTGTCAAGTACATCAAGCCATCCTCATACTACTTCAAATGGGGCATTGAGTTCATCTGGCCAACGGGTGACAGAATCTTCTTTGTATCATACTAGCAGGACAAACGGCATAATCTCGAGTGTTTATTCAAGAGATCTGAGAGTGCTAGATGGCAATGATGATGAATATGGAGGATTTGTGGTTGATCCGGACAAACTACCCACCAATCAAAATGCGTTCTCTTTGATGCTTCGTTCCTTTCTTTCACATTGGAAAATGAAGGTGATGTGTCTTCTTATGCAGTGAGTTTCAAGCTATGCTGTAATTTTGGTATTATATTCAAGAGTCTTCAATACCTGATAATCCCGTGTTGAAATATCCCCGCTTACAATTCTTTTCATTCAGAAGCATCCTCTCGAGCTTTCATCAGTGGCAGTGACGAGCTTTCCTGACAAATTGATCCTAACTAAAAAAAAAAAAGCAATGTGATATCCTGTTTCCAATGTTAGGCCATTTTCTCTGAACCCGTAGACATCGGTTCATGATGGAATTCTTCTAGGAGACGTCAACATTTGGACTGACAATAGTATTGTTAACGTAATATACAAGTATTTGCATTTTGAATGTGACAATGGTTCAATGGCTGCTTCTAACCTAATTGCAGACTAATGCTAATTTCACAATTATCTTGATAGCAAGGGATTAAACCCTATATCATATAACTGCAGGGAAAGAAGGGAATATGGCTAAAGTTGCCTCTGCAAATGTCTGAGCTTATTCCAATTGCTGTGAAGGTACTTCACTATTCCTTTATCATATGTAAGTTACTTAATTTCGACCACAAAACAGAAAATATTTCACACGTACCTACTTTGTGACGGCCCCTGCAGATTCTTATATATATGTAACCCTGGTAGATTAGTTAGTTCAAAAGTAGTGAGTGATATTGCCACTGACAACACATTTTTACTCCTCTTATGTATGATTGAAGGAAGGATTCAGATATCACCATGCAGAAGAAAATTACGTGATGTTGACGTACTGGTTACCGGAAGGGCCATGCATGCTTCCTGGCAATGCTTCTCATCAAGTTGGTGTTGGAGGCCTTGTCATCAATGAAAAGAATGAGGTACAACATGTTTTCTCTGATAAATTGGAAGAGTAGATGATGCTACCAAATTCATGGAATCACAGCTGAACTCACAGTGAACTTGTCCTGGCGATTGTCGTGCTCATACTATTTATGTTGATATTGACATTGATCAAATAAAAGGACATCAACTTTTGTTAAGGTTTATCTGACAACAACTCATGCTGATTGGCTGAATCGTTCATCAAAATTAACTTTTAGACAGTTGTATGTGAACGAGCTCTGGAGCTTGAATGAAAACCAGGCAGACAGAAACTGACTGTAATTCCCTCAAATGGATGGGGCTTAAGAATCACATAAAACATATGCTTCATTCTTGCTCTGTCGACATTCATCAATGTTGACGCATCTTATGGACTGAGCCCCCAATGCCGAAATTTTGACCCTCTTAGAGTCTAATCGTTTCTTTCTATATGTTGCCTTTTTTAACCTTCTGCCAAAGTCTAGTCCTACAGTTCTGCTATGACTGACGAGTGCCAACAGGTCCTTGTAGTGCAAGAGATATACTGTTCTCCAGCGTGTGTTGGTCTCTGGAAATTACCGACTAGATTCATTGCTGAGGTATCTGATTGAATGTGCAAGATAGGTTAACTTGAGTTTTCTTTTCTTTTCCTCTCATTGTCATTATATTACTCTTTTAATTGGCAGTCAGAGTCGATATTTGAAGGAGCTGTAAGAGAAGTCAAGGAAGAAACCGGTGTAAGTATCTCTTTTTCACAATATTTTCGCTTTTTTTGCATTACTTATACATCGATGACGGGACCAACAAGCAGTTATAAGTTCTTAATTATTTCAAATTCTTCCCTAATACAAGCTTTTTCCTTATTTCATGTTGCAGATAGATACTGAGTTTATAGAAATAATCGGGTTCAGGTAATGACAAGAACTCTTTTTCCTATAAGTTGCCTTGTGGTTGACAGAATCTTCTTAGAAGTAAATTGAATAACAAAGAATGGTACTTTTGCCGTACCTTTCATGGATTATAATTCATTATCTCTTCTTTTCCTTAATTCAATTTCAGGCATGCGCACAATGTAGCTTTCAACAAGTCAGATTTGTTCTTCATTTGCATGTTAAGACCTCTTTCGACTCAAATATCGGTCGATGATGTCGAAATTCAAGCGGCCAAGGTAGTGCTTGCCTCCATAGAGTAGCAAAGCTTTCTCAGTGAGGATTCTTGTTGTTAAACGTAGAATATTAAAGCAAATCAGCAATATTTTCGGTTATGCTCGAACAAGGATGTAAAAGTACATCATTCGCTGCTTTGACTTCATAATCACAGTTTTCACTGAAAATACCAGCTGAATTTTTTATGCAGTGGATGCCATTGGTCGAATTTGTAGAGCACCAACTCATCCAAGGCGACAGAATGTTCAAGAAAGTAATCGATATTTACATTGCTCGGATGAGGAAACAGTATTGCGGATTGTCTGCTCATCAATCAGCCTCCAAGTTCGACGGCAAAGAATCAAACCTCTACTACCATGTACTTGACTCCCAAGATGATTGTGAAGCCTGCTCAGGCTAGCAGGTCCACCTCTAGGAAGCAGCTGATGTACCTTGCTCATTGATGATTTTCCAATCATGTACCATCTCTAGCTTTCGATGTCTGAGTATGAAATAGTTGCTTTCCCGTTCGAGATGTTCCAGTTTCCTTAAATACTGGAGCTGATAAGTCACAGAGGGATGAAATTAACAAGGTATCCCTGTAATGTAATTCTTTCTTCTCATGCATCATGCCTATAGTAACATTGGGAAAGTCATGCATCTTCTGTTACTTTAGTCGCGTCATTTCTCTGTGTATACACCAGAATGTCGAGTATGAATTTGAAATGATATCTTTTCACTGGATGAAACATTCCATTGCGTTAAAAAGACCCTGAAAATGATTGGGGGTAAGCCAGTTAAAACAAAGACAACCGGGAAGTTGATGGGTGTTGCTTCAGTGCTTGAACCAGTTCAGCAATTAAGTTCCAAGTGATTGACCCTGTAACTGTAAAATCTCATTAGAAATAAAGGTAAATGATCCTCTACAGGGCTTGCATAATCTTGATGGTGAGGTGGGGATGATGAGACACAAACAGAAGATGCTAGTAATCAAGACAATGGCTCAGATTAAGTGTTAGATAATTGGTTAGAAAACTTAGTCCGGTCCATTAAAGCTAGCCTCTGACCGCGATTTCGAGTCAGAAAATAGGCAATGACTTTGGTCAAGTGTTTCGTTCCGCAAATCTCTTAGTGGGTCTTTTGATCTCAATCCTAAACAGGCTAGATTTGCTTCTCTACCAGGCAAGACTTTTCTTTTGGCAGATTAATCGCAATTAAAAGCTGGAAAACAAACAAACTCTCCAAAGTTAATAGAATCGAAAATATAAAACGACTAGGAATTTAGCAATTCTCACGAGGACTTATTAGGGAAACAGTATCTATACATACAACGAAGTCAGATTTATGTCAGCTTATTGCCTAGATCACTGTCCTGGGAACCAAACTCAGAACATTCTGCGTCGCTTGCAGGCCCTTTTTCCCCTTGATATATTGCACCCCTGCTGTGTCTTGTAAAATGGAAAAGGAAAATAATCATTAGGGATTTTTTGTTTTACTGAAATCTTCTGATCGCTGGAAAATGATTTGAGTAAGTTTGAATTTAGAGAAAGTAAACCATCTTCTGGTATTTGTTCATGCTGAAAACAAGTTGAAAATTTGGTTTGCTGGTATTTGATAATAGGTGAATCACTAAAGCCAGCTTCTATGTTTAAAAATTACAGGCAATGACTAAAAAAATTAGAATCAATATCTTCTTTATATATCTGATATTCCATCAAAATAATGAGAATTATAAAGAAATCAATAAAGAAATTACGATATCATATTTATAAAATATTGTATATGACAGTATTTTTTTTAAAAAGTAGAAGAACAAGAGCATTAATGAAGTATATTAAGGAGATGATAGACGAGAGTTATGAAAAAACTTATGAGACTTAACGGGAAACATAATTTGATGATAGATAGGAAATACAATAGAGGAACCTATGCTTCTCACTTGGATGTGCAGCAAGAAATCAGGGAAGAAAATTTCCTTCTTACATAATGGAAGTCATTTGTCCCAATTTAAACTTGTCTTCAGTCAATGGAACACGTTTTCCATTGACTAGTTTTTCATCATCCAAAGTCTGGGGAACACATCAAATAAATTGACTTGAATAGTGCCTTGCGCTTACTTTCAAGCAATCACTTAAGTTACACAATTTTTGAAAATCAATCATTCAAACAACATCAACCACTATTATCACTAGAAAATCTCATGAAGCATTTTTTTTAGAGTAAGTAATGCAACTCTCACCGGAGATGTCAAGATATTCGACATACAGATCAAACAACATTGCTTGGCAAATCAAATTTGCCCGAACTTTAGAGATTAAGTTCTGCTTGCTCCATAAACCAAACACTAAACCCAAAATTCTTGCTCCAAATTGATAAGTTAGGTTTAATTTGTTTTCCCAAAGCCCTAGCCTCAAATTCCAATTTCAATTCGAACGGACTATCGAGCAACAAAGCGGCCATTTTTGGATGACCTAATTTAGTCCCAAATCCTCAAATTGGTGCATGGAGGGGCTTAAACTGCATAGCTTTATAAGTTTTTTTGCAGTCATCATCTTTCCACATAAGCCACCTCGGATAATTAAATATTAAGTTCATCCCGTTTGAAACTTTCGGGTAAGGGAAATTGCCAATGCAACTTAAATGAACATTTTCTAAAAGTTATGAATTTTGTAAGATCTTGAAAAGTTGTGTCACCAAAGTAAACACCGTATTATCATTTTCTTATTTTAAAAGTCAAACCTGTGGAAGCCATCTCTTTAGAATTGAAAATTCAAACCAATGAATACCTTATATAAGTTAACAAGGAAGACCCGGAGCTGGTCAGGCGAGACCTGTGAACATTCCACAAACTAGCCGACAAAAGATGGAATTTTGTCAGAAACAGTGGGCGACCAAACCAGTGAAATTCCAGAAAGAAGAAGTAAAACAATTCGGAGAAAGATGCGAAAAAATTCCATTTGTTGATATCACTATAGGTGAGATCCTGGAATTGTTTATTTGTAGACGGCAAATGAAGTCCAATCTATAATCTCTTGGCGTGACATGTTTGAACTACAGGTTCGGATTAATCCAACAGGAAGTTTCAGGCGGAGGAAAGACAATTATATCTGAACTAGACTCGACAGAAACGAAGCCAAATGCATGCACTACAGATGATGATGTCCCCTCATTGATCTGCAGATACGTTATAATGCTGAGATGGGGTTCCGCTAGAAGTTTTCTTGACTTTTCGACCTGAAAGTTCCGGCCCAGTAAACACGCTTCGCGACTTGACTCTGCTTTTTGTAATTTCAGTGGCTTCTTCGCGTCGCGTGTGGACTTAGCTAAAGACCGAGAAGGTGTCTCATCTTTAGCGTTCTTGCAGTTGACCTAAGCTTGTTAAGACTTCCAAGGCACTAGCTAGCGGCATTTTTATTCTAACTGGGAATTTTCTCTTCGAAGTTGCCCAGAAATAGATATATAATCACGTTTCCATCTTAATAAGCTCTTCAGTATCACTCATTCTCTAGCAGCAATCTCGCTGATGGCATCCATTTTCTTAGTTATGATCTTCTTATCCTCCATCTTTAGAGCTACCGAAGCTTGTAGGTCTAATTCCAAAACTATACAGTGCAGCCATGGAGGTCCTGTAATTCAATTTCCTTTCTGGGTGGAATTTCGACAACCCTGCAGCTGCAACTCTTCTGGGTTTGAGCTGATTTGTAGAGAAAATGCCACTGCAATTCGTTTCCCATCTTACGGGGACTTGGTGGTGAAATCCATTCTTTACAACACTAGGAAGCTCAATCTCATTGACCCTAAAAGCTGTGTCCACGAAGTCTTTCTCAATCTCAACCTCTCCCTCACACCCTTCCGTTACTATTATTCTGTTAGGAACTACACTTACCTCAACTGCTCGGTACCTCTTTCGAATCCTTTCACAGAGATTCCATGCTTGAGTGGCATCGGGTTTCATGTTTATACCATCGAATCTTCTCTTCCCGTGCCGGGTTCTTGCAAAAAGATTAAAACAGTTGCAATCCCGTTCTCTTATAATCCTTATATATCTGATAACACCTTTGGTCTTGGGTTGACATGGGACCAGCCTGGTTGTGAGGGCTTCACCTCAAACTGTCATCGCCATATCTTATCTATCGACAGGGGAAATGGCAAAGGTAACTTTTCATCGCCCTGCCTACTTCTGCAAATTTGAATTAATGGTGATGGCTTCTGCATAGTGGCCACTGCGGTATCTATTACATGCATGACAGGCTTAAAGTTGCTAGCACAACCGTGAGAATCAAGTTAATATTGAATATTTCGAGTTTTTAAGTAGGTTGAACTGAATAGTGACAACAAACCTCAATTACGCTCGACTGACAATCCTAGTATCACTATTTTAAGCAAAGTTTAGGCAGATTGTTGTCTGGGTTCAACTTGATTATTGCCTTATGACTGTTGAAGTAGACGCGATTATTGGCAGGTGTGATCAAAACGAGCTTGGGAGAAGTTCGCCTTAAAAACATTGCAGGCCAAATGGTCAGATGGGGTGGCAGGGCTTCAATCAGGCCTAAAATCCCCAACCATTCCAAACAATCAAACAAAAAGCTTTCAAAATAATGATTTATACTTTTCTGAAACTAGTTGAGCAAGATCAAAGATTGGATGGAAGGGGTGATCATATTGCCTGGCCCTAATTAGAAACAACCTCAGCCAATTGGACACGACAGATCATAAGTTCTGTATGTGTCATGGCTAGATAGCTCAAATGAATCCCTTGGTCTTTGATCTGAGTCTATAGTCTGACTATTTTCCTAATGAGAAGCATGCAATTTCAACAAAGCTTTTGGTATATTTTAGCTTATATGTTCCTCCTGTACATGTGATTTTTTTCAACTGCTCAGAGATCCATGTGATTTTCATATATACTCACCGGATTGAATCGGTTATATATTCTGCGGCTCTAAGCTCTTTATTTTTTCCCTGAAGCAGCAGTTCTAAGCATCGGAATCATTATTGTTGGACTCGTTGCCCTGGTAAGTATGAAAATTTATTGGTCTAGAGAGCTGCAGAAGCTGAAAAAGGAGCAGAAGCTTGAAGCCCATAAATTATTAGCAGACTCCCAAAGCTCAAAAATCTGAAGCAACAATCGATTGCTGGTATTTGAGACTAGAGGCACGTAAAATTAAATTTGTGATGAGGAACCATCTCAAAACCATCAGCCAGAGAGATTCAGAATTTAGCTGTTCTTTTAGTCTTAGAGAGAAAAAGTGTACTCTTCTACTGTGTTTTTTATTTTAGTCTCAGATCATTTCAACCCGACAGCATAACAAACATATGATTTACATATTATTATGATAATTTAGAATCTGCATAAGATGCTATTTCTAATGGACTCTAATGCGCTGTGCAATCATAAGAGAGGGCAGTCTCTGTCAGAAGGTCCAGTTGATTGGATTAAAGTAACTCTACTTTCCATCAAAATAGACCATGCTTCAACACATCTTTTTCTCTCTTTCTTACCGGCGAAGTTTATCACCAACTGTCGGGAACATCCTTGTCAAATACATCAAGCTCAGACTACTAAACAACCAACCAGATGTGCTTGAGGAAGCATCGCCAGCCAAAAGTAGAGTAAGACTTAGGTCTCCATCTTGGACTTCAAGCACAATCTAAGGGTCACCAAGACGATTCAAATTGGTTTGATTCAGGAATTAAAGGTTATTTTCCATGGCCAGCTTTTTCTGCTTAGATGACGAATTGTATTTTCGCAGCTACGTCCTTTCCCCTGTCAAATTCTAACTATTTAGAATGTCGAAATCTTTGAGGAGAGAACTTACAACATGGTCTTCACTGAAACAAAAGTGCATGCGATCCAATTTGTGTACTCGAGTTTGTTCGTCTTGCAAGTTAGAGCTTATCAAAGGTTGATCATGGCAGGGCATATGATAGACAAGTCAGGACAGAATAAGATAGGACAAAGGAAAATTTTAAGAACCTACTAGTATTAAGGAGAGAAGATATCAATGAAACGTAATATTATATTCAAAGCCAAGTATTTAGCACAGCATATTCATCATCTTAAGTGTGCTTGTCATCTTATGGAGATGAATAGTACAAGCAACCATCTTCACTGTGCAATAAGATGAAATAGAAAGGAAGTTCATGAACGATGATCGGTACCAAGAAAGAAGGGCCACATCTTCTACAGTGTTCTTTCACTCTGTGCCATAGTGAGACATGCTTGTAACTTTCTGCACTTTCCCATCTTCCAATAATAATATCGCCAACTTAGCTTTCACCACCAGAAGCAGCAAGTTCATTATATCTACCATCTCACACGCGCAGACTTATGTAGAATATATTTATACAGTGAAATTAGCAGTACCTGGAACCAGAAATCAGGAGCACCGTTAAAACCTTCACAAAAATTCCCAAAAGACAAAAAGACCTTTAAAGAAATAAAAGAGCTGGTAGTTGTACTCTGAGCTTGCCAAGACCTTGCGACTACTAGTATTCATGCTTGTGATGTTAATCTCTTGTAATTGCTTTTAGAAACTGCTCTTTCAGCCACACTCCATTTTTGTCGCACGGGAACAAGGTGAGCCTTGGGCAATCAACCATATGCAAGCAGACTAAATCTGGAAATGATTGCCGCATTTCCCTCCAATCCATTGTCAACTCGTTCAAATACTTCAAACGCATAGTCTTGACTTTCCACTTCTTATCTTCTTCAACCTGGCCCAAATGATGAGGATGGAGGATGGAGGAGAGATAGCCTCCTCGGACATAAAGAGTCTTTAGGTTCTCAAGCTTCTCGGGCATTAGCCATGTAGGTGGTGTGGTCGAAGGGTAACAAATCAGGTCTAGTTTCTCCAAATTTTTGGGAAGTTTCGGATCGTCAGTTGTTGGATTCTGGGCAGTGCGTTTCGTGAATAAAAATAACCCCGCGAAGCATTTGCTTTTGATCAGGTCATCATCGGCCGACTCTGCACCTTCAACCTTTTCTGAAACAGAATCCTCACCCCATGCAATTGTCAATTTGCGAAGCTTATTAAATTCTTGAAGAGTCCTCAACTCCTTCTCTGTTGGGAAAGACTTCCTGCCTGTGCGAAAGCCCAATTTCCTGAGTTTCTTGAGCTTGGCCAAGTCATTGACAGTACAATAGCTTCCACTTTTGAGATCACTAACCACAAAACCCATCAGCACTTCAAGCTTAACAAGCGAACCAAGCCCTTTGGGCATATATTCAAGCAAGTAGCACCCAGAAACATCCAGGTTTGTGAGCTCCTTAAGGGAACATATTTCATCGGGAAGTGACTCGAGGTTGTGACAAGCTCTGAGATCCAAAATCCGTAGATTATAAAGCTTCCCGATCGAGCCGGGTAGCTCTGTGATTCTAGAGATACCCTGAAGGCTGAAAAACTTCAGATGTTTCATGCACTTCATGCCCCGGAGGAATTCAGTGTTCTCGACTTCGATATGATCTTTCTTTGACCCCCGCCAGCTTCCCAGGGAGAGACAATTTATATTTTTCATATTTGAGAACCAGTCCACCTTGAAATCCAGGTAAGGCTCATTGACATTGACTAGAGTACGCAGCTTTTCCATATCCGGATCGGCCATCTCCTTCTGCCAGGAAGCCTCTTTCGATCTCACCAAACAAGATCTAAGACACTCGGAGAATTTCGCTGTGGGGCAACCCCTGGAATCGAAGTCGAAAAACTTCGCTTCCTTGGCCAGAATCACCACCATGGAGCGTATCAGCGGTAACATCTTATAGCGTTTACTCGTAGTCACCATCCTGCGCTTCTTGACCACCGGTTGAATGAAACCCTTATCCACAAGATCCTCCAAAATATCCCCAACGGACTTGTCTTCGCTATTTGAAGGGTCAATCAACCCTTCCCCGACCCACCAGTAATACAGGAACCTCTTCTTGATCTCAGCATGCTCAGGAAACACCGCGAAGCACAGCAAACACTGCTTCGATCGGATATCAAGCTGCTCGTAGGTGGAACGTAAGTCCTTGCAAACAGAACTGTCACGCAACTTCCGCTCTACGGCAAAGAAAGGCATTTCTTTACAGTCGTCAAACTCATCGGCCACTTGTGCGCCCCTGTGGGCATCGGAGGTCGTGGGCGATATCTTGTTGGAAGGGGAATATTAAGCTTCAACTTCGTGACTATTTCGGTGAGGTCAGAGAGCTGGACTTGGATCTTCTCGGAGTTGCCGTTGGCAGCCCCAGGTGTTTGCGGTGAATCCAGGAAGGCCGCGTCCTTGCTCTGCTTGACGAGTTCCTTGATGAGCTGGCTGACGTTGTCCTCGGCCTTCCTGTGCCTGTCCAGCGCGTCCTTGATATAACCGAGGTCTCTGTAAAGCCTCTCGATCTGATTACCCAGCTCATGATTAGAATCACTGCGAAGAGAATGGTCGATCGATTCCTCTCCGCAGCTGCGGCGTCTCGTCAGCTCCTTCTCCTGCTTCTTCTTCGTCGCGCTGCGGTCGCTGAGGCTCTCGACGGGCAAGCTCTTCGCTGTCTGGATGCGACCGTGAGAGGAGTCGCCGGCTTTCCGGTCGACTTGGGCCTTGTCGTCGTTCCGGGGTGGAACGTGTCGCTGCATCACTTCTAAGAAGTGGGAGAGCAGAGAAGGGATGATGCTTTCGACGACCTGGACGGTCGATATCGGCTCGGAGACCGCTAGGAGGGCAAGATCCGTGCGTGAAGCCGATGACATGGCCGTTGAGGAGCGAGGTGGGAGTGAGCGACAGAGAAAACTCAAAGCGAAAGATGGTGGAGAGAACAGAACGAGACTTGCGCCATCGTCAAAGCTTCTTCCATGAAGTGAAGTGAAGTGAAGCAGACGACAAGGAATAGCTCTCTCTCTCTCTCTCTCTCTCTCCCACACGGATGCACAGTCTTCTTCTCCTTCTCATCGCTCGTGAAAAACGACAATGGAGTGCTGGCAGCATCGCAGCACAGTGGGAGTAAGTGACTACTGTCAAGTCAAGGCTCTGTCACGCAACGCATAATCACAGTTAAGGCTGGGGTCGACCTTTCTTCCAACTTTTCCGGGGAAAAGTATCCCCAAAATAATACTAAAATCATTACCTTTAGTCATTAATTCAATATTCAATCTTTTAATTATATCAATTTAAGTATATATATTTTCGTATTGATATTAATTTAATTCATCCAACCAATTCAAATTAGAAATCTACGACGTACATATCTTGTGGCCAATATACGATACGATCGAAGATCATAAAAATGATCGATGTGCAGATGTAGATATCTTTTAATAATTTTTGAATTTTTTTATCTTTTTCATTCCCTTTTCTTTTTGCTAGAGGCAAGAATAAGAGCAAGCGTTGATGAGGCCCCCACACCAAATTCGTACGCCCAGCAAAACGAAAACCTAACCACATGAAAAAAAAAAGCTCGTACGCTCTACTTCATAGCACACAAGCATAGGCCGAACAAGGAAACTCACCCAGGGCTAGCTCCGTTGCCGGAGTAGGATTGCGATTTGTCTTCCTAGATGAGGTCAGATTGATTAAGTTCGTTGCACTCTCTATCGAGAGCCGCTTCTCTCTCTTGAAGGACCATGCCTTTGGCGAACCACACACCTATTAGAAGGGCCCCACTCTAATACAATATTGTAATGCCTTGGATATACTCACTGAGGTATTGTCCGCTTTGACCCATCAAATACCGAATCTCACTGTTTTGTTATTTGGCGTACAAATGAGCACGTTACCAAGAGGTCACTTGTGAGCATGCTTAATTTTCGAGTTCTAAAGCTAAGTATTACCGTTACGTCAAAAGTAGCATTATAATTTTCATATATATATGTGTGTGTGTGTGTTTTGTGTGTGTGTGTTAAAATCGCCTCCTCCTATTCAAAGGTCATAGTTACATTTCTCCCTACCCCATTCGTATCCTAAAAGCCTGTTAGGAGCTACTCATTGTCAAGGCCCTTTGGCCCCAACATTCACTCCCCACCCTCGTCAAACTAGGTCATTATAAGTTACCCTGAGATCTAAGTTCGAGTTCTCCATCACAAGCGTAGCTTGATATCCAAATCTTAGGTCGACTTGATAGTGCAAGCGAAGCTCGACCCAAATGGTGTCAATCTCGAGCTTCTGGGTGGAGCTTGCCAGATTTGGGCTGGTGGTCCTTGAGCTCGGCAGCCATTGTATTCTCAAGTATCTCTCTAAAGCCTCCAAACGTGGACACAGATAAGCAAGTTCGAAAATCAAGGTCTAAAAACAAATTGAACGTTTCTACATTTAATTTACTTAGAGCAATTAAAAGATCAACTCGAAGACTACTTCCTGGTTTAATCTCTGCTCTTCCATTTTCATTCCATTCTGACGCAATGAACTAAAAGGTTCAGTGGACATATTTCATGTCTCCACGTATCTAGTAAGAGTGGTGTCACACCCCAGAATCCTATAAGAATAGGAAAATGACACGACTGTCCTTCCACTTAAAGGACGAAACCTCAAACACAAATCTAATATTAAAATATATATCTAACTATCTCAACTCAACTCATATCCAAAACACAACTACCAAAAGCTCCCCGCCAATAACGCTCTCGCCTTTGATTGTCGCTAGTTAAAGAACCTAAAAAGATTGAAATGAATGAGTTGTGCATATCTCTTCTAAGCAAATCGAAACGCCCACTATGCATAATTGCAAAACCATACCAAAACTCATTTAATTCAAATCTACAATATAGAATATGTAGAACGATTTTTATCTTTTCAACAAAGCTTTATACATATAAGAAATACTCATTTCATCAGTTATATCAAGGCAAATATCAATGATCCAATCCATTGTCAATCTCCTAAATTGATATTGTATGGTCTATTTCATTGATTAATCTCATCCTACACATCAATGGTCTAATCTATTGATCCATCTCATCAATTCACTCGTCAACGGTGCATTTAATTGGTCAATCTATTGCTCAATATTAAATCATGGTTACGACACAAAGCTCAATAATAAGACAATCAAGATTCCTCTCTTGTCAAGGTCTCTACCTATCATTAGCCGGTGGCTCAGCCCAGAAGGATATTCTAAAACTAGTATGCATAGCCAAAAACCCCTAAGCGAGTTCATAGTGATATTAAACATCAAACCATCATCCTACAATATCAGAAATCAAATCCAAAATCCATCTCATAAACCAGAACATATATCCTTTCACAAATCAATTCTTTCCACCAAATGAATCTAGAATCAGCATCATAAATCGTTTTCACAATACGAAACATATACCTTTTTTTCTACAGAATAACATTTCATAAATCAGATTTACAAATCAATAACATATAACCTTTTTGCAATCCCTTTCATAAAATATTTCTCAAACAATTTCACAATAATCAACTCATAAATCGTTTCAAAAAATGCTTTTCATGCCATTGCAGTCAAAAGGGTAGTAAATGTCTGATCCCGACTTTATGCATCAAATATGCTATAAAAATTACTCTTGCCTCATACTTTGCACATGATATATTTAATCCTTTTCATTTTCAAAATATGAGTTTAGAAAGTCAAAGAAAAGATAGCACTACTCACCTGAAAATGCCTAAAACCAAACAATGTAGTTATACGAGCCAACGATCTCGTAATCCTATTAATTAAACTATAATCAACATTAAAACCAAGTAAAACACTACTTTAACTAATCACTCGACTAAACCACTCTATTTCAAAGTCAAAATGCTCACTATGGGTCGACAAAGGACCTCAAGAACGGCCAATCGTGGCAAAAAAATCACTAATGTGAGTAATAACCACTTGCATGACCAATGGCCACTCGCGTGACAAACTTTCTTGCATCATAACTCTCTCCACCAAACTCCTCAAGCGAGCTTATAATAAAATAACATAAAAAAGCGCTTTCAAAGTACTAGAAGACCTATAGCTTGGCCAATCTAAAATCTAGTCGACAATCGACGAAAATTAGCTAAAAAGTTGCTAGTCGAATGCTATTCAACACGCATAAAAAACTTCGAAATTTCATTTCAAGCAAACCGTAAGCTGAAATTGATTATATGAAAGCCTACAGCTCCACAATACCCTAAACTATCAATCTCACATAATTTCTCAACTTAACAACTACTAAATCGGGCCTACAGTTTTAATTTCACATAATTTCGAATTTGTGTCATAATTAAGAAGACTACTCCAATTAAAAGAACAAAATGCTTAAATCCTAACGGAGCATTGTAAATTGAAATAAATCCGGCTTTGGGGGGTTTCGTGGCGTGTGCTCCTTCTCTCTTTTTCCTCTCCCTCTCCCTTTTGTCTTCTTTCCGTCCCTTGTCTTCCGTGCGTCTTCTCTTTCTCTATTCCTTTTCCTTTCCTCTTTATATGAACGTGTATCTCCTTTTCGTTTTCTTTTTCGTTTTCTTTTTATTTTTCTTTTTCTTTTTGACCTTTGATCGGTCAAAGTCCAAATGTCACAAGTGGGATAAACTCGATATGTGCATAAGAAAAAACGCTATTAAATAGATGATATATCTTAGGCAAAGACCGCAAGCTCTGCTGCAAGGTTGAGCCCGAGCCCCATATCTAGGCAAGCACTGCCGTGCCGCTCAAGCTCAACACCATTTAGGCTGAGCTCCGGTATCGGCTTCGAGGTCGGCCCTGGGTATCGAGATCAAAGAGCGTGGAGAGACCCGGACGGAGAGAAGACAAAGAAGCGGTGGCAGCCTCCCAAAGCTTTGCAGATGAACTAAAGAAAACGAAAAAAAAAAAATGAATAGTACATGCCAATGCAAGAAAGAAGGAGAAGACCATGTTATTCTTTCTTTTATTTTTTTTTCTTATTTTTATTTTTAAATTTTCACTTTAACAAAATTTGGAGCTTGATTACTTTTTTCTCGAGTTTTACAATTCAATTGCACTTTCACGATAAATTTTAGGAATTCTAATGCACTTATCTTTTTTTTTTTTCCGGCCAAGAGTGACTACTTGTATTACATTTTCACTGCCAGAGATGCTTTTCCACTTTGATTGGCCGAGGCCTCATATTTGTCATTGAGATACACTTGTAAGATGTGTTGGAAAAGTCTCACGAAAATTCGTGTAGTGCAGCAAAGTTAATATATTCAAAGTGGCTCAAAATTCATTGATTTAAATTTTTGGTTAGATGGGTTCAACCGGATATTTTAACGTGCTTAGATTTGCTCCCTCTTTGTGATCTCCTCAAATTAAGGTATCGGATATGGTTAAAGGGGACAATTTCGCAAACAAAGAATTAGAAAGTGCACAACACAGTAAAATCAATTTTTAAGTACTTACGGATATATATGTATTATTACTCGTTCCTTATTTCTCTTTCTTTTTTTTTTTCAGAAATGTTGTTATATTCTGAAAAGTTTGCTAGACATGAGGATGGTGGTGGTCGTAGAAGGAGAAGAGCGACCAGCGTGATGTTCGAAGTGAAGCATTGATTTTCAGTTTGCAATTGAAAACAGAGTTAGGGTTTTGATTGCGATCTAATATATTCCCGGATCCTCAAATTAGGGGCACGAAAGGGCTTAAACAGCGTTGTCCTAGAATATTTTTGCTGTCATTGTCTCTCCGCATAAGTCATGTTAAATGATCAATGTCAATTGGGCGCCCACATGGAATTTTCAAGCTAGGAAAATAACGTTTTTAAAAAACTGTGGCATTTAATAATAAATTGAAGAATTGTAGCACCAAGAGTAAGTGCCGAATGAAGTGTCATTTTCCAAAATCGAAAAGACAACTCTGAAAGTCAAACATGTCGAAGTCATCTCTCCAGGGTTGAAAATTCAAATCAATGAAGGCCTTGTGAAAGTTAATAACTAAGACCCAAGAAGGACTCGGAGCTAGGGAGGTGACACCTCTGAAACTCCACTGACTAGCCGACGAAAGATGGAATTTTGCCAGGGACAGAAGGAAATCCAAGCAATGAAATTCCAGAGAGAGGAAGTAAACGATTCGGATAAAGATGACACAACTTTCATTTGTTAATATTACTGCAGGTGATATCCAGAAATTGTTTATTTGTGGAAGGCAAATGAAGTCCAATCTGTAACCTCTTGGTCTGAACAGCCAATTAACGGGGTAGATCCCGTGTTCGAATCACGACACCTCCCACGCAAGAGTTACCTTAAAGCTAGCCACTTTTGTAGTTGGAATCTTACTCGATGCATGTGAATTATAAGTTGCCATCGCTTGACTAAAGGTTCGGATTAACATGACAGCAAGTTTCAGACGGAGGAAAGAAAATCAATTCTAATCTAGACTAGATAGAAGAGAAGCCACAAGATTGATATCCCCTCATTGATCTGCAAATATGTCATAATGCTGGGATGGGGGTTCTGCTAGGAGGTTTCTGACTTTTCAACCTGAAAGTTCCAACCCAGTAAACACCCTTCAGGACTTGACCCTGCTTTTTGTAATTTCGACGGCTTCTTCGTGTCAAGTGGTGCACTTAATTAAAGACCAGGAAGGGGTCTCCTCTTTAGTGCTCTTGCAGGTGACCTAAGCTTGTTAAAACTTCGACGCAACTGGCTTCAGGACTTCGACGCAGTTGACCTGAAAGTTCCAACCCAGTAAACACTCTTCAGGACTTGACTCTGCTTTTTGTAATTTCAATGGCTTCTCGGTGTCAAGTGGGGCACTTAATTAAAGACCAGGAAGGGGTCTCCTCTATAGTGCTCTTGGAGTTGACCTGAGCTTGTTAAAACTTCGACGCAACTGGCTTCGTTATTCTGACTGGGAATTTTCTCGCGAAAGTTGCCCAGAAGAAAACTCACGATCACGTTTCCATCATAATTGGCTGCTTCAATATTCACTCATTCTCTAGCAGCTATCTCGCTCATGGAATCCATTTTCTTAGTTATTATCTTCTTATCCTCCATTTTTATAGCTGCCGAAGCTTATAGGTCTAATTCCAGAACTTTACAGTGCAGCCATGGAGGTCCTGAAATTCAATTTCCTTTCTGGGTGAAATTTCGACAACCCCACGACTGCAACTCTTCTGGGTTTGAGCTGATTTGTACAGAAAACGCCACCGCAATTCGCTTCCCGTCCTACGGGGACTTGGTGGTGAAATCCATTCTTTACAACACTAGGAAACTCAATCTCATTGATCCTAAAAATTGTGTCCATGAAGTCTTTCTCAATCTCAACCTCTCCCTCACGCCCTTCCGTTACTATTATTCTGTTAGGAACTACACTTACCTCAACTGCTCGGCACCTCTTTCGAATCCTGTCACAGAAATTCCATGCTTGAGTGGCGTCGGGTTTCACGTTTATACCATCAAATCTTCTCTTCCCGTGCCGACATCTTGCAAAAAGATTAAAACAGTTGCAATTCCATTCTCTTATAGTCCTTATATATCTGATAACACCTTTGGTCTAGGGTTGACATGGGACCAACCTGGTTTTGAAGGCTTCACCTCAAACGGTCACCGACATATCTTATCTATTGACAGAGGAAATAGCGAAGGTAACTTTTCATCGCCCTGTCTACTTTTGTAAATGTGAATTAATGGTGATAGCTTCTGCATAAAGGTTTTTTTTTTTTTTCCTTTCATGTTGGCCACTATGGTATCTATTACACGCATGACTTGAGCTTAAAAGTGTAAGCACAGTCATGAGAAGCAAGTTAATCCAGTATATTTCGAGTTTTTTAGTGGGTTGAGCTGAATTGTGACAAACTCGATTACACTCGACTGACAATTCTAGTACCAATATTTTAAGTATAGTTTAGGCAGATCGTTGTCTGGGCTTGATTATTGCCTTATGACTTTTGAAGTAGACACGTTCATTGATGGGTGTGATCAAAACGAGCTCGGAAAGATTGTAGACCGAAATGGCCAGAATGGGTGGCAGGGCTTCAATCAGGCCTAAAAATCCCCAACCATCCCAAACAATCAAACAATAAGCTTTGGAAAATAATGAAAAATACTTTTCTGAAATAGTTGAACGAGATCAGAGATTGGATGGAAGGGGTGATCATATCGCCTTGCCCTGCCTGCGTTTTATATTAAAAAGCCAGCTGCACACGGCAGATATCAAAACTTGTGTTTGTGCCCCGGCTTGATAGCCCAAATGAACCGCTTGGTCTATGATCTAGTCTGTGGTCGACTCTTTTCCTAGTCAGAAGCATGCATGCAGTGAAGCTTTTGGTATATTTTAGCTTACATGTTCCTGCACAGGTTATTTTTCTCAACTGCTCAGAAATCCATGTGATTTTTTCAAATATACTCACCAAATTGAATCAGTTATATATTCTGCCCCTCTAAGCTCTTTAATTTTTTCCCTGAAGCAGCAGTTCTAAGCATCGGAATCATTATTGTCGGACTTGTTGCCCTGGTAAGTATTAAAATATATCGGTCTAGAGTGCTGCAGAAGCTGAAAAAGGATCAGGCGCTTGAAGCCCACATATTATTAGCAGACTCTTAAAGCTCGAAAATCTGAAGCAACAATTGATTGCTGGTATTTGATACTTAAATCATATAAAAATAAATTTGTGATGAAGAGCCATCTCAAAACCATCAGCCAGAGATTCAGAAAAGTGTACTCTCCGACTGTATTTGATTTTCATAAAAGTGTACTCTTCTACTGTATTTGATTTAGTCTCAGATCATTTCAACCCAACAGGAGAACAAACATATGATTTACATCTTTTTAAGATGATTTCAAACCTGCATAAGATACCCTTTCTAATCTTGGACTCTTATGCACCATGCAATCATAAGAGAGGGCATTCTCTGTCAGAAAGGCCGGTTGATTACATTAAAGAAACTCTGCTTTCCATCAGAATAGACCACGTATTGCCAGCCAAAAGTAGAGCAACACTTAGGTCTCCATCTGGGACTTCAAGCACAGTTTAAGGGTAACCAAGATGATGCAAATTGGTTTGACCCAGGAATTGAAGGTTATTTTACATGGCCAGGTTGTTCTGCTTGGATGATGCACTGTATTTTGGCAATTACGTCCTTTCCCCTATCATATTCCAACTATTTGAAATGTTGCAATATATGAGGGGAAAAATTACAACACGGTCTTCACTGAAACTACAGTGGATGCAATCCAGTTTGTGTACTCGAGTTTGTTGGAGTCACAAGTTAGAGCTTATCAAAGGTTAGTTAGGGGCAGGGCATCCAAGAAATTCGTATGGACAGAACAAGATAAAAAAAAAAAGGCAGAAATTTTTCAGACATACTAGTATTCAGGAGAGCAGAAGTCAACGAAACATAATCTTAAGTGTGCTTGTCATCTTATGGAGATGAATAGTACATACAAACACCTTCAACTATGCAATAAGATGAAAATGGAAGGAAGTTCATGAACGATGACCGTTGCCCAGAAAGAAGGACCACATCTTCGGAGATGTTCTTTCACTCTGTGCCACGGTGTGACATGCTTGTAGCGTTCTGCACTTTCCCTCCTTTCAATGACAATATCACCAACTTAGCTTTCTCCGCTAGAAGCAGCAAGTTCATTATATCTACCATCTCACACGCGCACACTTATGTACGATATATATATAGTGAAATTTGCTGTACCTGGAACCTGAAATCAGAAGGAATACAATTAAACCTTCACAAAAATTCCAAAAAGACAAAAGACCTATAAAAAAAAAGAGCTGTTAGTCGTACTCTGAGCTTGCCAAGACCTTGGGACTACTAGTATTCATGCTTGTGATGTTAATCTCTTGTAATTGCTTTCAGAAAACTGCTCTTTCAGCCACACTCCATTTTTGTCACACGGGAACAAGGTGAGCCTTGGGCAATCAACCATCTGCAAGCAGACTAAATCTGGAAATGATTGCCGCATTTCCCTCCGGTCCATTGTCAACTCATTCAAATACTTCAAACGCATAGTCTTGACTTTCTACTTCGTATCTTCTTGAACCTGGCCCAAATGATGGAGATAGCCTCCTCTCACATAAAGAGTCTTTAGGTTCTCAAGCTTCTCAGGCATTAGCCATGTAGGTGGTGTGGTCGAAGGGTAACAAAGCAGATCTAGCTTCTCCAAATTTTCGAATTGTTTTGGCTCGTTAGTTATTGGTTTCTGGGTAGCGCATTTCTTGAATGGAAATAATCCCGCCATGCATTTGCTTTTGATTGGGGCATTAACGGCTGACTCTGTACCTTTATCCTCTTCTGAGAGAGAATTCTCACCCCATTCAATTGTCAATTTGCGAAGCTCATTAAATTCTTGAAGAGTCCTCAGCTCCTTCTCTGTTGGGAAAGACTTCCTGCTTGTTGGAAAGCCCAATTTCCTGAGTTTATGGAGCTTGGCCAAGTCATTGACAGTACAATAGCTTCCACTTTTGAGATCACTAACCACAAACCCCATAAGCACTTCAAGCTTAACAAGCGAACTAAGCCCTTTGGACATATATTCAAGCAAGCAGCAACCGGAAACATCCAGGTCTATGAGCTCCTTCAGGGAACATATTTCATCCGGAAGTAACTTGAGGTTGTGACAAGCTCTAAGATCCAAAATCCGAAGATTATAAAGCTTCCCAATCGAGTCGGGTAGCCCAGTGATTCTAGATATACCCTGAAGGCTTAACAACTTCAGATGTTTCATGTGCTTCATGCCCCGGAGGAATTCTATGTTTTCGACTTCGAAATGATCTTTCTTTGACCCACGCCAGCTTCCCAGGGAGAGAAAATTTATATTTTTCATATTTGAGAACCATTCCACCTTGAAAACCAGGTAAGGCTCATTGACATTGAATAAAGTACGCAGCTTTTCCAAATCAGGATCGTCCATCACCTTCTGCCAGGAAGGCTCTTTCGATCTCACCAAACAAGACCTAAGACACTTAGAGAAGTCCACTGTGGGGCAACCCCTAGAATCGAAGTCGAAAAACTCCACTTCCTTGGCCAGAATCACCACCATAGAGCGTATCAGCAGCAACATCACATAGCTTTTATTTGTAGTCACCATCCTGCGCTTCTTGACCACCGGTTGAATAAAACACATTTCTACAAACTCCTTCAGAATATCACCAACTTGTCTTTACTATTTGAAGGGTCAATTAACCCTTCCCCAATCCACCAGTAATACATGGTTCTCTTCTTGATCTTAGCATGCTCAGGAAATACGGCAAAACACAGCAAACACAGCTTCGATCAGGTATCAAGCCGCTCATAGGTGGAACGTAAGTCCTTACAAGCCAAACTACCAAGGAACTTCCCCTCTACCGCTTGTCAGGCATTTCTTTGTAGTTGCCAAACTCATCAGCCACTTGCTCGCCCCTGGGAGAATCGGATGTCAAGACAATATCTTGTGGGGAGGGGGTATATGGAGCTTCAACTTCGTGACTAGTTCGGCAAGACTTGGATCTTCTCTGAATTGCCGTGGGTAGCCCCAGGTGTTTGCGTTGAATCCAGGAAGGACGCAATCTTGCTTCGCTTGAACAGGGTCTTGATGAGCTTGCTGACACTGTCCTCGGTCTTCCTAAGCCTGTCCAACGCGTCCTTGACATAACCGAGGTCTCTGTTAAGCCTCTCGATCTGATCACACACCTGAACATTCAAGCCATCGTGAAGAGAATCGTCGGTAGCTTCCTTGCCCTTGCTGTTGCTTCTCCTCGAATTCTTCTTCTTCTTCCTGGACTTGCCTACTTGCTGTTGCTACCACTTCCGTTGCTGAGGCTCTCGATGGGCAAACTCCTCGCTCTCTTGATGTCACCATGAAAGTTGCTGGCTTTCTGGTTGACTTGGGCCTTGTTGTCGTTCCGGGGTGGAAGTCGCTGCTTCACTTGAGAGAAGTAGGAAAGCAGAGAAGGGATGATGCTTTCGATGACCTGGACGGTTGGGATTGGGTCGGAGACCACTAGGAGGGAGAGATCTGTGTGTGAAGCTGACGACATGGCAGTTGAGGAGCGACGAGGACTGACTAACAGAGAGAATTCAAAATGAAAGAAAATGGAGAGAACAGAACAAGACTATAAGCCATCGTCAAGCTTCTACCATGAAGTGAAGCAGACAACAAGAGTAGCTCTCTCTCACACACACGCAGTCTCTTACTCCATCTCATCCCTCGTGAAAAATGGAAATGGAGTGCTAAGAGCATCGCGGCACAGTGCGTCAGTGACAACTCTCAGATCAAAAATTGTCCCGCATTGGCATAATCACAGCTAAGGCGTGGGGTCAATCTTTCTTTCAACTTTTCTCATGACCTGTTTATTCCCTTGAGCCTTGCTAGGACCGGATGATTAGTGCTTGAGAATATCCGCAAATTCCCTACGGTGCACTCCGAATATGAATGGCGGTACTCACCTCCACTTCATAGAACATTGCTACAGAAAACAGAGATCAGCAAGATTCCAAATTCTCGAAATCGCGGAAGTTGCTTTCCAGTATGCAGCTCCCAAACACGCGCAGACATCCATCCACGTAACTGAGTAAGAGAGAAGCTACTGGAGCAAATGCACAGCTGCCAAAAGTTTTAGTGATTATCAATCATTGTCGTACTATGGATAATAAGATTAGTGATTTCTTTAGAGTGCCTGGCCTTCTCTATGGCATTGATCTTTCGATGTTTTAGGCCAAAAGTGATTTGCTTATATTGCATTCTCGATTCCCTTTTCCACAAAGCCCAAAGTTCAAGGCCTCATATTTGTCAACAAACATATTATTTACTTATGGAGCTAAACCCACCAATCAAATAGTTTATCCTAGGAAATTCACGTGAAATCATGGCTGGAGGGGGACAATTTGCAAACCATGAATTACCTTTAGAGGCCCTCAGTTTAATCCACCTGGATGGTGGAGGATCCCATTTGAACAAAATCAAAGAAATATATGATCCACTTAACGTCGAGTTATTCACAAATGAAGCTTTAATGATTTCCATTGTTAATGACGGAATGACTTGTATTGGATTTGAAAGGAAAAAAAGTTGTCCTGCAATATTTGAATTCAACCATTGTGACAAATTCATTGAGAAAAAATCTCCCAATTATTGTTGTGGGGCAAAATCAAGCCACATCCTACGGATAGTTGGACAATCCCTTAGAACATGTAAAGTTGTTTACACACGAGACTCACATCTCAAGCAATATGGATTTCCTCTCAAGTTGCGAGACGTCTTCAATTCACATTTGTCAACAGTCGCTTATAAGCAGCTAGCCAAAGGAAAGTTCTAATACATTGAGATCCCCTCCTCTTCCAAATTGTGGACCATATACTATCAGATTCTTGGCTGTCTGCCCCATTGATTACCTCGCACACTAACTTAACAGAGAAAAACCCGCTTCCAATATACCCTCTCACACAAGAGTATCGTCTCCATTAAAGGCTATAGGAGGTTTGACAGCTTTAATGCGAAAGATTATATCTTCTGGTATAATTCCCTGAAATATCCGAAAATTCCAATTTCCATTTAGCACATAATCGCAAATTTTTCTGTCCATTGTGGAAGGAGATAGTTAGGTTGTTAACAATTTTAAAGGGCTCCAAGTTGTCCTGCAATATTTGAATTTAACCATCCAAAAATTCATTGAGAAAAAATCTCCCAATTATTGTTGTGGGGCAAAATCAAGCCACATCCTACGGATAGTTGGACAATCCCTTAGAACATGTAAAGTTGTTTTCACACGAGACTCACATCTCAAGCAATATGGATTTCCTCTCAAGTTGCGAGACGTCTTCATTCACAAACAGTCGCTTATAAGCAGCTATTTAATTAAATTCTAATAAAGATCCCTCCTCTTCCAAATTGTGGACCATATACTATCAGATTCTTGGCTGTCTGCCCCATTGATTACCTCGCACACTAACTTAACAGAGAAAAACCCGCTTCCAATACCCTCTCACACAATAGTATCGTCTCCATTAAAGGCTATAGGAGGTTTGACAGCTTTAATGTGAAAGATTATATCTTCTGGTATAATTCCCTGAAATATCCGAAAATTCCAATTTCCATTTAGCACATAATCGCAAATTTTTCTGTCCATTGTGGAAGGAGATAGTTAGGTATTAACAATATTATAGAGTAGCTCCATACCCGATATCGATTTATCTATCCAAAACTTAACATGTTTTCTATTTCCCAAACTCCACAAGGCTCCTTCCTATAAGGCCGGCCATATGTTCACAATCGCCTTCCACTAGATTTAGCATGAAAATCAGTTTCCTGCAAAAAATATTTAGCAGTCAGATTGAGTCATGAGGCCCCACGCTAGCATCATCATGAATCCTTGATTAGTCACTTCAAGATATCTAAAACCAAGATCACCACATATTTTAGGCTTGTAGATGGACTTCCGATTTAGGAGCTGAATTAAACGTTTATTGCTTGTGTCTCCCTATATGAAAGCACAACAACTCTTTTCGATCTCTTGACAAACTTGAGTTGAAACTTTAGTGCACCGCAATGCGATAGATATGGATAGACATAAGTATAGACTGGGATAAAGTAATTCAACCTACCATTGACAAGCTTTCAGATTTTCATCCACTAAGCCTTTTATTCGTCCTCTCTAAAACATATTTGAAAATGCCTCGAAGAAGTTCTTCCATGAATCAAAGGCAGTCCCCGGATATTTGCCTAGCTTCACACATACACCAAAACTGGAATTCTCACTCAAATTTCGTTTCAGACCAAAAAATATTCTTTTAATAGAAATTATAGTTTTAGCTTTGCTCACAATCTGTCTTGATATAATGTAAAAATCAACTAAACATTCCATGATGACATCCATTTGACCTCTCGAAGCCTTTACCATTAACTAGGAAATCATCCTCAAACATTAGATGAGAAATCCGTGGTCCACTCCTTCGAAAACAAAACGGTGGAGAATTTACTGCATCATTAATAAGGTGGGATAACATTCCACCAAACTTGCAAGGATGATGATGATGTGATGCAATTCATTATTAAACGAACCATAAAATCTGGGATACCTAGTACTCTTGAACGCGCTATGCCCCATGCCTATAATTGATTATCAAAAGGTCATATCAAATTCCGAGTGCACTTAAAATTTATCAATTTATCTCACTGGAAATGTTCTTATATCATAAAAGATTTCATTTTCCATTTGCATTGCATAATGATAGGCTCCGTCCATGGACAAGTAATCCCAACATAACTTCTTTTCAAAAGACAAATCGCTCATAATTTCATAGATTATTGCCGGATCCACCGCCGGTGTGTAGATATGTTTATACGTTTTCGCATCCATCACTTGACGAGTGACAATATGTTAGAAGTAAATTTTGTGACCGAATTCTCAACCACCCAATGATTTCCAATTTGATAAGGAGAGAGGTGATTTTTCTGTTGCTTGTCGTTGGATTCCGGTAAGTCCGCCAGACATAAAGGGACATGTCGGCCAGAAGCAGGCTGGTTGATAGAGATTGTTGGGCGGTGAGAAGGCAAAGGAACATGAAATGCCGCAGACACTAATGGTTTTCTGTTCTGGCAAGACGAGCCATTTTCGAGCGCACCACAATGAACCGTTTGAGAAATCAGCTGATTCGGGCAAACCCCCGATTGTTACCTTCGGATTCGTAAAGCCGTCATGACCCGTTTTCAGATGCAGCAGCAAGTTTTTCTCCGATTTTGCGATGACACTCCGTGAATCTCCCCCGCGAAAAATTGACCGTACTCCTAAAACCGAGCATCCTGGACCAGCGTCGACGTCAGAATTCTGATTCTCGAACGAAAGCCGAATGACCGAAAATGGTGCAAACTACATCATACCAGTCTCTGCACATCTCTGGACAGATAAAAGACTCCGCAAACACTTATGCTCAGGAACGCGGATCGAAACGGGTAAATATGGCGTAAGCAAAGATTTTTCCTTCAGAGTCGGGCGTAGTCAGAGAGAATTTGTCGTCATACAGTCGGTGAATCGAAGACTGGTAGTCAAGATTCAGATCTGAGCCCAGAGAGAGAGAGAGGGGGACAAAGATAGGGAGAGAGGGTCAAATATACCACAAAAACATCACATAAAGACCCCACCATATCCCAATCCCAACCACCAAATCTTTGGACTTTGCTTGGTCCATCCCGTGTTTTTACCATTTTTCACATACTTAGGTACATCGCCAACAACTGCATCCTAAAAGGCTTCAGGACATCCTCGATTTTTGACCAAAATGTCCTCTCCCCTTGGCCTCGCCCTTCCCCCGATCTCACGTCCTGGGCCGGAGAGCCCGTGCGGGACCGGGCGCGCGGACCACGGGATCATGGGCACGGTCTCCCGGTGGTGGACGGCCCTGGGACCGCCGGCGGAGGTTGAGGAGGGGGGCGGCAGCTGCGGGGGAGCCCCGACGCGCTCGCAGGAGGGGCACATGGTGAGGGTGGTGGGAGGGGGCATGCGCATGTAGAACTGAGGGGAGAGCTTGAGAGCTCGCAGCTCCTGGACCTCCTTCTGCAACCGCCGGTTCTCATCCGTCAGGTTCTCGCAGCACCTCTTCAGGAACTCGCAGTCTATCTCCGTCTGCTTCAACTTGGTCCTGCCGAAAAACACAATTTCCAATTCCCGATCAGCATTTTACTCCTGCAAATCTGTGCTTTACAAGGGAGATAAACAAATTTACTGACGAATTAACAAAAATTGATAATATATGTCGAAGAAAAGTACCCTTCTCAACCACATATATAAAATATTGACCAACCACATCCATAAAACGGATCCCATTATTTCAAGATCACGGCTTCATGTTATATGGAATATTCAAGAAACGTTTTTGATCGATACGAGTAGTAAGGTAGTGATGAACAAGTTCGCTTTTTTTTTTTTTTTTTTTTTTCTCTCACCGTGCTCTGCGGTTCTGAAACCAGACTTCTACTTGTCTAGGTCGCAGGCCTAGCTGCTTCGCCAACGCCAGCTTTTGCTTCTGAATCAACAAAAACGAAAAACACCCGTCAATCACAGCCCTCCCAATTGCCACAATAGCCCTTTTGAAGCAGAAAAGGAGAAAAGTACAGAAAGACTCGGAAGTCCGAAAGCCAGACCAGCAGAAGAGGAAAAGTCGCCTTTATCATTTTCTCGGCACTTCCCCTCGTTTTCCCAGCAACCCAAGCACCGCCCTTTTTTCTCACTGCCCCCTAAAAAAGAAACCCGAAACACGCGTGGGGAAATGCGAGAATCTTACGGGATTGAGGGTGTTGTGCTCTCGGAAGCTCTCCTCCAAGACGGCCGACTGATCCTTGGACAACCTCAGCTTCTTCCTCGAGTTCTCGCCGTCCTCCTCGTCGCTGCCGCCGCCGCCGCCGCGGCTACAGTCCCTCTCCGCATCGTTGTCCTCGCCGCCGCTGACCATCTCCCTCTCGCCCCTCTTCCCGCTGACGCTCGAGATAGTGCTGTTCGGCGACGACACCCCCGCCTCCTCCTCCTGCTCCTCGCAGTCCGCCGTCGACGGCGGCGGCCGGTTCACGTCGATGCCCCGCAGGAACGGCCGCGCCTCCACCTCCGAGATCCGATCTGCATGCGACACGTTCGGTCAGAAACCTTCGAAACGAAGGAAGTCACCCCCTTTCCCCCCCAACCCCTGCGAGATCTGTTCAGATATATATATATAGAGAGAGAGAAGACCACCCACCTAATGAAGCGAAGGTCTCGCAGTCCCGGTGAGAGGGCTCGTGGAGGCTGAAGCCGAAAGGAGAGACACTGATCTGGGAAGGCTGATTGCTGTGAGGGAAGCTCAAGCTCAGGGACAACCCCAGATCTTCCTTCTCCACCGCCATGTTCCCTCGGATTCCTTCTTACTCTCTTCTCTCCAGGCAAAACAGACAACACCCACCACAAGAACTCGGAAAACAAACGATCAAGAACCGTCACTTCGAGGGGAGATCTCCCTTCCTCTGAGGCCGAAAGATTGAAGATTTCGTCCTCCTTTCCTGGTGGGCGTGTGCGAGGGTTCAGAGAGAGAGAGAGAGAATGGGTTCCGATAGGTGCGAAAGAGAAAGTGGTGGACGCAGGTTTTTATATAGGAGGAGGAGAAGCAGAAGCAGAAGAAGAAGAAGAAGAAGGTGGAGAGAGATGCGCGCGCGCGAGAGAGGGGGAGAGAGAGAGAGAGAGAGCGGCGTGTAAGTCGAACCATGACTACTTGTCAGGGACATCCTCAAACCTTAAATTAAATAAAATAAATCTAAATTAAAGTATTCTGACTCTGCTTGGTTTGTCCGGTTTCGACTTTTCGCAAGCTTTTCCGTTCTTCCCAAGTTTGACCTTGACCACGGCCTAAGTGGCAACTGGACCTAATGTAATGATGCTAAGCATGTTACTATGTACATCATTTTAATTTGAGTTTTTTAGCGAGCGAGTGTTTTACATGGAGAAAAATGGTACTTGATCCACGAGATTCGATTCGCATAGTTAATACCTCGTATTGATTGATTGCGCACGTAATATCACACGACTCGACAATATTTCCTACCGATAGAGGTGGAAAAAAAGCACTACACGCGAAATATCGAATATGTAATACCAATTCCGGCCGACAAAGGAAACCGTCAATCCAATCATCCGCCGACGTTTCCTTCTTCCCCTTCCGGCCAACAGTCGGGCGTCCACGTCACCGCGTGCGACAACAGCGTGGCGGCACCGAATCCAATCAGTCACGAACGCTTATCGAGGGGAAAAAGAAGCGCGCGCGCGAACCGGCGGGGTCAGATCGGAACACGGAAATGGGCGGACATGGCTTTTACTTCCGAGTAGCAAGAAGCCCGCCGAAAAATCAATCGCCGGACAAGTACGGGGCATCTCTAGGTGTTATGGAAATCACGTGGACCGGCCCCGGCCGGATTCGGATCCATTCATGACATGGTTCTCGTGGATTTCCTCGCGCGTGGTAACGAAATCGACCGAATCTCGGCACCACCCGTCAATGACGCCAGCACGGAACGCGAGCCGTATAAATCTTCTAAAACGAACGGCGTGCCCCAATTTAAAGAATTCGTATCCGACGATGCATCCGCGTAAATCCAAAAAAAGGGAAAATTCCTGCGCGCTGGAAATTATGGCGGTGGGGCCCGACTCCCCCCCTCCCGCACGATCACCGGTGCGCTGAGGGACCGGAAACGCAAATCGGACGGCCGATATCGGAGCTGCGGAATTGGTGTTCGGGGTGGGGCCCCCGCCTTATGGTTCCTTTGCCTCCATTATTGGGGGCAAAAGGCCGGATCAGTTTGAGCTACAGAGAGAGAGAGAGGGGGGGTAACGAGGGCCGTCGGATGAGGAGGGCGGATTTATGATGGGGGTAAATACTGAAATTACGGACCGTGCAATCATTTTTCCGGACATTTTACATTTTAACCATTTTTTTTACCGTCGATATGGATAGCTTTATTTTTTTTTTAAGCAAATAATTGAGCCCGTATTTTAGGTGAGACCGGCGTGGGATGCGTTAAAAAAAATAAAAATAAGAAAGCTGCAAGTAACATTCGATATTAATCGGGTAGAATTAACCGGGAACGTTTTGGCAATGCCCTTTTTTTTTTTAATTCTCGAGATGCTGAAAAAAAAAAAGGGCCTTTCTTTTTAAGCTTTTTGTTTTACTTATTTACGATTCCCAAGAAGGTGTTGCGTGTCTGGGCAAAGGTTGTCGCTTTCCGAACCTTTCGTTACGAAATTTCTTCAAAGCACGGGATTCACTGCGGCGCGTGGGTATCACCGCACGGTTACCAAAGCCGGCATTAACATTCGAACTAAATAGGAAAAAGAGTTTATGTTAGGTTGCTCCGCATATAAGTTTTGTTTTCGTTAAAATCTTTTTCATGACCCATTTTTAAAATTTTTTTTTATTTCTTAAAAATCTGTAAAAAAAAAATCCTAATCCATCTCTCATTTCACAAAAGAAGGCCCCTCAATGCTAGAGCGCGGCTATATTTATTTACGCACGTAAGTAAAATAATAAAAACAAATTAAAACACAACGGAAATTGCTCATCTCAAGCAAAATTCGCCATAAATTGAAAAAGTCTCTGTAAAACCTACAATGTTGCATGCAGCTCACTAACCGTAAAAACATTTTGATTATAAAAAACATCAACAAATTTCGTCTTGAATATCAACGACAAATAAAAAAAAATGAATATGCCACGGATTCTATTGGCCCATCCGGGAACCGAATCGGTCAATCCAGTCGGGTTTCAGAAATTGGGAATCAGCTTCAAAGTCGGGAACCTCCTACACCCCTCCTAGTTCGGACGGGACGAGGGAGAGTGGAGCTCACGCGGGAGCGGAAGGCGAGTGAGAGAGAGAGAGAGAGAGCGCACGAGCCTTTGTCCCGAAACGAGAGAAGGAGAGGGGGGGTGATTGAAAGAAGCGAGTCTCAAGGTCACGTCCGGTGGCTCACGTGGACCGGCATGACGTGCCGGAGGACACGTGCTCCCCCACGAGCCACCACCCCCACCACAACCCCGCCCCCCCCCCTTCCCCCAGCGCACGTGGGGCCCACGATCACGTTTCCCCCATCGCCTGTCGCCCTGTCCCCTTCGTGACCCGACACTCCCGCTTCATCGCAATCATTTGACGGAACCCGCCCGCCCTCCCCGGCCCTCCGTCCCCGCGCGTGGCGCGCACGCTCCCCGTACGATGCCGCACGAGCCGTCGGATGCGCGCGCGTGGGGCTTCCGGGCGCGTGCGTGGGGGGCCGGGGGGGATCCGCCGGGGGGATGGAATTACAGTCGCTATCGCTTTCTCTCTCTTTCACTTCACCTCCGGGTTTTCATGGGAATTCCGTCCCATGTTTCTGCGGGCCCCACCCGGCCGCTCAGTTACGTTTTTGCCCCCCCCGCATCGAACGGGGAATTACAGTTGCCCGCCACCCGATCGCGACAGTAATGATGAGGTGCTCATGTAGTGGCCAACCCTCGGTCGGTCCATTTCGAAACAATGACTTTTGTGCACGCTGCCCTTTTTTTTTTATTGACACCATCCGCAATCATGAGCCGTCGATAATGAGGGGTTCTCTTTTGGCAATGAATAATTAAGTGACTTTTTCCAGCCTATTTTTGCTTAATTTCAAGCACCCCCCCAAAATCGACCCCAAGAAAAGAAAAAAACGCACCCCCGGAAAAAGGAAATCGAACATGCGAATTATGCGCACGCGTCGAAAAAATCGCCGCGAAATTTTTTTAAGATAACCAACATAAAGGGGTTTGCTGTTGTTCTATACAAAAGGTGAGAACATCGGTGAAGATGTAGACTCATTTGAAAAATCTGGTGGCTATTTTTGGATGGATAAGTAGATTTGAGACTAAAATAAAAATTGTGGGTTTTTTCTGAGACAAAAATAAGCGCAAGGCGCAATTAAGATTGGAACTGAAGGCAAGAGTTTCTTAGAAAATTAGGCCGTGCATTTATACAAAAGTATAAATACTTTTACTAAAGAGATGCGAATTTCTCGTCCCGATATCCTATTGTATACCCTTCTTCTTCTTCTTATACAGATCCCTCCAAATCATCTCTCACAAATCATCATTCACATAGCAGGATTTCTCGCTAAAAAGTAAAATTTTCAGTTCTCGAAAAATACGAAAATCAATCTTGCGAAAAATATCTCTGCAATAAGAGGAATTTAAAAAAAAAAAAAAAAAAAAAAAAAAAAAAAAAAAAAAAAAAGGTCATCATCATCGACTGACCAGCTTCATTGGAATCACACCAATTAGTTGGAATTCGCGGTAACCAGGGACAACCGATTATTAAAAATTACGCGGGTTTCCCCGCATTTCTCCATGCAACAGCAGCCGCCCTATCATCTCCCCCTTCGTCTTCCTAGATTCTACACCCAGCCCTATGAAAGAATTATTATTATTAGAATAAAAGCAGCCGCTAATGATAATTATTCGCGGACTAAATAAACTAATTTTTACCCCCACCCCGCCATGATTAAAGGGCGCCCCCCCTTTGGTCTTCAATTATTAGCGCGATTGAGCCTCCTTTGCCTTTTTTTTTTTTTCTCTCTCGCGGCCCCCCGGAGCGGATAGGGAAAGGGGAAAAACACAAAAAAAAAAAAAAAGGGGAAGAAAGCAAGCGCAATTTTCTCGCACTTTCCTGAAAATGGGGAACTGCTCCAAGGGAAAAAAAAGGTGTACTCGGCTCGAATTATTCTTTAAGCAATTGCAGCTCGATCGAGACTATCGATAACTAACTCGAGACGGATTACGCCGTTCACCCGCCGTTCGATTTTCACAGCGGCGCCGGCGTATCTTCGAATTGATACCGAAATTCTTACCGCGATTTGAAACGGGGGAGCCGTGCGGGAGAACTCGACGGATCGGCTTGACGCCGGGGGGTTGTGCAATCGAGATTTTTCCCCGTGTTCCGCGTGTCGAGCCGCGGTATTCGCTCGTGATGATTTCGAAAGGATCGCGTGACCGTTCGCGTCGAAGCGCCAAATTAAAAAAAAAGGGACGCCGTCCTTGCGGCACTATCCCTTTCACCCCCCCACGCGCAGTCAGATACGTCGGATAGAGTCGGCTTTATTCAGTCGGACCCTTTTGTCCACTCGCCCGGTTGTAAATCGCCGATCCCACGCGATGATTAGGATCGCGTCGTCTCGAACCGTAATTTAAAAAAAAAAAAAAAAATAAAAAAAGGGAGTTGGGATTTAGAGTAAGATTACACGCTACTAATTACGATTAGGACGACACGGTTGGGGATTAGCTTGGGGTTATATATCAGTGAAAAGAAAGGCGGAGGGGGGACACGATGTCGGGTGATGATTGAGTGTCCCCACGCACGCGTGCTAGCTGTCCCACGTGTCTCCCCCGCCTCCCGCCCCCAATTATTTCCCCAATTATATCAAAACCCCCCCCCCCGTGTCTCTCCATCTCTCCCCATTATCCTCCTTCCCTTATTTTCCTGCCCCATTCATCATTTTCCTCTTCTTTTATTCTTCTTTTTTTTTTTGAACACGAGCCCTTTTTCGAACAAAAAAAAAAGAAGAGCGAGTTTCTGATAATAGGATTGGAGACCCCCCCCCAAAAAAATTTAATGAATTTAAATAAATTTTTTTTTTTTAATAACAAACATATGCTTCCATTCACGATACGATCCGCACCCCGCTATATTCGATACCGATTATATAAAAACCGCTCGCTCAATTATAACGTTTCATCTCGGGAGAAAAAAAACGACAACCACCCCGTATCTATCCGGTGCCGTATATGATTCTATCCGGTTTTATCATTATCGTGCGACGCGTCTCGACATTTTAAAGTTCTTAAAAGGTCTCGAATTGCCCAAATTCGACAGCCTCGATAATTATTATCATTATCATGCATTTAAATTTTAAACTCCAAGCGGTTTTTTTTTTTTTTATCTCGACATTTTAAAGTTCTTAAAAAGGTCTCCGGATTGCCCAAATCCAATCGAAGCCTCGATAATTATTATCATTATCATTATTTATTTATTTATTTATTTATTTTTTTGAACTCGAAAGAGCCTCAATTATGAGCGGTCAAAACTCACAATCCCTTCCCGATCCCACCCGGGGATTCCTTATGCCCCCATACAACATTCCCCGTCGCGTGCGCAGCACGTGAGCTTTGCCTGTTTTAGGGTGGGGGGGAGGGGGACGGTCGCTTGTCAACTTGTCGATGTCGAAATTACCATCCCACCCCTGGCTTCGACCGGTGAAATCTCCGGTTGCACACGCAAAAAGTCGCGATTATTTACAAGCTCGAGCATTCGTTGCATAGCCAGACATGGGGCGCGGGCTTCTCCATTTCCTTTCCTTCATCGTGGATTCCCAAAAATACTCGAATAAAATCCTCTCGCCTACCGCATCGTGACATTACAATATTAATTTTCAGCCCGTGTATATACATACATCATGTATTTTTCTTTTGTGAATTTACAGGGTTTGTATATATAGCGCGTATAAAATACGCATGAATTCCGATCACGAAGAGAAAGTATTGATTTGGTTGCTGAGGAGATGGAGTTAAAAAACGAAAAGCCACGGGACAAAGGGAGCAGTTTTTATCTGCCTGCTGAGTAATCATGACGAATTCGCGAAAGTCGAACCATCGAGAGAGAGATAGAGAATGTGAAATGACGGATCGCCATCATTTGGAGCTAAATCAGAAGGCGAGCGTTTGCGGATGCTGAATATGGGCAATACGTCCCGCGTTCCAGATAATTCTAGATAAAACATTCCCTTTTTCTGTCCTCGCTATAATCTCTCTCTCTCTCTCTTTTTTTGTCCTCGCTATGATCGATTTATCGGAAGTGAGACGAATGACGTCCGTGAAAGCCGAAAATTCGGGGGAAAAGGGGGATCCGTTTGAAATCCGGGTTAAGTTCGGAAAAATGAATAAATAAATAAATAGATGGCCGAGATTCGACACGGAACTCTCGAATTAGAAAAACAATTTCTATTTTATTGATACACGAGGAGAACGTCATTAAAAAAAAAAAAAAGCAGGGACGAGACATCACGTAGTGGCGGGGGGTACGTACACAGCCTTCATTTTCGAACTTCTCGATCTAACCTCGTAATATATTTCTAATATTTTTTTATTATTATTTAATCATCATCATCGTCATTGTTAATTATTATTATTATTATACCCAAGACAGATTGACCCTTCTCTTCTGCTGTGCTCTGATGCGAGCACCGTTTCACGTGGATCCTACGTGGCTCATCGTTCTCGATGCGTCCCGACCCGGACAGCGCGGCACACGTGCGCACTCGATCGCGCGCCCCCCCACCCCACGCGCGCACGCACGAACGCTTTCGGTCAAAGCTTCTTCCTTTCTTTCTTTTGCATCTTTCGCTGGATCCGGTCAACGGTCAAGCGCCCCCCCCCCCCCCAGGCTTTTGCCACTTTTGTCTCCGCCTTTGTTTTTGTTTTTTTTTTTTTTTCTGAGTTGGTCCTCTCGTTCGTTTTATATTCGACGCGGGATATATATAAAAAGAAATTTCAGGATCCGATTGCATTTTCTTTTTTTGTTAAATTTCAAGATTCGATTGCACTTTCGTGACATGTTTTTTATGACTTTCAATACATTTACCCTTTATAAAACAAGATAATTCTAGGACCATCCTCCGCCCATGATGGCTTGAGAAGGAATTGAGCAGGGCAAGTGATCGCAACCTCATAGTGAATTACGTATTATCTCGATCCGGCAACTTAATCATTGTTGGGATGTGAACATGTGAGAGAGAGAGAGAGAGAGAGAGCAAAATAAGATACCCGAATTGAGCATGGAATCTCTTTTAAAAGATTAAATCGAGGGCAAAGCGATGTTAGATGTCGTTTCTTAATGTTTCCTTGACGCGAACGTGATCGTAATCGCGAGAAAAAAAGAGAAGGCGTTGAGTCGATTTCGCGATCTCAGCAGAAACGGACGTGCTGGATGGGGCCCATGATCGAACCGGGATTCGTTCGGTTTACTGCGTTGAAGATCTCGATCGGTGTAGATAATTTCTCGAGTATCGATTACACACACCGCGTCGGAAATTAACGAATTAACATAACGAATTTCCCTGAAAATTTGCTAATTAACAGCCGCACTAAGAATACGCTGTTTCCTTAACAGCCTTCGCAATCGCATGTCGGAATCGAGAGGATGGGAAGGGCGGGCACGTGCCGAATAATTGTGGGCCCGGGTGCTTGTCTGTGGGGCCCTCGGATCTGGCCCATGTGATTTAACCGAGCTGGTCACCACGTGGATTTAACCGGGCAAGCCACTAATCCATGCTTTAGGTCGTTGATTACACACTTAGATAATCAACTCCGAGCTTAATCGTATATGGACCGCACGTGTGGCGTACCGATACCATACGTAATACCGTCGTGGCGTACAATCTTTTTCGGTCCGAGCTTCATTTTTACGTTGACTGTAAAATTATTAAAAAAAAAAAAAAACTTAGAGAACGGGGTCACACGTGCGGACACAAGGGCATCTAGCTGTATCTGCTCTTTCAAGATATCACAATCATGGAAATGGGTATTGAATTCAATAATAGGAGAGAATCCTAAGTAAATTAAGATTAGTAAACTCGATTATCCCATTTTCGAAGAGCGTATCGGTTAACTCGTGATCTAAACCGATCGTAATTAATTCCGTGCAGTATAAGGTAAAAGCCTGTTTCGTCGACGACACTAGTCGAATACTGTAATGTTCGAGTTTAGGTCGTCCTCTAAATAAGATACCCAATTACTTTAATGTTAAATATTTTTTTTACTAAGCCAAGTGGTTTCAATAATTGGCTTAATTATCATCACAATCCAGTTAATGGGGGAATAATTGGCCTGGTATATCATGTTTACATCATTAGCAATGATGATTCAGAAGCACGTGAAAATAATGGATAATAATCAGTCAGGGGGACATCATGATTAGGGGGCTTTAACTTTCTTGCCTAATCACATCATTACTCACGAGATCATGGCGAGGAATCTCATAAGATTCAGTTTAATTCCATCGCTTTTTTGTAATCGAGGAATGGCATCCGCACGAGATTTTCTAATTTTTCAAAATATGGAAAGCCCATAAACGTTTTTCATTCCCTATCAATCAATGAATATTGGTCGACCTTCGCCGGGTTTTAGGCCTCGTTTGGTTTAATGTGGAATCGGATTTCGTTGGGAATGTGATTTCGGATGAATTAGAATTCCTCGAAATATTTGCGCAATTGAATTGCCTATGATTGGTATCGGCATTGCACTTCCGCGTTGCTATTACCAGAAAACTACTTGTTCCATTACCAATGGCAGCTGCTACCGGCTGTCATTAGTTGTAGTTTACAGCAGTAGTTGCAATGATTGCCTATCATAGATTTTCGTCGTCGGTACAAAGTATTCTTCAAGAAGGCCAAAACTCTTTCTTGTCATTCGAACAATGAAAAATGAATCTCTTACTTCAAGGAATGATATAATTTGGGATGGAAATCAATTTGAAGATTCTTTATTCATGGAACCAAACGAGACCTTATTTGTAGAGAGATGTCTTCTCCTCAACGTGGCCCACCCGCCATGTGGTTATCAAGAGCTTGATGTGAACGCCCGAATTCTTGATCCTCTAAGAGGGTTAAGTGCACTTTAATTTTCTAAATTTCAGCGTACGTGCAATTTGATCTTCTAACTTATATATATGTTGTTCATCAAATCCTTGGATTAGTTAATTAGTTAATGACGCGGCATTGTCCTCGTGATAGAAAATGTCGACACGATGCTAAGGTAGAGCAAAATGAGCAAAAGATATATTGAAAAAAAAAGGAAAAAAGAAAGCCCTAATTTGATGATATTAGTCACAACAAATAAACGAAGCGTTTGATAGAATAAATCGAGAACAAAATCGAGAACGACAGAGGACTTGATCGCATAAAATAGAAGTTAGAGGGCCAAGTCGCATAAAAACTGAAAATTAGAGGGCTAAAACCGCACTCAAACCTTTTCCCAACTTAGGAAGGAAGAGTTTCTCGGGAACGTGCCATTCAGCAACCCCATTTTACCGAGCTAGAAACCTCGGTTTAGAAGCATGGATGTGTTCAGAATAGATTTTTGAGGTAAAACTTCACATGGCTTTTACAGGTAAGAAGATAGTATATAGAAAAGTATTCCTTACATTGCATGATCTCGACAGTTCTTCTTCTTAAAAGTGGGTAAGAAAGAACGCGATATGTACAAAACAGTGAGAATGCAAAAATGACAAAACGTAAAAAATGGATGTGCCCAGAATCTGTGTTTTCCTCTGCGAATCCTCAAATGAAAGGAGTAAATGGCCGTGTTTTAGGAATGGAAGCTGGTTCTCTTGGGCCAAAACTGGAATGCCTATGGTAAGTGTGCTTATTATGGTCCGACAATCTAGGAAAATGTTTAACGTCAGGACAGATGAATTGAGGCCGGCCCAACACGACAGAGACTTGTACTCCGAATTGGATCAGAGGCTGCTAGGTTAAGTTTCCTTTGCTTGTGTAATGACCACATAAACGGACTTGGGTCTGTCTTACAGGTGAAGTGAAATGTCTTCTTGTTAAGTATCAACCCTACACGACTCCAAATTTCGTTCACCACCGGCAGGGTTGGACTGATGGTAAACACCCTCGCCGTGCATCCGCAAAGGTCCGGAGATCGGTCTGCCAATGATCGCGCCCTCCTCTTGGATTTCTTTAGCAAGCTCCAACCTCAAATCTGTGCGCGCACAGATGTACTGAGCCTTGGCCCTCGTCAAGTTTGAATTACGAGCTTCGCAAATGTACTGAGCGGTCATGATTTGATTAGGATGTTGCGTTTGCGAAGGTAGAGCTCCGATGGTCACAACCGGCGCAGAATGCCCGCATCCGCCGCCCCATTCCCTCTTTTAATTGCCATAAAAGAGAGACTCCTTGACCTTATTCTCTTCATAATACCCATGGACAAGCATGCCAGGGACAAGAGCTGTTGAATGCACAGACTCGCATTGACTTTTGCTTTTTCAAAGAAGTTCTTAAGTTAAGGGACATTATGGAACTAAACAACAAACGCGTAGTTTCCTATTAGCCGGACTCGAATGATCACGTGTTTGACCTAGACCAAGTTTCACGTATACACTATTCCAACTTTTAACTCCACCATTCAGGGCTCTAGATAGTTTATTTCTTCCTTCCAAGCGACTCGAGAGAACATCGTTTGTTCTGCTTATTTTTAAGATCATTGTCAAATGGATCTTCGCCGAAGTTTCCAAGCTCGAGTTTTCAAAAGTAAGAAGATTCGAGAATAGTACTATTCTACGTCAATACAGGCTACCGGTGGCCCCTGTAAAGTAGTAGTATGCAATGGGAACTTCTTTTTCTTCTTTAATTTTTGCCCAACTAAAGACCAGGCCGTAAGAATTGAGACATTGACGGTCAGAGAGACTACTAAAATCTTACGCGTGTGGGCATCCAAAGTTCCAACTCTCAATCCTCCATGCGACATCATTGCTGCAGCAGCAGCAGGAGGAGGGGGACGAATTCGGTCTCCCCGGAGACACCTCACACAGTTCCAAACAGAGGAATTTCAGTTTCTCATCGCGAAAATGCCTTCCGGCGATGCCCAAAACCTTAACAAATGATCAACAAAATCTTGCAGAGAAGAAAATGTACTTTAATTCGTCAACAACATTTGAGTGCGCCCAAGAAGAAAAAGAGTTCATTTCTTCCACAGAAACCGACTAAGATACAGTCACCAATATATGCAACCAATACACAAGCCTCGATGGCGCATATCATTGCAGCATTTAGATCTCCAGCTAAATAATCAGATGAACAGTTCAGCAATCAGGTGCGCGTGCCACATCCGATTCAGATATGCATATGCGGAGTCTTCATGCATGGAGGTATTGCATGGTGAAGATGAGACATACAATCATCTATTTTATGGATAATGAGATGGACATTGACATCTATGGGGAAACTGTTCATGAACCTGGATTTGCCTCTCAGGGAAATGTCCCACCGCAAGTAACTGCTCTGAAAAATAGTCGAGGTGGCTGAACCGGTGCATGCTCGAAGAAAGTCTAAAACTCAAGAACAGTTCTAGCAAACCTAGCTGCAGTTCAAATTATTCATGGACGTAATCAAGACACCGCACATGATGGATCTTGTGCTCCAGGAGGATAAGGACCTCGAGAGATATCCATGGCCTCAAAAGGCATCATGACGCGAGAATTCACCGGAACGTGAGATTGAATGAAAACTGGCCTCCCTAGAGCCAGCAAATAAGGTAAGATCCTGAAGTTCGTCACTATTTCCGAACATGGATATCGGTTGCTCAATAAGCTCGAATCTAAAACAACCATCAACCGATATTAAGAAAACCCAGGCATAAGGAAATATAATAATATGCCTTCCAATAAAACGGAATCAGATTTTTTAGAAAATTCTTAGCCGACACAGATTGAAGGAAAACAATGGAAGATGAAAAGTGTCCCTGTATTTATATTTTCTTAAGCTAGTGCTTTTCAGCAAAAGAAAAAGCTTCGATACAGTGTCGTGCACGTGAATGTATCCACGCCCAGACTGAACTCATTTGCGATCATCAACATGGTATTTCCTATATTAGATGAGTAGAGACAGAGCTGAAAGAGATCAAAACAGTAAAGAGTGCCTTAAGATCATTAGCTGGTCATCATATCTGCCGATAAATACTGAACATTGCCAAAACTATTTGCAAATGTTGAAGAGAGTTTTCGCAGGTTAGCGAACCTCAGGAATTAAATGAAAGGGACTGTCCAAAAGAGAATGCCTAATAGATGTCTAAAAATTATTCCGAAAGGAGATAATTTTCTGATGAGCAGTGCTTCTGATAACAACAGAACCACAGACAAGAAATCTCCTCCGCATTTTAAAGCACATGAAGAACATTCACACATGGGAGATTATTCAATTGTGTGGTGGGCACTTCTAAATATAAACATGATCACCCATTTCATGAATACAAGATAGATAATACATACACCGGCCTATAAATCATAATAACTATCAAATTGTGATGGGTCTGCATTGCCCAAGGAAGGTAAATGCAGTAAGCACGGACGGGGCTTTTATTTTCCCAAGTACACCTTGCTACTCTGCTATGTTCTGTCAGTATACGTAGCCATACGAAGAAGCCCGTTTAAGAACTTTTATCTATTCAACCAACATAGTATCTCCAAACACAATCAAAGGGAGATCATAATGCACAAAGTATAGCATAAATTACCCGAAATATGCTCTGCCGATTCATCCGCAGCCCCTATTTTCACATTTACGTGTACCACTTGCAATCGCTGAACATTAATAAACCAAACTTCTTTACCGAGAAAACACCTAGTAGGGAGAGTAAATTTAGATGGGCAAACAAAAAAAATTGAACAATAACTTCGTCCCTTTTCCTAATCTGATACTTTTCCCTTTCCTGTACCCATTAACCAAATTTTACCTCTAGTTGATGTGTGAAAGCGCCCGATGCTTATGAACCTCCACACAGGCTTTCAAGCATCACGACTTCTGGCTCTGGAACACCTTCTATCTCTGCAATATACGCCTTCAATATCAAAGCTCTCAGGGCAAAGACACCAAGAACTCCAGAGCATGCCAATTTGGTTGAGAGCGAGAAAGAGAGACCTCCAGCTCAGGAAATGGGCAGGATATTCTCCCTCAGCGCAGACTATCTCTGCACAGATGAGAACTCAAACTTCACTGGCGAAACCATATAGGCCACAGAACTCATTAACTTTCAAACACCGCAAGTTCATACAGAGACAGTAACATACTTTTCGAAGTTCTAGCACAGAGAGAGAGAGAGAGAGAGATACCTTGGCCGGAGCTTCGGCCACACGGTAAGCATCTGCTGTGAGCCCCACCAACCATAAACCAGGAAAAACAATCTGCAAGCAAAAACCAAAAGAAACGAAAAGAAAATCCCGTTTGTTCAACTACGGCACGACATCATCGTACGAAAGGCTAATGAATATCCCACACAGAACATACATCGAGCTGCTTCTGCTCGTTCTTGGGCCTCTTCCTAGGCCTCCGGGCAGGCCTCGACCCCGTCATGATGAATATGTCCTCCTCGATCTCCTCCTTCGACAGCGATATCCAGAACTTCCTCTTCTCCTTCCTCTCTCCCTCCTCCGCGAAGCCCCGTAACCGCACGGATTTCGGCTGCGGCGGCTGCGCGTAATTCTCCTTGTCCCCGCCGAACGCACCGTACGCGGCGTCGGGAAACGACTCGCCGTTCCGCGACGGGAGCGGCGTCGGCGGAGGATTCGCCGCCCGCCTCGGCCTCAGATTCCACGGCCGCCGCCCCGCCGCTTCGGCCTCCTCCGCCTTGCCGCCCCCGGCCGCGCGATCCTGGCGGTCCCCCTCCGGGATGGGCGGGAGCTGCTCGGAGGGCGGCGGGAGGCGGCCGGGGCTGCGGGACGGGCGTGATCCGACGCGCGGCGGCCGCGATTCGGGGTCGGGGTCGGGGTCGGAGCCGTCGTCGGGGGGCGGCGGCGGCGGGGGGCGGGGGAGGGGGAGGAGGAGGAGCCGGCGGCGGCGGCGGGGGGGGGGGGGCGGCGGTTGCGGTTGTGGTGGGGGTGGGGGTGGGGGTGGGAGGAGGAGGAGGGGTGGCGCCGCCCCAGCCGAGGAAGGAGGGGAGGGAGAAGTTGTGGAGGGGCTGCTGCGACTTCACCGGCGCCGTCGCCATGACAGCTACGCGGCCGGGCCGGGGCGGGCGGACGGTCTCGAGGCGAGAATGTCGCCGAGGGGGCGCCGCGCGCGACCGGAGCGCCGAGGCTGCAGACGAAAGAGTCGAGCGAGGGTAGACAGAGAGAGAGAGAGAGAGAGAGGGAGAGGGGAGATGAGAGGCGGTACGCTTTGGAGGAGGAAGGAGGAAGAAGGAGCATGCGAGAGGGAGAGAGAGCGAGAGACGGAGGGAGAGAGAGAAACGAAGGCTTATATTGCGTTTGATTCTGTGTGTTTGTGTACCGTGCGTGTATGGGAGAGGTAGTAGTTTTGCGGGCGTTTTGGGTTTTCACATCACCTCCCCCGCGCGCTTTTACGTTATTGCCCCCCCCCCCCCCGGTCCCCCGCGGCCTTTCCATATCATATATATTATATATATAAATAAAAGCACCGGTGTTGGACCAGTGAGTTTCAAACCAATTTATGGACTGAAAAATTGTTACACAAAATTGAAAAGTGAAGTTGCGTTATCAAACGGATTTCTATTCCTAACCCGTTCTCCGGAAAAAAAAATATAGAGAAATAATTTGGTTATCATACACACCCTAAGATATCGAAAACTCGAATAGAAACCTTGTTTCAATTGACCAGAGTTTGCTCCTTTTCAAACTCCGTTCGAGATTCATATTTTAATTCAGGTTCGCCGGTCATATCTCGGAAGCACTTGTTAAGGATGGATATGTATATAAAAACGCGAAGAATGAGAAGGTTGTAGCGATCGCAACATGCGTCTTTTCGCATTCTTGGAATATGTTAATTTTTTTTTTTTAACTTAAGTTTGCCCTTCGGAGATGCCCCATTGGAATTATGCACGTATTCGCAAGCATTCACCTCTCTTTTACCTTCAAGAATGACAATTACTTGATATGTGAAGATGGCAAGCCAAAGATTTTGCTCATACTGGTCCATCGACAAGCAGAAATTGGACTCGCTTCGCGTAACAACCGAAAATCTTCCACTTTTTCTGTTTGTTTCACGAGAAATAAATGATTTGGATAATTTTTTGCTAAAACAATCGCTAATATCGCCTGAAATAATTTGTCAACGGAAAATGTTTTCATCATTAACAATTATGTCTAAACATCTATTTGGACAATGAAAATATTTTCGTTCATTCATTTTTGTAAGTGATGAAAGCGGTTGTGTTTTAGGAAAATGTTGTCCAAATCATTCGTTCTCCATGTAATAAACGGAGCCTAGCTCCTAAGGAAGAAGTGTCCAGGAAATTTTAAAATGAGCAGAATAAGATTGACTAAGTGGTCTAGTCGTCAGTAGGGGTGTGCATCCGGTCGGTCAACCCAGGAACCAAATCAAACACGCCCTACTCGGCCGATTCAAGGTCAGTTCGGATCCTAGCTCCAAATTTTTTTAACCGACCTTGACTGGTTCAATTCCTAGTCCGGGATCTTGAACCGATAATTCTACTTGACGGCCTTACAAGGCCGGTTCCATCCTAGAGAACATGTATCGAACCGAGATTCTTAACCCTAAATTCAATTCCTAGTCCAGGATCTCAAACCTAAATTCTCTCATTTAGACTATTATTGTCCCCTCTATCGCTCATGACTTGCTCTCTCGCTCTCCATCTCTCTCTCTCATTTCTCACTCTCCGGTCTCCGTTGTTCTACTCCACTTTGGCGGCTCCACTATACTCCGGCGACTCACTCCAACATTCAATTCGGCAGCTCCACTCACTCCAGCACTCGCCGATTGTTCACCGGTCACACCACTCCGGCGAACACAAGGCTTGGGATTTTTCGCTTTCCTCTTTTCATTGTTGGATCCATTTGCAGCTTCATCTTGAACAGCACTCATCATCGAAAGGTAAGTCGCCTGAGATTTTTTGTCCCTTGTCCCTTCGTTTTCTTCCATGGATTTCTCGACTTTTGTTAGTTCATTATTTTTATCGGGGCTGAGCTCGCTTCATGTTTGTTTGTTTGTCTAAGTTGGAGACGGCTCGTGGATCCTTAGTAGACTCGGTTGTTTTGGAGAAGTTGATCCATTGTAGCGACAGCCATTTTGCTTGCTCTTATTTGTATCCTTTACGTTAACTCGTGTTTTTCGCAATATCGTGGTGGATGTTCGACGTACATTGATTGGTCATAAATCTGTTAGGACTAGCATGCACTCGTGTGCAGGTGTGAAGTTTAAGAACATGAAAAGAAACAGAAAAAGCCGTGTTTGGTTCTTGGGTTTAACTCGAGAATCAGCTGGTTTCGGTTCGGTCCCAGTATCAAAATGGTCGGTTCCATTCCCAATTCAACAAATCGGGAAACGACCCTGAGAGTATCGGTTTCAAGGATGGAAGGTTCCAAGTTTCAGTTACAAACACCATCCACCTTGGAAACCTATCTTATGTAGTCTTGAGAATGGGCGACTCCTAACATCATCTTTTGCTCGATGTTTGTAGACACATTGATTATTAATGAACTACACGTTTTCATTCATGACAAGGGCTTCAAAAAAATAAAAAAGTTAACTATTTTGCAAAACGCCGGCAGAGAGAGAAAAAACGACAACAAAAGGGGCGAATTTTTTTTTTTTTGTCTGCCCTACTCTCATTCTCAACTCATTCTCAGACTTTTGCCTTACCTCTTGTAAGGCGTAAGAGTCGAAACTCATATTTGAAACTACACGTCCACACCCCTAACCCATTGAGAAGGTGGGAATTCGAACTCCTCACCTCTCCCTTCCCAAGTAGAAAGGGTGGCCACTGGGGCCACAAATCCCAGTGATCGGGATAAAGTTGACACGGCATAGTTGCGGGGTGTTGAAGAGTTCCCTAATCGGATCAACGGAGGGCCCCACTCTGCGCAATACCCAAAGCAAAAGACGGTATACGGTCAATGTGTTCGAGGGTTTTTTTTCGGTGGAGTCGCATGGTTCGATTGATGCGGGTCGCAATCGATTGTCGGTGGGGGCTCGGGTCGGGCTCCATGAATTGCTAACCCTGCCCGACCTGCTGAGCTAGAGCCGGCGATCGGATTTCCCTTTTTTTAATAATTCAAAATATCCGAACTTAGGGGGCACGACTAATTCCCTTGTTGCACGCAGATCGTCGGTACCCTTTCCGTCCACCTTCATCATTTCTCGTCATAATCTCGTTGTCACACTAGAGACATGTACACGTTACATCCCAAACGCATGTTTACCCATAAATGACAATATCATTTGGTTTTGAAGCCGATCGCCAATATTCAATCCCAGGAGAAACGGTGATTCGATCATGCAAGTCGCCACATCATCGTCTGACATTTCATCGCCCAGCCAATCTTTGGGAAAGATCAAGGGATAACTGTATTGAAAATCCTAAAACTTATTATGAAAGTGCAATTGAGTCTTTTAGCCCAAAAAAAAAAGTGTAATTGAGTCTTAAAAACTAGTCACCAAGTGCAATTGAGTTCTAAAACTTTCAAAAAATGCAATCAAATCCCAAAACTTATCAAATTGGTCCAATCGAGCCTTTCAGTTGATCACACTTTTTGAAAGTTTTAAAACTCAATTGTACTTTCATGATAAAATTTAGGACTTTTAGTGTACTAATCCCAGAGATCAATCTCTGTTTACTTTGTCGCGAAAAGTAACCAGGACGAGTTCGTAGCTAAGCTCGAATACAAAAGCCCGGAAAATACAATTGAGATGATGACAATGGTGGTGATGGTTATTATCAGTATATAGCATTAAAATGGCCTCAAGCCCATCAAAATGGACCGTCACCTAAGATGACCTGTTTTTCATTTTAATAAGACATGGTTTTTAACTTAAAATTGAGCATCCGGATCAAACCAATCTGGAGGGAGACCCCGACGGGCGGGACTCCTTTTTGGTCAACTTGCTCATCCTCCGCCGTCAAACAGATTTGTTATTCTTCACGTCGCTCTTTATAATCTAATACTACATGTCAATGTTCTTTTCTTTATTTTACAGAAATTGTTTGACCTTCTTGTTTTGCCTAGCGGTGATCAAATTGAACACCCGCTCTCGCTCCAATTTGGCAATCGGGTCATCGGTATTTACTACGTACAGCGAGGGCATTTCAATTTTCATGCCCGTACTCCTCTCGGACGCACGAAATTGTCGCCAGAAACTTTAGCTCTATCGATACGTAAAGTTCCGGTTGTATTGCCAGATCGATTGGGATTTTCGAAAATATCGTATTGATTCCGAAATCCTGCTAGGCTCAGACAATCTCGATCGCGAGTCATGTATGTCGCCGCGCATAAACCATATTGTAAACGTACCCTGTAGCCTCATTATAAACCCTGGACCGGCACTCCGCGGCACATTTACCCCGTATCTAATTTTAGCGTGACAAGAGAGAAAACCCTGAAACGGTCAAAACTTCTTCTAACATTCCGTCGGTCCAAGACGTTGCCCTTTTTGCCCCCCTCCCCTTCTGTTCTTTTTTTTTTCCCGGCGAACATTTACCGAAACGTAAGCGCGTGTGTGGTCCACGCCGTGGGCCAATTCGTTGCGAAGGGGCCAATCCGAGACACGGGTTTCGTGTCATCAACATTGATTTTGGCGCAAAAAGGACAGCGACAGCGACACTTCATTGTTATTACTATTATTCTTATTTTATGCAATCTTTTCGTTGCGTCGAAAGTCTGGCCCAGGAAGCTTTCGAGCCGAGACGATTTAACACGCGTTTCTCTCTTTGGGGGGCGGGGGGTGAAATTGAACATTGCCCTTTCGCCCTTTTACCCCCTATCGATTCGGGTGATTAAATATTAAACGACGTCTTTATTTAATAATTTTAAATTTTTAAAATAATTGATCGTGATCTCATAAATTTTAACATAATATAAGAACAGAAGGTCCTGAATTCAAATCTTTCCGTGCCTCCATTTGCTAATTAAATACAATCCGAGTCGATTCGGTGTGTTACATGGATTTAATTTAGCGTCTTAAACCGCATTTGTTTCGTGGAAAATGGCTTATTTGGAAAATATTTTTCCGAAAATATCTTTTGTTTATTCAAATAATAAAAAAATGGAAAACTTTCATTTTAATTTGTGTCTCGATATTTTTAAAATTACTTATTTTTTCGTTTATTCATTCTGTAAAAATAAAATACAAATTTTTTGAAAATATTTTTAAAATTACTTATTTTTCGCGAAAAGGACAAAGTTTTTTAAAAAAAAGAAACCATGTTCTTTGACGTAGCATGGTCACCGGTTTTCTATTTGCGCAAGCAAAACGGAAGGACGAAACGAAATTCATTGTCGGGTCAATTGACCACGTGCTTCACGTGACATGGAGACCCCGATCGAGGTTTGTCTTTTTGGACACGTTGCCGCGTAAATTGGATCCCCAGCCAGAGACAAAAACCGTAAGTATGAAAACCTTCAAGGCGTTGTAACGACTTTAAAAGAGTCTTTCAGACAAATCTATTAAGTTGCGTTTGGTAACCAGGATAAAATTTAGGATAGGATCCTATCCTATATTTAGTTCCTGCTCAATACAGGATAAAGCCGGATATAAGGGGGATATAACTTGGATAAAATTATTCCAGGAGGGAGGTGGGATAAAGGTGGAGAGGATTTCTCGTGTTTATGGTATAAAAGCTATTTTTCTCGAAACAAACTTTTTAAATAATAAAAATAAATTAATATTTAAATATAAAAAAATTAGTTATAATATTGAAAAGATAATTTAGAATAACAAAAAAATAATTTTCGTTTTTATATATTCCTATATTATTTATATAATTGAATTTCTTTCTACTTTATAATATATATTTAATATCTATATTATTACATATTTTAGGTATAATAGTATAGTTTATCAATCGATAAATTTTTTATAAAGGACTGATGGAAGGGAATAAAAAAATAAAAAAAATTGTGTAAGTAAAAATGAGGTAGAATAACCCAGATTTTAATAAACAAATTCAAATTTGAAAAGAATATTTCTAATTCTCGAAACTCCTCTATAATTTTGTGGTTCATGTCAAAGTTTCACAAAAGTAACGAAGGAGTCCAAATACTTGATCATAATTTTATTCTCTTACTAGATTTGGCAGTAAATTATGAGAGATTTTTACAATATCCGTTTATGTATTTTCAAATTCATTTATATTGATATGTCGCAAAATAACAAATAATGGACGTAATAAAATATGAAAATATCTGGCTTTATTACTGCAATTTACCAAACAGTTGATATGATATGGCAAAATCCTTTGATTTCATATCTTATCCTATCTAATTCTATTTTAACTAGAAATTCAGACGACCAAACGCAGCATTTATGTATTGCGCATGCTAAGGTGGTTGGGCGATGGATGATAAGATGATGACGTGGCATGCTTGGGAATTCTGTTTGATTTTCCTTTGTCTTTTTTCGAAAATTAGTTGGACTTGTTGGGTACTAGAGATCTGATCTTTTTAGGGTTAACACCATGAAAAATCTCAAATTGATACACTGGTGATAAATTTACTCAAAACTAATTTTTCGACCACAAAAAACCTCAAATTTGTATTTTATAACAAATTTACCCTCCATTAAATTTAATTAATAAAAAAAAATCACAAACTAGTACATCTATGACAAACGGAGGGTCAACTAAACTGGTATATCCGTAAATTACTACATGTCATTTAACTAAGCAATTTGATAGTAAAATTTAACGGAAACTAATAAAGGATAAATTTGTCATAGGTGTACTAGTTTGGAGTTTTTTATGGTAAAAAATTTTATTTGAGGTAAAGTTGTCACAGATGTACCAGTTTGGGATTTTTGTAGTATTAACCCTTCTTTTATTATTAATTTTATATGTTTAGTCAACATTAAAAAGCCAATTCTCGCTTTTTTGGTGTTGGTGAAATTCGAAAGCAAATTTAAGTACTTTTGAACCTTGAAGTTCATCGTTAAAATAATCAATTCCGCGTCCATAATTCCGTTCGTCCGACCAAAAACGGACCATAAATAACACCGCCATTTTCCCAATTTGTAAACGTTCACATTCAATGGATCCAGATGATGTAAAGTTCATTCATTAATCTCGCAGGTGTTACGAACAAATAATGGCAATGCAGACGTGCACGTGTTTTGCCACCGTACTTTGGGGGCAAGGTGCAAGTTAACCTACGTGAGTTCATAAAGATAAAGTACGTAACCGGCCGTTGATTATCAAGTCTCAATAATCTATAAGATGTAATTAATTATTTATACTAATGCGATGTATTAGCGATGTTTACACAATAATAAGGTTCCGATTATCATGCTAATATTGGCTCTCGAGAAATAAGTATATCAGAGGCACTGCTAATTCACTTTGGGTGAGCTTTGTTGGTGGGCCAAAAGCGATATTATGAAAAGTTTCGGGCTGGACTTAGAAATTGCAGTCCGTACGATAACGGAGCTTCCCTCTCTTCTTTTAGGTTTCCTCTCAGGCCCAACGGAAGCGTGGAATGTTCGAATTGCGTCTTCTTTTTTATTTATTATTTTTGCTGACGATGATGCACCAATTTAGAATATAATTAAGCAAATTAAGGATGGTAATTAAATCAACGAGCTAGCAAATCCGTGCCCCTTGTCGTGTTAATCCCGTCACGTGAAAATATGGCTAAATACGGATATGTCCGCCTCGAATAAAATATAATTTTATAATTTCGTTGAATCTACTGGATACAGAAATCGCATACTTACTGAAGAGGTTCGTACGACACGACGGACGTGATTATCAAACCTATCGCCGTCTCGTGGGTTGCCATCACATGACACGTCAAACTTTTGAACAAATGCATGTTAATTACACACCATAACTTGTCTTAGCGCTTTTAATACGTTTCCATACAATACGAGTGATTCCAACGCATTAGATCGCGTTGCATCTGAACAAATGACGTGTCAACCTAGACGCGTTCTTGTGCGTCTAAACAAGTTAAGCAGGTCAATCAATATCGTCGAGGATTACTAGATCGAGTTCTATTTACGCTATTTCCATGACACGATCGTGCTCGTTCGCTCGCTCTCTCTCTCCCCCGGCAAAAAATGCAGAAGAAACGGACGGCGCGCAGACGGAGCCGCTCAATGCCGGTGGCGTTTTTTTTTTTTTTTGGGTCGAAACGCCGGCGGCGTTTCCGGCAACAATGTATCGAGTTCGGGTGCCACGTGGCCGAACCAAGGCATCCCGACCGCTTTGTTTTTTCTTTTTTCTCTTTTTTTTTTCTGGTCGAAATCCGGCCACGTTAGCTGCGCCGAGGAAATCCGAAACGTAGAGGATGTTCCAACGACCCGAAGAAACGTGGGAATCGTGCTTTGACTCCAAGGGTGGGGGCCCACGATTCTGCGAGATAAGTCTGTCAATTTTTTCCTTCTTTTTTTTTACATTTTGTTAATTTTTTTTTTCCTGGATAAGGCGGATAAGATATTATAATCTTATTACCGCTTTTGTTCGACACGATTTAACGGATGTCCTCTTAAAAAAAAAAAGAAGAAGAAGAAGAAGAAGAAGATTCAGGGCACGCGCCCGAAAAATAAAAAAAAAATATAGTTTCCCAATTTCTGCCGTGGCAGTTCCACGTCAGCAGAGCCTTTCGGAGGGAGGGGGGGCAACTGGGACTGGGATGGGATGGCTGGCGTGTTCTCGAGCGCACCCTCGCCGTCCACGTGGCCACGCGTCGTTTCCTCCATGCTCCCCCTCCCCTTTTGGGGAGACGTTGTTGTTTTGCGAGTTTCAGCCTCTTGGCTAGCTGTCCAATTCGAGAGACGCGACCGAGTAAGAGCATGCGCCGTCGTATCAAAACTTAACTCGAATCGCGATTTAGTACGATACCCACACGGGGGCCGGATCAATATCTCGTCCTCTGGCACGTGGCGAGGTCTCGCCCGCTTGTCCGTGAGCGTCCATTTCGAGAAATGAAAAGGGCTTTTCTTTGAGATCAATCGATACGCCAACCGGAGATTTAAAGTTGCGCGTGATAATCATTTTATATTCAAAATTAAATTCTGGATAGAAATAATTTTTTTTTATTTAGTATTCGAAAATAATTTATAAGTATTTGAAAGATTTGATAACCCTACTTAAAAAAATTTATATTATTATAATAGAAAAAGAATAGAAATAATTTAATAACTATATAAAATTTCTTTTTTATTAATAATATTTTAAATTTTTAATATTTCTCTTTTTTTTTCTCTTCCTTTCTTGGCCAAGGCAAGGTCGGTCCTGGCCTAGTGGCCGACGCGTCACACCCCTTGGTTAGCAATGGCGAGGGCCCTCCTTGGCCGGGCAAGGCTCGACCCCATCATGACCTCGAGCAACCCTCGCCACCACCGTGGAGGGCCGAGATGCCCTCATCACCCCCCGCTGTGGCTAGTTCGCCGGCAGGTTAATGGTCGGTGGCCGGTGAGTGGCGGGGGCAAAAGAACAACAACAAACCAAAAAAAAGAAAAAAACCAAGAAGAATCAGTTCCGGAAAAATTGTTTCAGAATCAAGAAAACACTTTTTTTTATTCTTGATTTTGTTCCAAAATTGATTCTTAGCACAATTTTGCAAAAAATTGTGCCCGGGCACAAAAAATTTAATAAACGAATTTTTATTCCCAAACTAATTTTGGAAACAAAATAACAGAATCAGTTATTATTTCGCAAGTTGTCAAACAGGCCCTTATGGGCCCGGATTTTCGCAAGGGTGTGCTCGAGCCATATTGACCTCAATAAGGACTAGCCGCTTTTTTCTCGAAAGAAAGAAAAGAGAAGCAAAGTACTAAACATATCTGAATTGATAAAAATGCCATGATGTAATCGATTCAAATTTATTGTTTTGGTTTTGGGTTTTAGTTCAAATAATTTGTGATTAAAAAAAAAACATAATCTCGGGAGAAAAGCCAGATGTATGTAATTACCATATGATGATGCCTGTATCCTCCAATATAACATAAGCAACTGAATTAAAAGTTACTAAGGATGCGTTTGTTTGAAAGAAAGTATTTTCTAGTAATTCGTTTTATGAACTTTCGCCCGTTTGGTTCGTCGAGAATGGTAAGTCAACTGAAAACACTTTCCGATCAAGGAAATTATCCATGTATAAAATTAGGAAAGTGAATTTCCTAATTTAACAAGGTGAAAATACTTTTTGGAAATACTAATCTTGAATTTGATAATATTTTTTCTTTTCTTTTTCTTTTTTCATTCTAAGAAGGAAAACATTCATGTATTTTCTTTTCTTAAGAAAAATAATTTAAAAATAACAAATAATTTGAAATAATTTAAAAAATTATAAAATTTTTTAATTTTTCACCATCAGATTTTTCTCACTAGACAACCGAAAATACTTTTCAAGTCTTTTTTAGATTTTAACCAAATACCGAAAAATGAACTCATTTTTTCTTCAAAATGATTTTCTGAAAATTATTTTCCAGAAATTATTTATTTTCCGTAAAATAAATGTACCCTGAAAGTCTAAAACCGACCACACTATTTACGAAGTTCAAGTTTTCTGGAAAATTCCAGGAAAAAAACAGAAGCAAGGAAAAACAAGTTGTCGAAGTCAAGTCAACTATGCCCGGACGAGTCAGCGAATCAACGGCTTGACGTGCCGCCTTGGAGAAAACGCGCACCGTACTACGGCAGCAGAGGATCACTCCCCCCCCCCCCCCCAACGCACTTCCATCCTCGTTCGACCGAAGAGAGAGAAAAACCTAAATGTATGGATATGATGTCTCCTCCTCTGTTCGTTGTTGTGGCTCCCTCCCTCTCTCTCTCTCCCTCTATCGCTTCTGCGAAAAGCCGAGGAAGAAGCGCGGCAGAGACGCGAAGGAATCAACCCTAAAGCCCAACCCCATCTCCCTCCCTCTCAGATCCCGTGAGCTCGTACCGACATCTCAGATCCCCAAATCGAGCTCCAATTCAGATCACCCACCCACGAGCCATAACCTCGTTCTTCCCGATCACGCATTCGACCCGCGCGGGGGGTGGGGTGTTTCTCGAGCGCCCCATGACGCGGCGTTGCTCCCATTGCAGCCACAATGGGCACAACTCCAGGACCTGCCCCAACCGCGGGGTCAAGCTGTTCGGGGTCAGGCTGACCGACGGGTCCATCCGGAAGAGCGCCAGCATGGGCAACCTCAGCCACTACGCCGGCTCCGGCTCCGGCTCCGGCTCCGGCCTCGGCCTCGCGGGGGGCGGCGGGGGCAACAACTCGGGCTCGCCCGGGGACGGCCCGGACCACGGCGACGGCTACGCGTCCGAGGATTTCGTTCCCGGGTCGTCCTCGAGCCGCGAGAGGAAGAAAGGTGATGGCTTTGGTTGTGATCGTCTGGTGTTTCATTTGATTGGTGGTTCTGTGCGATTGTTGTTGGGTTGTGGACGAAGTTTTAAGGCTCGGTGGGAAAAAGGGGTTCTGGGATTTTGCATGTTTTTGGGTTAGGATTAGGCGGTGATGTCTACGGTTTGCCCGATCGGCTGGAAGGCTGTTGGATTGATGATGACATGGATTTATTGCTTGATGCTGATGGAATCGTGAGGTGCAGAGTCCCGATTTTTGTTGATGACCGGGGTTTTTTAGTTGCCTCCATATGTTCTGGTTTCCTGTTCGGGGGATGGGTTGTCGTGTGCCGCTTCATCGGGGGGAGGGTCGGTCTTTGAAGTGATTGCCAAATCAATGCGGCACTTCGATTTAATAATCGCAGTTGTTTTGATGAGTGCATTGGGAGAGGTTCCGTCGTTGATCTACTCGAGATAATCGTACCGAGGGATAGGTTGGTCGATGAGTTTGTATGCATTGTGAAGTTCTGAAGAAGCCCTGTCCTCGAAATAAGGACGGGAAACTCGTCTCACATGCTCAAATGATATCTTGAGTTTTATTTACCCAAATTGAGTTTGTCGTTGAGATGGCATTGCTGTTTGTATTGTACGATGGAGCAGTTTGTCTATCCAATTTGTGATCAACCAGTACTATGCTGATATCTACGGTTTTCTCAGAAATTCCATAAGACTGAATTACTTGAGATGCCTGTGCCCATTCTCGGATTTCCAATGTCAAGTTTGTAAAATAAAATAAAATTCTCGTTCTGATAAGTTTTCTAAGTCCTAGATTAATGTGTTCAGGATACATGTTTTGCTGTCGAGATTCGTTGAAAGTGATAATAATTTGTGATGCAGGTGTTCCTTGGACTGAAGAGGAGCACAGAATGTTTCTATTGGGTCTGCAAAAGCTCGGCAAAGGTGATTGGCGTGGGATTTCTCGCAACTACGTCATTTCTAGGACGCCGACACAAGTGGCGAGCCATGCTCAGAAGTACTTCATCAGGCAATCTAATGTGTCGAGGAGAAAACGACGCTCGAGCCTGTTTGATATTGTGGCAGAGGAAGTTAGTATTCTTGTATTCCATTATCTATATGGGAACCTATTTTTACATGCATATATGTTCATCCCCAAGTCCGGTTTAAAACCTCAAAACGGATTGGTCATAAATTGAGTTTGGCTTTTCTTTCCTTATTTGTGAATAATATGGAACCCAGATGCTACCCAAAATTTTTGTTTCTTCAAATTGCCATCTTCATCACCTTTTTTACCTTTTTTTACCATGCATTATTAGTGCATATTCATGCTATTCATTTTCATTTACATTGCAGTCGGTTGATGTGCCAATGGGATCAAGGGACTTCTTCACGGTCAATGAGCAACAGCCGGAAACAGAAGTAAATGATGCCCTGCAGCCGCCTGTTGTTGACGAAGAATGTGAATCTATGGACTCCACCAACTCGAACAACGGAGACTCAGCCCCGCCAAAGCCGGAGATTTCACCATCACAGTCGTCTTATCCAATGATATACCCAGCCTACTTTTCGCCGTTCTTCCCGCTTTCATTCCCCTTGTGGACAACTGGGTTCGGGGCAGACAACTCGACCAAGGAGACGCACGAGGTGCTCAAGCCCATGGCGGTTCACTCGAAGAGCCCGATAAACGTGGATGAACTTGTTGGCATGTCGAAGCTCAGTCTAGGAGACTCCATCGGCAACACTGGTCCCTCTTCTCTATCGCTGAAACTGCTCGAAGGATCTAGCAGCAGACAGTCGGCTTTCCATGCCAACCCGGCCTCCAGCACTTCAAGAATGAACTCGAGCATTGTGAGTTAATCAGAAAAAAGTCAAGCGGGAAACCTTTGGCTCAAAGGCTGCGATCTGATCTATCAACCGAGTGCCGAGGTGAGCTTCGTGTTATTGTTAATAGAAGGGAAATAATGTGCAGTCTGGTCTCAGCAGTTCTAGTATAATTGCCTTTGTAGGATACCTTGAATAAGGTCATCGTCATTCTATTTAGTGGCAGAGAACAGTTCCTAGATTGTAGGTTTTAGTAGCATCTGTAGGAAATTCATTTGGATCTCATAATTCAGTGTCTTTCTCAAAAGCTCTTTAATGTTTACTAAGGATAAGCCAGCATTCATGATTCTCCAGCAATTAATCAAAGCTTGGTGAGCAACTACATCTGAGAGTCACCCAGAAATAGCTGTCTCGAGCCTCATATAGGTGAGTAATTACAAGTCCCTTGCCCGGCGTGGGATCACCCCACCCACCCCTTGCCTGATGCTGAGCAAGTGATTCTGCCCTGGGTGAGGGCGGGGTGAAGTGGGTCCAGAGTCCGTGCAAGACGAGAAAGTATCTGATGTGTTGATCGTCTGGCTGATGTGGTGTAATGAACTAATCAGCGAGTCCTCATAAGCGTTATGCATCTGAACCAATTTCGAGTTTCTGCTTTTTAAAAATACTCTCTTCTTATTAGGAAAGAAAACCTTCTCGAACTACTTATTTGCATTTTACCAATCATTGTAGCTTCACGGAATGCGTTCTCAAACAGATCATATGTCTCTGTCCCGGAAAAATGGAAAGAAGCTGTGATGCTCTTTTAAACTGAGACAGGCCCAATAGTTTGAGCTACGGTTGGCTCTCCTTTAGGCTCTTCCTCATTTACGCTCATATCTTGTGCTCATCATGTTAATGATCCTCACGGACTACTTTCAAGTATTGCTCGTCACTAGATTAAACTGAACCATCCAGGTAAGCAATCTTCCCCAATGAACCCAGTCCCCAACACCACTATACCCGACCGAACGGTTGGGTCAGGCCCAGCTGGACCCTCAGTCAGCCCAATATCCACAAGACGTGTGTTGGTTGTCGTGTTTTCGGCCAGTCGGGTTGGGCTTTCCAGCACGGGGCTCTTCGACTTTGAAGTGCTACTCACGGTCATGGTCTATTTAAACTGTCGGGGTCAAGTATGTCTCTGAGATGCTCGTAGATTGGTTTTGAGCAGCTCAAAACGACCTCGATGTGTTTTTAAGGCGATGCGGGAGCGAGTGACGCGCGAGCTGAGTAACAATACCCGTGCTCACAGCAATCCAGAGTGGGGCTGCCTATAGCGGATACGACTCCGACATCAAATCGGTCATGCCCAGACCGTTGCACCAGCAGATGAGTCTGGCGCATGTCAAAGCTTTATGAGCACAATTGAGCCGCGGCAAGAGATGACACAGAGTGGAACTGCCTCTGACAATGCACCAAAGCTTTATGAGCACAATTGAGCGGCGGTAAGAGATGACAGGGAGTGGAACTGCCTCTGACATCGAATCGGCTAAACGCGCACGCCCCACGAACGCTCGTGTGCGCTGGAACAGAAAAACATGTTACTGTTGAATTCTCAGTACGTTTCAACAACTTCAAACCAAAACCCCAAAAAAGGTGGATAAGGGTTGACATTGATCCCTCCGCAAGTTGCATGCAGCACAAGAACCACCCAGACAAGCCCCCTGTTAATGATCATTGCGCACAAACCAAACTATATTGCATGCCAGTTTGTAAGATTTGACAAGTAATGGGGGGGAGAGACAGAGAGAGAAACACGAGAAAAAGTCAGGAATAGATGGCAAACACATCAAATTGCGGATTGACAATGTACAATATGTGCCCACACTCCATTAACCTATGCTTGGATCTTCCTAAAAACAACATCACAAGGGCCTCGAAGATTCTCTCTATCCATGCAAACAAATTCCAATTTGGCAAAGTGTTTGTATTCTAACCCAAGCCCACAGTAAATTGAGCCATCTTTTTCGGCAAAAAGTTGGCGTTTTGCAAAAAGCGGAGGGAGATGGCTTTAATTATGAGCTGGTGCTTAATCATGTTGATACGACCAAAAGCTCCCTTCATTGACTGGTTTTACCGAGACAAACCTTGTTCTTATCATCGACCTGCGTGCGCACTGCGCTATGGACTTGATGGAGGACAGGTCATTCTAGAGGTCAGCTCTCTGAAATGGTCCTTGATCACTGATTCGTTGAACTTCTGGAGTAAAACATCGTTGATGAAGATGCCGGGCCAGAAGAGAAAACAGGTTCCGTAGTTTAAATAAGCAAGCAAAGACGGTGCTGCTGTAGTTGAATTGCCTTGAGGACAAAGATGAAGCCCCGGGAGTTTATTTAACCTATTGGAGAACTTAGCCGTCAACAAAAATCTCATCAACAGCAGTTGGGGAGTGCATAGTTAATTAGATGAGAAATTTTGTAGCAAGAAATTGTTAAACATGTGATGATTTGCTTTTTCTTACGTAATGGAAACAAACATTAGGTGGTTTTGATTGATGTTTAGATGAGCACTGAGAATGTTCGGAAAAAGATTCCAAGTTCCTCCCAACAATTGATTATTCCTAACGAAAATTAAGACGGCGGAGTGGTTATGAAGTAAACCGTGTAGGGCATAACTTGGTTCGGCTGCTAACTGGGTCATGCGCCGCCTCTTTACTTTGTAAGTAAAGTGAAGACGAAAGAGGACAGATGTTTGAGTAAAAATCAAATTATGTATAACTATATATTATAATAGGATTATTAAACACACACACACGTGGTAATTAACTAGTCTTAGGCCATTTTTACACACCCTCCGGAGCTACTGTAGTCTTAAAAAAAAATTAACCTTTAATGCATGACTAGACTGATCTTTAGAGCTTTTTCTTTGGAAAAAGGGAATTCAACGAGAATTTCTTTTTCATTGCTACCATAGAGGATGGGGAGGGGCGATCAACTTGGCTACTCTATTTAAACGATATCATGAAGGGCATACACCCGCTAGAGATTCAGAACCGCATAAAGATCATACTTAGCATCACTTACGACCTATGTATGAGCTCCGTCACCACCTCCCCACCGAGATCCTAGAGGATTAGAACTCATTCATCGAAGCAAAACACTTGCATGGCTACGGTAAGCGGGTTCAAAGCTGTGATCTCGTGTTGAGGAACATTGAGTAACTTTCACGAATCGGGGAATACGATAAACCACCTCCATGTGAGACCCCTTACGATCGTGTACCGTTAGGCCATTCCCACCACTAATATACAGCTACAATCAATATCAATTTGGAGTGACAAATTCTTCTCTTGATTTCCCTCAAAACGAGATCATTGGATAGTGTTTGAGACTGTTCTGTGAGTAAAATAAAATATCTAGACAAGGTTCAAACTTTGCAAGATTTCACGACAATTCCTCTCCTCCCTAGGGTTTTCTCCTCTCCCTCTCATCTTCACGTGATTTTCTTCTTCAACCACCATAAAGGAGAGGGTTTGAGCTAGATCTCTCTCTCCTTTCTCTTTTTCCTTTTTCTTTGGCTGATTCGGTTCTATATTCTCTATTTTTTTGCTTTTCTCTCCTCTTGAGGAGCTTTTATCTTATGATCTAGTTTGGATTCATAAGCATCTCTCTCATTTTGAAGAGCTTTTTATCCCGATCTAGTCTAGATTTTGAGATTTTTTCGTGTATGATCTCGAGGTTTCACTTTCCTCGAGTTTCGTTGGTGTACAAGTACAATTTCAAAGGAGATCATAGGAGCTTTGTGAACATTTTACTCTCATAGATGTCAGATCTGTACTAGTTCAACCTTATTACTCTATACGACATGGTGTTGGGGACATTGAAAGGCAAAGCCATAGCAATATGTGGAGATCTCGGCGTGTGCTCATTATTAAAAACAGGTTCGGTAATCAGCGGCCGACTTTAGTTTGAACAAATCACAGATTTACTTTTTGAGCAGGTTACCCCTAATCTTGTTTTGATGATTCATCTTGTTATCAAAAATTTGTTTTGTTTTGAAGTTGTCCGGAATTTATCTTGATTTGCAACTGGACTGCATTGTTTTTCTCTCATATTTTCGTGAAAATAAATGAAATGATACTTTGACAAAAAAAACATTACACAACAATCGCCAGCCACCATTTTGAAACGGGGGAAATTTCCAAGGAGCATCTTGGTACTAAGAGAGGTACAACTACTGTTCCAGTTACAGGACAAAAGCAAACCCATGGGAGGGTCGCATGCTAACAACCACAAGCTATCTTCCCCTCTCATGCAACATTATTGGCTTCTGATACTGTGAAATAATTGTTCCCAAGGTCCTGCATGTGTCCAATTGAGCTACCTGCTGAGGATAATGTGAATAATCAGAGTGAAAAATAACAGTTGATTGGGAAAGGTTGATGTTTGCATCTTGATGTATATGCTGTAAAAATCAATCTTATTCAAGAGGGACATAAAAAGATCGACTTCCCAGCTAAAATGTAGGTCATCGATAAGACACTTACTCGGAAAATACAGATGCAGACAGAAGAAGAAGGAGGAGAAGGAGTGGGCGACTCTGTTTCTGCTATCACTTTCCCAGTGCACAAAACAGGGGCTAAATTTTCATTCTCTTTTTCTTTTTTACAAAGAAAAGCTGTAGCAGTCGTGGTACTGGTAAAAGGGGGGGGGGGGGGGGCGAGTCTTGAACAGGAAGGAAAGAGACCACATGTCGAAACCTTGGACTGTTACTGTGCTCACACTGCTTATCCCCACAGACACGGTCGCGCAGTCCCATGATTCCTCGTGCTGTATTCTGCATGCTGGTCCCTCTTGGGCAGGTTCTATGATCTTTCTGCCGGCTCAAGAGTTAAAATTGGAGTTCTCTTCCATACTCCGTTAGTCCACAATGGCTACCGTCTCGTTGTGTTGAGAACCATGGTCAAAAAAAGTTACGCGATGTAATGATTCTTTACAGTGAAGCAGACGATTGTAAATCTGTGCGTTCGGTATGACACGTGATGTGGCTTTAACAAAGACTAGAAGTCTCGCGCACTGCAGAAATAGTCCTAAATAGGTTAATACATCAGCATGGACTATGATATTTTCGGCCCACCATGTCCATACAAGAGAAGAGACCTATCTAGGTCAATACATAAAGAGTGGAAGTCACGCGTACTACAGAAGTAGTCCTAAATAACGTTAACAAAGACTAGAAATCTCGCATACTGCAGAAATAGTCCTAAACAGGTTAATACATTGGCGCGGAATATGATATATTCGCCCCGCCATTGCCATGTCCATACAAGAGAAGAGACCAATGCTGTGCCATGGCTAATAGCCATCGTCAAACAGGATGCTCTGCTATATCCCAAGTTTTTTCTGTTGAGGTTGGAGGTGAAGAGGGTGGTGGTTGGTCCAAACATTCTTTAAACAGCAGCAAGACTGGTAAAATTAGCAAAATTCCTAATTTAATAAGACCTGAGAAAATGGGGGCAAAATTTTATAAAATGCCCTATGGTCAATCAGATAAGGCTCCATAATGGGACATGAGGAGAGCCAGGAAGCCAGTGGACTGGACAAGATGACGCCAAATCAAAAAACAGGAGAAAGGAAGGGAAAATGCCCTCCTCTCTCTATAGCATCATCCGAAGATCAGCCCATGTAAGACCAGAAGCTATGATCCCATTTGGCCATGGGCCCCCCCCCCCCTCCCTCCCTGCTTCCTCTTCTCATTCCTTTATTAAGCTTTGGCCTTCGATTCCATGTCCACGTTCAACTCCACTCTCTCCCTCTCTCCCTCTCCCTCACAAGTCACAACGACAAAGTAATGGAGCCACCCATCAACAGTAAATGCATTGAGGCTCAAACGGGCACTTCCTACTCCACACACACTCCCTCACGATCAGGCTCATGCTCAGAGAAAGTCGGAGCGCCAGAGTGTGGTTCTAGTGACTCCAAGAAGCAAAAGGGTCGGTCCCGGAATGACCAGAGCTCGGACGGCGGCCCGAATTACCGCGGGGTACGGCAGCGCCAATGGGGCCGGTGGGTGTCTGAGATCCGGGAGCCCAGGAAGAAGTCGAGGATCTGGCTGGGGACGTTCCAGACGGCGGAGATGGCGGCCCGTGCCCACGACGTGGCCGCGCTCACCGTCAAGGGCCGGTCAGCCCACCTCAACTTCCCCGAGCTGGCCGAGCTGCTCCCCGGCCTGCGAGCAAGTCGGCCAAGGACATCCAGGCGGCTGCAGCCTTGGCCGCGGCGATCAGCTTCCCGGGGAGCGATGGAGCCGCAGGGGAGGCCGGGCTGAGCCGGCCACACTCCCCGGACGCCACGGCGGAGTCATTCGACACCCAGGAGTCAGTGAATTCGCCGTTGGACGACACGTTCATCGACCTGCCGGATCTTTTGGTGGACTTCAGCAACAGAATGGATGAGCTCTGCATGTCATTCACATGGCAAGAAGAAGATGGCACAAGGTTTAGCCACGGAGACGACCCTTTTCTCTGGAATTAGCCATCATTACCATCTCAATCGGGCCTGTTGGGATTGAGTCCAGCTTATAATTGAGACACACAAGCACCTCAATTAGCTGCCAACAGAAAATGAATGATTGTGTACATGCGAGTTGCAGTTGAATTGAGTGATGATAGTAGGAACAGAACAGCCCTGTTTTTTCTGTCATCTTGAGCTGCTGTTACAAAAGGTAGTTTATTTTGGATCTTTCTTGTTTCTTTTTGGGCATGAGAGTCTATGTAAGTTCGTCATTCCTTGTACATGTTTCTGGAAAATGCAACATCTTCTGCTGATCCTGATCTTCCTCGCGCAGCTTAAGAAAGCCAATTGCCCTGCTGCTACTGTCACTTTCTTCTGTTGGACCTCCTTTAAGCTTTCCTAAGTGAAAAGGGATCACAAGAAATTGACCCAGAAAAATATTATCATAAACGATGAAAAGAAATCTGCTTGTCATCTTATAAAAAGCACCATCTTTACTAACTAAGTTTCCATTTACTTGGCGAAAGTGAAATGAAATACTTATCTGCTTCGCTTTTGAAGGTTTGTTGACATGATGAAAATTCGTAGGGATGTGATAACCAACTATAAACGTGTAAAAGGCCACATGCACATATAGATAAAGTCACAATTTTAGAAACTCTCTCCAAGTGTTAAGGCTCTCTCGCATGTTATGGATAGCTACAAGTACAAGTTGCCTTTAACAAAATCTTACTTTGCAAAATCCGATTGACTGACTCGTCACGTCATGTCGCGATTGGCTCGCATTAGTCTCGAATAATAAGATAAACATTCGACACTGAATGTAATGGCCTGAAAATATTTTTGGCCGAGACAATCGCCGTTAACATCCGATTGTCCCTTATTTATCTTTCCCCCCCCCCCGACACGCGCTGGTTTGGGCCGTGTTTAATCTCACCACGATCCCAACAGAAAACGCGACAACATGCTCGAACATCTCGCTTCTAAAATCGAAGGAGGGTCTTTGGTCCCTCTCGCTTTGATTCTCGGTCTCGATCTAAAACCTAGTAACGAACCGAAAACCACGTCCTTAGACAAACCGTATGAACCTTATAAAATATGCACTTTCAGCTCAAAGAGTTGGCATCAAGCCAATAAATCCGCCAACAAATTTAAGCTTATCTTCAATGACAACAAGCCGGTTGCAGTTAAACCTAACCTCAGCACGCCAAGAGTTTCCAAAATGCTTATGTCTTAACTTCATTTCATTTGTTTACTTATTGAAGTCTAGAAAAAGTGGAATGTACAGCATTGCATTCCAATTAGTAGGTGAAGATTCTTCCTTTCATACGCATTCTAACGTGCGTGAGACGGCCGACCATGGCCCAAAGGACACGTAGCACAACAAAACAATGGGTTGACAGTAGGCGTATTTCCACATGGAGACCTCGATATAGAATCACCCTGTCTACTCCACCCCAACCTTCGTGGAGGCCTGTCCTGATGTCAACGCCGGCGCACCATCTCAACCGAGTCAAGCAATCAAAGAGAAGAGAGAAAGAGCTCAAACGACCCACCGGCCGTAAATTCATCTGGCAAACGAATGTGCAAACTGCTCCTCGCGTTCTTGGGATTTGGATATGTCGGGTACAGTTTCATTTTCGGCTTTCGATTTCGCGGGGCAAAGCGAGGAAGGCACCATAGAAACGCGACAATCCCAAATTCAGGATGTGCGGAGAGACAGATAAATAAGTGTGCGCCAATGACTTGCCGTCGCTCGAAAACGAAAGCCATTCGAACATTAAAGAAGCTGTGCATGAGAAGGCCCACGTAGGACCGACCTGAACTTCCCATTTATAGCATGTGAAGCTAAGTGGCCAGTTCTTCTGTCTTCTTCAATTGTCACTGTGGTTCCTTTCAAAAGGACAAAGTGTCCTTCTCTCCCTTTGAAGCGGACATTGATGTAGCATGGTCCCACGTGGTCCATTTCCATTCATGCCCAACTCATTCCACACGTCACTTAGCTTTTCATAATAGTCTGATTCCACACTGAAACAAGGGTCAGAACTAGTTGGTGGATTTTGTGCAGAAAGAATTACACCACGGTCTTTAGGTAACCATACTGACTTCTTTTTTTTTTTTTTTTTTTCTCTGGGGGTCAAATGGAACCATACTGATTAGGGAGGTGTATTTTCGCAGGATATCGTAAATTCAGTGATCATTATGAATATCCTCGATGTGACGTGTCCAACGCGTGACGTGAAAGAACATGAGCAAAAACGATGTCGTCCTGCGCACGTTTTTTTGAATTTTTTCTTCTTTTCTTTCCCTTGCTCTTTTGTGTTATAGTTCATGCTCCTCGGCATCCATCTGGCAACCGCCTGTTTTCCGTCCTACCCGGGGCTAAGGCGGCCCTCGACACTTGCAACGGCCAACTAAGGCCGCCGCTGACCCGTCGAGGCCTCGGATTTACCAAGGCCAACCGCTCATTCCCCCTTTCTTCCCCTCCCTTCCCCACGCAACACTCGGGCAAAGGGGTCGACGACGACCCTCGATGCTTGTGCCGACCAGCTAAGGTCGCCGCCAACCCATACGGGCGTCAATCCCCGAGCCAAGTCCTAGACCCTCACCTGTCCTTGTTACCGTTCTCTCGTCCAGTTGGTGCGAGACAATAGGGAGCGATCGATGGTCGACTTTTGGTGGGTGAGCGAGTTGCGGACATGGCTTCGACGGCCGGAGAAGCGGAACAATAGCCGCGGAAGTTAAAAAACAAAAGGAAAGAAAAGAAGAGGAAATAGAGAAAAAGGCTAAGAAAATTCGATAAAGTATGCAAAACGACATCATTTCACTTTAGTTCTTCCGTCTCGGATGCCGACCGGCGATGATTGGACTGCAACTTCAACATTTTCGCGCGAAAATTCGTCAAAACGATTACATTGGAATTTCACGCAAAGGTATATAACTGAATTAACATCCATACAAGATTTATAACTGATTTGGTAAATTTTTCCCCAAGTTCCAGTATCACATGTACCAGTGTTTGCGAGAGGAAGCAAGAAAAGAATCAACAATATCTTACTCACTAAAGGAACCGAAAGAAGTGAGAATTCGAAGTGGAAATATTAAGTAGCCCCAAAGCCGTATTTGGGTGTTGCAAAGTGCTATAAATAAAAAAAAAATTCTAGCGAAAAGAAGAGTTATACACACAGATTGAGCAAATTAATGAGAGGGATCTGGTTCGTGTAAATATAAAAACACTTGCGACTCTATCCTCAATAATTAAGCAAAAACATGTAACACCAAATTTCGAAATTGAGATTGTGAAGAGAAATGACGTGTAACCCTTTCCATTGAACGAGTATCAAAACTTTAGGGACGAAATGCACGGCCAGCGACGAACCACTTTAGGTGGGATAAAATGCAGTTGGGGGACTCTTTTCAAGCTTTTCCATTATGCAATTCGTTGATTAGAGCATCAAATTTGTCATTCAGCAAAGTATAAAGACAAAAGAGGGGGGCAATAAAATAGAAATAGAAATTGATGGACCACAGAGGTAATGATGACGTGAGGCAGCGTTGCTCTCGAGCTTGAGCTTTGACAGCGACGAGCGGGCAAAGGGGAGGGAATCCGAGGAGCTGGGCCTGCCCCTCTTCCTTCGTGGCCCAACTTCATTTGCTGACCGTCCAAGAGGAATTTAGAGAGATTCCTTCTAATCTTATGAGTGATTAGCCATTACCATCCATCTCCATGCTGGTTAATCATTCTTCTTCGGATCGATTCGAGCTACAGCTCGAGCACGGTTTTATTAAGATGAACGCGTGAGTTGTATTAGAGAAATCCAGCATTGAAAAATTAATATTACGTGGAGCAATTAATATATCTTAGTTGGCCCATAAACTTATTAGCTTAAACATTTAAATGAATGAAGGTTCAACTGGATATGTTGATGGGTTTGGATTTGGGTTTCCTTTTGGCGATCGGCCGTAGTTAATGATATCAGGTTTTCACTGTGCACTTATAACAAATGATATCCGAGCCGATGGTTGACTAGTAAACTACTCCTAATTTATATCGTTATTTGGTGAATATCTCATGGAAGGGTAGGACAATGCGGGTCTGACGGCAGATTTCATGGTTTAGTCGAGAAAAAGACTAGGGATGGAGTTAGGCTCACACGTGAAGAGGAGATTGTTAGGATGTATTTAGTCGGCTCATAACTTATTGTCTTAACATTTAGAGTGAAAGTGGGTCTAACTGGATATATTAACGGGCTCGGACTTACGCTTCTTCTTGGCGATCTCCCCTAGGGTAAAATAGTATTCGGGTTTCTGCTTTGCGCTCGCCACATGGTCGTGGTCGGAGCTTAAAGAAACGTCATCGTCCTTTCGAGGCGCGAACTATCTACCCCGATACGTCGCTTTTGAATTCCGCACTTATTCAATGATCGCTCGGCTTGACCACGAGAGGCACGGCGGACCCGATGGATCGCGACTTGTTCTCCGGCGTTACCTTCGCACGACATCGAACGCTTGCTTCGTGCGGATGGAATGAGACGAGCGAGAGAGAGAGAGAGAGCAGAGCCGCAAGGGTCGACAGCCCCGGAAAGAAAAGCTCGAACCGACAGGACGATGTGTCTCGTCGCGAAAGGAGCAAGTGCGCCTGGAAACGGTGAACAGTCGAGGAGCGGATGGATCTTTGAGGGAGCATAATGGTACGAGCCTTTGAAAACGGGGCTCCTTCCTTTAGTCCCATCCAGCATCGTCGTGCGGAGTGATATTTGTCCCACGCTACGTAAATTATAAAGGCCACTGACGATTTGCCGAAAAGATTAGACCTAAGAAATAAAAGGAATCTCTCATAAAAGCGTCGGGTCAAGGGTCGTATTTTCTATATGATATGACCTCTCAGATGAAATCCCCGACAAAAACGATTCGTTACGAACCTTCGAATCTCGATATCGGATGGCACGACAGGAACATAAAATCCAGTTCCGTCGTATCGACGGGAACGCGATATATTCATTTTTATAAAAAAAAAAAAGAAGAAGAAAAAGAAACAGTAGAAAAGAGTAATTGGTTCGATGTGATGTGCTCGTACTTGAATCCCGGTTTCTTACATTCGGAATAATTTTGGTGGTCATGTGCATGACTTCCTATGTAGAACATTACCTCAACCTTATGTGATTAAGCGAGGTGAAGACATAGTAGTTTTGGTATTTCCTTTTTTTTGGCTTTTACCAAAAAAAATAATAATAAATAAAAGCAGCAAAATCGTTCTTAATCACACGCCCTAGAGGATCGGAACATCTCAACCGATGGCGGTGGGCGGGGTTGTAGCGGATGACCGATTGCTGACCCTGGCGAGCCATCATCTTCACGATGCCCACGTGTCGCTTTCCCATCGCCATCACGTGGCGATTCCTGCACCGTGTAACCCCCACCCCCACGTGCGGGCGGTTGAGCGCCACGTGGTGCCAAAAAATATCGGGATGACGATGCGGATTGACTTGGTTTTTTCCCTTTTACCGTAGCGACAGGTCAAGTTTTTTCCCCGGAACCAATGATTACCCTGGCGCTTTCTTTCGCTCGCTTTTACCCTCGCTCGCCGTGCACACGTTTTTCACGGGACCAGATTCTTAGGTACTCTCGGTACGCTCGTACCGCTACAGAGTACTGATTCACAAGACTGGCGTCAGGGCACCCACGTTATGAGTTTTAAAGATGGGATGATTTATCACTCCGGAGAGCTCTAAAGGTAAAGGTCGGTACCGCGTGCACAGACTGATCGGGAGTTGATGCCGCTCTCCTGGTATCGTGCCGACGCATCATGTACGTCTCGCCCGAGAGATTAGATTCTCAAGCTAAACTGGGCATTGCGCGATTCGATTCGAGGATGCTATTTGCCAAGTTGTCCTTAGGAACAATTGTAGAATGAAGGCCGAGCTGGTGTTCTCGGCTTGCCAGGTGCCGCACGAGCTATTCTGCAGTCAAGAATCTGTCGATCCGTGACAAGCTGCATTCGAAAATCGTCCCCAAAAATGAGAATCGGGCTATTACTTTATTAACGTGATTTTCAATTGTCATCAAAAGAAGGATGAGAAGTTTATAAGATAATGGAATATTATTTTTAATTTAAATTTAGAAGCAATAATTTTTTTTTTAATAACCGAAGTGTCCACGCGGCCGGCGAGTTAGGGCTCAAACCAGCGGTGATGCACGACTAATTATCGAGGGGGGACTAATGCAGCATCCCACCGCCACGACCCCTCACTTAAATCACCGATGGGCGAGCTTGAACCCAGAACCTATCATGAAAGAAACTGAGCGCAAACTAACGCGGTCACCGATGGGTGGGTGTGCTTGACAATGATCTTGATATTCGTATATTACAATTTTGCCCATCTATAATCATAAGTGGCCGTAGAATGTGGCAATTTGGAAGATGAGATTTCTTGATTAAGGTTATAAGCATTTGCGAAAGCCATTGGGCCCATCACGCGCACATGCCGCAATCAGCCGAGGTTGGAAAATCACATCGGATTTAATGTATCATGATAAATGTGTGACTTTCGAACATTGAAGGATAACGAGAAAACATCTTTTATTTTCGCATGAAATTTAGATATTTTTTTAAATTGAATATTTCGTTCGAATATTAAATGCATTCAATTTGACGAAGATTCTATTCTTTTCCAAATAAGATTTAAATTTTTTTTTTAAGAAAAGTAAAACTTTAATGAAGATATCTTAAAATCTCAACCTAGATATAAATAGTTAACTATATCAAGTCATCTGCGTACAACAAATATGTAAGAGAATGAATTCTTTTCAAAATTTTCCAGGAAAATATTGAGAGAAGAATATTTCTGAACATAAACATAGTCAAAAATCTATTAGCATTTAACGTGATAGGTAGCAAGGTTAACTCTATGTGAACGAGAAGATATTTGTGTTTGCTAATATAAGTAAAATGGACGTATTTAGAATGGTTTATGAGACTTAGCTCCAAGAACATACTTATTATTTTTTTTTTATAAAAGTTGAATGTAATGAAAAAAGGTAGAGAATGAGTTTAGAACACACACACTTAACACAAATCTAAAATCCCAAACTGATACAATAAATTTACTCAAAGCTAATTTTTTGACAATTAAAAATCATAATCTGGTACATTTGTGATAAATTTACCCTCCTATTAAATTGGATTAATACCGCGAAAAATTACAAACCGGTACACCCGTGACAAACGGAGAGATAAAACCCCAAACCAGTACACCCGTCAACTGCCACGTGTCATCCAACTTAGAAATTTGAAAGTAAAATTTAATGGAAACTAATGCAAGGTAAAATTGTGATGAGTGTAATAGTTTGTGATCTTTTGTGATTAAAAAATTAGTTTGTGGTAAATTTTTCGCGTGTATATCGATTTGGGGCTTTTTATGGTATTAAACCTTTTTTTTTTTCATCGCTCCTTATTAGTTATGATGCCATATCACCTCGCGCGGCTTTTATTAAAGATTGATTAGCCAAAGCACTCTTGGCATTGGGATTCACTTGCTAGCCTCCCTGCGCACAGCACAAGCCTTCAAATTTCAGTGGTCACGGGACACGTCTCGTCGTCCCCGAGCACTCGTGGCATCGGGATTCACTTGCTAGCCTTCGTACGATACAGCACAAACCTTCAAATATCCCAAGGGCGCGAACCTCTTCTTAACTTTAGCTTCTCCGCATGAGGTCCATAGTTTTTTGTGGTTGTGACTTCTCTTTCCGCGAAATTGAAAGCCTTCGTACGATACAGCACAAGCCTTCAAATATCCCAACGGCGCGAGCCTCTGAACCTTAGCTTCTCCGCATGAGGTCCATAGTTTTTCGTGGTCGTGACTTCTCTTTCCGCGAAATTGGAAGAGTCTCGCGCATCGGTTCCGATCGAGGGCCATACACATGAAGGGACAGTGTCCCAAGAACGCCATATCAATAGCAATGGGCCAGGACCACTTCCCTTAATTTTTGTTTCCAGAGGACCGCCCGCATTAAGATGGATCCCTCTTCGCGTGACGTCCCGTCTTTAACGTCGCGCGAAAGAAATGATATCTGCGAGCGAGGTCTCCTCCGCCTTTCTTGGCGGCCTTGTTTTCGAGCGACTCCGACGCGACAACGAGGGCATCATGGAACACGTACAAATTAAAGACTCGAGACGACATGGGAGCATTGCGACTTTCCTTTTGACGCGTGGACACGCCGTTTTGGGTAGTGCGAAATGGGCTTCTCCTAAGTGGGCCTCGAATTTGGTCCGAGGTCCATGTTCTTCATAATCGGCCTAGTTCTATTCTAAATTTAGACACGCTGGGCCGGAATGGGACTCTTATCTTTTCGTTTGCATCGGAGCACACGTAATTATTGTTGCTAAAAAATTTGATACTTTTGCTAGGCAAGATCACACTTTCCGAAATTCACCTCGTAAATGAAATTGCTTTCCGAAGCTCATATCATACCACACGACCTCCTTAAACTTTCGCCTTTTCCGTCGGCTCGCCCCCTCTATCTTACGGGCCGCAACACGCTTCAATCGTACGATACTTATAATTATCGTCGTTTCACAGAGCCCGGCCGATCGGTTTAAGTAAGCATAGAATCCAAAGATATTGGGAGGGGAAAAAAAACAAGGAGAAGCGATGCCATGTACCACTATTGGATTTGAGGGAGCTCAGGACATGTGAAGATAAAATGTAAATTCAAACATCCCTCCTGGTCACGTAACCATAAATTACGATTTCGAGACGGTGGAGTGAGAATTTCGGCCCGCTGGGCCGTATAGTCCGAAAGATCCAAAGAGCCACTCCTCTTGTCTCTCGCCGTGCGAGGCCTCACACGCATTTCGTCGAACACTTGACATGCACGCTAACATCACGAGCACAAACGGTGTGCAGTAGCTTCCGTCCGCTTCACGCTCCCTCGCTCGCTCGCTCGCCGCTCTCTCTCTCCTCTCTCCCGGGCTCCTATACCGTCGCCACGTCCCTCGTAAACCCCCGCCATTTGCTTCTCCGCTCATTTAAAAACCGCAACCTTGCTCACGATCGATCGATCGATCGAGCTCCCTCCCTCCCTCCCACCGCCCTCAAACCCTAAGCCATGCACCCTCACTCCTACGCCCTCGATTCCCTCTCCAAGTCCCAGGACCTCGCCGCCGCCCTCCTCTCCTCCTCCTCGTCGCCGCCCCACATCCTCTCCGCCTGCGCCGCCGTCGACTCCTTCCTCCGCTCCCACGCCCCCGACCAGTCCCGCCACTTCTTCTCCCTCGCCTTCCCTCCCCTCATCGCCAAGCTCTTCGGCTTCGGCGACGACCCCGCCTCCTCCCCCAGGCACGGCTGGATCGACCTCGCCCCCGCCCCCGCCCCCGGCTCCGGCGACCGCCCCGACCTCGCCGCCCGGGTCCTCGGCCTCTTCGCCCCGAGCGGTGCCCTCGTGAGCTCGATCCTCGCCGTCGATCGGCTCGGGCTCGTGAAGTTCGTGTTCCCGAACGAGCGCTTGCCGGGTTGGGCCCGGTTCGTGCTCGCCGACGCCAAGGACGGCCGGGCGCTGGGCGAATTGTGCTCTCTGTTTAGAGGTAGAGTCGAGGAGGACTCGGTGAAGGGCTCTTCGTGTCAAGTGCAACTGAATGTGTTCGAGTATTTCGTGTTCTGGTTCGCTTATTATCCTGTTTGTCGGGGGAACTGTGAGAATTCCGATCGTGTTTCGATGAAGAAGATTAGGAAGTTTAGGTTGGAGAACTGGACCGGTCCTATTCGTGGTTTTTCGGGTGTGAAGCGCGGCAATGAGCGGAACGATGAGTGTAATCTATATTTGTGGTTGCTATATGCGTATTTACGTGCTTTTGTCCCGGTCAGTGATGCAGACGCGCATCAACCATACCGTAGCTCGATTTTGCATTATCCAATGGAGTATGATGGATCGGCGTTGGTGCAAGCTGAGTTCTTTGTTGACACGTTGATACACTATTGGCTGGCTGATAACGATTTCTCACCTGTATCCGCAAATGTATGCAAGTCGTTTGGTGTGTCATTTCCATTTCGTTCGGTTTTGGGAGAAACTCCGCCAACTCCAGGACTGGGCGAAGTGGTGAAGTTATTTGTGAGGTATTTGAATTTGAGTGCTGTTAAGGCTACGGAAGGGACTGATAATGTGGAGAATAATGGAGGTCCGAGTTGGAAAATGTGGAGGTCCTCAGATGCTATGAAGTTGAGGGATAGTGTAAATGGGTCTCATTTTCTTTTATGTGGATCTTGGAATTGGAATTTGCGAATTCAGAGGCCTCTGTATCGGTATATATTGCGGACATTTTTGTTCTGTCCGGTGGAAGCCTCCATCAAGAATGCTTCACAAGTGTTCTCTGTTTGGGTTAGCTATATGGAACCTTGGTTCATTAGCTCAAGCGATTTCGATGAGCTTGATGCAAGTGTTGGTGGATCTGCAAAGAATGAGAAAAAGGCGGAATCTCTCACTCGAGAGGGTAGATATTCATCTCGCTGGCGAGGATATGTTTTGTCCAACTATCTCTACTATAGCTCGTTGGTTATGCACTTTGTTGGCTTTGCTCATAAATTTCTTCACACTGATCCGGAAGTGATTGTACAGATGGTACTGAAGGTTAGTCTCTTAGCACAGTATTCTATCATTCAACTGGAATGCTTACTGTGCTTCTAGTTCAGAAACTGCATGAACTTATGCTTAGTTGGATGATTGAGACTGGGAACTCTTGTTGCTTCTTTTTTTAAATTTCTCACGATGGAAACCAGTGCAATGCACATGGGATAGCATCTGTATGGCAGTACTTTATCCGTGAGGGAAGATGTTTTGTGTGTGCGTTTATACAAATAAGTACGTCTTTGTGTATGTATGTTATATTTGTATACGTATGAACGTTACGATAGACAATGCCTCGGAGTATGTCTTATTTTGATGGACAAAAATTGAATCTTTGCATGTTGGGAGATTGGTAGTTTATTTGTGGGGAAGCCAACTTTTGATACGCCATTACGCATGGCAGCATTGTTTTTGGAACAGGTAGAGATGTCTCTCCTTTGTGTAAAGAAAAGTGACACATCTCTATCTTTCTAGCTTCCCTTTCTGACACTTGACAAGTAATAGGTGTGGCAGAACTTTGTGGTGACTCTTGGTTAGTTGTATTGGGCATATTTTGGTAATTTATCTACTGGCGGTTTAACCTATGTAGGCGAGTGAAATGTGGGTTTGTCACAACTAATAAACTATACATGAGTATATGCATGATGGAGTTCAGCTATCTCAGAGGCAATGCTTTAGTTTAAATTAGCATATCTGGTAGGATTCATCCAACTCTCTCTCTCCCTCTCTTGACTGCTCGAACTTTGAAGATATAATGGAGGATGCTGCAGAGTTTGGTGAAAATGGGAAATGAGGAAATTATGATGTTGTTAATTCCTCCTTAAACAACAATGGTGACATCGCTGTATATGATTGAACTAGCATCTTGAGAGCCGCTGTCTTTATATTTGGTTTGCATCTTCTAGTTTTATTGCCTTGCTTGGTAGGCAAATTGTCATTGAGCCACAATTGTGTATCCTTGCTGTAAGATACATTTTTGACAACTCTATAACCAGCAGTAGTACAGAACGGAACAAAGAAATAATTGAACAATTGGAATTCTCTCTCTCTCTCTCTCTCTCTCTCTCTCTCTCTCTCACACACCCATTACTACGTTATTTTGTGGCTGGACATAGTAACCAATATGCCGTTAACAATAAATTGAACAAGGAGGAAGAGACAGAACACATAGTAATAGGCATATCAGAGAAAGAGGGGTTTACAAGGTTTAGTTGTATCACATAGAGGGAGTTCATCACTGTAATTTAGAAGCAATGATTGACACACCTATCTTCCTCGCCTTTCTCCAATTTCACAGACCGCTTTTCTTTTATAATGTGTTCCATCTTCAAAGTTAGAGAGGAGAGAGGTGAGCAAAGGCAGAGACATGAGAGGAAGCAATAGACGGGAAACTTGTGTAACACTCCTTGTATAAAAATTGCATGTTAGATATTTGGATGTGTAATGCTCGAGTTTTGCTACCTCTTTTTAGCATTTTTGGCCTGGCTTGCTGTCAGTATTGTGGTTTTTCATGTGAAGCTTGTAAGTTATAATGAAATGAAATAGTATTTAATGGTAAACCGAGTCTTCAGTATGCTGTTTTTTGCACAAGAGACATGGCGAGATGAGCATTAGGAACTGCAGTTGAATGTGTCAGACAAGAAACGAGCTGGTTTTTGTTGGACTAGGCTTTGATGCTGAGTGCCGATTCATTTTGTGTTGGGTTCAGACTTCACCATAATGTTTTTAAATCCCGTTACGCCTTTTCACATTATACAGTGTACTTATTTGTTTTTTCATTTTTATAACAGGTTCTGTGTATACTGACATCATCTAAGGAGTTGCTCGATCTGATAAAGAATGTCAATACTCTATTTCATATGAAAGAAGCTGGTTTTGGCAAATCAGCATTAAATGACTTGTATGGATTCATTCCATCAATTCGAGAACAGCTACAGGTAGATTCTCCATCTTGTACAGTTTATTTGCCTGTTTTATATTGGAGGATATGGTAAACAAAAAATGTTGAAGAGCCTTTTTTGGCGCTCTTTCTGACTTGAGGTGCTGATTGAACTTATGGGAGATGGGACTATTTGATTGAAGGGAGATGAAATGGGGAAATAGTCTTCCTGACCTCGATTAATACTTAATAGTTCTTTTGAATACGCAAATAAATGATTATGCTGAAATGTTATGGGAGATTATTGAATTTAATGAAAGTTCATGCTAAAGGTTTGGTCGAAAGTGTGACCTGGAATCAAATTGTTAAATTAAAAATCAGGCAATGCAACCTAAGCTCTTAAGCTTCACGACTAGGTTTTCTCAAGCATCACATTTTAGATCACAGTACACTATCTAAAAGCAAACGATTGCTGTTATTAATTGAATAAAGAGTTACAGAAAATTAAGTGAGCAGTGGTTGGATAAGATTGCCGAATAGGGATGGTCTAATCCTAACACCTAGTAGAATGCTTATTGAAATGCAACAGCCGATACTTCATGAAGACCTGGTAAAGGTGTCAACGCTTGGGCCACAATGATCATGTTGAATCTTTGGGCTGTATCATTCTGTTCCTTCAGATCCTTCCTGGTATTTGTGGTGCGTGTATCATGTTCTGAAATTTGTTCATCTGTTTGTGTTGAATCCATTTATGAGACTTCAGGAAGATGGACTAGAACACTGTTGATAATGGTGCTGTATATTTCTTTTCTTTTCTTTTACTTTATGGTGTCATAAATTTTATTTCGACAATTAAGAATGGTTTCCCTGTCGATGCTAGGATTGGGAGGATGGATTATGCGAGAATGATGCTGATGGATCCTTCTTGCATGAGAACTGGAACAAGGACCTACGGCTCTTCAGTGACGGTGAAGATGGTGGACAACAGCTGCTGCAGGTAGACCTAGTCTCAGATTTCCTTCTAATAGATTTTCCACTCCTTCACTGATATATTTAAAATTGATGTTTTGCTTCTGCAGCTTTTTATACTTCGAGCTGAAGCCGAGCTGCAGACCCTTTCTGGCGATAACCTCACACAAAACCTTCAACACATTGATTCTTTGAAATCCCAGCTCAGCCAGTTGTTTGGTGGTAACTTCTTTAAGCCTTTGTCAGTGACAACCGAAGTGCAAGAGCAGGAGTCATCTCGAGATGGAATATTCAAGCCCAGAAGAGTGGTCCCTAATGCATTTGCCGATATCAGGTACAAAGGCGACTCGATGAAACGTCCCGTGTCAGACGATGAAATTGCTTGGCTCGTGAATCTGCTTGTCTGGTTGTCGGGCTGGCTTAACAAAGCTCTTAGGCTAAACTATGTCGAAAGTGGTGATGCTGGTTCTAAATGGTCGTACGTTGAGGTGTCGGGCGACATTGCAGACGTGTGCGGACCTGTGAATACGATGAAAGTACTATTGTGTGCAGCTGGCTCTTGGCTTCTGATGTTGGGTGGGGAAGTGGCCGGGTTGATGAGAAAGCATGGCCTGAGGGTGAATCTGAGAATATTAGCATCGAAGAAGATTGTGATGGTCTTCGTCGCCTGCTGTTTGCTCGTTCTGTTGAAGAAAGCCGTCGGGATATAGCAAAATCTATGATGAATACACACGTCGCTTGTGGAAAAGGAGAGGAGAAGCGTGAAAGATGTAGATAGATGGCAACCCAGAGTTTTGTTTTTTTTCCTTTCCTGGATATGGTTTTCCCGAGCTTGGAGTGATGCTGCCTTTTGTTACCCTCTTGTAATTAAGTGAGAAATGCGCAGCGTGAGATTACTCACCTTTCCCGGCTCATCGAATGGTTTTTTTTTTTTCCGTTTTACTGTTATTACCAGATGAGATCTTACTGTTTATGTCGCCGGTACTCTAACCGGAGGAGGTACTGCCTACATTCAGGGAGCCCGACTTACGGTACGGTGCATTCCACGTTAGATAACGGCTCATGTGATCCCAGTGAGGCCAAGATTTCTCCTTCTTTGATCGAAACCGGTCGTCGTTTCTTAACTGCCCTACGATAGTGTAGAGCTCAACGGACATTACTGTAATTTAGAGTCTATTACCGGTACTTAATAAAACATTCTTTGTAACCTGATCTTGGACTTGCTCGAAGTGTCATTTCGCTTCCTCCGAGGTTTTAGCAGAATCTTTACCAACTTGTTAAGGTAGATGCTGTTGACGAAATTTAAAATGGCATAAGCTTAAATATCACAAACAATACGGAATTACAAAGAAATGAAATTGCAATAACAAAATTGGAATCGATCTGTTAGAATCTGAGGGCACATGTTGAACACAGCTTTAAAAAAACAGATTCGCTCCCTCCCGCACACGATTGAGGTTTTGCGAATGTCTGTCTCCCAGATACAACTACCGACAAAAGAAGAAAAGATCGCGGCACTTCCAAGCTTCGGTGAACTTGAACAAACTCGGAATGAACACTATGGAAAACAATGCAAATGCGAGAACGTTTTTCAGAAGGAAAACCAGAGAACCGTTTTTCCGAAACTGCAGATCTTAGCTGGAACTCAAAGAATGATTTCGATAAAAATAGAACTGAGGGGAGAGTTGTTCGGGACTAATAACGGGCGATTAAATTAGCCGTTACAAAATCAATACGCATCAAGAATAATGGCCAATTAAATTCGCCGTTACAAAATCAATTAAATGTCGGAATAATGGTCGATTAATTCCGCCATAAAAATCAATTTCGTAATAGCTTGCCGCTTAATGCACCATTAATTGAGTCGGAAAAATTAAATTAGAAGGCTAGCAAAATTGGGCTTGTCGCAAGGCCCATTTTTCTGTCCCGTCGTGTCATGAGGATGCTGGCGCTCCGCCCAAGTCTCAACTTGTTGGGCGTCGGATTTGCACCCCTTTTCATACTTATGCAAGGCGAGGCAGAGTTTGTGCTACAATAGTTACCACTTCATATAAGTGTAACCGTATATAAACCACTCTTTAGCCTTCTTCCTTTTCTAATGTGGGACTAGTGCTTTTCACTTCCTACTTCCAACTCAAGGGTGTTCTTTGAGCATCAATTTCTCATTCATTCACCCATCAATTTGTCCCAAATTTCCAACAGATGCTTTCGGCTCACAGTTCAATCTCTTGTCCGGTCTGAATAATTTAAGTCCCGCTGAACTGTTTCTTTCAAGAATCTGCAGATTTAATATGACCTTTATCAAATAAATCTACAATCAAAAGAAATAGGGTTAATATCACGAAAAATCTTAAATTGATACACTCGTGATAATTTTACCTCAAATTATTTTTTTACTACAAAAAATTCCAAACTACACATATAACAAATTTACCTCAAATTAATATTTTGACCACTAAAAACCCCAAACTAGTATATTTATGACAAATTTACTCTCTGTTATTTCTATTAAATTGAATTAATACCACAAAAAGTCACAAATTGATACACCTGTGACAAATGGAGGATAAAACATAAAATTTGTATATCAGTTAACTGTCGCGTATTATTTAACAAAGCAATTTAATAGTAAAATTTAACGGAAACAAACTAAGGGTAAATTCATCACAAGTGTACAAATTTGGAATTTTTTATTATCAAAAAATTAATTTATGGTAAAATTATTACAGGTGTATCAGTTTGAGATTTTTCGTGGTATTAACTCAAAGAAATATGGCCTCCTTTGCAACACTGGTGAGAATCCTAGGAATTGACTTACTTACACATAAATCGAAATATATCACCAATTTCTCGAATTCGAAGCGTAGGCATTAAATCGATGGATGACTATTTTCGGTCCATCGAAACAGTCTCGTTTCCAATTGTCGATGAATCGATCGCAACATCTTTGATTCGTCCGTACTTAGCGAAACCCTCTTGTCTTCCCCTCGAGAGGAGAAATTGGGAAACACACAAACCTTAAAGGACTAAACTAACCCAACCGATATTCCACTTACCAACCCTCACAAAAAAAAAACAGAAAGATAAAAGAACCAATTTCCCACTTGAAATTAAAATGCACTACAGCTCGGTGGGGTTCCCGGCATTACAGAGCTAGCCTGCATTATCATTGCACATGGGAGTGTCCCCATTTCTTGAACATTTGAAAACGACTCGTGCAATTTTTAAACTACTGAAAAACAAAAAATTATAAATAAATCTTTACCCCAAAAAAAAAATTATAAATAAAAATTAAATAAAAAATCAAAAGAAATTCAACACCATATGGCCAACCCGAGTTGTTTATCAAAGTCCTTAAAACCTAGAACAACATCGGACTCAAGTGAATCGCCATCATCATTTGAAATCGCAGCATTATTCTAAAGAACGTGCCCTGATATGGCCCCATCAGTGCACGAGACATGGGTGGGTCTTCGAAATAATTCCGGCAAAACATTTAAAGAATCGAAGAAAAAAAGAACAAGAATTGGGTCGGTTTGAGTGGTGGGAACAAGAAAGCCCAACGATTAATCAACTGTCAAATCACCCGTGTTTCAAGCGAATCAGATCTTCAAAGTCGACCTAGGGTTACGAAGAAATTCAGTTGGAACATCGTCTTTTCCTTTTCGACACAAAAACAGCCACACATGTTCGCGTCCCTTGCACCTTGGTTTCGACCGGTTCTAAGGGCCTGTTTGTTCAATTTTGAAAATATTACTTGGGGAATGCAAATGCTTTTGGGTGAAAGTCCATTGGGAAAATGTAAATGGTGTTTGATAAAAATATTTTGTAAAATTACTTTGGCCAAAATATGATATTTGGTGAATATTTTTTGTAAATGGACTTTGAGAATTATCTTATTTATTAAAAAAAAAACCTACCCATCGCCGGAGCCGGCCGCCGGCGATGGCCATCGGCGAGATAGATCTGGCGCCGACGGCTGTTGCTTGAGGTCGGGCGACCCCCGTCGAGCTAGATCTGCCACCACTAGCGGTCGTTCGAGGTCAGGCAGCCCCTCGGCGGGGGTGGTACGACCCAGGCGACAGTCACTTGAGGTCGCATGACCTAGGCGGCCATCGCCTTGGGTCGAGCAACCCCAAATGATAAGATCGCTGGGCGGTCGCCCAACCCAGGCGACCTCGGCCCTTTCTCCCTTCCGGGCCCTCACCGGCCATTAGTGAAGAAGATGAACAGCTTCAAACCAAAAAATAAAAACTAAATGTGAACAGTAGCATTCGTGGAATGTTAACATTGGCCAAATATTGAACCAAACGTCCCAGCATTTTGGGAAGAGGCTTTCAAGGCTCAAAACCCCTTCCCAAAGCTAAATTAAACACCCCTTAAATCGCAGCTAATCTTTGAGGTTTCTCGCAACAAATTCCAATTCAACGAGCTTGTGATATGATCCTTGTCCTCTAATTTGACTGGACACTCGGAGTTGTTGTCATGAAATTCAGTTGGGGATTGAGTGTAGAGTCAGGGCTGAGTCCATCCAAGTCAGATGGATTAGGTTTGATTAAAAAATTTTGTGCAAGTAGATGTGTTAATATGATTGGTTATCGTTTACGAGTTAGGTTAGTACTGGGTGATGGAAAATTAGGGCAGTTTGTCGCATGTTTTGTGCGTTTTGGCATTCTTTAAAGGGCACGAAAGCTTTTTAGGACCATTCTCTTTTGACCCTTTCCTAATATTTCAATAGCGAACGCACGAGTTTTGAAGAGGATTGGACTGGCATTATGTGGTCCAGTTCCTGTGGGAAATGATCCGGTCCTCGGTCATAAAAATTGGGAATCGGCATTGTGCTGTCCAGGTTCAAGGTCAAGGTGCCAAACCAGACCGACAGGTCGACCCTAGATTGAACGTATTTTAACCGTATTTGTTATTTGTTTTATTTTTAGGTGGCAAGAATTTAGAGCGATTTTCTAACCAATGAATGAGCAATGAAATACTACGGTTCATGTTTTATGCTACGCGTTTTGGAAATTTTTTATTTTATTTTATTTCATTTTGCTTGGTCATCTTTTACGAAATATCGCTTTTGGCAAGTGGAGGCTTTTGTTATTACTCCAATGGATGAATTGGATAATTCCCCATTGCTTTAGATTTCTATTTGGGTTTTCCCGGTGTTTTACTTCTCATCGTTCTGTTGCTAAGTACTAAGTATCGTAGTTACAAATATCGTGCATTCATGCATATATATACTTTGAAGAGAGTAAGTTTGTCGTTTCAAGATTTACCAAAAAGAAAAAAACAAATCGAACGGTTTCTTGGATCAATCCCTAAGAATCGTACCCGACCAGAAAGATCGATTCCTAGTTGCGAAATTTAAGGACTGACATTGTACGCGTAAGTTCCGTATTCCAATCCAACCCCAAAACCGCCAACTCCTAGCTTTCCTGGGATTCTTCAGGCTGTAGCTGTTACTTTGACCATTCTTCAGGCTGTAGCTGTTTCCAATCTCCATCCGTCCTGTTTCCGTATAAATACATTTATCCGTCGCATAAAGCACTCTCTTCAGCTGCCACGGCACGTTGAGCCCACCTGCACCTGTACCTGCACCTGCACCTGCAGTAGTATATGGCCAAAATTGCATAAAAGCCAGGTAGAATGGTCACAGTTTGTTTTGTTGCTGTTGTTTTTGTTTTTTTGTTTTTGCCTTTTGTGATCAAGTCAAGGAAAGGAAAGCCCGATGAAAGTACGCAGACGCATTGAATGGAAATCCAGACCTAAAGATCAAGGGAGGAAAAGGGGGGAGAAGAGGCCCGCACGTGCCCGGGGGGGGGGGGGGTTGCACGTGCCGATGACGGCCCATCTCCTCCTATCTAACATTCTCGTCCGTCGTCGTACGGTAAGCACCAGCGGGGAAACAGTGAGATGATGACGCCATCCTCGTCTTTATGTCGGGGGTAGGAAGGAGAAAGCTGACCTCTTTTTCTTTTTTCCTTTTTTTCATTTTTTTCTTCTTGGTGGGTCTAGTACAAAAAGGGGGGTTGCTTTCATAACCGGCTGCTAGATTCGGTACAAAATCGAGATTAATTATTATTATTTTTTAATTTGCTTCCCACTTTACTTTCCTCCTCCTTAATTTTTCTTCTTTTCGTGTGTTTTTGGTGATTGGGTGGACCAGGAGATGGGGGACACTGGGCCGCCGGTCATGAATTTTCCTGTCATCATTTATTACGCAGAGAAATTTCTTTGCGTATAATAAAGTAAGTTTTGACTAATGATATTACCTTAGATGGGGTGACGGTTGTTTTTGACTTTTCGTACCGCCTGATAATTTGCGAAAGAAATTACGATGTTGGCGGCCGAGATTTATTTATCTGGGACGGGCTTCTTTATTACGATAAGGGAAGATTTTGCTAGAAACACCTGTGACTTATCTTGCACTTTCACTTCCACTTCCGTAAGCAGAGAGACTCGTGGGACTCCCGGTCAGCCACGGGATTCGCTCGTTGTTATTTACAATATTTAGGCGCACCGTTCGCGGCTCGGTACGTCGCTCGGGACCCACCGCGCTCCCCTGGGGTACGCGTTTCGCGGTTTCAAACTCGAATTGAAAAAGATAGTGGCCGGGGTCGCGCGTTTTTAAGGACGGCCCTTTTGTCCCCGCGACTTCGCGCTCATGTCCCTCTTCCGGCGTGTCTCGCGCGCGTATTATCTTTGCCAAGACATTTGTTACTTCACGTGGCCCGCGACCAGCGCGAGCAAAAATGTGCATGGTTTGAAAACGGAAGCTGTTCATGGCCCCCCGTTGTGGCGTTCCTAGCCGGCAACTCCGACAACTTCCCCCCCCACCCACCCACCCAAAAAACGAGAAGAACCCTAAGGAACGAGGGAGGTGGCGATTACCGGGGGGGCCTACGATACTTTTGTACAGTCCGTTGAAAGGGGACGAAAACATGTGAGCGTCCCTCTCTTGCATGAGGGGAAATTGAGGTGCCATGCCATGCCATGGATACGTGAGGGGTCAAGAATCACACCGATGTTGGATGCCGATGCGGTCGATTTAGTAGGCACACTGGAGACCTAATCGCATCGACGTCGATTCGATTACGATCGTGTCTGGATGATCGAAAACTCCAGGTGGAAAACCAGCTGCCCCGTGACTCGCATCTCGGAATTTGCTATCGCTTCGTGTCTGATCTTCGCTGCTCCTCTTTGCCACGTTGCGAACGTCCGTTTGGCCATTTGTTTTTCCTCTTCTGGTTTTTTGTGTCGTGTGTTGTGATTATCGTTTAATGAGAACGGGCGAACAGCTTCTGATCAATTTTTTTTTTAATTGAAGGAAGAAATGATAGAGAGAGTCCCTTCCCCAAAAAAAAAAAAATAGAGAGAGAGAGCCTATGTTAATTCGAGGAGACTGCGACGGCAAGAACCGGAAACAAGTAGTGTCCGGCAATGTTGCCGGTAGTAACAATTCGGTGCCACAAACTGGTGACAAGGTTGCTGCACGTTGCGAGACTTTAGCTACTAGAGAAAATCGACATGAGGAAGTTCATCTTCCGACGGATCACGCTGATGAGTAATCGAGGGAGGTTGCACCAAATCTCAACATCGTGTCGACCATGAAAAAATGTTCAAAATTGATATGGCTAATTACATTGCACGTGATCATTAATGCTGTGAATGATATCCTCTTGAGGCCAAATCGTTCAACAAGTATGTTCGTATTCTTTCTCCATTTATTGATGCTAATAATGTTAGTCAAAGTAGTCAAACCCCTATTAGAATTATGCCAAGACCTAGATTTTCTAACCAAGGTCAAAATAACGGAAATAATTAGGCCAATGTTCATCAATATAGTCAAATTGACAACGTAATTTGCCAAATCAAACTACTTGACAGGCCTATCAACCGCAATTGTTGAAAATGTAAGGCCAATGAGTCCATTGGTATCACCCAATGTGAATATTCTTATTGGGCGCCTAACATACCAACTAACTAACGTTAATAATCTAGCAAGAACAGTATTACCGCTTAGGGGGGTAAGATGGCCAACTAAATCCACAGTTAAGCCCTGCACAATTTGGCAAAGAAGTTCGACAACAATCAGGATTAAACAGGGTGTTATCATACATGTTTATAGGAAACCGCATCCTGAATGAGTCAATAATCAGCCTTTTTTCCAAGAGGTTTTAAAATCTTCGATTTTGCTATTTTTATTGACGAAGATGAATGATAGACCGTCGAATACATTGTTCAATTTATAGCCCAGTGCGGGGAAGCGGGAACAAATTTTTAAGAGTTAGGTTATAGAATGACGCCGCAAGTATCGGTTGTTGATTTGGCTATACTTTATCGGTATAATAGTGAGTTGGTCGATTAACTTATTGCTCGATTTAAGAAGACTAGAATTAGATATATCAACTTCGCTTTCAAAAAAAATAATTCGCAGATCTAGCTTTCGATGAATTGAAATTCAATTTTAGAGGAATAAACGAAGGCCAAGACGTTGATGATTTGTTTCAATATAATTTATTTCAAGTGGCGACGAAAGCGTCTATATATGAGCAACCGACAAGAAAAGGAATAATGGGCACATAAATGCTTTAGGCGGCTCTAATGGAAAGTTATGAGTCATGAATCCAACCCGAATGGAAACATTGTAATTAATATGGCAAGTCTCGACAAGTATTACGCTTTGTCGATACTCAAAGCCTACCAAAATAAAAGAAAAAATAATGGCTAGCACTAAAGATACTCAAGTTTACTCGCTCGATTTACTATAAAATTTAAAGATGGCTTTATAAAATTACTTGTTCATTCATAAGTAACAAAAAATATTGAAAGTGGCACCATCGATAGGGTCAAACATAATTAATTGTATTATTTTCAAGAAAACAATTCAGGAAGCTACTTTTGAAGATGACAAGGGTGCATATTGATTATCATATTTAAAAAAAATAGAATAATCAATGAATCATTAAATTTTTTTTAAAAAGTGGTATATGTTGACACACAAAAATAATTAACTTTTGGTTATAATCGACAAGCGACAAGCTTAGTCGAGGATAGCAAAGTTTGGTGAACAACGGAAACATTGATGAACAAAACAATTGACAACTTGAAGAACATCGGCAACTCACTAGTGAAATCAGTAATAACATAGCGTGAAAGTTATCGACGAAAGCCCTTTAAGACTTAGAAAGTTGGTTGACAAAGACATCGGCGGCGAAAGCCCTTTAAGACTTAGAAAGTTGGTTGACAAAGTCATCGGCAACTAGCCATCGACATAAAAATATATCCGCCGGGTAGTTATGTTTATTGACGCTATTTTAGTATTTTTATAAATTCTTGTGGATAAGTGCTGTCAGATAATAGAATATCGTGTCGCTTCTTATAACTACTAATAGGGTGAGGAAGTTATTTCTTTATACAAATTCAGTAACCATTGTATGTAACCGTTGGTAGAGGGTTATAAATACCTTAGTAGACTCATTGTAAAACAACCTTTCAGTCAATAAAAGAACTCGGAGTCTTCATAAATTTATCCTTTATCTTTACTTTCCTGCCATTTATATAACTGACCACGATTGCCTCCGGTCACAATACCTTTAAATTCTTGTTATTTACTTTCCCATCCAAAATCAACAAAGAATCATTTGCAACCTTTGTTGATTCACTCATCGATCCATCCATATTAATTCTTGAAAGGTATTTCATACTTGGTTGTTTTCTAATACCGCAAACTGTGATTGACTATCGTAAAGTCGAAATTTCACATTTTTTTGTTTTAAAAAAAATTGTTCATGAATCGAGATTCCTTCACGGGCCAAAAACCAAATATCTTTCCGAGTATCATTGGCCAGATAGCACGGCAAACAGAGTCTATAGGACATGAGAAAGGGGCTCCAACAATATTGCAAAACACAATTTGAACGAGTGCAACGTGAATGCACAGCTCAGATCCAATAGTCTCTACGCTCTTGTCTCAAATGTAGAATCAATGTAACCCAAAGAGAAATTCGTGAAAAGGAGTGATCATGATGGCTTTGTCAATGGAGGCGTGTGTACCATCCAACAGCAATTAGATAGACAATTCAATTCCACGAGGTTCCCGCCTTAGGAGAAAAGGGGCATCCTTTTTAGGGGAACCCTTATTGACTTTGTCTTGCTGTTGGGCGGCGAATGATTTATTAGTGATGAGTCACTGTTGATCATCTTTCGGTGGTGCCCTTGTCCCATTTGGTTCCCCTTCGATTTGCCACGATGGACTGTCCTTCACTAACTACCCAAGTTAATGTTTGTAAAATATGGGGTTAATTATTCTCCCCCAAATATCTTCGCATCGTTTTTTTTTTCTTTTGGTCAGAAAACATCTTGCATCATTAATTTTCCAAATGGTACACCTTCTGGAAAGTTCTCCTTGCCGCATTATTGCGTGCTATTTAATATGGGCTTCAGTCAATGGCTGCGATTCATTTAGTCAACACTTTTTTTTAGTCCGGGAAGGGTTAGATAAGCACCTGCATTAGGTGGTGCACAATGAGGACGTCTGATGTCTGGGATTTGTGCTCTAGAAGAGTCATCGATATTGACTCCACACGGAAAATGCTATTAAGGTTATCAGGTTACGTACTCTTTCAAATGAAAAACGAGATTCAATTGAGATGCGGAGAAAAAATACATATTATTGTGTAATCTACCGTACGCAACGAAACGAGCCATAACGTGATTACTTCTCCGTGATAATTGCTTGTGTGATGACCGAGTTGATGAAACTTGCAAGTTTCCATGGAAAACTGTGCATGGGCAAGGTCTTGTATGTGCCCTAATCTTTGTGGATTGTTGACTAAATTTGATTACGTTCACAATGACGGCCCTCAAATGAGATGGGCAGTGTATCCCAATTGACCAAACACGAGCCACCATGAGAAAGCAGGCATGTCTTCTTGGTAATTAATTTTAAAGAATGAATGACCTGGTGCTTTTGGATCCTTCTATCTCGTTTGTAGTCTTTGCTTTCCTCATTCTCAATCACTACAAAATAGGACATTGCAAGATGCATGTATTCTCCCCCTTCCTTCCTTCCTTCACCTTCCCATGAATTCAACTTCAATGGCATTCTATGCACATAGTTCTTTATATGTAATAATGAGGTGTGAATATAAAAAACTTATATTGAATTTGTAGCATGTGCCCTTTTCCTCTCCCCTCGTTATTTTCCACCCAAAAAGCAAGCCCCTTTGGTTTTTTTTATATTCTCTAGAGGGTCCCCAGCTTCCAAGTTTTCACATGAGCAGATCAAAAGTTTTCTAGGAGATGGGGAAAACTGCCAAAACAAGCACAAAACACAGGACAACCCCCCAAATAATTAGTCATTCACCTCACAATTTTCATATCATGGCCAAAAACTATTGGAAACATCAAACGTGTTTTAGGAAAGAAAAATACGGTGGCAGCTTCTTCTTCTTTTCTTTTCTTTTTGGTAAAGGGGCTTTTGTTTGTAACATTCCTTTTTTTAAATTTGTCATCTTTATGGTGTTCAAAATAATCGGATTCTGAGACCCTGTGCATAAAATAAAATTCAAGTAAAGCTGTACTAGGGAGACAACATGAGCGTTGGGTATATGTGTAGTTTTGTTCTCCACTTCCCTTTCTTGCGCACAAAACTGTATGAACTGGTAGTTGAGTTTCTTCCTTCTTCAGCTTCTTCATTTGTCTTCCCTGAGAAGGGTAGATAGACTTGGACTACTGACCCTTCAATCCCCCATACGACCTAACTCACAGCACCACCATGTTTTTAAACCCGCATATGCTCTCACTCTCTCCCCATCATCACCAAAGCCAAGCCAAAGCCATCTCTCTGTCTCTCTGTCTCTCTGTCTCTGTCTCTCCCCCCCCCCCCCCCCCAAAAAAAAAAAAAAGAAAAAATACACAGGCAGGCTGGGACCGATAACAATTGACAAGTGAGCCTCGCACGCAGACATTCACTCGCAATCCTCACACTATCCCAGAAGCAGCATAACTTCCGGACTTCTTTCCCAGCTCACAGAGGAAAGAAAAGAAAAAGGGGGAAAGAAAGAACTTTTGAATTGCAAAGGTCTCTTGTTTTTACTGCTATAATGGCACCTAAAAATGATGGGTCAGCTAAAAAGGTAATGAACAAAGGGGCATGGACGGCTGAAGAAGACAGCAAGCTCTCTCAATACATCGAAATCCATGGTGCCAAGAGGTGGAAGACCATTGCAGCCAAAGCAGGTAATAAATTGCACACCATCAATATTCTGTCTTTTTCTGTCCTCTTCTTTGCATTTTTTTCAGTTTCAGCTTCATAACTAGCTCGCTACGTTGTGGCTTTTGTATCTTTTGAAATGTTGGGTTTCTGTTCTTTTTTTCAGGTCTGAACAGATGTGGGAAGAGTTGTAGATTGAGATGGTTGAATTATCTCAGACCCAATATCAAGAGAGGCAACATATCAGATGAAGAAGAAGACTTGATACTTAGGCTGCACAAGCTTCTTGGCAACAGGTTGGACCATGACTTCCTTCAGGATTTTGTTAACAAGCGCCCTAGTGAAATCAGTGCATTGACAGTGAAAACATTTCTTTGATGGGTAACATTAACAAGTGTCTAGAGCACATTCGTTCATAAGACTATTTTCTTTATGATGTGTAGAGTTTCAGCAAAGTAACAGAACGGTAGAAAACCATAACTGCTGTAGTTAAATTAATGCACATTGTGTCTTTGATTTTAGGTGGTCGTTGATTGCTGGGAGACTTCCAGGAAGAACTGACAACGAAATCAAGAACTACTGGAATTCTCATTTGAGCAAGAAAATAAATCAAAAAGAAAAAATGCAAGAAGTTTCGACGGCGCAGGAGACTACGCCGCAGCTCAAAACACGGGATGCGGCACCCATGGAGGAAGAGGGGGCTAAGATAGTGGGGAGCTCAGAGCCCACTTTCGACGTAAATGAGTTTTTTGACTTCTCCACGGAACAATCCTATGACCTCGAGTGGGTCAATAAGTTCCTCGAGCTCGACGAGGACCGGTGGCTCACCGAGAAGAGGTGAAACCAGACAGAGAGAGAGGTCTGATGAGCGCTCCTCTTTGAAAATTCACTAAATTTGTCTATATATAATTATAACATCCAGACATTTCGAGCGGTAACGGTATTGGTGTCGATGCTACTGACTATGCGATAATTTCATTCGGTTTTGAGCAGCCTAGCTCTAAGTTCGACTTTACAGCAATTGATTTCCGTGTTCAACTAACACCGAGTCTAACATAATGCAGCTCTTGCATTTAATAATCTTCACAGATGAAAGAAAGCAGTTCAGAAAACTTTTAGTCTCTAGAAAAAATGCATCTGAACCTCTCATGTCACCAAGCCAAAAACACTCTGTATCTGTTTTAAACCATGCAAGCGACTGATCAGCTTTTAAATGGAGGCGACAACATCGATGTTTTCTCAACTACGGTAAGCGGTTCCCTAGCTCTAGCTGGCGCTCGGCAAAAGCAGCCACTTGTTTTAGTTTCGTCTAAAAGACTACAGATGGAAAGTTTCACCAGACAGATAATAACAAGACAAGAAACGGGATTGATCTTCGGGAGCTTTTCCTCGTAGAGGGTCGCTTAAAGTTGCTCTGAAGCGTGAATTTTCAAATTCGATTCCTGCTCGACGAAGAAACGAGTCTCGCGCCTGCCAGGATTGTATCATTCCCGACATGAATAATCCGTTTTTGACCGTGCTGAAAAAGCGTAATGAGATCGCAACGTCATGACATGGCTGGCTGGAAACACCATCAATTCTCTTTTATTGAAGTTTTCCATCTTCGTTCCTTTATTCTTTTCTCTTTTCTCCTTAAACAGTGGATTTCTTACTCTGCTGGGCCAACATCAAAGCCAAAAATTAACCGTGTCGGGGCAAATTTTTGAGGCAAATTTTGGTGTCCTCCAAAAGCGCTAATCTGAGAAAGCATGGCCTTTAGTACTTATATTTTGGTGTGCAAGGCCTATGACTGATGATTACCTCGGCAACCTTTTAGTCGCCACACTTTTGGGCGGAAGCCCCTTTTTAAAATTTTAAGACAGAAAAAGGTCCACTTAAATCATCATAGAGGCGATGTATGGCGCGTGTCTCTATGCGTAATGGCAAGTTTTCCAATTTGTCGAAATTGGCTCCGTTCGTTTCACGGAAAATAACTTCTAGGAAAACATTTTCCATATTTTCCGGTGTTCGTTTCACGGAAAATAAACTGGCCATTGAAAATATTTTCCCTCAATAGACAGAACGCCTTCAAAAGTGAGAAAAATGTTTTCCACCTTCTGAAAAGAGGAAAACATTTTCCCCTCTCCTTTTTTCACCATTCATTATAATTAATTTTATTTTCTTTTTTTAAAATTCTAAATTTTTATTATTTTTCAATTATCTCTTTTTATTTTTATTTTTTTATTTTTCCTTATCATTTCTATCTTCTTCTCCAGCCGGTCCCCCGGCCACGGCGATTGTTGGCAACCGGCCACAAGCGAGCTCAAGCCTCGCCACAGGCCGGCGAGGCTTGACCTCACTAGGTTCCGGTGAGCTCGAGTCTCGCCGGCCTATGGTTAGGCTCTGCCTCACCTAATCCGGCAAGGATGAGCTTGCCCGAGGTCGCTAAAGCCTCGCTGAATCAGGTGAGACGGAGCCTCGCCACAAGCTGGCGAGGCTCGATCTCGCCCGTGGTTAGTGACTAGCCAAGGAAGAAGAAGAAAGAAAAAATTAAAAATTAAAAATATTTTTTAAAAATAATAAGAAAATTATTAAAAGTAATACAAGGAGGAAAATCTTTTCTACACGAATAACGGAAAATATTTTCCGAGACTTTTTCGGATTTCAACCGAACATTAGAAAATTGTGCCATTTTTTTCAAGAAAATAACTTTAGAAACTATTTTCCCGAAGGTAATATTTTTTCGCAAAACGAATCGGAGACTAAGTGAAACGAGAGATCCTTTTTGAGTCTTCATCTTTGTCTTCATCAAGTGTCCCGTTTCGGTGCAATCAATTGTCTGTAGATTGCCTCGTTTTGTTGATCTATGAGGACTGTATTAGGATTAAGCCTGGTGGACCAGATCTTTCAGCACCAATAGAGGAATCACCACGTGATACGATTTGAGTACTGATTTTCGAGCCGTGCTTTTCGGTTGGCCAGTGAAATAAAAAAAATGGAGTCGTGTCCTATCTGCGTCAATCAAGCAACGATGTAATTCACCCCGGATACGAACGTTATATGCTTTCCGACTCATTTTCGACGCCGTAACTGATTTTGTCCACGAGATTATTGTTGATTAGTTCATACGTATGTCATATATGTAATTGAGAGAGAGAGAGAGAGAGAGAGAGAGAGAGAGAGAGAGAGAGGATGTGTCCGAGCCAGGTACTTTAGAATCTTCACAGAAGAGGCAGTCTAAAATAAAAAATTATCTCTCCCCTGGAAATTGATGATAAGAAATAGGATATCACTGTTGAAGGCTTGTTGTCACAGAACAAATTGATGGTCTTGTTTCTCAAACAAAAGAATTATGCTGTACAGTCGGACATTCTTAGAGAGGGGCTCTGTACACCTCAACGTCATATGGAGTTTAAAGCCACACCAACTCACCGAATCTGCCTCATGCTTTAAGAGTGTTCCACCATCTGGGCGGCCGTCTCGCTGCAGAAGGTCAACATAAAGCTTCAGAAGCCGGCAGAGATGCACGCATACACGAGACGCACATAATTTCCTTGACAACATGAGATCGGCTTTTACAATTAAAAGTACAAATGATGGAAAAAGGATAGCACCGAATGCAGTCACCAAGGAAACAGAAGACCCGAGTGAAGTTAAGCGAGCGTGGGCATAGACAAGGATTTTTTAACCCAGTCCCAGACCAGGCTAGCCTAATTGGTCGGGACTTCAATTCCAAAGCAGGAGGTGTAAGTTAAAATCAAGCCTGGGGCAGAGACAGCTGTGGATCCACAGTACAATCTATTGACGCGTATTCCCAGCCAAACAAATTCACGTCTGCACTTGTCTTCCAACACCAAGAAAGTTAGTTAGTAGTTAGGATGAGCATACGTACCTGCAACATGGTGTCCTAGTGTCGTCATTGATTCTGAAGTACCGCCAGAGTCTTAGTCTCAAATGCCAGGGCTGTTGCTTTCAGAGAGTTCAAATTAATCTCTTCTGCTAATGTTGCATAAATTTATCCATTTGATCTCAAGCACACTCTTTGACTTCAGACCACAGCGGAAAGCGACAAAGTTAGTATGCTGACGGGAGAGAGATCTGATTCAACCTGCTAAACCAAATAGAATGCAGAATCATGTGGAACAAATCATATCTGAGTGGTCTTGGATTCCATAGAAAATGCTTTTGCACCATCTTCACATTGGCTTGCATCCACAGATACTTCCTCATAGGAATTGCAAATAGTATCTCCTTTAGTTTTGGAATATCCTTCTCTGCTACGATGACAGAGAAAGCACTCCAATCCAGGACTTCATTTAAAGGAGGAACAAAGTTGTCAGCGATTATAACAGGAACACATTCGTAGTATATTGCCTCGACAATCCTGGGGCTGTTAACTTCATAACCCATGGGGCATATACAGTATTTGCTAGACTTCATGTGTTCTACATAAGACATCTTTCGGGAGACTCTATTGGGCAGAGGCCCATAAATTCTCATGTCTTCATCTTTATCTTGCCAGAACTTGAGAAGAGTGGGACGTACCCGACCATGCATGTTTCCAGCAAAGAATGCAAGAATGGGGCGCCTAGACACTCTCTTACCACCAACATTTCTAAGAGGCCTCCTCGGGGTCCTTATTGTCGTCTCTGCTAGGGAAACATCCCTTCCAGCAGTAAAAATTCCTTCTGATAGATCGGCATTACAAAGAGCTTTTATAGTGTTTTTCCTTAGTTCCTCGTGCTCATTCACTGTGTATGGGCCCTGCAAGACTAAAATAGATTAGAGGAAGATTTGATGAAAGACAATATCGTTTTAATAATTAAAGTACATTAATATTCAAACTGGAGAACAAAATACAGAGTACGAATCTGTCTCTCCCTCTCCCCCAGCACGAAAATCCACACCAGGAACTCCATCTTGTTATGGCCGGCACATGGTGCATGCAAAGAGAAAGCACGCCATCTGGAATTCAGCTCTTAAATGCATCCGGCCTTTACCTCTGTAAGTATCTAATATGTGACTTCTAAGCTACAAAGCTTAAAGTACTGATATTAAGTTTCTCTCCACATTATCAACTCACCAGATTTACCCAAGGAGTTTTTGTTAAACTGATTAAATTACTCCTCAGGTAATATTCCTAGATGCTCATTATCCTCAGAGAACGGTGAAACCTTTTTAAAGACATGCCTATTTTTAACTTTTAAAGAAGAGAATGGTACATCTGGTAACAAAAAGAGACATCAAGAATCTAAGCACTGACAAAGAACCGATGCTGTTTCAAGCAAATCTCCTCCTTGAAATTATATGGCAAGCTTACTTAAGGGTGACATTTTTAAGATCCACATCAATCTGCATCACATCAGGATCAAAATGGTAAACTATAGTTTTTGTCAATAAATTTAGACTCCCATACCCAGTCATGACAAGCAACGAGGAAATGATCCGACCCATGTGTCCTATTCCAGAAAGGATATTTTGCAGCAATCCAATTCACATGATCTCTCAAGAAAATCGATAGCGGTCTCATATTATGAGAGTCAGGCACATAAAGTGCCTTCTGCAACTGGCGTGCACTGTAAGGTAGATAAAATAAGTGAGCCTTTTCAGGATCCCTCGTGACAAATTGGCGGTTCCCCTCCATGTGCTTCATGAACCAACCTTCGGAAGCATATATTCCCTTGAGGTGGGGTTGGTGGAAAATTGGACGTCGTCCATCCGGATAAATATAAACTTTGAGTATTTGTTCCATCAATTCGTAGCTCCTGAAATTGAATTTAAAATACAACCCAATCTTCAATTAAATAGACAAGGAAAAATAGAAGCATTGACAGACTCCAAACGTCAAAACTAAATCAATTGAGAGCCTGATAAAATTCAATTACGCTTGGCCTTCAATTTGAAGTGAGTTTACCATAGATAAAACTGTTTACTAGATTATAGCACGTGCAATAATTGAGCCACTTGACAATATAGAAAGTTGTGTCAACCTACAAATCATAATTGAGATCTATATATGAAAGGCTTGATAACCATCACCAGCATATCTTTCAACATATCTTCCCAAGACCTTACCATCAATGTTATTTTTCCGTCAAGATTTAATCAATTACGAAGCTAGCGTTGTATAGCTATTGAAACTAGTGGTCATAAAGAATCTTTTTAATGCCCATCACTGCCCTCATTTTTTGTGTCGCGTGCCTCAAGAGTGATTACATTCTGGCCAGAAAAACACTAACAAGGATTTGGTAGCAACTAATGCATCCTGTATCAGTAAAAACGAAGTGAAAGAATAAACTTCAAAGTACTAATTCATCTACATTGCAAACTTCAAAGGGTAAATATTATTTCCCCCCATTAGTGGATGTCTAGAAAATCTACTCGGTAGATAGAAAGATTTCGTTTCCATCTTGGTTGCATGAATCTTCCTCACTCAACTTTTACCCATTGAGTCGACATACCATATGTAATTGGAGATTTCTCTATTTGATTTCTTATCACATGCACGAAATGAAACATTTGGGGATATTCAAGTTTTTCTTAGGAATAATGCAAAGCGATAGATAGAATGTACCTTTTGAAGACAGAAATATTTCTAAATAACGGAGCATACAAATTTGGATCATCCGTAACTGGTGGAGCATGCGCAATCTCCTTTTTCACATATGTTAGTGCCTCATGAGGTGGCAAAGACCATAAGTCTCTCTACCAAAAGATACATGAAACCAGAATTAGACAATCCCATAGCTTCTCCATGATTACTCACAGAGACAAGAGTTCCATCCGGGAGTAATTTTACCTGCAAAAGTGAGGACACGTATCTTTTAGGAGGAGGGGGGAGGAGGGGAAGCAAGAAAAGGGAGAGGTGAGGCTAAAATCTTTTCTTCTTCCGATATATTGATCTTCTCTGATATATTAGACTGCAGCTTTTCTTCTTGAGTTACTGCAGGTGTCTCCTCCTCAACTGACACCGACCGAGTCGAGTTAGTTGAAGTATTTACAGAAGCGACAGGGGCAGCTGGAACTAGGTGAGATTGTTCAACCCTTGCACCATTGACAGTCTCCCTCAAATGGGCAGTTCCATTGAATATAGCATATGGAGAAATTGTTACAGGAGGAGAGGAGAACCACGTGCCCAGTGTATAAGGAAAGATGATGTTTGGAAGCAGAACACCAGCTAAAGTCATGATGACTCCAAAATAGAAAATCTTTCTCCAGTCAATTCTTTTGCCAACACATAGCCGGAAGAGCTCGGCCATCAGTGCAAGAGCAATATTTGCTAAAAATCTTCTCATCTCACTGTGCAGGAAAGATCAATTCTGCCACTCGATAGAAGAATGACCGGCTTATCCCTTTGTCTCAAGTATGCGCACATCATGCTAATAATCTTCCTGAAGACAACAGAGTCGAGATTTGCGACGTCCGCACTATCCACACCTAGACAAGCAAATAAGATCGTGTAAATGCCCTTAATTAGCATCCGACTTGGATTATCGGTAAGAGCTGCCAACCACCAATTCACCAACCGTCTTAGTCGGTAAACAGACGAAACACGAAGTCATACGTTTGAAGAAACTAGAAAACCGTCGAAGACATCGTACTGTATTTTCCTATTATCTTCGCCGCGCTTCCCTTTGTTCACAAATGATCGTGCGTTTGACGAACCGAAAGCAGCTTCAGCGCGGTAGAGAGAACGGAATACCCCACCGGAGTCGAACCAGAACAGGCGAAAAGCTCAAGAAGCAGGGAACTTCAAACGGATGAAGCCGAGAGAGATAGGGCAATAACAAAAACCGATTTCCCCTTCACTCTGCAATCGCTAAATTTTGCTCCCGAAACGGATTTGGCCGAGCAACATCCGCTCGAAAGGGAGTGCGGCGAAAATTTTTAAGTAACGTACCTCTCTTTCACGTGAAACGAAAATTTCCCATCCCACCCACGAACGAAAAAAAACAGAACACGGAAAAACGGGTATCGAAATTGCAAACCCAGCGAACCTTTCGAAATCAATTCGACAGGCTCGAAGAGCGCAACGAAAGCTGCGTGGCTAGTCAGGCAGACGATGTCAAGCCCACTCCTCATCAAACATATCCGGTCGTCCCGACCGATTTCCCGCGGAAATAGGGGCGTCGACGGCCAAGAACCGGGGACTCGTCTCCCCAGCCGGCGCTCCTTCGACCCCGCCCATCCACACACACACACACACGCGGAGAAAAAATCGAACGAGAAGAGAATCGCCGTACCTCGAGGATCGAGAGCGCGTGGCGATCGGAATCCGCCGGAGCTTGACCGGAGACGATTCCGATTGAGCCGTGGACCGAATTCGCCGGAGGGCCCCGGGACGGAGGCGAAAAGGTGGAGGAGGAGAGAGAGAGAGAGAGAGAGAGAGAGACCCGCGCAAGAAAGTTGAAGAATGGGAGGGAAGGAAGAGCGAGGGGCACGGCAACCTAACGGCTTTGGTACGCGCATGTGTAATCGGATCGGCTCGGGGCTCGTCTCTTTCTTCGGACAAACACGTGATTAACGAATTAAAAAAAAAACTAATAGTAATAAAACAAGTCGCTTTGTATTATGATAATAAGGAATAAGTGCATTCAAAATCTTAAAACTTATGACGAAAGTACAATTGAGTTCTAAAATTTTCAAAAAGTGCAAATAAGTCCTAAAATTTATCACGAAAGTGCAAATAAATCCTAAAAACTTATCAAATTGATTCAATCAAGTCATTCCATTGATTGTACTTTTTGAAAGTTTTAAGACTTGTTTACACTTTCGTGACAAGTTTTAAAACTTATTTGTGCTTTTTGAAAGTTTTAGGACTCAAGTGCACTTTCATGATAAATTTTAAGACTTGTTTGCACTTTTAAAAGTTTTAGAACTCAATTGCACTTTTGTGACAAGTTTTAAAACTTCTAGTGCACTTATCCTTAATAATAATGATTAGTGTTAGGTCATATTCAAAATAATGCCATGAGCCTCACTATTGTGCACGACACTAATCATAGGTCGTGTATTTTATTTCCCATGATTGGAGGAGGGTGCTCGTGCAGAGAAGACTGACACTAATCATAGGTCGTGTATTTTATTTCCCATGATTGGAGGTGGGTGCTCATGCAGATAAGATGTCGCCAGTTTTTATTTACGCGCTCACATTCTTTTTTTTTTTTTATAATTGAGATGTCCACGCCGACCGGGTGAATTAGGGCTCAAACTAACGGCGATATCCGATTAGTCCTCGAGGGGGTTAGCGCAAAGATCCCACCGCCGCACTTCCCCACTTAAATCACCGATGAGCGAGTTTGAACCCAAGACCTCTTGTGAAAGGAACTGAGCGTAAATCAACGTGGCTACCGATAAATGGGTACATTCTTTTATTCGTGAACAACTTGATAATAGCGAAAATTTGATTCTTTGTTTCTCGGTCCTTCTTTTCTCGACTTTAACCCTAACTTGGTTTTCGAATTAAAGCCCGGAAGAGCTCTTAGAAATGAAGTTTAATTTTTCTTCAAATGAAGAAGGAAAGAGAGGTGAACGGGGCGAGAGAAATGTTTCGATTCCGATGCTGTCTGGATGCCCCCATTCTGTCCTTTAGCATACTTGTGCTAGTTTTAATTATAATATCAATTTTTTATATATCTGATTGCTAATTATATTATGCAACATACGTATATACGTGTGAGCAAAAGAAACTGCTCGGATCGGACCGACCAATTCTGGGCAATTTCCAATTTTTAGTTCCACGTATGTAACCGTCCACCCAGACCACCTAGACCGGATCAATTCTTTTTTTAATTTTCGAAAAATCTGTAAAAATTAAAAGCCCTTATCCATTTTCAGGAGGATGAGTTTCGTTCGTCCTGCCAGGCATTTGTTACCCCTCAAGCGGTTGACTGTAATTTGCAGATTATCTTTCTTTTAAATCACGTGACACAAGCATTCGTTTTCCACAAAACAAACATGTCTAGGTCTAACAATAGGGTGACTTGAATAGAAGCCAATATATTTGGAGTAGTTATGAAATCCAAAAGTTCATGGATTACATGCTAATAAAAAAAATAAAAAAGAACATTTACCCACTCGAGAACTAGGGTGGACCGATCCAGTCTGGTTTCATGACATGATGATTCGATTCCCAGTTCCAATACGAGAACTGAATCACTCGGAAATCAATCATCCCAAATATATATCGTAAAGAAAAAGGGAACTTGAATCTTTAAAAGTAGGAGATCACCTTTACCATACACATCGCAATTTACCAAAAATTAAAAGAAAATTGGAGGTTGGTGATTTCGAATTATGAAGTTTTTTTTTTTTTTTGGCTAAAATTCGAACTGTGAAGTGTTATATATAAGTCAAGGGGGACCCCCAAAAGGTAAGCAATACAGGCGTTGACCGTAGGATATGGTAAGCGTTGCGCTGTCCAGCACATGGATCGGGGATGTCAACGTCTGTCCGCTTCCATGGCGGCCCGAGCAGATGAGGCGAACGAAGTCATTCGGACCACCTAACGGGGATCATTAGCATGAATATGTACATTCGTACACGAGCAGATTGATAACATGGGTATAATTTACAGTAGCTCTCAAAAAAATGAAGTATGGCAAAAGTATATATTCATATTTTTCATTTAGGCTCCATTTGTTTCACGGAAAATGAGTGATTTGAAAAATATTTTCTTAAAAATGTTCAGACATGCAGAACTTGATATATGAACGAAATAAAAATATCTTCATCGTCTGCACAAATATTTGGACACGAATTGTTATTAACAATGAATATTTTTCATTAATTAATTATTTCGAGCGATACAAATGATCATTTTAAGAAAAATATTTCTTGAATCACTCATTTTTCATTATATAAATGGAGCCTTAATCATCATATCTCGTGCCCAACACGGCATGACAAAAAGGGAATAGTCATTTACCTTTCCTCGATCTGTCTTGATTTAGGTGGGTGACAAAGGACGACGAAAAGGAGAGTTTCAACGTCTTCGAACGGGGAACATGTACTCATTGCTGTTGTACTCTTTACCGTAAAAATTACAATTGAGTCGATAGCAATTATTCTAAAGAAAAAATTCAATACGTGGAGGGGTACATGAAAAGAGAATAAAAATTTTGCATGGAATGTGATTTATAGAAGGGCTCTCCTAAGCTCTTTAGCACGGCCGAATCAAGAAAATAAACCTCTAATAAGTACCTTTTAAATTTGATGAGTTATTAAATGAATGCATGGTTTATTATTTAAATATTTCAACACTTTTCCTCACGTTTAGTCTGGTCTTTTTATCTAGTACAAAGTATGAAAAAATCTAATTGGGGAGGCAAATAGGACCTAGAAAGAATTGAACTTAAAATCTCCGGCTCTGGGTATCATGAGAGAATCGGTGGGACTATTGTCAATTCTTCTAAAAGTTTAAATTGTTTGATGAATGCATGATTTATTATTGGGTTAATACCACGAAAAACCCCAAACTAGTACACTTATGACAGATTTACCCCAAACTACTTTTTTACCATAAAAAATCCCAAACTGGTACATCTGTGACAATTTTACTTCGAACTATTTTTTTGACCAACAAAAACCCTAAACTGGTACACCTGTGATAATTTTATCCCGAATTAATTTTTTAATATTTTTTAATTTTTCGAATTTTTTTAATTTTTCTTTTCTTTTCTTTTTCCTTTCCTTTCCTTTTTTTTTTCCTTCATCTTCATTGGACCAACAATGGATTGTTATATTGTAATTGATACCATAATAACATGACACGTAACATAAATGCTACATTTTGACCCAAAAAAAAAGATAAACGCTAAATGAAAGACTTTCTTTTATATGCATGAATTTTCATGCCAACTACTTTTTCTACATTTAAATATCTCGCGAAAAAGACATCATATTATTGTCATGTCTTTCTTATTTTTGGGTGCAATTGGATAGGCAAACTGATGGGGTCCAATGCAGACTTGTTACCTAAGCTTGGAGTACAGCTAATTAACAATTTCTATACGCCTTGCTTGCCAATTTAATTTAACAGATTAATTTACAAAATTAGTATATTTTATATATAAGATGAGAGATATTATATGGGCATGGTGATTCATAAATCAATATGATCACTTGAAATATATAATAAATAAAACGCAAGAAGAATTTTTTGTACTATTTCTAATTGATATAGTAAGAAATTATAAAGAAAAAAATTATAGATACAAACTTACGAATTTAATTTTAATTTAATATGCCTTACCAAATTCACACTTCCTAAATTTTTTTTGTTTGAGGTTAAAGATGAAGGAAAAAAAAAGAAAAGGAAAGGAAAAAGAAAAGATAAGAAAAAAAAAAAAAAAAATTAGTTCGGGGTAAAATTGTCACAGATGTACCAGTTTGAGATTTTTGGTGGTCAAAAAAATAGTTTGGGGTAAAATTGTCACAAATGTACTAGTTTTGGGTTTTTGATGGTCACAAAAATAGTTTTGGGTAAATTTGTCACAAATATACCATTTTGGGGTTTTTTATTATCAAAAAAATAGTTTGGAGTAAATCTGTCACAAGTGTACCAATTTAGGGTTTTTCGTGATATTAACCCTTTATTATTTACATAATCTAACAATTCTAATGGCCTTTAACACAGAAACTTACGTGGGTAGTCGTATATCACGTGTAATTGATTGTAATAATAGGTAGGTCATTAAGGTGAAAAGATGGGAATATATAATCCATGGCGAGTGGTAAATACATGCTTAGATGGAGCATTTATGGTGGAGAATGCATCGAGTAAATTGCTTGAAATAAGAACGAGGCTTTTCTAGGTTTGTAGAGTCTTGTATCATGGTCCGGAGGTTTTCAAGCCCAATAAACTAATCAAGTAGGCCAAGATAGCCCATGAATTGGCCTGGTATTCTATGACCTTCTTGTATCTAAAGTTTTATAAGATACTCCACGATGTTTCGAGGGTAATTTGGAAAATGTACGCATGGCATTTTAGAGGGCAAGATCTATTCACTTATATTCTAGAGACTTCCTATCAATTTCCACCGTTGAATTAGGCTGTGGATCTACGGTTATCATTGTAGGGGTTCTTGTATAAGTAGCAGGATCGAGCTTCTCTTAACTAAGGCATAGAAAACACTGAGATAATATATTACTAGTGCGCAAATGAGATTTTTTCCACTATTTTAACATATTACACACAAAGTGAAAAACACTAACAGAAAAAGTACAATGCAATCATATGTTTTTTACAAATGGATTACTGTAAGAACACCACCATGTTTATCTATAAGTATTTGCTTAATGTTACGTAACACGTTGTAGTAAACATTACGTTGAACACATTATATATGACCATTTATGTCATTATACCTTGACCGGGAAGTTCAAACCAATTTCACCCCTTTATTCAACATAAGATTATAGATAAATAAAATAATAAATTACAAGATAATTCACTTTTCTTTTTCAAAAAAAAGATATGAGAGAAGATAATAAAATCTTCTAATGAATTACTCAATAAAAAGAGTTATGGGAAATGCTAGAATTTTTTTATAATCGTCGTTAATGCTCATAATTTTCACAATATTGACTAGGGAAAAAAGAATGGAGAAGGCAAGAAAACTGGAAAATATCAAGTTATTGATGTATAGATTGCCCAGATTTCTAGTCAGGATATAATAGGATAAGAAATTCAAGAATTTTATCAAATCTTATCTATTGTTCGGTGAATTGCAAATTTAGAATCGAATATTTTTATATCCTATCATATCGTTGGTATAAACCGAAAATCAATGACAAAAAAACAGGAAAGACAATTTTGTCACGCCCTTAATACTGACACACCTTCTATTGCCCACGTTCGGGTCACAAAGGCCAAGATGTAGACGAGGCATGCCATCGAGACCCAACTCAGAAGATCTTGTTGGTTTGCCAACCATGGCGAGAGATTGAGAGAGAAGTGTGAATGGGGTTAATTCTTCATAAATATCAAATTTTCTCGACAAAATTCAAGAAGCTGTTGGCCTCGCTGTCGCCACCCAGGTTTCAACCTCGCTGTTGTGGTCGCAAGCCGCCCGTGTCGGCCTTGGTGTGCGGCCGGTCTCCAGCAGCCTGTGGCTGGTTGCCTGCGGCAAGCCGAAGAACAACAATAAACCAAAAAAAAGAAAAAAAAGGTAGAAGAATCAGAAATGGAAAAATTGTTCCAGAATCAAGAAATCACTTTTTTTTTTTCTTAATTCTATTCCAAAACTGATCTGAGAGCAATTTTTTGCAAAATTGTGCCCGAGCATAAAAAATTTAACAAACGGATTTCTGTTTCTAAATTGATTCTGGAAATAAAAGAACAAAAATTTTTACTAGTTGGCAAGTTGCCAAATAGGCCCTTAGCCTCATTTCACCAACAGGCTGGGCCGGGTCGAGTCTCGGCCCATCAAGAATGCCCAGATCCGCAGTCCAATCGGCCCAAAATCCCGAAAGCCTGACCACGTCCAGGCAGCAAAGCGGAACCAATGATGCGTCGCCACGTCATGATCGAGCCTACGTGTACACCTCAGGTGACGAGCGGACAATCACCGGGAATGACAAAAATGCCCCTCGTGCCCCGGTGCTAGAGGCGGAAAGAGAGATGCAAAACCCAAATGGAAAACGCCCGATAGCCTCTTCCTTCTTTCCGCTACTTTGAAATCCTGGAGTCCGATCTCTTCCGCCGATGATTTGGTCTCCGATCGGGGGGACAGTCGCAGCCTCGCCTGAGGACTTCCGATGCGATTTAGGGCTTTGCGTTGGGATAGCTCGTGACGACGGTCTCGGAAGAAGCTCGGGAGTCGTTGTCGTTGCCGCAGCACTCGCCATGGCCGCGCCATTCTTCTCCACGCCTTTTCAGCCCTACGTTTACCAGGTGAGTCGTGAATCGTTTGCCCCCCGGAATTGCGGTGGAGGGAAGAGGTTTCGTATTCGGTTGGAGCTTCGATTCGTTTTCGTCGCCTTCTTAGCTCGTGCCGTGTGTGAAGCTGGTTTGTTCGGAATGAAATTCAGCGAGTTTGGACGATGGTTCGCTTGTTTTACGCGCGGGATAGCTAGTAGTATGTTGCGACAGGAGGAAGAGGTTCCGCGCCGCTTTCTCTTTTCAGCGAATCAGTGTCTGGATGAGTGGAATTTCAAGTTTGGTCGTGAACGAGGTTCCTTGATCTGGAATGGAGTTTCAGGGGTGTCGGTATGAGAAGCAGTAGATTTCCAAATCAGTTTGTTGAGATGAAAATGTGCCTGCCACGTTCATATCATTGTTGGCAATGACAATTTTAAATAGTGGGACGCAGCATACGTATTGAGTCTGCAGTGAATGAGCTGTCTATATGGGTCGAGGCGTATCTTGCTGTATGTCGTATGGTGATATGAGTTTACTTTTCCTCAAAAGGAATTGGAGAAGGAGTCCTTGGTAAAGAGCATCGGCAATCCTTTTAAATGCCGATATAATGCTCGGTGATGGGGGGTTATTGGAGTGTGAGTTCTAGTGCTGTCGCTGTGACGAGCTTATCTCAGTCTACCAAATGGATGTTACATGATCTAAGATAGACTTTTCTTTGCCATTGGTTGGACTTGCATTCTGAACTGTCAAGTATTTCCTGTCCTCTTCTCTGTTTACGGGTTCTTCTTTCCCTCTTGATTTCATGTGGGTCGACTTGCTGCAGAGTCCTCAAGATGCTGTCATACCCTTCCAGATTTTAGGTGGTGAAGCACAGGTGGTCCAGGTATACATTTACTCATGCTGGACTTCTTTTGTTCCATCATCATCTCTTTGCATATTTGAACAGATCTATGTTTTTGCTGTCAGATAATGTTGAAGTCACAAGAAAGTTGTTGCGAGACCTGGTAAGTTGCCCACAATATTTTTTTTCTTTTTCCTTTATGTTATATTTAAACCATTGAAGAATGAAGAGACACGTTTATGAGCTGCTTAGTACATGACTCGGCAATCTACTTACCATTCAACATATCGGTGAAGGAATGTTGACCCTGCAGTGGGTTAGTTTATTGATCTTCAGGAAAGAGCATCCTGCATCCAGCATCTAGAGATAGGTCACCAACTTAAGATTGCTTTATCCTCTTCATTGTCATGTTGTGACTCATAAATCTTTTCCCTAAACTGTTTGGGCCTTGCGGGTGATGGAGTTGGGGCAAATAGTCCTTGCTATTTGCAGTATCCTTCTTAAATCTGTTTTTGGTAATATATCTGCCGGTCTTCTATTTTCGGATTGCGGAAACAGAAATGGTAATTGCAAATGAACTGTGTAATCCTGGCTTTTATTGTTCAGTGAATGTTATCAGCTCATTTGATGCAGTGTAGGATTGGTTACCGATGATGTGTTCTTCTCCTTATTTCTTTTGTGCGTGAATGCGACTTAAGGTACTAGTTTTATATATTTTCTTGGACAAATGCTGCACGCATAAACTGAAAATAATGGTACTATTGAGCACATCTTTTTGTGGCCACACAAGGGATGGCCTTTTTTTTTTGAGTATATAAGTGGGCTCCTACTTTTTTGCTGATTCTGGATGCCTCGGTGGTTGGATCAGAACCGTGGCATGAATCACTGAACAGCTTTCGTTTGGAAATTCTCATTTGCTATTTTGCTAGGTGCTGAGTTGTCTGAACAGCTATTATTTTTTTCCTTTGCCACATTTGTGGAATTAATACATGGAAATTCGGCAGGTTCTATGTGCTTCATGTCTGGGTCTATTGAAATGGACAATGTTTATCTACCTGAGAATGAAGCGGGTATGTGGCAATGGCTTTTTGGCAAGAATGTGACGAGCATAATTCTTCGAAACCCTGGTCCTGATGATGGATTTGTTGGAATAGCCGCACCTTCTCTTGCAAGAATTCTCCCGGTTTGTCTCTCTAGACAACTCAAATCATTGTAGTATTGATTGTTTTTATGTACTAGGTTATTGCATATCTTATTACTCGAACATATTGAGCCATATTGTATATTGTATCTCTAATTACAGTCCTTGGTTTGTGCATGGCTTAGATTGACCTGGCTATGTTTGGTGGAGAAATTTTATGCCAGGTAGAGGCTACTCCGTTGCCTTGTCGTTATCTTTTGTAATCTTTTACTCTAATTTTATCAATCGCAATCAGTTTGGATACTTCTAAGTCATGTTTTAGCATCTGGTCTGGCGTGCATTTGATGGTCAAATTGATTAGCTTATTATTACCGTGTCCTGGTATATCAATTGATTTTCCTGCGTTTTATCTGTAGCCAGATGCATTTCTTTGCTCTATCAATGATGTGAAGGTCAGTAGTACAATTGATCAGAGAGCACGCCATGTGGTTACTGGTGCAGAGGTGAGATATAATGCCTTATCACACTTTCTGGTTGGCTACCATTGCCAACCGTTGAAATTAGGAAATTCTCTTTTGCCTGACCTTTGCCTCTGCGACATAATTATTGCTAAGTTATTCATTTATTCTTGTTTGGTTGATAAGTATATTATGCTATTGTAGGGTTTTTTGAGACAGAAACTCTCGGGCCAAGGACTTGCATTTTTAGCTGCGGGTGGGTCTGGTATGCTCCTCCACGATCATAGTTCAATTCCTGTAGCACATCCATTTGTTGGGATAAGCACGGTTGCTGTTAATAGTCCAACTGTAGAGAATCTAGCCATGCCTTTTGTTCCTTTTTTATGCAATTTAAGCACTGATACTTTCTTTTGTACTTAGTGTACCGGAAGTTTTCATCAAGATCCATTTGCTTTTGCACTCATTTTTAGTACACTCGTATTTGGGTTATTGAAAATTTGAAATACTTTTTGCAAATTTGTATTCTTCTTGAATTAGTTGAAAGAGCCCGTGTTTGCTTTGTCTCTTTGGTACAGTTGTGCAGAAAAATCTGGAGGTTGGAGAAGTCTTAGCTGTTGATGTATCCTGCATTGCTGCTGTAACAGGCACGGTTAATATCCAAATTAAATACAATGGTCCCATTAGAAGAGCGGTCTTTGGGGTAAGTTGTATCTATCTGGCATCATTCCAAATTTGAAAGTTCAGGTTATGTAGATGCTTCTGCTATATGATTGCTTTTGGCCATGGAAGCTAGCTTTTTGTCTTTGGTTAATTTATTTGTAAGGCATGTCCACATGTTCTAACAGCTTCTGCCTCTATCTATTTTCTGTGGAAGACTATTAACGCTGACATGTTGTCTGCCAATTGCAGGGCGACAATCTAGTAACAGCTGTTCTGACAGGGCCAGGGATCGTGTTCATCCAGAGTTTGCCCTTTCATAGACTTTCTCAGCGGATTGCTCGGTATTGAACTCTTAGATTTACCAGAAACTTCTTTTACGAAGCTACTTCTTTTCCTTGCTCTAGTGATCCGTAGTTCATGGTTAAACTAACTAGCTGTCATTTCTTTACAGGTCCGTAACCTCTCCGAACATGAGGGAGAACCCCAAGTTTTTCGTTCAGATAGCCATCTTCTTCTTTCTTGCTTATGTTGTGATTGTATCTTCATTGATCTTGACAGATGTATAACTTTCTCTTTTGCCTTTCTGTAGCCTGATTTTTTCCGGACCCTCTTAGATCTTTTGACTGATTGTCATGCAAGTTCATCCTTTATGGTATAGGCAGATATATGCAAAGAAAGAATTTCAATCGGTGTTTGAACTTTTGATGTGCTCTGACCCTTCTACTGAGGAAGCTTCGTTCGTGTATGCCAAGAACGCCGACTGTTACTGTAGATGAAACTTTGTGCTGATCTCCATCATCTTGGGTTACCTAACAAGATGAAATTTTGAACTTGCATATATGTAATTATCTGATTTCATGACTGCGGTTCGGATTCCTCGAGCTACTTAATTGCACTGTAGCAGTTCGTCGGCACAATAGGAATGGTACCTACCAAATGGAGCGATGCAACTCCACTACGCGAGAATCAAGGTACCAATTGATTGCTTCAATGGACGTTCTTCCTACTCTAGTTTGGTTTCATTGTCCATGAATGATTGAAGACGCAAATACAATGTCTGGATCCACCGGGCTACTTCGAGTTGCACTGTGTATCACTCTTGTCCTGATGATCTTTCGATTCCCGGTCATCGCAATCTTCTGTTCGCCTCTTGCTTGGTCGACCCAGTGGTTACTGCAATAGCCGCGGGAGACCGTCCTCTGCGACTAAACCGCGATGATATACTGGGTGCTTAATAATGTTGCCTTTGATTCTAACTGTCCCCTTTTTAACTTCCATAATTAATCCTTCATGTCGAACTTTGGCTAGTGCAGTAACACCCACGTTGTAGAAAGCATGTAATGAACAAACATTCAAAGTTGCATCAATTTTCCGACCCAAGAAAAAAGTAATCAATATAGTTTTGAAAGCCGTCCTTCGTGATAAAACTTCATAGTGTTTCTACATGGCCCGAAGGGAGATATATGAATCTCATAAGCAACTCGGTGAAGCTTGGATATATTAAGATGAAAGTAACAAACTATGTCTAAGCTATGGATGTTAAAATAAATATTGGGTATGTAGGTTGTCTAATCTCCGCATCTATTACCGTTGATATGGGCAGTTAGTTAGCTACTGAAAGCAAAATTACCCACGTCAACGGCGATAGGATGAGTAGCTAAAATAAAACACACTGGCCTTACAGTTAAATTTAATTCGGATATTAGTACGTGTTCCTCACCGAAAGAAAATCTTTTGATTACCAATACACAAATGACGTCGAGCCATACGATTTTACCTAATTTTTTGCTCTAGAAATCGCGGTGCATCGTCGCGATTGTGACAATAAAAAGTATATGGAACTGGAAAAATTGGACAAGCGTGTGTTTGGGAGTATGAATGGGAAAACATCATTTGAATGCGAATACATGTCAAAATCACAAGCACTTAAGGATAGATAAAAGGGAAAAAAAAAAAAAAAGGCAAAAAATTAAAGGTTATTCCGCCATTGCTCATAAGCGCGAGACGATCCATGGGCCCAACGGGCCGGATCCGGTTGGACAATAAGCCCACGAACTCCTCATCCCCGATTCGACCGCTATAAATACCATCGTCATCGACTGAACCCTAGTTCATTTTCTGCAGCTCCGGAAACCCTAGCGACCAGACCGCCACTCCAATGGGTGCGCTCTCCTCCTCCTCCTCCCCCTCCATCTGCATGCGCTTTCCGTTCGGAGTCATCGTGCGGTCTCCGACGAGTCTGTTCACGTTTATAAGCTCTCGATGTTGTCTAGGTTCAGCGCTTTTTGGAGAGCTTCGTTCTGCTAGGTTTATCGGTCATTTGGCTCTTTCCGTCCGTTTGGTTGGGGGCGGACAATCTTTGCCTGTGGACGTGCGTTTAGGTTTCGGTCAGTGACAGGCTTGTCAGCATTTTCGGATTTGGCTTGGGAGTTGGTTCGGACAATAGATTGAGAAGTTTGTGCTTTACGGTTTTTCGCTTCCTCGGGGTGAAGAAAAGGTGAAGCTTGAGCTCGAGTGAGCTGAAAGTCACTGCGTTCAGTATGGGGACGCTGTTCCCATGCTTGCTCATTGTATGTGAAGATCAAAAGTTTCGACGACTTAACTAGGGATGCTCGAGATCTGTCCTTTTTTTTTTTTCATTGTTGACGCTCGCAGTAAATTCAAATCAGGGTAGCTCTGTGTCTATCTTGTGCCCCTTTGTGAGATAGTGTGATATCTGTGGCCTGGTTTTATGTGTGGTGCTTCATTGTCAATTATTCTGGGTTGGTGTTCTAATATTAGTTTGTGTGTCTTCAGGGGCTTACAAGTACGTGTCGGAGCTATGGAGGAAGAAGCAGTCCGATGTGATGAGGTTCTTGCAGAGGGTTAGGTGCTGGGAGTATCGACAGCACCCTTCTATTGTGCGAGTCACCCATCCTACGCGCCCTGATAAGGCCCGCCGTTTGGGTTACAAGGCCAAGCAGGTAAAATACGACACTCCGATGGCCTACTTGAGTTGCTCATTAACCTCTAGAAGGATAATTTGTTGCTTTTGGAGTTTTATGTCATTTAATTGTTGCTGAGATGGTAGCTGAATGGTAATGGTTGCCTTTTGATCATTCCTAAGACCCAGAAAACCTTGCCCTGCGAGGTTGTTTATGAACAATTTTCGAAGTTGATATTTGATGTCTCATTCGTTCTTGGTTTGAAGTGTGAATATGAATTAAAAGCATGTTATCCATCCGACGCTGGCATGACTGGGAATATGCATTCGCTGGTTAAGCGGCTTCATGATACGTTTACTTCCTTCAGGAGGATGTTTACGTACTATGATTAGATGCTTCCTGAGACCAGCTATATGAAAGCAAGTCGATCATCTGACCGAGTTGGTTCTCTGATTTTGAACCTTCTTTTGTCTCAATCGATACATTATAAGTTTCACAACTTCTAAGTTCCTCGAGGTATTAACTGCCTGAGTAGGTTCTCTTAGTTTGAAATTTATTTTGTCTCAATCGATACATTATAAGCTTCACAACGTCTATGTTCCTGAATAATACCTCCCTTATATGGATATGCAATTTCATGTATGGCTTGGATTCGTCTTATCCGAGTGATTACAAGGGTTAATTGCCTGTTGTCTGATTATTTATGCCGGAGGCTTGCCATCCCTTTTGGGTCATGGGTTATTCTGTAGTGCAGCTTATTGGTGTTTCGATTTTATGCTTGTTTAGATAGAGGTTTTGGACATTGTGCAATATCTTTTTTTTTGGGCAACTCTCCGGAATCTGACTAATTTAAGTGATTTCAGGGTTACGTGGTTTATCGTGTCCGTGTAAGACGGGGTGGTCGTAAGAGACCTGTTCCCAAGGGTATAGTGTATGGTAAGCCCACAAATCAGGGTGTTACTCAACTGAAGTTCCAGCGAAGCAAGAGGTCTGTTGCAGAGGAACGTGCTGGCAGAAAGTTGGGAGGCCTCAGGGTTCTGAACTCCTACTGGATCAATGAGGTTTGTATATTCTCTTATGGGCTTACTCTTTTGATTCTTTATATGATTTTGTTGAACTATTATGTCTTGTCGAGTTGCTCGCTTTTGATACTTGCAAATATATATTGCAGGATTCGACCTACAAATATTTTGAGGTAATTCTGGTTGACGTTGCCCACAAGACCATCCGAACGGACCCGAGAATCAATTGGCTTTGCAATGCTGTGCACAAACATAGGGAGCTTCGTGGCCTTACCTCTGCTGGAAAGAAGTACAGAGGCCTCCGTGGAAAGGGCCACTCGCACCACAAGGCCCGCCCTTCACGCAGGGCAACTTGGAAGAGAAACAACAGCCTGTCTCTGCGCCGATACCGTTGATCTGGCCTCATTGCTTGTCAGATTATTTTTGTTTCTGGTTATTTGTTGCAGTACTTTTGTTTCCTGGATATTTCTCAGGGGCGTAGTATTTGTCGAGCGAGGTGTCAAATTTTGGAGATCAAAATGTTTAAGAGCATGTTCTATTTGATAAAATACTTCTATTACCTGTTTTACGCGTAGGTGCTTATTGCTTTTTGGATGCTGTCTTGATTGATGGTTAATGAATCGATCCTTGTTTGCCTTGCCTGTTTCGAAGGTACGTGTTGCCGAACCGTCCTCGTATGATTCAGGTGCAAGGCAGTTGTTTCCTAATTTTTCTTAACCCGAAAGGAAAAACTATGTGCTCAACTGGAAAAATTGGCATTCCTTCTACCTTTTCCATCGATTTTATGCCCACTTTGCTGTGGCGTGTTGCTTGTGGCGTGTTGAGTTCTGTAATCTTCTACATTTCCTTGTACCTTAATTTCTCACTTGATTTCATTACTGACCCTAATGACGATGGTCGAGTTCTGTAATCTTCTCATTTTCGCTTCGCTCATCTACAGTTTTTGCCGACCTTCCAACTGTTTCCCATTATGCTACACTTCACCAAACATTATTTTGGGATTTGAGAATTGCGTTCTGTCTCATATAAATCATTCATACTTTATACCAATGGCCTTGACCCAAGTGTTTGGTTACTTTGGCAGAAGCAGATATCGAACTTTAGATGTTTGAAAGGGATCCATACTCAATTTTTGTGTGGCTGAGATACAATAAAAGCTGAAGCTAGCTCACAGTGCTAGAATGTTGCTTCAGAAACTCGTTAATATCAGGGCCCCGAAGGCACATTTAGAATTCATCAATGACTTCCGCGATCTTAACGAACCGGCCCTTCTCTATAGAAAGCTGTGCTGCAACTCCAATGGCCACTGAGATAAGCCCATCTTGCAAATCTACGGCGGGTGCACGTATGCCTTTAGCCCTAACTGCATCCAAGAAGTTCAGGTGCTCCAGGTAGCTTGATCCGTGATGCAGGCCGTCATATCTACGACACAATCACATTGGTTAGGTTAGCATTTTCTGTCTATGGCGGAATCCGGACCTCGAATTAAGAAACGGGTGAGTGGGTAGCCTACTTTATCCGGTCATCTGCCGCCGTTAATGTTTGGACACCCTCTCTGCCAGCATTTCGAGAGCCAAAGCGGACAATGCTCTCGGGAACAAATGCCTCACCCTGTTGGACGATCAACTTGCTACTTAACAAAAGAACGAAAATATGCCACTTCACACACGCAGTCAGACAAAGATGCCGGGGAGAGAGAGAGGGACCTTTCCGATATCACCCACGACAGCTATTTCTTGCTCGTTTTTGCTGCCTTCAGCAAACATGCAAAGGTCGAGCATGCCTCGTGAACCATTCTCGAACTCCACAATAACGTACGCGTTGTCAATTATATCTGGCACCTAAAAGCATCCGCCATAGCACAAAATAATACGCAGATAAACAACTGAATTGAATCACAAAGCTAGAGCAGACAGGTAGTGTTGAAATCTAACAGCTTCAAAGTCTACCACGGTCTCACGGAAGAGAGCTCAAGGAAATGACCAATCTTAAATTCTCTGAGTGTGCCCAAGCCATAGAGGAGCCAGACGGTCAGACTCACAATGAGAGATTGGGAGTTCAGGGTAATGTTAATCATAAGTCATGTACTCTCTGTCATTTATGCTATTGCCTAAAGCTCTTCCTTACACTGTGTTTCTTAACTGTCATCACAACTGAAAGAAAATAAAATTTGCTCTTCCGCATCTGATGGCAAGCAATTTACAGCCATTACCTTAATTTGAAACATACATAGTCGATAGGTTAATGAAAAATTTACCTTTCCGTCATATAATTCGTCTTTGTGATTAACATCAATAGCTCCAGAAGCCATCACACGAACAGGATTGGCCCCAGCGAAGAGTCTCATCAGATCGAAAAAGTGGCAGCATTTCTCCACCAGAGTCCCTCCTGTGTTCACATTGAACCGATTCCAATTGTGTACCTGATATCCACAGGAGAGATTATTCGCTGCTCATGACTGCGTACTTGATACTGACTCAGTGACTTGTATTACCTTGACAAGAAAGGGGAATCGGTGTTCCCGGATAGCCACCATTTTGACCTCTCCAAGTGCACCGCCCTTGACTATTTCAATCAGTTTAGCAACAGGTGGCATGTACCGGTATTCCAAACCAACTTGCACCAGCATCTCTGGCCTTCCCTTGGCAGCTTCCACCACCTGGTTACATGATTATGCTAGCAAATCAATCAAATTAATATGGAAAGATTGTATAATCCTGAAGAACTGAGCTTATAATGTCATTTTATTATATAAGGTTGCAAGTGTGTCCTAAAAACTGGAAGATCCAAAGTTGCAAATCATTCCTCATTTAAGAAATGTGTCGTTTCGGTCGGTTCTCTTTAGCTAAGAGACTTAAAGTTTGTTGAACACAAGTTACTGTACAACCCTTTTGAAACAACACGAAGAGAGATCAACCATCAGAGATGATAATGAGGTATTAATTGGATCGTCATTTATCATCAGACCTGGTGAAACTGCAGTAATGTAAAGATGAGCAAACTAAACGATTTAGATTTAGTGTTCGAGAGGAATTATTTATAAGGAAAGGAAGAGAACACAGATGAACAGACTGAGAGAGGACATTAGACACAGATTAGTTCCATTACCATACTCACTGTGCAATGGTCACCTCCTCTCATAGACACCTACCAGTTTATATTGTCTCATGCTGCTTCTAGTGCACAGAGTCTCTTTCTGTAGCACATCTTACAGGAGTTATAAGCAAACTGACCTCCCGGCAATGAGCAACCGTGGTGCATAATGGCTTCTCCACAAGAACGTGATGTGCCTTTGGGTGGTTGATGATGTCGATAAGGATCTGATAATGGGTCATGTTTGGAGAAGATACAACCAGCACATCACAGAGCCCACTGTCTAGCAGCTCTTTATGTCCTGAGAAAACCTGTGTATCTTGCAGTCACAACTAGGCCATTTTACTTTGCTAATTGTCAAAGATAACCATGAAACATGCTGCAAATGAAACTCTAAGCCACCTTTTAGCAATGTAACAACAAATGAAGTAGCAAGGAAATGCAGACACACCAGGTTGGACCTCAAAAACAATCTAGGGCGTGACTTTGGATTAACCAGAGGAATATAGCAGAGCAGTAAAAGCAATAGACCAGAAAATTTTATGAAACTTGATACCGTGAGGGACATACAGAAAATCTAATCCTTGAATCGAGCAAATGAAACTTTAATTGCAAAGAAACGCAGTTGTTCAGGAGTATCACCACTAGCACAACCATAAAAATATAACGGCTTCATTTGTCCAAAATTTTGAAGGAGCCAGTGACCCTACTCTGAACCCCGTCTCTCCCTCTATCCCTTATGTGAGTGTGGTTGTCCACTTACTCTCGTTTCTTTTCTTGGAAAAGCAAAACAACTTCTTGCTCCTACTATCTCTCTGACTACAATTTCCAAGGCAATATGAATGAACAAAATCACGGCCCTTCTACTGTTTAGGGTCGAAAAACACGGGTCAGCCGTCCCGCGACAATAAGTTCCTCGACGTGATAGTAATTTCCTCAATATGGGCAACTGACTTTTGTTATCAAGTCGGTAATTTTCCAAGACTATTAGTCACGGAACCACTGAAAAACCAAGAATCGCATACGTTCCAGTCTAATTCGCAAAAACTCTTCCGATATTTACTCCACACGGTCCAATTCGATTGCCCAGTTGAGTCTAATCGTTAATGATCAGTCCTAGCGTCGATGATTGATGGAGAAAATTCTTAAAGCCCTTAAAAACAAATACCCAGAAAGAAAAAACCGAGAGAGACGAAGAGAAGGGAAAAAAGCAATACCTCCAATGGCCAACCAAAAGAAGCAGAGAGATCGAGAGCGAGCTGCTGAGAAGGGACATGAGGGTCGGCTATGGCGACAACCTGGACGCCAAAGGGTTGAAGATGGTGCAGGTTGATCAGGTGCTCCCTGCCCATCATCCCTACGCCGATGATGCCATACTTCACGGTACCGTCACCTTCCATGGCTCTCGGAGCTCAAGAGAGTTTCGAGTTTTCGGTCAAACACCGGGGACTCACTCCCAGTCACACTGTCCACTATCCAAGTGGAATCCGAATCGTCGTATTGGGAAGAACGCAGGGGCAATGGATGTCAATCACGGGCCCCGCATTCGTCTGAAGTCCGGACCTTCAAAAATGCAGGAATATGCCAGAAACTCTCTCAAAGTCGAGATCTTTTCTCAGTGTCGCAGAATGGAGTTTGCTTCCAAAAAAATCAAAAAAAACAAAGACGAGGAAAAATGTCCCTACGATTATGCCACATTAAACATGTGATGCGCACGTGATGGCCGGTCGGCGCAAAATTGGCCGTCGATGTACTCCTCCCACGGGTTATTTGAGACACGGTGGCCCACTTCGGCAGTTTTTCTTGCAACAAATCCCACTTTAGAGGAACTTTGCGGAGGAGTTTTTGAAATTTTCCGTGAAAATGCCTTCATTTCTTATAGAATAACCGTAGGTGTTTAGCTAACTCACCGAACTGCCCATCCAAGTCAAGTGAATATACATAATTCACACTCAGGAACTATTTATGGTATACCGATACGCTCGACCATCACTAATTTAATAACTCTTTTACATTCGATCGTAATGAATAGTTGATGTCGGTACTTTTCGATATCTCAATCATTTCAATCATTAATCAATGCGAAAGGGATAATTGAATCAAGCGAGGACTCTATCGAGAATTTAGATACGAAAACAGAGGATCTTAGTCCTCCCATTTTTTGCGGTTCACGCTCGGAGTGCAAATGAATGAGCTCGGAAATGACCGGAACACACTCGACACTTGACAGTTAAGCTAAAGAGCTAATTGCTTCTTCCCGTTTTTCACCGGAAAACTGCGTTCTCGTTTTGCCGATCCATCAATGAATCTGCAAATTTCGCCAACGAAAAACAACGCTCCGTCTTTTTATCGAAGCAGGACGAAAGTTTCCAAATTGACCGGACCCGGACTTAGGATTTCTTGCCTCCTTTTTCATTCGCCGCACCAGTCCACGTGGCACGAGCAGACCACTCCCGACGGTGTCGTTCTCGGCTTTGCAACGGGAATAGATTAGATATGGCAATTTCCATCCTCAAGCAGGAAGATATATACTTTCTTCGTCAGATGAGCATCTCCTCGAGATTTGAGTGATGCCCATGAATGGCAGCTTCAGCCACTCGCCATAGGTAACGCGCCCCAACCAAAAAGGAACCGCCTTTTTCGCGGTGGCGGCGGCGGCTGGTGGTGGTGGTGGTTGTCGCCGCCGGGCATTGTGTGTAAGGGGAGAGGAGAATGGCGTTCGCGAAGAAGGCGGCCCAAGTTCTGGGGGTGATTGCTAACGGGTCCTTCATGTCCTCGAGATTCGCTGGGCAGTCCCTTGATTCGAGGTCTTTCATTTCTCTTGCCCACGGAGTCCACGTTTTCCACTGCCCCGTAAGTTTCAGTTCAATCCCTCCAATTTCTTCTTACCCGCGAGCTCTTTTTACCAACTCTGTCATCATTTGCAGTTCACGTAACAAAGCTCCCACCTTTTTCTTGTTTTGCGTTCTGAGATTTTGATGTTGTTCGGGCATTGGAGCATTTTTAAGATGTGTCATGGACTCTTGGTTGTTTGGTTTCGTCCCCTTCATGAAACTTTGTGGATTTCATGGTTATTGGTGACTTGTGCTGGCTGAATTGGGTATTGAGTTAGGAGTGCGAAGCTTGATGGCTTATGAATGTAACAGGATGACGTTGGAATCGTGGCGAAACTATCAGATTGTATCGCTTCCAGAGGCGGGAATATACTCGGGGCCGATGTTTTTGTGCCCGAAAACGAGAATGTCTTCTATTCCAGAAGGTACATGTCTTGCTGATTTTGTTTTTCTCTGTTATGCATTCTCTGTTGTTGGTTTTCTTTTCTGTCATTGGGTTCTGGTGAAGTGCGAAACTGTTCTGGCCAAAAAAAAAGAAAGAAGTGCTAAATTGTTTGTTACATTGTCGCCATGAAGTGAGTAAATTAGTTCTTTGTGACGTGAACTGAATGCGAGTGCAAGTTTTTTATGCAGATGATTCTTGGTTTACCTATTCTGATACACGTAAATGTGCAAGTTTGGAGCAAACTTATTCACAATTCAATCAGATCAGTTCCCTCTTTCTGTTATGGCTAGGCTACCCCTCTCTGGGTCTCTAAGTCAATTTAGAAGATGGGGCGATTGCTGGTTAATCACGTAATATATATGGGTTATACTTGGAGGCTGATGATGGGTGTTTTTATCATCTTTCCTGATAGGTACCATCTGTTTTAACTATCACCCGTGTATCTTTCTAATGGAATGTTAACGTTACCGCAATGAATCAAGTAAATTAGTTCTTTGGGAACTGGGCAAATGCAGGTTTTTTTCGCAAATGATCCTCGGTTTGTTCATTCTGATACACGTAAATCTAGAAGGATGGAGATAAATCATTCACGTCTCTTTAGAGCACTATATTTTCTTTGAGTCTCTCTAGTCAGTTTAAATTGTAGATCAAATTGTTGTTGGTTTATCGTGTAATGTGTGTGGATATGCCTGTGGGCCCATTACAAGTGCACTTATTATCATTCTTGATAGGCACTGTCTGTATTGATTATCGCTTCTTGAATTCTGAGCACCTTCGCATTTTTTTTTTGTTCCTCAAACTTAACAGCGAGTTCATTTTTGACCCGATTAAGTGGCCACGGGGGCAAATGGATGAGGACTTCCTCAAATTGTCCAGGAAGTTCAATGCAATGAGATCAGTTGTCCGTGTTCCAATTTTAGATCCCAAGTGCAAGATTGCTGTGCTTGCTTCAAAGCAGGTTTGTAGTACGAGACTAATCGTCTCTATCTTCTGTTTTGATCCACATATCTTCACATTTGCTGTGTATTGATCAAATTGCAGGACCATTGCCTGGTTGATTTATTGCATGGATGGCAGGACGGGAGACTTCCTGTGGAAATAACTTGTGTGATAAGGTGAGTTTCTTGTCTATGTTTGACCGTATCTGCATTGTTGTTCTAAAATTTTGTATTAATGAGGTTGTTTTCTGGAACAGTAACCACGATAGAGGCCCAAACACCCATGTGATACGATTCCTCGAGAGGCATGGCATTCCATATCATTATTTGCAGACGACCAAAGAGAACAAGAGAGAGGGAGAGGTGTTGGAATTGGTCCAGAACACCGACTTTATAGTACTTGCCAGGTATATGCAGGTAAATAAGCTTGTGTATTGTGATTTATTATCACACTGAAGTTAAAGTAGAAAGTATCTCTCTGTGGATGATTTTGTTATATGATTTGCAATTGAAATAACACGCATCTCTCCTTTTATTCATCATTTCAGAATCAATTGTTAATGCAGTCGTCCTTCTTTAGTCACTGCTAATGTGCAGCTGAAATTTTTCCTCAGATACTCTCTGTAAACTTTTTGAGAAGCTATGGGAAGGATATAATTAACATTCACCATGGCCTTTTACCATCATTTAAAGGAGGAAATCCGTCTAAGCAGGTTAAAAAATTATTAACTCGGAGCTATATGATTTTCAATTATTTCACAGTTTCATCCTCTGTGATTTTAGTTTTTCCTTGATTTGCTTGAAAAAATTATCAGGCTTTTGATGCGGGTGTCAAATTAATTGGAGCAACAAGTCACTTTGTGACAGAAGAACTTGATGCAGGTCCCATTATTGAGCAAATGGTAAGCACTAACTTTCCACCCCTCGTATGGGTTTTTGCCTCCATATATTCTTCAGTAGACTTGACAGATTAAGGTTAATGCCGACTAATATTTTCTTGTGCTCAAAAGGACTTTAATGTGCGTAAAATAGGCACTTGGTCTCCCCCTAACTACCTGAAGTCTGCATACACAGGTTTCTATGGATGTCAGTAGTTTTTTTTATCAACTGAATCTTGAATCCATTTTGCATTCTGCTTTATTTTTTTCTCTGTGCCTATGCTTTCTCTTCTATAAGACAGTGTTTTGACCTTTTTCAATGTAAAACCTATCAAATGTAAGGGACAATCCCTAGAGACTTCATTAGACTCTCAGCTTGCTTTTGTCACCAAAATATAATCATCTTAATGGTTCTAGGTTTTGCTTGAACTAAATACTAGCCATGAAGTCTTTATTGAAGGCGAAGAAGAAATCTGCAAAGCTTGCAGAATGGAACTTTATATGGCTGTCCTCTGCAATTATTTATGCAAGACCTTGAGCATAATATGAGTAGAGAAGCACTGAGTTCGAGCATGTCTAAACCTTAAATATAGAGATCCAAGATCTCTATGTTTGTTGCCCGTAGAATTTTCTCATCAGATTATAGAGATTCTCAGTATTAGTTGTAAATTTTAAGTGTTTTTAGAGAATGCCTTGTTGGACATTTGCTTTAAGATCTTCATTTTTCTGTTCCCTTCTTCTCTTGGTCGAAGAAAGAAGGATTTGGAAGGAAATTGAAGACTTGCTTATTAAGGTAAAATATTTTTTACCCACAAGGTTGGCTGAGTGGTCGAGGAATAGACATGTGCCTACGCATTAGATGCACAACACCAGGTTGATTGTGCACAGTATCAAGTACAAGCAATCACATAGTCGAACCTACCCACCTGGGCTTTGGCCCGTTTATTACCTGCTATAACCGGTACCTGATGTTTTTAGAATATTTCATGGCATAAGGTTTTCATACTGGAAACGAGAATTGTGATTTGTTTTTCCTCAATTTGATCATCTTCATAGGCAATCAGCTGTGTCCGTCAGCTTTGGCTGTTATATCGTGTTCAAGATCAATAACGATTTTTGTCATACCTCCAGTGTTTATCTGTTTAGTCGTGTCAAGCTAAGACAGTTTTGTCCGCAAACTATGTCTAAAAGTCTTTATCCGCTACTTGTCCAAAAAGGTTCTTCATCTAATGAATCTCACTTTCTAATAACTTTTTGGACCTTTTCAATTGTAAGCTGGTTTTAATATTTCTTCTCTCTAATTGCAGGTTGAGAGGGTATCTCACAGAGATAACTTGCATAGTTTTGTGCGGAAGTCAGAGAACCTCGAGAAACAATGTCTTTCGAAGGCAATAAAATCATACTGCGAACTTCGAGTACTACCTTACGAGAAGAATAAGACTGTTGTATTTTGACAAGGGGAGGCACAGTTCACGGAAACTGCAATGTCTGTGCACTTGCTCACTTGAGAATTCTTTACAACAAAACCTCTAATCCAGCAAAGAGTACTAGAGACATCTCCACATCTGTTGCCGTCACTACACTTGCTTTAACGATTCACTTCGATGGAAATTGAGTGAAGCTGATTTGTAAATTCATTGTTGCTATGAGATCCAAATATAAGAGCTGCTTTTTTCTATCTTGAGAAGCACTGTCATCAAGGTTTCATTTTGGGTCACAGGAGTGATCTAGAAGCAAACGGGCAATACCACAAAGTGTTTCTTAATACCATGCTCCTGAGAAGTATCCAAGTACAGTGCTCAAAGCTTGTGCGGACAGTTATCTTGCTTTTTCGACATGTATTAGGACATCGGAAGAGGGGAAAAAGATATTTACTGTCAAAAGATAAACAGGCATCCAATTCAGACTCCTGATTTCATTAATGGAGTTTCTTCATGTCCTGTTTCTGGAACAGACACCATCAAAAACTCATATACTGATGCTCTTACTGATTTTTAGAAGCTCTGGAGAGCACTCAGCAGCTTCAACCCAGTTACCATGACGAAGAAGGTTGTGTATTGCATCAACCCATCTCTGCTTATGGGCCTGATTCTGGCACTTGAACTCTAGAAAACCCTGTGCAGTTCTAAGACCAAAGAAGACTTCTTCGGGGTTGTCTCTTTCTGTTCTGTATGGCCAGGCGGAATTCTCATCGCATAAGCCATAAACTATGCCTGGTAACAGTACAGAAATGTCAGACACCGAGTTGGCAATAGAGGATATATGCAAATGAAAAACGCTAGGATAAGGTACTGACATTTACTGTTCGTCGAGAATGCTCCTCCAATGTGCTTGCTCTTTAGCTTAAGAATTACCTGACAATGCGCATAAGAGTTTTAGTGCCATTTCTTTCTTTCTTTCCGTAAGTTTGTGTGTCAAACTCCGCAGTAGGGAAAGCTGTTTACCTGGGACTTTTTGTTAATGTACACAGACGCATGCTTCATTTGAAATAATCCTGAAAAATTCAATGGAATACAAGTCAAATATCAGACTTCATAGCAGTAATGGCTCGTAGCCATAAGACAAGTCAAACTGTTGATGTAGCTTTATACAGTGAAGCTACTATCCTCCTCCATATAATAATATTACCTTTTGTTGTGTGCTGCCAAAGTTCGCCTTCGCATGGAGTACTGCTTTCTTCAATGTGGCTGCTAAGAGTCATGATGGTATATGTTTCTGCCATTCCCTTGTCATAGGGACTTATCGCTGCGTTCCTCTTTGCTTCGTTTCTCCTTCCTTACTTTCAGCGCCGCTTCTCCTCTCAAAGCTGGAGCAAAGGCAATGCCAAATTCAACTAAACATCACCACTTTGTGTACTGGTTCACATGAACGGCGACCGTACACAAAATCTATTGATTGCAGTACCTGTAGCGGCGGCTGCTGTGAGAGTCACGAGATCTCCCGCACTATGTATGTCCACAGCTGATTGGACAACAGATGCCACTCGATCATGCTCAGCTCCGGCCTGTTCAGCTAGTTCAACGCAATGTGATGCTAGTAGTTCTGTGGCTGAGGCCAAAGCTGCACTCATCTTTGAATCTGAATTGGAGCTTTGTGCTGCAGCCACAGCAGCCAAACCGGCAGCTAGCCCGGCAATAGAAATAGCTGAATGCACATGCGCGTTTTCCATGCGCATGCTCTCTTTCTTCTTCATTGCATTCCTATCGTGCTCCTTATGACCATGGTGGTGGTGGTGGTGGTGATGGAGGTGGTGGTGGAGGTGGTGGTGGATCCATTTCCCAAAAGACCCCGTCCTCCTAGCATGAACTGAATTCATAACCTTCGCCGCCTGTACAAAAAAAATGCGAATCAGCAGGGTTGCCCGGTACAATTTGTAAACCAACCAAGTTTCAGACCAAAGCCAAAGTAAACTATTTGAACCACGGGAAATTTCGATTGGCAGTGTAATTTCTGTTTGGACCACATGGGTATAAGTACAGACTTTTCACGTGTAGAATTTGGAACATGCTTCACAATTCAAGTGAAAGCTATCAGAGAGAATGTAAATCTGTTTTTGGTACTTTGGTTTTGTGTTTCGTGAACACCATCCTAATTCATAAGTCGCTGTCTTATCCTCTATTCAGAATCATAAACATGAACAATGACCTGCGGAGACAAAAGAAGGGAAACCGTGACTCACAAGAAGTTGAGGAGCAACAGGTGCCTGTGGCTGTGGACATGTATTGAGGTTCTTGTTTTGTATTGTGTGTATGTCGTTCGTTCTGTGAGCCAGAGCTTTTGAAACCTCCGATGGGGAAAGGCTCCACGACCTCGACAAGAACTCCATCGGCTCCTTCGGCGTCTGTGGTTGAGGCACTGATGGCAACGAAGACGCTCCTTTCAGTTCCTCATCCTCTTCCACGTTTTCCAGCTTGAGTGAAGAGTTGAACTTCCAACTGAACTGATGCACACCATCCATGACAATCCTGAAAGTTATGCCTTTTTGTTTGTCTTTCTTCTGAGAACCATATAGCTTTCGCCAACTGCAATTCAGACTACTTCAGCCACTCCTCCTGCAACAAACAAGGTAAGAAGCCAGCTGGAGTTCAGCGCTCGGGAAAAAGGGTAAACCTTCAAGAAGAGAAACTTCTCATCAAACAGAGATTTGCCGAACACTCGCTGCGAAACTTCGAGATACTGAGCCGAACAAAATCAAAAGTAAAAGGAAAAGCAGAGGACTGAAATGACACCTTATTCTTCGCATGTCAATGTTGAGCCAAACCTGATTGAGAGAAAGGAGACTCCTTTTCATTCGCACATGAAAAGCTCGAGAAAGAGACCAAAACACATGAAATGGTCCTCGCAGACGTATGAACCAAGCGGCTTCTCAGCAATCACTCATGTCACGCACCATCTCTCAAAGCAAGAGAAGACTCAACCCTTTATATATGCATAAACAAACATGGCCAGAAACAGGGAACGAAGGAACAGATTAGCAGGAGGAACAAATCAATTTCTCGTGCTTTGAAACGGCCCCCGATTAAGGTCGGGTGAACCAGACAAAACCCGCTTCGCGAAACTCGGAACGGGCGATTAAACTTCCGAATCAAGGAACATAAACTAAGGACGCACCCAGGATTAGCGGGGGCTGTTTCATCACGACGGTACAACCAAACGGGCAGGTGTCCGTCACAAAACATTTGATTAAGGGGAACATCAGTGCGAGAAGCAGACAACTCGGAGCGATGCGTTAAATTAATGGCGGGTTTGCATGATGCTTTGCGGGTAACGAGATCAATGGCTTTCGGGGGATTGGGTCTAGTCCCAAAAGAGTGCGTGCAATGCCGACCAGAAGCCGCTGTGCATGAACCTTACCCAGTAACCGGACTGCTGAAAGATTTCTCCCTTCTTCTCGTGCTCTCGGAACAAGCAGCAAGAATGTTAAATTCTTTTTCGACATGATTTTTGGACGGTAACTTTTCCAAAACACCTAAAAATTTCACCCGTGCCACGGGGGACCAGTCCTGCATCCGCTCATTTTGTCCCTAAGAAGAGAACTAATGATCTTTCAACGTGTTATCTAGGAACTGTACAGCCTGTTGGCTTTTTACCTTGCACTGTTCGTACAGAGGTTTAACGAGCCAGGGGACACTTTTCTCACTCAACATAAGTGTCAAGTAGGCGTGTTCTGGTGGATGTCGTGCACAGACAGTATCGAAATTCCAATGTCTTGTATGTCACGGGTACAAATGCCGTGTCTTTGTGTGGCATTGAACAAGAATACTTGAGGGTATTAAGATTCTAAGTCGGATGTCGACGCCTTAACAACCGAAACTAACCCCGCGAAGAAAGGCCCAAAGCGTTAATTTACACGTTCCTTTCAGTGGATTATTAGTCTTAATCCTGTTAAATTAGTCCAAAGCATGATCTTTTCAAAGCTTAGGGGTTGGAAGTTTGGTGAAGCAAAGCAATGTGTTGAAGGCAGTTTTTGAAGGAGTAGATTGATGCTAGTTTTCTTCCTTTTTCCTCAACCTGATATATTATGCATTGGTTGCATCATTCCGTTCTAGCTTATGCCTTTTCCCATTTCTTTTCCGTTTTTCAACCCAAAAAAGAAGAAGAAGAAGAAGAAGAATTGGGTCAAAATCTTCGATTTGATTTTGGGGTTGACGGGTAGATAGACCGACCGATTGTGCCTCTTGTGGGTACTCTTATAATTTATAGAGAAGCACTTATTTGAGAAATTAAAGTTTTATATACCCTAAAGAGAAAATGTGGGGAATACTATAGCTTTTCGCTAAATTTATATGGTAAGTGATGTGTCGAGATATATCAATCATTCATGGCTCAAAATTCAACTTTACACTTGGTTCGAACCGAGCACACGAGCGCGAGCCGAACACCCCTTTTTCGCCGTTACCGAGCTAGTAAAGCAAATCGACATGTAAAGTGAATACAAGAGAGCTTTCCTAGTAGCGCGGTACAAGTAAAGGCCAGGAAAACCACCTCTCCGAAATGCACTTTAAACAATAATTAAGGTTAGCTTTTGCGTACCTCAACTAGTTCGTCTCTCTAGCCGATCTTAAGGATATGCCGCTTCGCAAAGAGCATTCAGCATCCTGGATTTTACTCTCGACACAGCCCTATTCTTTTATCTTCTTTTCTGCCGCGGAAGGGGCAAAAAGAAAGAGGCGCACATGTGAGATAGAAAGATGGCATGATTGATCCCACGAAAGCGTCCACTTCTGTCGTATGAGCACCAAATTATGCCTCTCCATCTTTCCCCCCACCATATCTCCATCTCCAAGATAGCACCTTTTGGTAGGAAACAAAAGCATCTTCCTTTAGACAAACCTTTTTATCAGTCTTTTCCTGATCCGTAACTAAACTCTCTGTCTTCTTTTCGATCCTTCGAGGGCATCAAGAAAAAGTTGGTCCTAACTGCAATTATTGCTCTGTGAGACTTCTTCTCCTGATTCGACATTTCTTTCTACCTTCTTTTCTTCTGCTTTTTCAGCTTGAAGTTCAGATTCATTGGACAGAAGAAGAACTGCGAAATGATCTCAGATTAATTTATCAGATAGACTAAAAGCTGCTTCTTTACATTTGCTTGCTCTTGCTGAACACAATTTAATATACCTTTATTTTTGTAGCTCAACTGATTACACATGTTCTGTACTAATCTCATGCTCGCGCTGTTCGCTAGTATCAAATTTACAAAAGGAAAAAAAAAAAAAATCTTGCCATGGAGAAACTTGTTCAGATTTCGTAATTGAAAAATTCAAAGTTATAAGCTACACTATTTACAAAGCTAAACTGATAAGAGAACCTCTAAATTGAAAAGAAAAGGTACCATATATGAAAATAGATCTCGATCTTGGCTCTCATCAACCACTGACAAAGTCGCGCAGCCTTTCTGAGCCACTGCAGGGACTGGCGGCTCTCATAAATGAGGGTCATAGAATCGTAGCCATGAAAAAAAATTGAAGATTGTACAAGATACTCGATACTCGTCACTCATGGACTGGCGGCTCTCATAAATGAGGGTCATAGAATCGTAGCCATGAAAAAAAATTGAAGATTGTACGAGATACTTGATACTCGTCACTCCTATGAGTCCCTTAATTTGTTTTTCCCCTCAATTTTCAATAAAACGGATACTCATCATTTGATAAATGTATCTTATTATGTAAAAAATAGTTGAATATATATATGTATATATCTCATAAAAAAAGGCTGTCCATGAATGAATAAAATTTTATTTATGAATAGGCGTTGCATACCCCATGACATATGCTATCACTAAAAAGTTCAATTCTCATTTTGAAGGGTAAAAATTTACAAGGGAAAAAGTATCAAAAAAATCCTAAACCTATTACATTATATTAATTCAGTCATAAACCTTTTAATTTGATCAATTTAGTCCTAAATATTTTTATATTGGTACAAATTCAGTCTATCCGGCCAATTTAATCCGGAAATCGTTGACGTGGACGCTAGCCGTCCTACGTGGATGTCAGTTGTCCTATGTGGTACGACTGGCGCTGATATGGATAATTTTTAATAATATTTTAATATTTTTTGAAAATTTTAATATTTTTCCCCTTTTTCCTTTTTTTTTTCTTTCCTTCTCCTTCCTTGGGCTTATGGCTGGTCGTCAGCCCACGACCAGCCACAAGCGAGGGTTGGAGAGGGTGAGGGCTGGACCCTCGTGGCCTGGGCAAGCATGTCTCGTGCCGGATCTAGCAAGGGCGATCCTCGTTCAGGCCGTAAGGGTCCAGCCCTCGCCCAGTAGGGGTGAGCAACTTGGACCGCCCAAACCGAGACCGAACCGGACCGAACCGACGAGTTTGGTCCAATTTTCGGGACTATCGGTCCCGGCTCCCTGCCCGAAAAGTGGAATCGGTTTCCGGGCAGTCCGGTTCCCGGTTTCTAAGGGGGAACCAGACCGGACCGGACCGACAGGATCAAACCGACTATTTAATATATTTTTTATTATTTTTTTCTTTAAAAAAATTAATAAAATGTGAACTAAACTCTGAGAGAACTTCATTATCATAAATTCATTGATAAAAAATAGTAAAATGTGAATTAAACCCTAAGTGAACTTCATTGACATAAATTTATTAACAAAAATTAGTAAAATGTGAACCAAACCTTAAGTGTTTGACAAAAAAAAAATCCTAAACTCTAAGTAACCGGCTCCATTGGACCGGATAGAACCGGACCGGACCGACTTTCCAGTCGGGTTCCCGATCCCAGAACCAACCGGTCCGGTCCGCGGTTCCCAAAATTGGGAACTGGTTCTCTCGGTCCGGTTCCCGATTCCACCTTAGAACCAGGATCGGACCGACCGCTCACCCTTATCGCCCAACACGACTAGCTTCTACGTTAGCGATTTCCGATTTACATTGGTTGGATGGACTGAATTGGTACTAATATGAAAAAGTTTAGGACTAAATTGGTCCAATTAAAAGGTTTTGGATTGAATTTGTGTCAATGCAATAGGTTTATGACTTTTTGGTTTTTTTTCCTTGTTTAAGAGATTTAAATTGACTTCACATCTTTTATTATGCCCATGGCCCATGGGCCAGGCTAGTTCTAACCATCTGGGTCGGGCTAACCCGGCCTCTTAGATCCGGTCCAAGATAAAAACGGGTTAACCTTCAACCCTCCGTCAGCTTCTACTCTGTTCATCTTCTTCATCTTTTGGTTCTTCCTCCTTGGCCGCAAGTCTCCGGCCGGTACTTCATCTTCAACCATCGAGTTGCTTGGGATTCATAGGTAAGGATCTCTCTGTCGACTCTGTTGCGCGTCGCTTCTCGTTTCTGGGTGTTTGAATCTATCGGGTAAGATCGATTCTTGGTTGGACTACGTGTGCATTTGCGTTATCCCGTGTTTTGCTTTGAACTGTTTGTCCGTCTGCTGATGTACTGAGTGTGTGTGTGTGTGGGAGAAAGGGAGTTGAGGTGAGTGCCGGTAGCTCGGAGACGTAGTAGTTGAGTAGCGCGGGTTTGCTTGACTCTGGGAGTGTGTTGGGTCTTCGTAGATGGAGATTTAGAAGAATAACTGTGGATTTGCTTGGTTCTGCAATGTTATTTGAACCAGAGTTTGATTTTCAAGTGTTCAACTATTTGTGGGTATCGATTTAGTGTGTTTTGCATGCAATTTTATCTCGTGTATTTGGTTTGGTCATGCCGAAACTCATCGAGAAGTCTTCATTGTCCGAAGAAGAAGCTGGCAAGGAGATTGGAGGCGAATTTGATATCCGGCAGAGGCGGAAAAATGTATGTCAACCTGAGATTGGTATTCCTGTAAGACAGGAATTCGCGGTTTTAGCAAGTTGCTTTCTCTTCGGCTGTGCTTACATGAATTGTCGTCTTCACTAAGACTGCAAAGTATGAAGCTTGATTTAGTTGTCAGATCTGCGTATATTCGGCTCGGTCGCAGGGGCATTACAGGACCTTTGCAATCGCGCTCATTCCAGCATGATTTTGTGCCCAGAGATCCCAAAGGCAAGCCTAAGAGATATAAATACTTGGCTTTTCATGATCCATATGGCCCTAGACCTCCACCATCGGATAAAATCATACAGCTTGCCAAGCGCATAGCTCGAACGCCACCTGAAGAACATGCCTAAACTGGGCCCGCTCTTCAAGAGAGACTAAGGCATCCCAAGATGCAGTTGATCTCTACTGAAGGCATGGATCTACGCCCACAAGGTGGAGCAAGTGCACGATCCGCCAAAAAGGCAGAAAAAACAGCATTCGATGTGAAGCTGGAGAAATTTGATACAGCTGCAAAGATTAAAGTGATTAACGAAGTCAGGGCATTCACCAATTTGGGGTTGAAGGAGGCTAAGGACCTTGTCGAGAAGGCCCCTGTTTTGCTTAAATAGGGTGTTACCAAGGAAGAGGCAATAATGGAGAAAATAAAGGCTACTGTAGGAGTTGCAACGATGGAATGAGAGCTCCAGCACAGAACCTCTGTCGAGAGCTATATGGGTAAAGTAACTCACATTAACGACTTTATGATTTTTGGACTTTTTGCTGAGATGGTTCTTGACAAATTACAGCCATCTGATGGAGTTGAGAATTGCAGGATGGCACTCAAGTTTCATCCGAACACTTAGCTGGTACTTGCTATACAGATGGTGCAATTCGCTTGAATTTTGGTTTTAACATGTTGTAAAAATCTTCATGAATTATTGTAAGTTTCTTGCTAAACGAGCAAAAAGGTGGGTTGCTGGTGTCGTAATAAAGAATTGTTGCTCCTAGGGCTTGACTGGAACCAGCACATTCTACAGTCATGGATGTCTACGTGCTGTATATTTTCTCGCACGAATAATGATGCTCGAATTGTGTAAACAATTTTAGTTGGATTGATGAGATCAAATGCACTTCTTCCTTTCTATCTCTTTTTTTTTCATCTCTTTGGGAGAATTAGCATTATGTTTGCCATTGGTATGATGTGACAGTGACGGATACTATATTCTTGCAAGTGGACTGTGCTCTCTGTGATGTTTTTAGATGAGTCGTGGCATAGCCAGGGTTGCCTACCCTCGCTTGTGGCTTGGTGGGGGTTGCTGGTCCCTGTCAAGGCCCTAGCAAGGATCGCGTAGCTGTGCCTTGTCATTGCACCGGCATGGACCTGGTGTGCCGAAATAGGTTGGTTTAGTTGTAGCGTGCCTGTTGCCTTGACCTGATGTGCTGCTATACATGTACCCTTTCGTTGTATAAACTACCGATTATAATGGACGGCTCTATAATATCATTTCCACATCTTCTTTTCACCTCACGACGGGTGCTTCGGCATCTTGACGGATTCAAATTGGTTAAGAGTCTCCGTTTATTTCACGAAAAATGAATGATTTAGAAAATATTTTTCTAAAAATAATCGCTTGTAACGTTTCTAAAAATGAATGAACGAAAAATATATTTATTGTTTATAAAGATATTTAGAGATAAATTGTTATCAATAATGAAAACATTTTCTATTGATTAGTTATTTCAAGTGATCATTTTTAGGAAAATATTTTTCAAATCCTTCATTTTCCTAGAAATAAACGGAACATAAGGTAAAAACTCAACTACTACAATATAGCTCTGTCACTGCAAATGAGCATAAGGGTCGAGAATTACTCAGGCTCATGTGTGAATGATATTAGAGAAGTCTCGCGTCTAAAATTTGTGTAGCATGAAGCGGGTCATTCAATGTGAGAAGCAACGGTAGTGTAGAATCACTTCGATATCTCTCCCCGGCGTTTAATCTGAAGTGATTTTGCTGTACATTTGTGGTTTATTAACGAGAGCAATCCCACAGGAGCAACAAGCAAAACACGCCGTCACGAACAACACGAAACCCAATTACTGAAACTTGAACACAAAGCACAAGAGTTTTGTCTCTCTCAAGCATAGTCCTCAGAAGGGGGTACTAGGGCATAGGACCCAATGAAGATGTCACCATACACAAGCCCGGCAAGCCCTCCCCCGACGAGCGGGCCGACCCAGTAGATCCAATTCTCCGAGAAGTCGCCGCTGACCACGGCAGGCCCGAAAGAGCGGGCGGGGTTCATGGACCCGCCGCTAAACGGGCCAGCGGCCAGGATGTTGGCGCCGACAATGAAGCCGATGGCGATGGGCGCGATGATCCCTAGCGAGCCTTTCTTGGGGTCGGCTGCTGTGGCGTACACGGTGTAGACCAGTGCGAAAGTGATGACAACCTCCATAACTAGGCCTGCTATTGAACTCATGCTAGCAGCAACAGCATGGGTTGGTATGCTCTACAGTAAGGATTTCAACAGTTATGTACTGGATTTCAATATTTAGCCAAATCATATTTATACATAGAACTTGCCAACTTGGGATATTTATGATCCTGTGCAAGAGTATGTACCTCGGCGCTAGTGACGAATTTCAGCAGGAGGCAGGCAACAATAGAACCGAGGCATTGGGCGATCCAGTAGAAGATGCCGGTCAAGATGGTGATGTTGCCTCCGATGGCCAATCCGAACGTGACGGCTGGATTCAGATGGCCACCAGAGATGTTCGCCGCGACGGATACCCCCACAAACAGTGCAAATGCATGGGCCACGGCCACTGCGACTAGTCCAGCCGGGTCCAGGGCCGCATCCGACGTGAGCTTGCCTGAGACAACACAAAACATATTCCTTCAAAAACCAACCAATTATCGGAAGCATGGAATGAATACATACACAGACTAAATTTCCCGGGGAAAGAAACTCGTATGTTTTGACATCGACACGTGCGACTTAAGAGTGGAACGTGCTTAAAGACGCGACAACATCACGTGAACATGTGTCCTCAAAAGAAATGGCCGGTCATGGTGTACTTGCCATAAGCAATTGCCGACCCGACACCGGCGAACACGAAGAGGAGGGTCGCGATGAACTCGGCGAGATAACATTTCAGGGACCCTACGCTGAAGGAGTCCCCAAAGCTCCCAAATGCCAGCTTCACCATGTTCGCTCAAAATCAAAAACTATATCAACCACTTAGAGAGAGGGAACTCGCTCAGTTTTGCTCGACAGTGGCGAGCTTGTGCTTCAGTCCGCTGAGGAAGACGCACATATATACTCGTCCCGATAGCATCCTTTAGAGTAGTGGTCTTCTTATTTTAACTAATTTCTTAATCTTTCATTAGACTAATTAAGTATATATTAGCTAGAGATGAAGGAAGGCCACAGCCGGCACCGGCCACGGGACCCAGAAATGCAAATGGCACGCCGTGGTTGGGTGCCGACCAACCGCCAGTGAATTCTTAATCATGTAATAATTGGTGATAATGGGCATAAAGACAACCAACTTAACTAGTAATGCACGTATAATAAGACACGCGAATTCTGGTCGCTCTTCGGGGAGATTATTTTATGCAATAGAGGGAGAATATCCATAGAAGCGAAGGCCCATCAACCCTAATAGTGTTCTAATGTCATTTTCCTCGTGAAATATGAGAATGAATATGTTAAGGGGCATTTGCGTTAGCTAGATAGTGCAAAAGGTTCGATGGAGACAAGCAGCATGACCATCCACCAACTTTCCGTGAAGATGTCATGGGAATGGGAATGGGAATGGGAATGGAATGGATCGGGGCGGGTCGCCATTCTTGGAGGTTTGTCATCCCGATCCATGTCCGGTCGATTTCTCTGTCTCATCTTCACCTCCGGGGCATGAAGATGTCTCGTCTTGCTTGACTCAACGTCCCGCGTTAAAGCAAACATCATGTGGTTAGCAAAGGGAAGAATGGACTGCAATGATTCGTCTTAGAGGATCTTCTTTCAGGACTTTTAGGATGATCGGAAGCAAGTTTATCTTTCGCATTCAAAGCTAAAAATGAAAATTTATAGGAGTTACGGTGGTAAAATTAGTATGCTTTTATCTGTCCACGTGCTCTATCACTGCCTAAAAAGGTGAAATGTTTATTATTATCTCTTTTCGTTCATTTATCTTAAAACTAACGCGGAATCCTCTAATTGACAAAAATCCTAATCTCTTTACCGGTAACCTCCCTTCCCCAAAAAATTCTCCTTCAAAGAAACTTCACTTGCTCTCGGCTTCAATTTCTGAAGGTGAGAGCCCGCCTTGCTCTACTTTTCTTTCTTGGGCTAGGATTTTCCATGTTTGTTTCTCCTAATCTAATCTGGGAGCCTTTTTTCACCTCGTTTGGCATCTTCTTCCTCTCATTGTTGTTGTTTTACTTAGCTCATCATGGTGAATAAATTTGATTGCTGTTGAAAACATTGTGAGAGCGTTGTCTCCAATCCAGCTAGTAGGATGTCCAGGACGTGGTTCTATGACTTCTTTGGATTTGGCAAAGCTCTCCTCTCCCAATTAATGTTTAGATATAAGCATGGGAGCTTTTCTCTTCTCATTTAAATCTAGATCTAGGAATTCTTTAGAGGCATCCGATCTATGGTGGTTCAACATGTTATTGTTGTTGTTGTTGTCATTGTCTATGCATGGTGATGGTGTTGAACATGTTAAACTTAGGCTCACGCTGCAAGTCATAGTTTTTGTAGGAGAAGATCTTGGCATACATCAGTGACGGTTCCGCGATCAACTACCGATTGTTTTTTTATGCTATATTGGGATGAGAGCATCTCAAAGCTATAGGTTGTACTCTTTTGTTTTGTACCTCTTTGGGATTTCCTTAAACTTCGAAGATTTTTATGTTTCTCTTTGATCTTGCTAAACGAATGAAATTTTCTTTCGACAAAAAAAAAACGTGGATTCTCTAATTTGATCTAACCAGAACTAATATCTTGATGTAGTAATTTGTAAAGCAACAGTAATTTGACTGCGGTGGATTATAGGGAGGCTTGGCTAATTAATACCTTGGGTCCGTTTGTTTGATAGAAAATTATTTGTGAGAAATTATTTTTCGATTTTACGGTGTTCGGATGATGAAAAACTAATCGGTTTACGGAAAACGTTTTTCATGGATTGAAAACGATAAGTTTATTTTTTGAGAGAAAAAAAAATGAAAACAATAGGGTTAGATCGAGGAACATGACTTCCCATCCCGGTAAGTAGGGAATCATTTACGCTAAAACACCAAACAAATGAAAACTAACTGTTTTCTTTGAAAATGATTTCCATGAAAAATATTTTTCTTTATTACGAAGTTTTCAATTAAACGAGCGTACCTTTTATTAAGACCGCGCTGCCAAGGAGGCCGCAAAACAAACAAGCTGTCAACGGAGGTGTCGCCACCGATATGCTCAGACAAGAAGAGGGTCGCCGGAGACGGTCCTCGACGGGCCATTCGCGACGGTCCCGCGGCCAAGCTCTCTTAATGGGGCCAAAAAGTTTGGGCCACACAGCCCACGGGCCCAATAAACAATTCTTCTCGTCGGCCCAACCTTTTCTCGGCTTCAGGATAAGAGCAAATACTGTCACCCCTCCCCCCAAAAAAAAAAAGCAAAGAAAAGAAAAAGCTCCCACAAACTTTTGCTGACTCTCTATCCAACCGTCCCACGCCACGTGTCGTCGCGAAGCGCAGCCTCACATTTTCATTGGCCAAAAGGGACTACTCGGCCAGCCGCGAGAGTCGGGCTGTGACCGGGGACTCCACGAAGGCACCCCATCACCGCCGTCCATCGCACCGCTCTTGATCCCAACGGTCGGTATCCCTAACAAAGCCCCCCCCCCCCCGGCGGACGCAACCCCTCCGCGAATCGCCCGCCGCCACGTGTCGAATCCCTTCCCCATGCTCGCGTCCGTCCGATCTTCACCGCGCCGGGTTGGGTGGTGGGAGGGTCCCGCCCGTTTCAAATTCGATCGCGTCCGCACAATTTTTTTTCTTTTTCCTACCCCCACCCCCCGCGCTGAAAACGAGCATCAGACGGGGAAAATGGCAAAAAAATAAAAAAAAAATCCGAAAAAAGAAATTAAAAGGAAAAAGGGGGAAAAAAAAAACTCGAAACAGAACAAACATCACTCATGCGCTCTTCCTATCACACTGACTTTTTTTTTTTTTTGTATTTTCTCAATTTCAGCTTCGACCTTTCCCATCTCTCTCTCTCTCTCTCTCTCTCTCTCTCTACACACTCTCTCTCCTCCTCGCCGTTGATTCGCCGAAACCCTAGCTCCATCTCGCCGGAGATACTGATCCACCGGTGAGTCCATCTCTTCCTCTTCTTCTTCCTCTTCTTCTTCTTCTTCTTGTTCTTCGGAGGCTGGTTCGTTTCCTCTCAGCTCGGTTCCTGATTGTTGCGCGGTGGGGGGGCTGACGTGTTTCGTTTGCTCGTGTTCAGATGACCGTACGATTAGCGAGAGTTGAGGATTGAGCGGTGTGGCTTGGATTCGTTCGCCGGATGGAGGGAGGTAGCCTCTCTAGACTTACTTGTTCTGGTACTGTTCATTTCCTACCTTACTTACCCGAAAGGCTAAAGCAGCGAGATTTTTACCTGTTTTTGACTGTGTTTGTTGACAAGTGCTTGAAATTTCCCGGCGCGAGGTCTTCCCGTTCCGTCCGCGGGTTGGCTTTTCGTGTTTGGATTTGATAATTGCCGTGTTTTTCTTTTTCCTCGGACCTTGTCTCTCGGTGCGGTGGTAGCGGCCTGAAATTGTGGTTTCGTCCCACCGTGTCCGTGGAAAGTATTTGGCTTTGCGATTGTAAATTAGGTCCTTTGTGTCTCTCTCGTGCCGCCGACGACTGAATTTGATCATTGGGTCGAAGTAGGAGTTGTCGGGGCAGTTCGCTTGCTGCTCGAATGAGCTGATATATCTGTCATCTCTGTTTAATTGTTCCGGCGGAGGGGAAATTCTCTTCTCCAGCTTGTGATAGAACGGGGGCTTTTTGCTTGGGCCTCGACAGTGTTTGAGCTGTTTCTTACCCAGTTGGTTGTGCCTCAGCCTAATCATTTGCAGTGGCATAACCTTTCCCGATGTTCGAGATGATTACTATAGGAATGGTACCTGTTGTCATAATGGACAAGAGATGCAGAGTCATTGGTTTGTTGACTCGGATATGTTACTTTTCTTCTCAACTATGTCTCTCTTTTCGCTAATCTGCACTTAAATATTAATTGAACAGTCAGAATGGGCATCATGTACTGCATGCTTTAGGTGAATTGGCCACAATCCTCCGGAAGTGCTTTTCGAAAGATCTGTTTAGATGTGCTAGGAAATACGGAATTTCTTGAGATAGATGTGCTTTTCTGTGTTTCAATTTGCACTGCCGCTCCATTGTTGATCAACCTCTAAGTCTGTGTATGGCATCTTGTGTTAATCTAATTTCGAACTAGTGTACAGGTGATGGACTTTTTAAGTAGCATATTTCTAGCTTGGCATCTAGTCAGACTAGCTTAAGAGGGCCGAACTAACTCTATTTGGTCTCATGTGCGCAACAACATTTTCCTGTCGGAGTATGCGTAATGGCTAATATTGCCAGCTGGTGAATCTATTTGTTTCGTGAATTTTTTCCAAGGGAAAGGGAGTACTCTTTTTTTGTAGCTTGCGATTTGCTGGAAATATCTTCTTGATTATTCGTTTTGTTAGTAAATGGTTATGATGATCTGGAATGTTAGTTGTTGCATGTTTATTCTTCTCATCATTTTCAGCTTACATGTGACGTGACCGCCTTCTCTACCCTTTCTCTTCCCCTCCTTGCTTTTCCTTGTCTAGGTTTATACCCATGGATTATGATGAAAATGATTTTCAGAGCCAGAATCAGCATTTAGCTGGTGAGGGGAATTCAAAATTTTCTCCTGTATTACAGCCATATGCTCTTTCCAAATTTGATTTTGACGACAACCTTCAAGGGCATCTGAGGTTCGACAGTTTGGTTGAAAGTGAGGTTTTTCTTGGAATTGCAAATAACGTAGATAATCATTGGATTGAGGATTTCTCTCGTGGAAATAGTGGTATAGAATTCAGTACATGTGATACAGTACCTTGCTCAATAACCAGGCATAACAATGTGTGGTCTGAAGCAACCTCGTCGGAGTCTGTTGAAATGTTATTAAAATCTGTTGGGCAGGAAGAAACTACACTCAATCAAATTACCATTGAGGCAGCAGATGCCTGTAATCCAGCTACCTCGACAAAAGAAATGGAACCTATTTTGACACATGATGATAGTGTCTTAGAAAACTCAGAGGAAACTGTTAACCCACAGTCGGCTTTAGTACCAGATGAGATTTTACAAAACTTTTCAACTATAAAGGAGGCCATGGTAGATGAGCTATCTCAAGTTGAAGTTGCATCAAGGACTCATAGTGAATCATTTGTTGGTGGAATGTCAGTTGACGTGGATCCAAGTGCTCTGGATGGAAACTCTGGAGCTTTTAAAGCTGGAGGGAGTTTGTCTAATAATGACAAATCTGATGTTAAAATTCAAGGGGAGGTTCATAGTTTGCAGGGTAAACCTTCTAATGATAGTGCTCAAGAAGCTGGTTCTTCTTTGGATGTGCAAGGTGGTAATGTAGTTAGAGTCACAGATCACATTGTGATGAGCAGTAACGGAGTGGAAGGCCAAATTGCTCTAAACCAGGTAAATGTCACTGTTGAGAACGTTGATAGTTTACAGACAGACAGTGATGTGCAAGCGGGGGAGATCCTTGCAGTAAGCATGGAGGAAAGAAGAAATAGCGAGATATCAGCCGACAGTGCAGTTGAGATTCCAACCTCCCATCTGGACTGTAATGCCAACTTGAGCTTGAAGGGGCAATATAAGGAGGAGGGAAATGCACTTGAAACTGGTGTCAGTACAGACCAGGAGCCTTCTACTACCAGACCACAGGTTATACAAGGATGCACTGGTGATGCACCTATTTCTGTTCAAGCTAGTATAAGCGAGGATATTGTTTCTGCTAAAGATGCAGGAACTGTTGAACAGTTGGAAGCTGAAGGCAAAAAGGATGCGGTAATTGTTGAGCTGGCAGTTTCTGGATCAGAGCAGTCAATGGACTCCAACCATCAGGAGATGATAAGGCAGACTGATACCATAGACAAGAACGATGATAAAGCAGATTGTAATGAACAGCTAGCCAAGGGCTCTGCTGCATCATTGCTGCAGGTGGATGACGACAAAGTTCTTGAGAAAGATAGCGAGGGAATTAATGGTGTTTCCGGTCTTATGACGGTAAGCTCTTTGCCAAGACAGCATGAGGAAACACAAGCAAGTGATTCGTCTAAAGATGCTGACGGTACAATTGGTCAACAAGACGCGAGTGGTGAAAAGTGCAGCCAGTCTTCTTCTTCAGTTGAAATCAAACAAATAGAGCAAGAGAGTGAACCAGGTGATTTGAATGTTTACTGTTTAGTCACGGAGTTTATTCTTTGTTTGATTGTCATTATTTCTCTGGTTTTAATCACCAATTGCCACGGGAATTGTAAGATAAATATTTGGTTAAACAGGTCATTTTTCATTGTCTTCGGAGGATAATGACAGAAAAGACGTTCATCATCATAAGGAGACTCAAAAGTCATCCGGACAGGAATTAGAATCCATGGCAATAGAAAACTTGGAAGAATGTGAAATTCGAACGCACGCGGTAAGTTTGCCGACCTTGTTGTTAGGTTCATTAATACGTACTGATCTGACTCCACTTTCTGCATCTGTAAAGGATGCATCTTCTGGAACTGCTGGACAGCAGTCATCTGAAACAGTTTCTCGGGTCAAGCCTGTCCCAGACACTGGTAGTACAGATATTCTTGACGCATCTCAAGCTACAGTGCCTACGGTCGTTAATCATGAAACTGAGAAGGCACCCAAAGCGAGTCTTGATTCTTGTGAAGCCATGGTGAATAAGAGTGATCATATCGAAGCTGTTCCAGAAAAACACGGGGACACGATTACAGAAGAAAAAGTTGAGAAGGATCTTAAGGATTCAGGTAATTGGAAACACCTTTATATGGGCCATCCTGCTATATTTTTTCCTTAGCCAATATGTGCTGAACCTTAGCAGAATATTTGTATCTGAAGCTTTAGATACTATGAATCCTAGGGTTGTTAAATCTTTTTTTTCTTCGGTGGCGGTACTACTTTACATATAACATCACTCTCCAGGTTGGTCATACCTTCCACTTGCCATTCTTGTGATGTAGCGCTGTCTAATCTTCATTCTGAAGAGTGATGACCCAATACCGGTAGACAGCTATAAATATTACAGGAAGCAGGCTACTAATCAGCCTTACACTTTTTAGTTCATAATGAATGAACTCGCGCTCCTGGGTTCTAAATTCTTTGTGTTCCCTTTTAAGCATTGCAAAATGTAGAAGATTTTTTTGGCTGGAATATTGAAGATGAGAAAATGAGGAAATGATTGTACATGTCTTTTACAAGCTACCTCAGTCATGAAATTTTTGTTAGAAAGTTAAATTCATAAGCATTATTCTTTTTTTCACCTGGACAATTGAACTGTAGGGGACAGGATCACTGGTGAAAATGGTAATCAGGTAAGAATCAGATTGATTTTTATTCCTGGACTAGCATTTGTCACTAGGGTCTAAAATTTTATCGTGTGGGGAATTTAAAGTAACAATCTAGCTATCTCTTTGGAAGCCTTTGTGCACAGATGATAGCATCTCATTTTAGAGTTTGAGTGTGTAAGGAAGTTTTCCTGGTGAACTAGCACTCATGCTTTTCTTTTTCCCTATTGTTTTTGGAGAACAACTTAATTGAGGAGTGTGAATAATGGAGTTATAAATCTGCTCTCAGATATACTATGGGAAACCACTGTCATCTTCTTACTTTTGGTGCACTCTCTCTACCTTGCGTATTCTGACTGATGGGTTTCATGTTGCAGAGAGTGTTTTAAAAGCGTCAGAAAGCTGTATGAAATCTTCTCCTGTAAGTGAATGTCATGTGAGATCTTGTGCACAGGAAGATGAAATTGATAATGCAGATAGTAGCAAAGCTGAATGCAGCTCCCCAATTGTTATAAGTAGCAGTGAGCTTTCTCAAGATGTAAATATAGAGGAAGCAGATAAGAATTCTTCACATCAGAACCTTCCATCTTCTGATGTCAAGGATTCAAATGTGTTGGTGGATCAAAAAGGGACAGATGCAGCCAAAGATGAAAAGAGCTTTACCTTTGATGTTAGTGCTTTGATAACAACGGAAGGATCCAAGAAATGGCAACAATTTCCTGCTGTAAAAGATTCGGAAATTATCTCCCGTATGTTACTTGTTTCTCTTTGTTGTTTAATACTGTTTTATGGCCTCTTGTTAATAATTTTTGCTCAAGTGCTTGAATGTATTCATGTCATATTGTCTCCACAAGATGCTAGATGGATCTTTAATATGCATCTGAAGTAAAAGTATAATAGTCCTTATCACGGTTTTTCCTTTGAAGATTGTAGAGGGATCTCCTTCAACTCCAGCGTTAGTCCAAGTGGAGAATAAAGTTTTGCAGCCGAATACCACTGGAAGTCCTAGAAAATCAAGGGATACAGTACGAGGACATATGAAAGACACACCTGAGCGTAAAGCAAGGAGAACATCAAGTAAGGCAGCAGGAAAGGAAAGTGCTAAAAAGGGAAGTTCTGCGAAAGGAACACCTGCTTTAAAACAATCAGAAGCAGGGGTGTCAAGCTACCGGTCCTTGAACCCTTCTGGAATTTACCAGGTTGTACAGTCTAATGAGATGCAGCACTTCGGGCAGGTTGATGGCACTAATGCCAAGCCATTTGGTGTCAGTTCGGCAGTTTCTAGTCTGCCCGATTTGAACACTTCAGCTTTCGCAAATGTGGTCTTCCAGCAGCCCTTCACAGACCTGCAACAAGTGCAATTGCGGGCACAGATCTTTGTTTACGGGTCTTTGATGTGAGCATTGCTTGTTGCGGTTTTTCTTTTTACCTAAGTTATATCTATCCACTTTGTATTTTGAGTCTACCATCACTCATTTAAACCCGATTCCCACCTGTGAAATTGTGGTTGAAGTTCCGTGGCTCTTTTTTCATGAGAATGGTTGAATATTGTTTATTTGTTAATCCCATTTTATTGCTGCAGTTCGAAGGTTGCACCTGAGGAGGCGCACATGATGTCTGCATTTGGGGGATTCGGTGAGTGTGGTTAGAATTTAGTTTCCCTTTGCTCACAGGTACAATTTACTGCTATTTCACGAGATTTTCTCTCTCAGATGGTGGTCGGAGCATGTGGGAGAATGCATGGCGTAAATGTAGAGAAAGGATACTTGGTCAAACAGTTCATCCTGCAAGCGTCGAGACCCCTTCACAATCTCGTTTAGGTATTATTTTGTAATTTAAGATGCTTTATACTCTTAATTTAGGTGCATGAGCTATGCTCTGATGTTATGATCTTGATGCAGCTTCTGATCAGTCAACTAAACAGAATATCGTTTCAAGCAAAGTTACTCCTTCACCTGTTGGCAGAGGCAGTAGCAAGAGTACACCTTCTCCTGCCACAAATCCTGTGCTACCTCTTTCTTCTCCTCTTTGGAATATATCCACCCCTTCATTTGAGGCCCTGCAGTCTTTGCCTAAAGGAGCTGTTAGGGATTATCAGCATGCTTTTTCACCAGTACATCTCAATCAAACTCCACCTCTGGGGAATTATTTTGGACATAGCACCAGCTGGATGTCACAGACCCCATTCCGTGCGCCCTGGTCCGCTTCTCCTCAAACTTCTGTGCTTGACCCGAGTGTTCGGTTCCCCTCGTTGCCTATGACCGAAGCCATTAAAATAATACCTGCAAAAGAGCCTCCAGTCTCTCTCTCTTCGGCAATGAAGAATGTTGCTCCCGGTCCTGTCATGCAGGATGCAGTTCAGGCTAGTGTTCTCCCTGGGAGTTCTGTTGCATCTCTTGATGCCAAAAAGGTGGCAGTATCTCCTGGTCAGCCTTCTACTGACCCGAAACCCAGGAAGAGAAAAAAGGCATCAACTTCTGGAGATGTCGGGCCAAATCACCTCCCACTCCCAATCTCTAGTGGAACTGGGTTCTATTGCTACTCTGACCAGCCATCAGTCTGCACCTGTCCCTGCAGCAAATGTTACTGGCTTTTTGTCTGAGACCTCCATGGGAAAACATAACGTGTCTGTACCTTCACCAATCCCACTTGGTAATTCTAAAGCAGGAGAGCAGGATAAAAAGAGTGTATTACCTGAGGAATCCATTATTAAAGTGAAGGAGGCCAGACGGCAAGCAGAGGATGCTGCTGCATTCGCTGCTGCAGCTATTGGTCACGGTCAAGAAATGTGGAATCAGTTGAAAAAGCAGAAGGATTCTGGTCCTGTAGCAGCTGCAGATGTCACACTAGCTTCTGCAGCTTTTGCAATAGCAGCTGCTGCTTCTGTTGCAAAGGCGGCAGCTGCAGCTGCTAGCGTTGCATCAAATGCAGCTTTGCAGGCGAAACTTATGGCTGAGGAAGCATTAAATCCTAGCAGTAATAATCAGATTTCAAATGATGGATTTTCTCTCTCTGCTCTTGGAGTAACAAAAAGTTCTAGTTCAATGATTGTTGCCGCAAAGGAGGCTGCCAGGAGAAGGATTGAAGCTGCTTCAGCTGCTTCATTACGAGCTGAAAATCTAGATGCCATAGTAAAAGCTGCTGAGCTGGCTGCGGAAGCTATATCACAAGCTGGAAAAGTTGTTACAATGGGGGATTCTTTACCAATATCTGAACTAATAGAAGCTGGACCAGATGGTTTTTGGAAATTGCCTCAAATTTCTTCTAATCATGGGGCAGAACTGCATGATGGAAACAGGGAGCAGTCGAACAACAATAATGCTTACAGTAAACCAGATGCTTCTGGCAAACAACTGGCAGGACCTGTCCAAGATAAAGGAGCAAGTGGCATGCAGCATGCTTTACCACCTACTTCAGGAGAAAGTTTGAGGGATAAGTCAGAAAAGCATGGGAGCTTGATGGATGGAGTCTCAAGTTTGGTCAACTCTGATGGAAAGAATTTTAGAGGACTGAAGGGTCGCAAGGCATCTGACTTGGCTGGAACTACTGGAGGAAATCATGTATCTGCTGTTAGTCATGAAGAGATTGATGAGACCTTGAGGACATCAAAGGAAAGTGGCATTGCAGAAGGATCCCAAGTGGAGGTATGTTGAATTTGTGTTGGAAGGGATTGAGTGTGTTACCCACGTGGAAACAGGCCTCCTACGCAAATCTGCTTTTGTGCATTGAGGATTTTTCTTTTTATAAAAGTACGAGGAGTTGATTGTTGGAAGCAACGTTTTGGCACAAGCAGAAACTTTTAGGCAGGAAATTGTGTTACTGACTAAAAATAATCATAACTAACAAGACCTGACTGTTTTGATAGCCAGCTTTGAGCCTCAATAAAATTCTTTTCCAAGCCAAAACTCATGTAAATCAATTCACGAGTGATGGAGCCTTGTAAATTTAAAAGGAAATTGAGTGACTCTAATATGAAAACCTCCCCTCTTCTGAATCTATATTTCCTTTCAAATTCTGTCCCGTGATATTAAAAAGGTTGACTTTTTATCTATGATTTCTCTTTGGGAAAAGACAGATTATTCTTTAAAACTCTTCCTGTCTTAATTGTTTTGTTTCCTGCTTTAAGCAGTATGGGAGTTTGAAAACAAGTTAGGTGTACAAAAGTTTGTTTCTTCCGCCAATTAGTATAAATGACCCTCCAATTTTTTGTTGTCTCTCCAATTGACTGTTGGTTATGGTAAAGCATTGTTAGGCTGATAGGACACGAATTTTGAACATTCCTAGGAAGGTGTTTTACTCTTAGACATCAGCTCAAGGGTTTTCTTGATCAACTATCATTTCACCTGTAGGTTTTTAAAGATGGGGATGGGTACAAAGCTGCATGGTTCTCGGCCAATGTATTGAGCTTGAAGGATGGGAAGGTCTATATATGTTACTCTGAGATTCCATCAAATGAAGGTATTCTAGCACACCTTTTAAGAAAATTATGATTGTGGATAACTCTGACTTTTTGTTTTTTTGAGTTTAAAGTGCATGGTGAATGATGATCGTATGGACATGTCGCTACATCTTGCTTTGAAATGTTAAATTTACTTATAGAAGTATTTTGATCTTTTGACAGTGATTATGTTGTGTAAAAGTCTTGCTTGACCCATTAGGTCCATGGCTTCCTAAATGTCGTAGGCTTGCTTTGTTTATTATGACGTTCATATACGCTAATAAAAAAAATGAGTTCTGTTGGTATGATATGAGTTAACATAGTCATCTTATGCCTGAAGGTTGGTCTATCAGTAGGCATTGGGAACAGCTTTATGCCTATTTGGATTTCTTTTCATGTTTGAGCAAGCTTCCTTGGAATTAGTATGACCGATTGAGCTCTATTCACATAGTTATTGGAGCTTTTTTGGTAATAACTGCTTTTGGTGATTTACCTGAAGAGCTTACTTAAGGATATGTAAATGTTGATTTCAATTCTTCAATGCTTTTAATTCTTCAGTTTTGCCGACGTTCAGGTACTGGGAAGCTTAAGGAATGGGTGGAGCTCGGAAGTGAAGGAGATAAAGCGCCCAGAGTACGCATTGCTCATCCTATGACCGCCTTGAAATCTGAAGGAACCAGAAAGAGACGCAGAGCAGCCACGGGTGATTTTACTTGTTCTGTTGGAGATAAAGTTGATGCCTGGATCCGAGACAGGTTTGCAGTTTCTTTTGGATGTTGAATGTTTACCTTGTGATGCTCTTACAATGATACATCCTTTATGCTCATTTTTCTAAATGCCAGTATTTTGAATTTTCGTCTTTTATAGTGTTTCCTGTAATGCTTAATTACAATTTATTTTTCCTCCTTATGGTTGGTACTAAGCCACATTGATAATTAGTTGCGTATATGCTTCCTGATAAAGGCCAAGGAAGTATGATTGTCATTTCTCATTAGAAATAGTTTTTAACGGTCCCCTTTCATCTCCATTTGACATGAATTGTCACTATAGCACTTCAATTTTCTTTCATCTTTTTCCCCAGCTGGTGGGAGGGAGAGGTCACTGAGAAAAGCAACAGAGATGGAACTTCAGTAACAGTCCATTTTCCAGGCATGGTTTTCAAGTTCTCTTTGTCACTGTACCGAGTCACTGTGGCCTCCTGTATGTAACCTTTCTTATTTTGAATGCAGCTCACGGAGAGACTTCTGTCGTTAGAACATGGCAGCTTCGGCCTTCTCTTATTTGGAAGGATGGGGAGTGGATTGAGTGGTCAAGTATGAGAGAGAATGTTCAGACGCATCGAGAGGTGCGCCTTTTGTCCTTTTGTGTGATCAAACTCTTTTTGTGGCATATTTTCAACTCTAATTCAATGTTTCTAAGTTTATATGAAATCTGGTTCCAGCTAAAGTTGCCTTTTCTTCTTCCTAAAGTAAATTAATTTAAACCTTGAGCTTCCAGGGGGATATGCCTCAGGAAAAGCGTGCAAGGTTGGGAACTCCTGGACTGGAATCCAAAGGTAAGGACAAGGTAGAGGAGAGTGTTCAAGTTGTGGAACCGGGGAACCCTCAAGTGGTTGAATCTTTGGATCTAACAGCCAAAGAAAAAACTTTTAATATCGGCAAGAAGAATACAATTGAAAGTAGGATCGACAGATTAAAACCTGCAAGGACTGGTTTACGAAAGGAAGGTTCAAGAGTGGTAATTGGTGTTCCAAAACCTGGAAAAAAGAGGAAGTTCATGGAAGTAAGCAAACATTATGTTGGCAACCAGAAGACTGATGAGTTGAATGACTCGGTCAAACTTGCAAACTATTTGATGCCTCAGCGAAGTGGACCTCGTGGATGGAAAATCTTTTCTAAAGATGATACGAAGGAGAAACGAATAGTTGAATCCAAGCCCAAGATTCTTAGGTCTGGAAGATCACAAAATGTTTCGAGTAGAACAATCCCGCAGAAGAATAATTTGACAACTGCTGGTTCTTCCTATGGCACACTTCCTGGAATTAAGAGCAAGGATTCATCTGACCATGAGGAAAATGCATCGGAAAAGCACAACTCAACGGAACATGGATCATTTTCTAATAGTGAGGGGGTGACAGAAGGTCCAATCTCTTCTCTAGTTCCTTCGTCAGATGCTAGTTCTCTGAAAAGGACTTTCACAACCAGTGCAAAGGTTGAAAGGGCTAATAAAGGAAAAGTGCCTGGTGGCAAATTGGCTACACGTGAGGACAAATCTTTCAATAATAATGTCACAAATGAAACCTCTGAAGCTGTTGAGCCTCGAAGATCTAATCGACGAATTCAGCCCACTTCAAGAGTAATTGCTCTGTTCTTTGCTCTGTTCTTATTGGCATTGTGGTCCTTTATCAACGCTTTTTTGTTTGTGACTTTTCATTTGACTAGATGAGTTTCCGCGGTCATATTTTACTAATACTTGCTGGGAAGGAACAGGTCATATGTTACTAATAGTTGCAGGGAAGGAACACATGAATACCTTTACTTTGATGTGTATATATGCATTCATGCATTCTGCTGCTAATAAGTGTGCCTTTAGATTATCTGGAAAAAAAAAAGTATGCCTTTAGCAATGCTGATAACCTTTTCAGGGCTGGGAGTTCATGAAAAGGCTTAGCAAGAAGTGATGCAGCGGCATCCCGTATTGCTGAATAGAGCGCCTACTCTGCATAGATTAGGCATACGGGCATTTCAACTCATTTTGGTGGAAGGACGTGTAACCGCTGCTCGAGCAAAAGCTGCTAATCTTAGCAGGACTTTCGGAATCGAATAGGCAGCTAGACTTTGCCTGCTTGACGGCTTTCCGGCTTAGACTGATTTAGTGAAGTATGCCAGTAGAAAGGTTTTTTTTATCTTCGAAACTCATTAGAATTAAGGAGGGCTGTGTACGAGAAATCAAATATGTCTACCCAAGAGGCATCTTCCTCTACAGGACTTCGAAAGGGTATTTTTGGAGCACCAATAGGCATAAAATGAAAGAACAAAGAATTAGGTACTATATTTCACTTCGATGTGGAAGCGTAACGATGTGTTTATTTTCTTGACAATATTGGTACTTCGGGTAGGATAGATTGCGCATGTTGCTTCAGAATATGATTTAAGTCTGCTAATATTCAGAATGATTGCCCCGAAAGGGAAGTTTTTGAAATTTGTCTATCTTTTCTCATTTATATATTTTCCTTTGCAGTTATTGGAAGGCCTTCAGAGTTCCATGATAATTACCAAGATGCCTTCTACTTCACATGACAGAGGCCACAGAAGTCAAAGTAAGGGCACCGGTAAAAGGTGAAAATTTCGCACGCAGTGTTTGGCTCTATTCTCTTATTATATATGAACGGTTCAATTGACCGCTTGATTGTGACAGGGAATGACCATGGTTAAGGAAGGCTCTAGGACGGCAAGATTTAATCGGGTTCTCTCTATACAATACAGCACATGCTTTGTGTATATTTATTGTGGGTAGAAAGCTAGGGAACGACAATTGCTCTTTGAAGTTAGTTTGAGATCTAGTGCCGTAGTGGAAAGCTAGTGCTTAGCAGATGTAATGTGAATGCTAGTCGCTGTGAAATTTCCGACTTCATGCTTACTATTATTAGCTTTTTTTGGTTATGAATAGGTTGTTTTGATTCTCCGGGTAGTATTGTTGGTAACTGTAGTACGAATTCATAAAATGGTGATGACATTTCCCTTTTTTTTTTTTTTGCAATTTCTCTTGTATCTACAAATAACATTGGACAAAGCCAGAAGTTGGTGGTTCTTCGATTGCCTCGGCTTGCCACTTGACTTCTTCAAACACAAGCCATTCTGTTTCTGTTTAGATGCATGATTGCTGATATGGCGCGATCATGTATAGCTTTTACCCGAATGGTTCAACCGCATAAGATTCGTGAAACCTTATGTGTATATATTTTGTCGAGTAGATGAGGACATTGTTCTCGTGGAAGAAGAAATCATTCAAGATTCACAAGGTCCTAGCATGTCCAAGTAACTATGCAGAGTGAAAATGCCGGGACCTTTCTCAGCTATCATCAATGAGCTGATGCTCTTGAAATGTATCAGTACAAGTTGCAGTTATTATATTCTATGCAATTTCGTGTTCAATATGCTTATCGAGGACGACGATTGCATAGGGTGAAATGCTATGCTTTTGTTGATCGGATAATGCGTTAAAATGGGATCATTGTCAAAAGGGTGTATACATTATGCCTTGGTTTTCGAAGTTGCGCTTCATACAACAAGATGATTTTGTAAATTCTAGTTAGTGGAAGTTTATAAGTACTTTAGTATATTAGGTCGAACTTATGGGTAGATACAGATATAAAAAGACGTATGTATCTGATGATAATAACAGAGGTTTTCACGTGAATACGGCGAAGATCATGCACGACTGGAGTCTCTACCCAGCATACGGGTCTCTGCGTTTACCAGTTCCTGAAGAAGTAAATGATTGTTTCCGTTTCATCATATGCGCGCAAGGCAAGTCAAAGATCAAGGGATTGTCGTGAGTAACAAGTTGAACGCACGACGTAATGCTCACTTGAAAGCGTTTTCCCCTAAGGAAATGAAAACAGGACATGTATGTATATCGGAGCCACCAAATTTGGTCAACCAACGTAGCCAGCCTCAACTAAACCTGACCAATCAAACGATCCTAAATCACCACACACGACCACTTCTCCCGGGCTTTGAACGCACAAAACACGTCCAAACCTCAAGGCTCAGTTGACAACAATTCAAAGTCTTCCATGGATGCAAAAAATTCTCAAAGAGCAGATCAGAGACTCGAGTGGTTGACCCACCACCAACGCCCTCAGAGCCGGATATCTTTCTAAAGACTCTCTGAATCAATTTCTTGTGCTTCTTTCTCATCTACCAAAGCGTCATCCTAGATTCATCACATCATAATAAACAAAAGATTCTTCATTCATGCAAAATCCCAAGCCCTTCAAGTCCCAAACAAAAGCTAAGAGCAACAAGACAACACCACGTATCCAAGATCCAAAAACCATGCATCGATCTTTCAATCACGTCGCCTCCCTCGCCTTCTTTTTCCTTCTACTCTCTCGCCCCGGCTATGCCGCCAGAATCCTCCTGGACCCCTTGCCCGAATTAATTGCTGATGACGCCGAGAATGCCACGTGGCAAGGCTTTGCCAAGTTCTTAGACGTTGGCCAGGGTGCCGAAGTCCCCGGCATGTCGGAGCTCAAGAAGTACTTCAACCTCTTCGGCTACCTCTCGGTCCCAGATTCCAACTTCACCGATGTCTTCGACAGCAAGCTCCAATCCGCGCTGATTGCGTACCAGAAGAGGCTCGGGCTGCCGGTCACGGGGAAGCTCGACTCCGATACAGTGTCCGCGATCACGATGCCGAGGTGTGGCATCAGTGATGATGCCGCCGCCGCCTCCCACGAGCTCCGCGCCACCCGCCACTACGCGTACTTCTACGGCAAGCCGAGGTGGGCTGGCGGAGCGCCCGCGAACCTGACCTACGCGTTCTCACCGAGCAACATGATTGGCTACCTCAGCATGGGCGAGGTGCGGGGGGCTTTCAGGAGGGCCTTCGCGAGGTGGGCCGCGGTGATCCCCGTGAGCTTCGAGGAGGTCGAGGACTACGGGGCGGCCGACGTCCGGATCGGCTTCTACCGGGGCAACCACGGCGACGGCGAGCCCTTCGACGGGGTGCTGGGGGTGCTGGCCCACGCCTTCTCCCCGGAGAACGGGCGGTTCCACCTCGACGCGGCCGAGACGTGGGCCGTGGACTTCGACAGGGACAGGTCCAGGGTGGCGGTCGATCTGGAGTCGGTGGCCACGCACGAGATCGGGCACGTGCTCGGGCTGGCTCACTCCTCGGTGAAGGAGGCGGTGATGTACCCGAGCCTGAGCCCGAGGACGAGGAAGGTGGACCTCAGGATCGACGACGTGCAGGGCGTGCAGGCCCTGTACGGGTCAAACCCGAACTTCAAGCTGAGCTCCTTCTTGGAATCCGAGAAGTCACCCCCCGACCGCTCCTCCATTGGCCTGGGGACGATGAGGCTGTCCAAGTGGACCACTACTTCTTTGCCACTTTCGGTACTCGTCTTGTTCTTGTGCTGAAGATTAATATGTGGCCACTCAGCTTAGCTTAGCTTTTGCTTTCTCTTTGGGGGAATCTCATTATTCTTTTTGACATTACGGGGTATAGAAAAAAAAAACCTAGGAGGAATTTCACACATACGTGGAGGTGAGAGAATCCTTTGGGCCTCCCTAATTTGTTCTCCCGTTATTATTAGTGAATACACCAATTTTTTTTTATTAGCCCGGATTTTATGATATTGTAACGTTTAGTCTTGGGTATTCATCGTACGTTTAGACCCGTTAAACTTTATACTCAACCAAACTCCTCCCGCGAATATAGTGACCTCTTCTCCCGGAGAAGAGTTCGACAGAATGTGCCCCTTGTGCTCGGGTTGCGTGCGAATACGGTCTCGGTCCCTTGATTGTGGGCGAAGCGGGACGCGACCATCGATCGTCCTTATTCAAATGTCTCTTAACAAAATTAACCAAATCTGTCATCCTATTGCAAAACGCTATCACGGTCATTGATTGGGCTTGCATCTGGCGAATTGATGATGCTAGATGCATAAACTTGTTCCTCGTGTGTATGTGTATATATTTGATGTCATATTTTCAACCATCATTAGCTTAATTGATGAAGTCATTATTAACAAATAGATAGATAAGAATAATGCCAATGCAAAAGATTGCACAATTCTGCCATGCCAAACAATTAACCATTAACGAGCTTTTTAGATAGCCTTTGAAAGTCATGAAATCCCCCCTGAGAAATCGTGCGAATAAAAAACTTAGGCACATCAGTTTTCACTATGTGAGCGCACAAATTCGACGAATTAACCTTGCTTTTCCGTATACCCCTAAGCGACCTCAATGCAAGGTATATTATTAATACCATCATTATGTACTCCGACCATAACAAAAAAAAAAAAATTAAGAGATGACACGAGTGGTCCATGAATTTGATTTCAATATACAATGTCGTTCTTGATTTTTAAATTGGTTCAATGTGGTCTTGCATTAATTTTAAATGGTTAATTTAGTTTTTAGATCATTTGAAAATGTTCAATATTATTCTTCTATTGGTTCTAGTTAATGGAATCTAGGCTTTCAATTTGAATTTTGAATCATAAACAACCCAAAAAAAGTTACCCATGGATTATCTAAGTAAAGCATTCATTTATAATTAGGATATAATAATTCACATTGTCAAATAACGATAGGCATAGTAACGTTGGATATATTAATGTACATTATCAAATAATGACAGATTTATCATATGAGCAAACAGAAGGATCACATTGAACATTTACCGATAGTTAGACTTGTCAAATGGGTGAATTGGGTCAGGTTAAAAATGGTTCGACCCAAATAGATCCATTTAACTTATTTTGACACATTTTCATGTAATGAAAATCTAATGATACATACTTGATCCCGACCCATATTGTTAAAACACTTTCATATTTAATTCAATTTATGAAAAGTCATACCCAAACTGAGATAATAGTGCGGAATAAGTGAGCGCAAGATTAAGTGAGGGCGAGAGATATGAGTTGAGTTTACATAAGTTGTAGACCCATTTACAACATATTTAACACTCATATTATGCTTATACCAATTTATGACTTATTTAGTGAATATAACTAATCCATTTATTAATATATGGATTAAGAAATGGGTCTATGATCCATTTTGACAGATCTACTAATAGTTCATAAATCATATTGAACAAAATAACAGTCCAAGGGCGACATTGCACGTTAGTCAAAGTTTAAGCACCGTTTGTACCAATTTTCCCAAGAAGAAAAAAGCCACTTTAATCGAAAACAAAACCCAAACATCCGGCTATCCGACCCGGCCCGGCTCAAGCCCCGTTTCGGTTCCCATCTGCTCCACCCGAATCTGCCCAAAACCCTAAACCCCTCCCGCCGCGACGAAGAGGAGTCCTCCGCCTTTTCCCACCGATTTCGACCCCGCGAAGCCGTAGATTCCCTCAGCGAAGCTCGACGTCAATGGCGTCCGCTTGCGGCAGAGCGATGCGGAGAGCCTCGACGTCCCTCGGACCGGCCCTCAGGTCGAGCGTCCGTACGTCTCCGCAGCTCGGATCCGCCGCCTCCTCCCGATCTCCTCTCCCGGCCCGGTCGACTCCTTCTCCGCTCCGCCGTTTCTTCTCTTCCAGGTCCCCCCTCTCCACTCTCTCTTTTTCGTTTCGTGGAATCATCGCGTGTCCTGCTTCGTTACGCGTTCCTCGCGGGGCGCAATTCATTTCCGTCGCCGTGCTCGATGGACACGCTCGCCATTAATCGCTGTTCGATTTGCTGTTTGTTGCGGAAATTGTTTAGGTCGCCGGCGGAGCTCGCGTGCGTGCAGTCGCTGTTGCCGCTGCACAGCGCGGTGTCGGCGGCGCGGTTGACGTCGTGCCTGAGCACGACGTCGAGGAGTTGCCGGGCGCTCTCACAGGGTACTCTCTGCTGCACCTCTCCGGGGCTCTAATATGAATTTTGTGTTTTTTCGTGTGAGTGGCCATTTTTTTTCCTTTGGCTTTTCCTACTATTTGTTCTGAATGTTTGATGCTTTTTATGTTCTCGAGTGGTGGTTGTTCATCAGGTTATATACCTTATAGGCTCTGATGATACTAGTCATGCCTTCTCTAACTAGGAAATTTTCCTTAATAGCATTTGGGTAATGAAGACTAGATGATATCGAGTAGGATTCGTATCGTGGTAGCCAACTGTGGGGATTGGGATCGTTAGGATTCGGCTAAATTGTGATTTTGCCTGACCAATCCATTCTCGTGAGATTAGCAAATTAGAGTAGTGTGCTAGTAACGACCTATCTCAGTGGCATTCAGTCTTCATTTGCTTGAGAGACAAATGATTAAGCTGTTCTTGCTTTCTTGGAATTTTGATGAACTCTTCGAGAGTAGATTAATTTATTTCTCAGGCAGATGCGCATTAAATAATGGATAGGATACTTATAGCATCTAATTGGAATATTTGGTCCCTGCAGGCACATGATGTTCTGAATGGTTGAACTTGAAAGAAATGGTACTTCAGAACTTGCCCATTTTGATCCTTTTGCTGATTTACACAATAGTGCTCATAGGATTTTGACTGCACCTGCTGTTGTAGTTGGGGTGAAGGACAATGGAATTTGCTTCATCCACTTCTTTCTTCCCGCTATTGTTATGTATGCTTTGACTGAAAGAACTCATTCTCAAATAGAATTTAGGCAATTAATGTGCATCACGACCCCCTTCATGAAGGAGTTTTGGAGTCTTTATCCAGTTCTTTCTTCCTACCATGGTTATGTATTCTTTGACTAAAAGAAATCATTCTCAAATAGATTTTAGGAAATTATTGTGTATCACGACCCTCTTCATGGAGGAGTTTTGGAGTCTTTTCAAAAGGATATGCGAATATTTATGCAGTTGAAGGATTTGATGAAGGATTGGTTGAACCAAAGCCCAAATCTACCTTGGGGGGTTTTGTGTTTTTGGTTTTTGTTTTTTTTTTTTGGGTGGGGAAGGGGGGGCGCAAGATCATAGATGTATACATTGGTAAGCTAAATGTGGGATAGTGAAAAAATTACGTTGGTAATTCAGATTGATGATGATTTAATTACAGGGACAAAGAACACATAATGAGAATGAGCAAAGCACCAACTACTAACTGTAGGTGGAGTCTCTCATGTAGTGGCCTAGCATTTAGAGTGGCTATGTAATGATTTGCGGATTTAGTTTTGGCACTTTCATACATCGAGTTCTTAGCATTCTAGTTCCTGTGACAAAAAGTTCTCCTTTTCCCAGATGGAATTGATGGTACGTAAAGGCATGCTGTTTCAAGAGGTGGACCCACATTTGTTTATTCTTCTCTATTTTGAGAATGATGATCCTCGGAATATCAGATTTTCCTCTTGTTAGTTTACAGATATTTGATGAAAATTCTGTACCCATTTGGCAATGCTTTTAACATGGGATATTAGAGGACTCTGTAGCCATTTGGCAATGTTCTCAACATTGGGATATTAATGATAAGATGCTTATAATTTTACGATTGTTACTTTTGAGCAAACTTGGATAACAAGCTCAACCTTAGGACCCTTGGGATTATCTGATACTAATTACTATTCTAATGTTTTTCTTTAACGTTTGATTTAAGTGTGCCTAGTTCCTGCAACGGGCTCTGATACCTGTCTTTATTTTTCTTTCTTTAGTGCTCGGTCTATCAGTTCCAAGGTGACCTCTACTTGAAGAAGGGACTTGTGATTGGAAGTGAGTTTTTGTTGTAATCCAGGGAATTCTCTTTAGAAATACCGATTGCTTCTTATGAGATATTTTTTGAAATCTCGCTGATTTTGTTCCCCTCACTGACAGAAAGTGAAAAGCCTCAAATGAGTAATTAGAGATGGTATTTGTTTCTCTACTGATGTTTATATTTTGATGTTATCATGCTATTGAATTTCCTTCAAGTACAGATGAAGAAAGATGCGATTTCCTCTTCTACGATTTTCTGATACAGTTGCTATAGTTTCATGGGGTTTTCAGTATGTGGAAGTAGAAATTGCAATATTAGAGTGACCGTGCAGTTTTGAAGTCACTCCCAAGCATGTCAGATGCGATTCAGTACTTAGCTATCATTTTATAGCGCAAACGAGAATGGTGTGATGGTGCTGAGAGGATCTTTATTGCACTTTTGTGAGTGTGCTCGATTTACATGTCCACTCTTAGCCTATGCTTTTAGAGCTCTGCTTATGTGACCTGCAGGGTAACTGGGCGGGCAACAAATGCAGCATTATGACAACTTCATAGCCTAGCCGAAAATAGAATGACAATTTAATATTTTGGATCACTTTGCTACCATACACCATTCAACTTCATAGCCTAGCCGAGATTCACAGTGCTACAGCTAATAATTAACCGGCGGTGCTGCGCACTGTGAGAAAGCTTGTCGTATTTGCTAGTTAGTTTTGTTCCTTAATGTGATTGCCGCCTTTCCTATTTCTATCTATTAGCGGATCTCTATTCCAAGCCTACTATCATAGTGGGATGATTGGCGTCAAAGCTCCAGCCTTTTTGGCTTTTGGAATGATGGGGGCCCTTTTGATGTGTTCGGTTTTCTTGCTCTTCCTGTTTCTTGAGGGCGATGCTTCTTTGATTTCTCTTCGATTTGATGTTGTCCGTTGATAAATGGGTACTCGATTCTCTCTCGATCCCTCTCAGTGACCGATCAATCTTCAACCTAGAATTGGCATACGAAATTGATCTAAACGACCCTTCGCTGTCAAGTCTTTTGAAAGTTGGAGAACGTTCATTGTCATTCCACAGCATGATGGTAGAAAAATGACCAACGAATCGAAAGTGAGTAATGAAGACAAGCCGCAGACTCTGAAGGACGGGGAATCGAAAATTAGGTAGTTGGTTTCCGTTTGATTCGACTTGTCCACGAAATATCCTTTTCCACCGAGCAAGATGTTAAAGACGTTCGGCATCTTCCTTTCGCTTTTCTTTTTACTCCGACTCGTTCTTTTTGGATCAGGCTCTTCTTTTTCCTCCCGTTTGTGCTTCCTCATGTGGTCCCGATTGGTTCATGTGCCGATGAAACGTGATCGACAATAGGTCTCAATGATCTCTACCCTCCTCTCTTATCGACCCTTCCTCGAGTCGTCAGCGATCATCTGTGATCCGTATCACCTCGCTTTAGCGGCGAAGCCGCTCAGACGATGTCCGAGGACAATCTTGAAGCTCTGTGTTTTTTTTAACTAGACGGCGATCAAATACCCCAAAGCTTTGAAAGCATGAATTTTTCATCACGAAAGAATGGGAATATGAGAATTGGAGAATGCGTTATGATACTCATTCACGACCGAAACGGATCTTAATGCTTAAAAATTAGATGAGATGGCTTTTACATTAGGATTATATCGCCCGAATGCTTATGGAAACATTACTTGTGAAGGTAATCGAAACCATCACTTGTAACATCCTCTCTCTTCACTGCTTTTCAGGGATATCAAAGTTCCTCTTTATCCTTGTAGATATCAGCTTTGCCATCGTCCCAACACGACTGAACCATGGGGAAAAGTGCCAAAAAAAGTTCTAAACCTTTTGCATTAGTGCCAATTTAGTCCTAAACTTTTTGCATTGGTATTGACCGGAAGGACTAAATTGGCACAAAAACAAAAGGTTTAGGACTAAATTGGCATCAATTTAAAAGGTTTAGGATTGAATTGGCACCAAAAAAAGGTTTAGGATTAAATTTGTACCAATACAAAAGATTTAGGACTTTTTTGGCACTTTTTCCCTGAACCATGTATACACAAAAACTTATGTATGGCGGATAGAATAATTATGGGAGAAGTGTAAAAAAGTCCTAAACCTTTGGCATTTGTGCCAATCAGTTCTAAACCTTTTTTTGTACTAATTCGGTCCTAAACATTTTGTATTTGTACCAATTTAGTCCTAAACATTTTTTTGTGTTTATTCAGTCTTAAATATTTTATCTTTGTATCAATTCAGTCCTTTCGGTCAATTTTAATCGGATTTTGCTGATGTGGACGCCGGCTTGCTAGCAGCCGGTCATCGGTGCTAATATGAATAAATTTTAATAATATTTTAATATTTTTTATTTTTTATTTTCCCTTCCCTCCCTCCTTCTTCCAGGTTCGGCGATTGACCAAAGGCCAGAGGCCAGTGAGGTCGGTCCTTGCCTAACCGCTGGCGAGGCTTGAGCCCTCGCCAAAGGCCTTTGACCTCACGGCCTTCGGGAGGTTGGGCCTTGCCCAGCCGCCGACGAGACTTGAGCCTCACCCGCCAAGCACAAGGCCGCCCTCGTCGGCCTCTGGCCTCTAACCAGTTGCCGGTTCGGTGACCCGCTGGAGGAAGGAGGGAGGGGAGGAAAAAAAAAGAAAAATAAAAGAAAAGAAAAATAAAAATTCAAAAAATATTAAAATATTATTAAAAGTTGTCTACGTCAATGTCGGTGGCCGGTTGGTGTCCGCGTTAGCAAAATCCAACCAAAATTGGCTGGAAAGACTGAATTGGTACAAAGACAAAATATTTAGGATTGAATTGGTATTAATGCAAAAGGTTCAAAACTGAATTGGCATAAAAAAAAAAGTTTAGGACTAAATTGACACAAATATAAAAGGTTAAGGATTGAATTGACACAAAAAAAGGTTCAAAACTAAATTGACATTAATGCAAAAAATTTAGGACTTTTTAAATACTTTTCCCGAATAATTATAATAATGTTTCGTTTGTTTCTATATTTAGGAGGTAGCAGCAATCGGTGGATGGCATGGCGGGAACCGACAGCAGGAACACTTGGTAGCCGCACAATCTGGCAGCGCAAGAACCTTTTCGCCCGGCTCGGGAGCTCGACACGTGTCGAGCACCAAATTGAATTGGATAGGGAACTGGGTGAGAATTGAAAGAGGGGGTGTGCCGCTTCTTGAGTTGAGATCTGTCAGATTCAAATAATTTGAGGCCATTTTTATTCGCTTGTGCACAATTTCTTTTTGACTGCTTTTTTTATATTTCGTTATTCTGTAACTTTTTGGAAATAATAAGATAATTTCATGGGTTGGCTTACAATTTACATGGGGGAAAATTTCAAATAAGCCCCAAAGTGGATGAGTTTTCTCAAAAGAGGACCTGGAAGTGAATATTGTCTCAAATAAGGATCCTAGGTGATCATTTAGTCTCAAATAAGGACCTCAAATCTTCTGGCGACACAACTAGGGGCATAATCGTCCAAAGATATTTCTTTTTTTATCTGTTCACTGTTCATCTTCTTCATGCTTGCGCTTGGAGGAAAGTTGCAGCTCTTGAGTTCACCTCCATCTTCTTCTTCAACAACAATGGCGTCCTCAAGCTCACCAATGAGGCGAGTCGCCTGATGGGCCACGCTTTCTACTACTCCCGTTCCAATTCAAAAACCCAAAGGGTGGTGATGTCTCCTCCGTCGTCTTCATCGCAATCACCGAGCACTCGAATCTCAACGGCCATGGCCTCACCTTCACCGTCTCTGCTACCATGGACCTCTGAGCCCTGCCCAACCAATATCTGGGCCTCCTCAACGCCCGAAGAACGTCGGTTCTTCAACTACCTCCTCGCTATCGAGCTTGGCGTCGTCGAACTTCAAGTTCTAGATCTGAATCAAAGAGTGGGAAGGCATTTCAGGCGTGGATTGATTCTGAATCGGGATGACATCGGATCTCCCCGTACCTGATTCGACCCATTTTCTGCGTTCCCCTTGTTTTCCTTGCCTCCATAAGTGTTTGCCTTCCTCGGAGAACCAATCTGGTTCATGAACTTAAGTGGAGTCTTCGCGTCAATGCTCACAGACCTCGGGCGATCCCCCCGACCTCGGGCTCGAAGTCTTCCGATTTTGGTTCGCCGGCGTCGAGGCCTTCCATGAGCTCCCACACATTGATGACTTCAGGGCTTCCTCGCCGCGAGCCGGCGACCCTCCCTTCAATCTTCTGCTGTGTATGGTGATTTCTTGTTGCGGGGGCGTCGGTGGCGAAGGCAACCCTCGCTCATCGCTATTCAGCCTAAGCATGCCGTAAGTGCTAGAAGTGAGGGAGATCACATGAACAGAATGGGTCGTGTGGCCGCCATTGATGACCTGACCATGACCATGACGAGGATGATGCTCACGATCTTGCTCCTAGAAGAAGATGGGACCAATTCCAAAAAACAGCACAAACTTTAAGTTTTGTCCCAAATATGGTCCAAAATTTATTTTGTCCAAAAAAAAATCACCAACTTTCAACCGTCTCCCAAATCTAGCCCCCCGTTAGCTCTCCATCCACTCTCACCATTAGTCATCCGACGTGGCTTTTCCACGTTAGCAATAATATCCACGTCAGCAATTAAGGCACAAATACACCACGGTAGCAATAAAAACAGATTTACACCTGGGCTGCACTTTCTCTTCTTCATCTCCTTCGCACGATTTTCTCTTAGGGTTTTGTTTCTTCTTTCTTATTTCTTCATCCGATACACGAGCGAGAGGCTTCGATTCGTCCGAAGATCTCGTGCGCTCATCCTCTCACATGAAGTTGCTCGCTTGCTCTCACGCATGGCCGTTTGGTCGCTCAAATATGTGAATTCGTATGAAGAGCAAGTGAGCGGTCGCTCAAAGACATCAATTCGTCTGAAGAGCGAGCAAGCAAAATTTTGGCACGCGAGTGATGATCAATTCAGACATCAATTCGTTTGAAGAGTGAGCACTCGCTCGCTCATCCTCCACACGGAGATGCTCACTCTCGGACATACTCGCTCTCGGTCGCTCGAAGGATGCTCGTTTAATCATCGAAGCGGACAGAGTGTTTAAGGCATTAAACAGAAGGTATTATTCTTCTTCCTCCTCCTATGCATTTGGACATATTAAATTATGATCACCATATGCTCGATAATTTGTCTAGAAGTGATTTATCTCATGGAATTTGAAATCAGTTGATTTATCTCACAGAACATGCTCCATCCGAGTGTTTGGAGGAAGTGTTAAATTTAAGTCTTTATCCAGTGATGAAAAATAATTCAACAGCTTCAGTTACGTAGATAAGGCCATTAGATCAATTAACAATTGGCAAGCTATTCACAATGTCAGAAGCTAAGTTGGAAGCAGAAGACCACATTGCCTTCAAGCGAAATATTGAAAGCGTGTGCATCTTGCAGTTGAACAGAGATGTGAAGCCTATTTGTGATAGACTTAATGCATTCATTTGAAAGAGAGGATGTGTTAAATTAAACTCAGCTGCTGGAGTTTCCATCTGATAATGTTTATGTCGGGAAGAACCAGTATCTCCAGTTGCTAATGATGCACCAAAGTGGACATAATGGTTGTTATTGGGTTGCTGATTGGGAAGAGTTGTTGCCAACATCAGATCAAGGCCTCATATTACTGGCATCAAGCTAATTGTCTGAGTAGAGTAGAGGATTTAGAAGTGTTTAAATTGAAATAGTGACCCATTTAATGTAACAAAGCTATCACCTCGATTGGGTTAGGATGTTTGTAAATTCTCTAATTTAGGTTATGTTTCTGACACTTTGGAGAATATGCTAGGTGATTCATTTTACATTGGCGAATAATATTCGTTTATTGGGCTTATGTGGAGGGGTGAGCCCGAAATATGTCACAGCTTGAACAAAGTCGTTAAATGGATCACAGCATTTCTGCAAGAGTTGCATCGTTGTCTCTGTTTGAGTTTGTTCTTGCATAAAGGGCTCTGAATCTCCTGGCTGGTTCTTTATTGCCTTTGTTGCTTTGACATTTTGGTCATTGGATTATGTTATTAAGTTAGAAGCGAACAGGTATGTCTCGCAAACTGGGCTTGTATTTTGCACCGAAAGAAAGGGGAAAAGGAGAAAAAAAAATTAATTGGGTTTCAACAAGTTTTGAACTTGAAGACAATAAAGTCGCAGCAAGAGTTTAAGTTTTTTTATGCCTCAAATGTGGTACCATCTGCAACAGTTTATGCAGTACATGGCTAAGACATGTGACTTGTAGGCATACAAAAACAGACCCTATCAACCAAAATTCAAGCCAGAGTTACAAATGCATGGATAGAACCATTTCGGATACTTGATATTGTCAATTACCTGTAAACGGACCGATCTAAAGAAATGATCTTGTTTTACATCTACATCAAAACCTTGTATCGTGGAGTCTTGCTAAGATGTAGAAAATTCATAGGAAAATCAATCGTTTTTAGCATTACACAACACCTTTTGCTTAGAAATATCAAATGACTAAGAAAGAAGCTGGCATTGTCTGCATACGAGGATGGAGTAATTGTAGGCAATAGGCATTGGTCTTACAAAGCTTGGTTCACTAATTTGAAACTGCATCCACCACCTCAAGACTTTATATGACCCATCTCTCTCTCTCTCTCTCTCTCTCTCTCTGTATGGGTCAAGATCAGAAAGGCGAATGCTATCCCGTTTCATTTTTATTTTAAAGTGATAAGGATTATGCAGATTTGGATGAAAGCAAATGCTGCTGTTTTGTGAAAGGACGTTCCTCTTTAATGCCACCATCTTTTATGGAATCTACCAGTGAACAAAATATATATCCCAAAATATCATGCTATAATCTTGTACAAGTTCCTGAAAATAAACTCTTTCTATATACGCTATCTACATGTTGCAAAATCTAAATTTGCAAAATTCAAACGTTCCAAGTTCTGTCTCATTTCTTGACAAGCTTTCCAAACCAGCCGAACACATACTGCATAGCCAAAACATCACATATACAAAATGACATTGCTAAATCCCCAAACACATAATGCATAGCCAAATCTACTTATAAACAACAAAAAACTAGCACTTTTCAGTCTACAACTCAACATCTAGTAGAAGGCACTGCACAAGCATTTTTGGGTCCATAATTTCACAGTTAACCACCAATTCCAGATTCTTGAGTACATGGAGGTTTTGAGATATCAGTAGAAGATTGGCGTAGTGAAACTTCAACAACATTCCTTGCTCTTGTTTGTCCCTTGTCCCCTGGAAATGGATGGACATCCAATGTCAATAACTCTATCACTACCCGGCATCTACAATAAAAAAATTAAACATACGAACTTAGCTTTTCTTTTTGACACACATATAAAACATTAAACATAGATTACCCTTAAATAGGAATTCCCAGTAGCTTCAGATATAAAAAGTCCATATCCTTGTCTTGCCTAAAGAAACAAAATGAGTATCAAACATTAATCACAATATACACGTGGTATGAAAATAAAATTATGCCTAATAAAGCACTAGCCTGTGCTCTCTCCTTCCTAATGATAGTGGAGTCCCCATTAGATGATCTATTAGCTTGTGAACTAGCTTGCGCACCACTAGCTCCATCAGTTTTCTTTGGTCTTCTTCTTCTTGCCTATATGTGAAAAAACACAAGAAATACCAATGATATCATTTGTGATAACCCAACAAAAATCTTATCGACAATTACAAAATTGTCCAATAAGACATACTTTGGGTGGCCTAGATGTCCTGGGATTCTTGCATGTCTTCTTGTTATGCCCATATTGAAGGCAATTTGAACATCGCATTTGAACTCCAACTTTCGTCAATTTCTTGCCGTCTCTACTTCGCTCATCCTTATCCTTGATTCTATTTTTCTTCTCTCTACCCCTTTTCCTTCTGTAAGGTGGGGGTTTGATTGGCTCACCATTGACTTTGAGCCACATTTTTTCCCTATTCATGACCGGGAAGGGAAATTGATAACATTTTTCATAAGCTTCTTTCTTAAAGCAATCATCAACATAATCATTGATGTCTAATTTCATGAAAGCAATGCAACATATGGCATGTCTACATGGTATACCAGAGATATCCCATTCTCTACAAGCACAGGTCTTCACAGCCAAATCAACCACAAATCTATTGCCATCCCCTTCAACCTCAAATTTATTTCCCAAAGACGCTCTAGCAAAACAATACCTGGACTCAAGTTTAGTATTCTCCAACTTCATTCTAATCCTTGGACAAATTGGATCTATTTGATCAACCATTAACTGGCTTCTCTCTGTCATTCTCTCCATCAACATAGCTCGTATTTCTTCAAGCATCTCAAGAATGGGTTTTGCTCTCGGTATGCAAATATATCCATTAAAGGTCTCACTTAAATTATTTTCAACCGCATCACACTTGGTACCTGTCTTAATGAAAGCCTTGCAGAAGTGCTTAAGGCCCTGTCTCATAAAGTCTTCATAACCTTTAGGACACTCCATCTTCAAATCTGCCATTACCAGGTCAAAATCAGCTTCAAATATATACCTCACAGCCCTCCAGAAGAGATTCTTCAAAGCATCCCCTTTGTGTAATTTTTTCCAATTAGCATATATATGTCTTGCACAATTTTGATGCTCTGCTTGTGGAGATAGCCATGAAACTGCATTCATTAGTCCCTACAACCAAAATAAACCAATGAAAAACAAACACATCACAATAATGATTGTACCAATATAGTGTAATAGCCAATGAAGACAAATGTGACATATTACCTTTTGTTGATCACTGATAAAAGTCCAACCTTCACCTGTGTCCACATTCAAGTCAATAAATAATCGAGCGAGAAACCAAGTCCACGATGCCTCGGACTCAACTTCCACAACTGCCCAAGCTATTGGAAACATTTGATTGTTTCCATCTCGTCCGACGGCACATAACAACATACCTTTCAATAATCCAGTCTTAAGGAAGCACCCATCCAAGCCTATCACACGCCTACATCCTGCTAAAAAGCCCATTTTCAACTCATCAAAGCCCACATAAAACCTCTCAAATACTTTTGTTTCTGGGTTAACCTCCATCTCAAATCTTCCATTTTTACTAACTCTCTTGAGCTCCTCCAAATAAGATCTTAGCATATCATATTGCTTCCTTATCGGCCCCCTATACAACTAAGAGCTCTCCATATGGCTCGGTAACATTTTTTTTTTTATCAAGGGTCAGGGCAAATCTTTCTCTTGCATCTGTTTGCATTTCGGTAGCTGAATAAGTGAGTTTGGCTTTAATCTTAGGCATGTACTCACGAGCAAGCCATGTAGAAGTGGCTTGCCTATTTGTAAGGCTTCTATTGCAGTTATGTGGATTTCCAACTCTCTTTATTACAAAAGTTTTCTCATTTTGAACATAACTGCCATACAACCTCCAATCACAGCCACTCACGCATTTTGCTTCCATTTTTTCTTTTGACTCCTTTGCCAAAAAATGTTAAATCCATTAATTATCGCATATTTTTGCACAGCTATCTTGAACTGTTCATGATATTCAAATCTCATACCTAGACTAAACACATTCTCGTTATGGTCACACATAGAATCATACCTTTTAACAATTCGTCCAGTTGTGCCACTAACTTCTTCAAAATTATCAATATCGGGACCACTTAGAGGTTCATCATCCGATATTGCATCTTCATCATCATCGCCACCTTCATGTAGAACAACACCAAACTCCTCCTCCATTCTTATATCGATGGAACCTTCAGCCAGGTCTTCACCATCATCTACCTCCTCAATTATTGCTTTCCTAAAATCTTTCCTCATCTCCCTCGTTCTAATCTCTTCGTCATCTGATATATTTATTTCATCATCACACAAGTCTAATGAACCATCGTCATTGTCACTTTCATTCTGTGAAAAAACACACTAAGTCATACACTGGAAACTAAAAACAATATTTAAAAACGAAGGGCCAACAATTGAATGAACTCACTATTGTTACTTATTCAATCGACAACACTTCAATTTTCCACTAGCAAAATGATAGTGACCCGGAACCCCAACCGGCCCAATCCTATAAACAAAATAGAATAAAAAATTGGACATTTGAAGTTCAATGTTGAACTCATCGCACTAATTAAATACCTAGTAAGACAACAATAGCTTTAGTAATTGTATGGCATAATAAGCAGTTATGACACACTTCACATTAGGAAAAGAGTTTCACAAAACAACAACTTATTGATCAGAAACTATAAAGAAAAAATAAGTTCTGGCTCCTAATATCTAAACACTTGACAACCCATAGCTAGAAAACACATTTGAAATACATAACCTTATGAACTAATCCTTCAATTCAATGCCTTCCAATAGATTAGGAGGAAAAAGAAGAAGAATTCCTTTTCTGTACTCAAAGTCTCTTTAAAAATGAATGTAGTAAGGTTATCACAAATAGGCTTCACATCTCTATTTAACTACAAGATGCACACGCTTTCAATATCTCGCTTGAACATAGTCTTTCAACTCAACTTCTGACATTGTAAACAACTTAGTAATTAATCTAATGGCCCTATCTATAGAACTAAAGCTACTGAATTTTCCCATGAGAATCATCTCACCTCACTAGAGGGAAGACTTAAATTTAACACTTCCTCTAAGCACTCGGATGTAGCACTGACTTCAGTTTTTGTGAGATAAATCACTACTAGACAAACCATTAAGCACATGGTGATCGTAACTTAATATGTCCAAATGCATGGGAGAAAGAATAAGAAGAAGAATACCTTCTGTTTAATGACTTCAACACTCTGTCCTCTTTGACCCTTAAGCGAGCATCCTTCGGACGAATAAGCGCGAGCACGTGCGAGAGTGAGCGTCTCCGTGTGAGAGGATGAGCGAGCGAGCGAGCGCCACGAGATCTTCGCTCGCTCGCTCTTCAGACGAGTTGATGTATCTGAGCGACCAAGCGCGCGAGATTTTGCTCACTTGATCTTGACCAAATGTGCACGAAATCTTCAAAATTCCAGATGGAAACAAGTCTCTAAACGGCCGAACATGAGAGCGAGCGACTCCGTGTGAGAGGATGAGCGAGCGAGCAAGCGCACGAGATCTTCACTCGCTCGCTCGCTCTTCAGACAAGTTGATGTCTTTGAGTGACCAAGCGCGTGAGATTTTGCTTGTTTTATCTTGATCGAGAGATTTTGCTCGTTTGATCTTGACCGAACGTGCGCGAGATCTTCAAAATTCCAGATGGAAACAAGTCTCTAAACGGCCGAGCGTGAGAGTGAGCGACTTCCTGTGAGAGGATGAGCGTGCGAGATCTTCGGATGAATCGAAGCCTCTCGCTTGTGTACTAGATGAAGAAAGAAGAAAGAAAACCCTAAAGAGAAAATTGAGCGAAGGAGATGAAGTAGAGAAAGTGCATCCCAGGTGTACATCTGTTTTTATTGCCGCAATGGTGCCTTAATTGCTGACGTGGAAAAGCCATGTCCGATGACTAACGGTGAGAGTGGATGGAGAGTTTTTTTTTTTATCAGTCCTATTCGATCTCTCACTCACAATACACACTCAGACTTGCGCCCCACCTCTTGCAAGGCGTGAGATCTTCAAAATTCCAGATGGAAACAAGTCTCTAAACCGCCGAGCGTGAGAGTGAGCGACTTCACCGTGAGAGGATGAGCGTCACGAGATCTTCGGATGAATCAAGCCTCTCGCCCCGGATGAAGAAAAAGAAGAAAGAAAACCCTAAAGAGAAAATTGAGCCAAGGAGATGAAGTAGAGAAAGTGCATCCTGGTGTACATCTGTTTTTATTGCCGCAATGGTGCCTTAATTGCTGACGTGGAAAAGCCATGTCCGATGACTAACGGTGAGAGTGGATGGAGAGTTTTTTTTTTTATCGGTCCTATTCTATCTCTCACTCACGATACACACTCAGACTTGCGCCCCACCTCTTGCAGGGCGTGAGCGTCAAAACCCACATCTTAAACTACGCGACTCCACCCCTACCCCTTGTGAAGGTGGGGATTCGAACTCCCCACCTCTCCCTTCTCAAGTGAGAAGGGTGGCCACTGGGGTAAACCTCCAGTGGTTAGTGGATGGAGAGTTAACGGGGGCTAGATTTGGGACACGGTTGAAAGTTGATGATTTTTTTTTTAGACAAAATAAAGTTTGGGCCAAATTTGGGACAAGACCTAAAGTTCGTGCTTTCTTTTGGAATTGGGCTGAAGAAGATGAACAATAAAAAAAAAGGAAAATAAAAAGAAACCAAAAAAAAAAGAAATGGCTTTGGACAAAAATACCCTTGCTCATGCCACTGGAATAAGCACATGCTCGCCGACGGGCAAAGATTTAACGGGTCGATAAGCTCAGACCCCTGTTTGAGACCAAATGATTACTTCGAACCCCTATTTGAAACTTAATAACCACTTCATACCCTTATTTGAGATAACGTTCACTTTGGATCCTTTTTTTGAGAAAACTCATTCACTTTGGAGCCTTATTTGAAATTTTCCCTTTACATGGTGACATTGAAGGAAGTTGGTATCTGTTGGAAAGTTTCCTGAGATGGTATCATGTGACACAGAAATTTTAGCATGCATTCGTTGTTGATTTTCCAATGCCGATCGACCTCCGTTTTAAAAGCTTTTAGTCTCGATCGTCAAAAACTCGAATTGGAATTTGAAGAAAGTTTTGAGATGCTTGTTAAAATTTCGATTAAAGAAAGTTTGTAATTTTTTAGACCAAATTTGTCTGGTATCTAGATACATAACCGAGAGAGAGATGGGGGGATACGTGCACACAAGCAAAATGGGAGATGAAAACGGTAGGAGGGACAAAACACACCAACAGTCCCGTCAACATCATCCAGTAATCGGGAGCAATAAGTAGATGACACTCAAAAAGCTTGATGCATGAAAAGAGAAGCCAGGGTTTTGGACACACCCATCATTATTACCGTTTGATTTAATTTATTTAACCCTCTCATCTAGGTACCTGTAAAAAAGAAAGATTGATATCACGAAAAATTCTAAACTAATATATTTATGATAAATTTATCCAAAGTTAATTTTTTGATCATCAAAAATCCCAAACTGATACACCTTTAATAAATTTACTCTCCGTTAGTTTCCGTTAAATTTTGCTGTCAAATTGATGAATTAGATGACACATAAGAGTTGACAGGTGTACCAATTATAGATTTTACCCCTCTGTTATGCACATGTTTACCAATTTATGATTTTTGTGATATTAATCGAATTTAACGGAAAGTAAATTTGTCACAAGTGTACCAATTTGGGATTTATGATGGTAAAAAAATTAGTTTATAGTAAATTTATCATAGACGTATCGGTTTGGGGTTATTTGTGATAAAAAATTAATCTGGGGTAAATTTATCACAAATGCATTAGTTTGGAGTTTTTCGTACTATTAACCCTAAAAGAATCTCCAAATCATGATCAAAACATATCCATTTATTTACTGGATTATGTTCCAATTTCCTTTATTTATTCTGTAAGGAGTAAAGATGAAGATCTGTTATATCTTGAAAGGATAATCGTTAGAGCTTGTCGCATCGAGACATTTGTTCTTATTTTTTTTATCTTTTCCAACAGTTTTATACAACAATCTTAAGAATAATTAAGAGTACCAATAATCAGGTCGTTTTTGTTTTATCTGAATTTTAGAATCATTTTTATGTTCATATTTTCTTCGCTACATTATTTTTATACAATGCATTTGTGTATCTTCTCAAGCAAAACCATGGGTGAGCTTTGGTTGTCGTTCGCGCAATAACACAAACGAGAAACCAATGGAGAGCAATTATGACGAAAGCGTCAACGAAGAGGTCACTGACGGGGAGGTGGAGTAAAATGATTTGTCGGATGGCGATATCACTAATTCAGGTAAGTGAATTCTCTCCCGATGATGGTAATTGGTAAAGTCTGCCGTTAACGAATGAGGTCAAGTTTTTTCGGTAATTGTTATGGCACCTGACGTCAATGAACACACATAGCTCATGATCCTTTCGTTCCAATTTTTGAAATTCGGCGTCTTGTAAGTGAGTTTTTAGGGAATTCTTGTCATGTGTCTTCTCTTTGAATTTGATTTTATCTAATCAATGAATCTGTGATTTTATCCAATCAAGCATATTCCATGAATATTTGTATTTCCATAGTTGGAACACGTCAATTTTTATTTAGAAATACACCGGGTAAGAGGTTCTTGGATTGGATTTTCATGTTATTCGAGGAACCATGAACTATGGCATCATACATAGTGGATTTTCCTATGTATTAAAATGATATAATGATGCTAATTGAATCTCGAATTCAAATGAGACAAAATCTACTAGTGGATATGTGTTCACCCATGGTAGAGGTGCTGTAACTTAGAAATCAGCTAAACAAAATTGTGGACGAATTGACAATCCTGCTAAATCAAAAATTAATTTGGTTGGAAGCAGATGATTTCGATGCAATAATTGTTGCGATCATTTCTCAAGCCAATATTGTGGCCAATGTGAAAGAATGGATGGTAGACTTGGGTGCTACCATACATGTTTATTATCCTACACTCTAGTGAGGAAGGAGAAGAGATTATTTATCTTGATGATTCGAGAACTACTCAAGTTCTTTGGAAAGAGAAAAATCTTCTCAAACTCACACCTAAAAATGAGGCCAAGTAGTTGAAAAACTGTTTAAAATTAATACCTTTTGTGTCTAGGCATTGTGATCCATTGTAAAGAATGAAATTTTCAATGGTAAAAAGAGATATATATGATTGAGATGTGATGTGGTAAAGCAACTGCTTAAAGATAGAACTATGTTCATTGATTATATGAAGTCAGAAGTGAATTCAGCCGATCCTCTAACTATATCGAGGGGAATGAAACGTAATCCTGTTGAAGAAATTAATAGTGATAGTAATCTAACCTATGTGATTAGCGATACCATGAATTAGGTTTATATGAGTAATAACACAAGTCATTTGTTAATCTAATGATACACTATTAAAAATTATGGTCCCTCTTAAGGTGAGAATATTGCAAAGTTGTAATGAAAGAGAGGTTGATTAAGCTCTTAATGAATTTGGATAAGTACATTAGAAGTTCTAAAACTTGTTATGAAAGTGCAATTAAGTCCTAAAACTTTCAAAAAGTGCAATTAAATCCTAAAACTTGTCACGAAAGTGCAATTGAGTTCTAAAACTTAAAAAAAAATGAAATCAAGTCCTAAAATTTGTCAAATTGATCCAATCAAGTCCTTTAATTGATAATACTTTTTGAAAGTTTTAGAACTTAATAGCACTTTCGTGACAAGTTTTAGGACTTAATTGTATATTTTGAAAGTTTTAGGACTTGATTGCACTTTCTCGACAAGTCTTAGGATTTGATTTTAGGACTTGATTGTACTTTCGTGACAAGTTTTAGTACTTCCAGTGTACTTATCCATAATGAATTTCATAGCCATTATTGGTAGTGTATTCCATAGCTATCGTTGATTAAGCTCTTAAAGAGAGGATTTTTTGTGTGATTCTTCAAATCACAAAAAAAGAAACATACCAAAAAACATCCGATTTCTTTCCATTTATTTGCTGGGTTTTACTTTTAACTATGAAGTTGGTTGTTGTTCCTGTTCCCTTTATTTATCCTGTGCGGAGGAGCAAAGAGGCTATTGTCTTCCGGGAGTTCTTATTTTTTCCATCTTTACCAACAGTTTTCTACTGTAGCTTCTTCTTCTTCTTCTTCGTTATTGTTGTGGAGAGCGACAGAGAGAGACTAATGGAGTGGTACAAAAGCAAAGAGGTGGTGGAAGAAGTGGGAGTGATTGGGGGTTTGATCGTGATTCAATTTTTGTATGCGAGCAACTCAGTGATGCTGAGCTACCTCATGTCCCTTGGCCTCAACCCTCTCACTTTTGTCTACTTCTCTTCCTTTGCCACATTCCTTGTTCTCTCCCCTATTGCCTTTTCGTTTGAAAGGTGTCATCTTGCTCTCTGTGCGCATTTGCGCTTGTGAGAATGATGCTTGATCTCCTGTTGTTCATGTCGCAGGAGCATGTGGCCCAAGAAGCTCAGCCTGAGGTTGACGGTTCAACTTGTTCTCATCTCCTTTTCAGGGTATTTTGGCAACTTTGCGATTGCATGTCAACTTGAAGTTCATATTTCACCTACACGATCAAATTAATGAATCTTTTAATCTTTCTTCTTTATATCTTTCTGTTTCTGGGTCAGGGTGACTCTGTTCCAAAGTCTGTTCGTGAAGGGGGTTAAATTGACTTCACCAGCCATCGCAACCGCCATGCTGAACCTTGCTCCTGGGCTTATCTTCGTCATCGCATGGATTACTCGGTACTACCTTGTACCTGGGGTTTCTTTTGCAATTTTCTCTTACGCTTCAATTGCGCTGATTCCAGTATTAGTTTTTCGGCTACTCGTTTAGTTGCTTTAACTGGAGCTGCTGATACCACTTTATCACAATTCACTGTATGTTCTACGAAAATTGTGTTCTCACTCGGGTTCTTGTCAAAACATAGATTTAATCCATCTTTGAGCAAAATCATTCCACAGAAAGTAGTTCTAAGACAGTATTAAATCTTGTGGATTAAGCGTGCACACGATCGCTTAGTGGATATTGAAAGTTGGGCTGACTATGTGAAGTAATATTGCAGCTTTCGGTACCGTTACCATGTTCTGTGTTTATTCAATTGGAAATGCTCGTGCTTATGCAGGTTGGAGAAAGTTAAGTTGCTTGTACAGCAAAGTCAAAATATTAGGCACGGTGTTGTGTGTTTCGGGGGCCGTCACAATGAGCCTATGTAGTGCCGCTGAAGAGGCTTTCCACTCATCTCTCGTGAGAGATACGACTTTCGACCAACAAAAGATCATCGGTTGCTTCTATCTTATTGCAGCGGTCCTTGCCCTATCAAGCAATTCCATCCTGCAGGTATATTCTGCTGAAGTGCAGTTGATTACTTCGATGGACATTTGTTTCGATCCTCTGACAATTAAAAGGATTGCGAATTGGCCCACTCATCTTTTTCTCCTTATTTGCTTTCCACGGCTTCACAGGCAGTCGCGTTGGCTGAATTTTCAGCACCAATCTCAATGTGCGCTATCATGTCCTTGATTGGTGCAAGTATGACTGCAGCTGTACAGTTATTTGAAGACCACAAATTGGACAATGGCTGGCCGTTTTTGAGCTTCGGCAAGTTGGTCGCCTTTTCTTTTCTGGTGAGATGAAACTTTGGTCTTCTCTCACTGAATACTTCTCGGAAACATATGCAAACATTACGCATTGCCCGATTCTGTTTCTGTGCTTTCTTTTGTCGTTGGGCTTCACGAAATTCTCAAATGCACAGGGAGGTGTCATCGGCGGATCGTGCATAGGCTTCACATGTTGGGCCATAAAAAAGAGAGGGGCAGTCCTTCCTTCTATGTTTAACCCCATCGCAACCATCTGCTCGGTTATATACTCAGCCATAAGATTAGGAGACACAATCAACATGCCAAGGTGAGATCTATAGCACTGAAATAAGTAGCCCCCCATAGAATTCATCTGAAACGTATTAAAATTGCATGTTGGTTTGAATTGAGCTGATGCAAGCCGCTGATGCAGTCTCGCCAGCATGGTCCTCATGTTCACCGGCCTGTATTCCGTGCTTTGGGCAAAAGTGAAAGAGGGTTATCAGCCAAATGAAGAAGATTGCTTCGAGAGTGGGTTGCATGCAGAGAAGCCTCTCTTGAGTTGAGTAATACAGATGCGGATTTTCGCGAAAGCATCTTTTTTTCTCCATCATTTTGGTTGAAGAAAGAAAGAGCAGCTTCTTGCATGTGACAGAACCCATCTGTGTATCATGTGTGACTTTCTTGTGCATGTCAATGTATCTACCTCATGTTGTAGACATTGGTGGTTCGGTACCAGCAATTGCTCTACTGTAACCTCCTTCATGAATCTTTAACACAGTTGCTGAAGAATCTGTTCTTTTGCGAGGGATTGATTCATAAGGGTCGTTGCTTGGATTCATCTCAGACATGATCGATTTGCGAATCTGGGGTGGGACGCCGATAAGCTAAGCTGGTTGGTCTGGCCAGGGCGTTATCATGCGCGGCATTGGGCCAGAGGATATAAGACGTTCCTAGAGAAATTCTGGGACAAGATGCTCGAGAAGGGAAACTTTTGTTCAGGCACGCAATTCTTGGAAAAAGTAAAAAGTGTGAAGATAAATATTCGCTTTCTATGCATGACTAGATGTACACGATAAATACTATCTCACGATATTTCGACGTACCAATAACCGTACTCATCTAAGCTCCATCCTTATCAAATGAGTCGAATTGTCATATTTATTATCGAGTTTGGGTTGATCCACGTCGATATGGAATTTGATTGGACACTTTTAAATCGGAAATCGTACCAAATTACAAGACAAAGCTATATTTCCTAAATGAATTAGATCAACCAACCCTTGTTGGTATTTGAAATAATGTAGCCGGTTGCAACATCTGCAGAATTCGTCTATCACCAGCCACTGCCTGTAAAGCTCAAGACATCGATCTTTCTTTTGAAAGAAATAACTCCCACGCCACTTTTTAATGATGGGCCTTTGACTGCAAACGCAGTTTTTTTCTTTTCTTTTTTTTGGCAATTCCATCTATTTCTTGCAGAACTTATGATGGGAAACAGGAGAGAAATTTAATCCAATTTGAATATGGTCCGTACTCAAGAGATGCAACATACAAAAACTGATCAGAACTTTGTCGCGTGAAGGGTGAAGAAGCAGCATATCTGCCGAAAGGACTGCACCAGCCTGCCAAAAGCAGGGACAATTTTCCACCCCAATCATATTGCCTCAAGTGACTTCAAACTCTGCTGCCATTAATTCCCCGGGTATTGCTAACAATGACCTAATATTATACGGGGAAATGTGGCATAAATAATCTTTAAAATTTGGCTCGATGTGTAATATCGTTTCTATATTTTTAATTTATTTAATGTGACTCTTAAATTATCGATAAATGTTCGATGTAATCCTTTCGTTTACTCAAACATCAAATCCGCATCAGTTGATGAGGTGATTTATTAAATGTTGGGTTGAATTTTAAAAAATGACAAGGCACCATATCCATCGTTTTATCCATCTATTTTAGAAAAGGAAAAAAAAACGGGACTATTATATCTTGATTTGAGACAAAGATCTTATTTGAATAATCCATATGTAGCTTTTTTATCTGTTGTCTACCGTTTAAACTTAACAAATTGGAAGTCACGTTGAACATTGAATTAACATAAAGATTTTATACTAAATATTTTCATTTAGTTTAGGACTAGATCGAATATTTACCAACAGTTTAGGGATCGCATTGAACATATTAAAAGTTCATGGACGACATTACATATTAGACCAAAATTTATATATTATTTGTGTCATTTTCCCTATTATGACGATTAGTTGGATTGAATAAGCTTTAAAACTGTATTTTGATGGCACACTTGACATTTCACTGTAACGGGAGGTTCGAAACCTGAAATTCCAAACCTGTAGCCCGGAAAATTCATGGGTTCGAGTCCAAATACGAAGTCTTCGAGTGACCGCCGTTGCCATTGGACTTCTCGGGCGGAGCTGACTTACATGAACGCCATGTAGACAATGACAATTCGGGTTCGAGAGGACTGAATGTTAGTTCTGCTGAAGGTTCTGATCATGCTTCTTTGCACTAAACGGTTCAGGACAAGTCACTCTCTTTTGACTTTACCTCAAAAGATAAAAAGTTGAAGGCATCTCCCCAATCTGGCTGAGACCTTGGGATTTACCTATATGCTAATTTTGCCAAGACATTGGACCGTAGTGCGGCATCATCGGCCAGTTTGGAACAGCAGGGAGTAGCCAATAGTTTGATAAGTGTATAGTTAAGATCCATGGGAAAAGTACTAAAAAAGCCCTAAAATTATTGTGGTGGTATCAATTCAGTCATAAACCTTTCAATTATACCAATTTAGTCTTAAATCTTGCACATTTTGCCAATTAAGTCCATCTTGCCAATTTAGGCCGAAAATTGCTAACATAGAAGCTGGGCATCCTATGCGGCACGCATGGTGTTGACGTGGAATTTTTTTTTATAATTTGTTATAATTTTTCTTCTTTTTTTTACCTCTTTTTCTCTTTCCCTTTTCTTTTTGTTAGTGGCTGGTCGTCGGCCACGCCATGACCGGCAAAGGTCGCCCTTGCTCGACACAGGCAAGGGTCAGCCCTCACTTGGCCGAGGTTGCCCTGGTCTAGGCGAGGTTCAACCCCGCTAGATCTAACAAGAAGAGCCCTCACCGATGACCAGCCACCGACAAAAGGAAAAGGAAAAGAAAAGAAAGGAAAAAAAGAAGAAAAATTATTTAAAAACCCCATGTCAATTGTGCCACGTAGGATAGCCAACGTCCACGTCAGTAATTTCTATCTAATTTAGTTGGATGAACTCAATTAGCACAATACGAAAAGATTTATGACTAAATTGATCCAATTAAAAGATTTAGGACCAAACCGGACTAAATAGGACTTTTTTTGCTACTTTTCTCGAATACTCATCCACATTCTCCTTGAGGGAAAAGAAGAAAAGGAGTAACTACAATTACTTAGAAACTTATAAGCAGCTTTATAAACTTGTGTGACTTATATTAAATTTAATAATGTCTAGATAGGAAAGGAAAATTTGATTTGTGGGTGGCTTCCGCTTTCGATTTCTCATGCCATGCGATTGTATCATTCACTCCCCCTTCGTTGCAACCAACCCCAACCCCAACCATGCTTTGACTTTGTCTCCCCACGCCACGTGTTTCGATTTAGCCACTGCCACATTTCCACTTGCCTTCACCAGAATAATTTAATCAAAAATCTCCAAAAATTTGTTCTGCCTCCTCCAGAGCTCCATCGCATACTTTCAACTACATAATTGGAAATTAGTGGGAAAATTTGCTAATTAACCTCCATGATTGGATGCAAAAATCGAGAGATTTCGTAGCTTTGCTGTGTGATCAACATCGCATTAACAATTGCTAGGGAAACAACCGGGCCGCCATCATTTCCCTAGATCTTGCATTGGTATACCTAACCGTTTTTATTTCCCTAAGTTGCTATTAATGCTGTATTATTTATGTGGACACAACACAAGCTGTGATTACCGGAAGCGGATCAAAAGTCTCCGACCCACTTAGCTTGCGTATTGACCTTACTTTCGTTTTTGGATCCGACGGGTCGAATCTGTTTGGATTTGCTATTGGCTATCAGAAGTCGAGACATATGGTAGGATATATACATTAATAACATGATTAAAATTGACTAAAATGGTGATTAAGCTTGGTTTTTCACATAGGCTGAGCCAATAATCATAGGAGGCAAGAGAAAGATATTGAAAAAGCTATGGGCGCTCTCATGCAATGTCCGTGATTTCATCGTCCCCACTTGCCTTATTTGTGCTTTAATGCTTGGCAGTTGATTAAGGAGTTTCTTTTTGGGGAAATTAAATAATTTACATGCAAATCAAGAAGACAGGATATAATTATTCATAAGTAGCAAAGTTTAACATAGCATTCGGAAAAATAAGTTTTTATTATGGTGAAATGAAATGTGAAGATATTAGATAGAGCAGATCCACAGGATGTGATAATCCATATGAGGTGAAACTAAGCAATCAGACACTCATCTCTATCTCTGTTTTTATTGTGTAGTAATTTGTTTTTATAATTTGTCTTTAACTATTTCCTGTAAATGGCTTTTCAATAATTGGGAATTTTTCAAGATGAAAAAAATATATTATCTCCTTCATTGAGGGGGTTCTTGTTTAAATTACCTTGAACCTTCTGAATCTCTAATAAGGTCAAAACTTACCCACAAGTTTCTGATGAACAGCTAAAGGAACAAAATCAAAAGGATGTATCACAGTCATATGATGCTTAGTAATCTGTTGGCCTCAAATTAATACCGTGATTGATAGCTCGTGAAACCCAATTATCGAAAACGATGATCAGATTATTAATTAGGTTGATCGATGAAAGTTCAGATTGGCAAAGTTGTACTAGTTGTAGTGTACAAATTTCAAGATCTAACAACCAAATAATAAAAGAGCCATAACATGGGATATGATAATAGCATTTGTCATGATGGTGGCAAGGAAAGCTGATCATTTCAAGTTGTGTAGAAGACAAGTACCACATTCCTTTTCTCTTTCAAGTCCAATTGTGGGCTACAACCAATTATTGAACAAGATCAAAGCTTGCAAAAAAAAAGAAGGATTTCAGATGTTTGTCTGTACTAACACCTTCATCCATCTGAGAATTTTCATGGCCAATTCGCAAAAAAAGTACCAGAACTTTTACCATTAGTGAAAAAATAATACAAACTTTAGAACCTCTTAAGAAAAAATGCACAACATAATCATTGTTACAAATTTAACACAAAATATCTCAAAAAAAAAAAAGAGAGAGAGAACACATAGCCTTTTACAAATGTTGCAAATTTGGCATCCATTAATATTTCGTCCATTTTCACCGTCATCTCATCCACATGTTAATCATGAACCGACACCATTTTAATATATACAAGTTTTACCGCACAATTAACAAAACGATGTTATTTTTCAATAATAAAATTTGGTATGATTACGAACCCCAAATATCACACGTGAACATGAATTGTCAGCCCTACTTTTATCGATGTCCAATATAGATAACAATTTTAACTCGCAGCAATCCCAACGGCCAACGCTAACCCACAGCGCCCCCAAACTCTCCCTAGGCTTCGATTTCATGTCTTCTTTAGCTCTATCGACAAATTAATCTCGCCGGCTAGATAGAGTTGCTCGGCGTGGTCTTGAGGGGCCGCGTTGTTAACGCGCGCATCATCATCACAGCAACGATCATGTTACTAAACACGTGAAAGGGACGGTCGGCGAGAATATACAGAATATCAACCGGCGTCAAATTCGTAACATAGGTCAAACGTTGTGTATTTTTCCCAAAGACGTTCACAAAATTGGTGTTAAATTTACAAATAATGATATAAGGAGACGGTGTTAATTTTGTGATAATGTCTGAAGGTTAGTACATACCTCCTGGCTAAATTGGCCGAAATTCGATGGACACCCAAATGAAAAGAAAGGCATGAAAAAGGCTTCAGTACCCCCAAACGGGGCAAGGTTTGCATGTCACTTCCTTGTCCCTCGTTCCAATTTCCATGATCAGTTATTTTCGTTTCCTTTTATCCTTGCCCAATTGCCAGATTAGCTGCTCCTCCTTTTTCGCTTTTTCATTAATCTTTTTTCGGCACACGACATTTTGCTTTATCGAACATAATTTTATAAAGCCCAAGAAAAATTTAACAAATGTGTGTGTGTGTGTCCTTTTTGGTGGAGGAATGCTTGTCACCTACTCATTTTTCGGTTCCCAAATCTCTCCACCATCTCGGAGAGGGAGAGGGAGAGGGAGAGGGAGGGACAGAGATCAGTAGTTCAACACCCGGGCTTCGTAAAGTTTTGATCTTTGCTTCGTTTTCCAGTTCCATGGAGAGACCCAGATGCAAGCTCTGCTTCAGAACCTTCGCCAATGGAAGAGCTCTGGGTGGCCACATGAAGGCCCATCTGGCCAGCCCCAAGGTTCACCGACCCCACGTCGTCGAGTCGATCACCTCGTCTCCTGCCTCTTCCTCCGGGGAAGAGGAGCAAGAGTCGTCGCGTGGGGATCAGGAGATCGAAGAGAAGTCCCTGATTTACGGGCTGAGGGAGAACCCCAGGAGGAGCTTCAAGTGTGCAGATCCCGAGTTCTCGTTCTCGGGCGGTTCCGGGTTCGTCGTCGTGCAGGACCGGGAGAGCGAGACCGAGTCGAGTAACCCAACTCGGAGGCGATCCAGGAGGACCCCAAGAAAGCTGGGCAGCTGCAACGACAATGCAGAGGATGAGAAGCAGGGGAAGCCCAAGCCCAAGCCGAGCCAGCCGGGCTCGCCGGCTGAGGCGGAGCCAGTGAGCTCGGTGTCGGACACCTCGCCTGAAGAAGATGTCGCCATGTGCCTCATGATGCTCTCGCGGGACAGGTGGAGAAGAAAACGTCACCACGGCGAAGATGGAGATGATGATCATCATGAAGAAGTTCAGGAGGGCCAAAAAGGTAATCTGTTGGGGAACGAAGCTGAGAGGAAGCACCACCAGTGCGAGGTGTGCAAGAAAGTGTTCAGATCTTCGCAGGCATTGGGTGGGCACAGAGTGATTCACAGGAAGTCTGCTGTGTCAATGGGTTGTGAGAAGAAGAGGCAAGAAGATGAGAGAGCGAGGCGTGATGGTCCGAGCAAGGACATGGCTATGCCGCGCAAGAAAGAGAGGGTCTATGAGTGCCCATTTTGCGGGAGAGTGTTTGGGAATGGACAGGCTCTCGGTGGGCACAAGAGATCTCACTTGATGGGATTAGGAGGATCAAGTGTCGGTGGTAATGGTGATGGTGCTCAGAGCTCCAAGTCTAAAGTCTCAGCCAATTCGATAGATCTCAACCTGCCTGCTCCGGTGGAGGAGGACGACTTCAGTGTGGTGTCTGATGATGGAGAGTTCACCCAAACCATCAAGAATTGAAAAACACGCGCAGAGAGAGAGAGAGAGACAGGGAGATCGGAGAAGAATTTTTTTATTTTTTTTATCATTGGTTTTGCTAGGTGACTGACACTCCATTTCCTTTGATCTTTGCCCATTGGTTATGGTTAGGAAGAAAAGTTCTTTGCTTGCTCTTCTGGTGATAGATTAGAACTTAGGAGTAATGATCAGGTGCTTTTTTAGTTCTCGAGTTGCGTCTTCTTGCAACGAAGTTCATTCACTTCCACTGCAAATGGCTTCTTGATATTCTTCGCCTCTAGACAGCAGTTAATTCTCTGTGGAAAATGCTAACAAACTGTTGCTCGTTTCGCTGAGAGCCTGAGAGGGACATCATCATCAGAAAAGTAACAGTACGATCAAGTTTCTTTTATCTCCTCTCTCTCTCTCTCTCTCTCTCTCTCTGTTTGTTTTTTAGTTGGCTTTTTGCTTTTTGTTAGGCGCAATTTTGCTGACAACGTAAGTACATTTGGGGATTGCTTGTGGACCAGGACATGGTGGTCTCTGCTCTGGAAATGCACAGTGTTACTCTGCCTCTGTTACTAATCTCCTGCAATTCTGGCTTTAGTGCACCTCTTCAATGAAACTTTTTCCATCATTCAGTACTCATACAATTCTTGGGATCTCATTGCATCAATTTAGTTGGAAATAACTTAGAACTCGACTCGTCTCTCTCGGTTTCGCTCTTTTCCTTTTGTCCCACCGTCTAAGCTAATGTTGCTAAAGCGTGAAGCATGGAATCAATCATTTGAGCATGAACCACAAGAAGCTCCAAACTGGAATTACACAAATAACCCCCATCTCCACATGAAGGTTTTTTTGAAAAAACAGAACAGTTAACATCTTCCACTGCGAATGAGAATGACAGAAATATGCAGAGTCCCTCCAATTTCTGAACTGGAAGATCCACTAAACCAGCGCTGTTTGCCTCGGAGAGAACGAAACATTGTAAGCTGGCAGGGACAGAGAGAGCTGTCATAGTAAATATTCCCATGGAAACATCGGTCAGGGCTTATATTAATCTGATTCCCCCAGAAAAAAGAAACAAAGAATGAGGCAAGTCACTGCACAGTACTGCTTTGGCTCTGGGGACACTTTCGTCCATCTCATGTTGGTGTGTGGGTTTCTTTTTCCCTTTTGCATGTGATGAATCTTGCTTCCTAAGGGATGCTCCATCCTCAGATAATATGCTGTCTCTCCTGTTTTTTCACTTTACATAAAGATTGGGGGATTCGAGAGAGATAATCACTGAGTTAAAGCGAAAAGACAAAGCCAAGGGCCTGGTTAGGTCCTTGATGATCAGATGGATTGGCCCGAAAGAAACTAAAAGATGTCATTTTTAAGCGCTCTTTTAAGTTTTTCCCGACACTACAGTCCGTTTTGCCATCACATATTCCTAAGGATCTCTCTTTGGAACCTTCAAAAGGCCAAAGGGTTCATGAAAAGGAAAAGATATTACACATGGTTTTGGAGTATCTATCAGCATATTGATAAATTTGCCAGTCAATGGCCAACCCAGAGCCTCTTCCTGCAGAAAATAACACTAGGGTACAATAGCTTAGGGCTGATGAAGGGTCCATACATGATGACTCGGTGCTTCCTAATCGGTACACAAGGTTATGCACTAGAATTATTTCCCCCGGTACATGCGTAAGGATCAGTTTACTACCGCATAAAGTTACTGTTCACGCGGACGTGTCGTGTCAAAGAGAGATGAGTACTAGACATTGCGACGGTGTTTATCTTCCAGATGATCGGTGTCCTCCCTTGTTTCCTCCTCAACCGATCGGCGCGATCAAGAATGTCACGACTCGACTCACTTTATCATGCGATCGAAACCCAACCCCCGTCATCCTTCTGCGATCGAGATTTACTCGGATGGACTCGGCCTTACGCGATTCAGTTTTGTTTTGTAAACGGTATTAATGAAAATTTGGGGACTGGCCTTTTTGCTGTTGTCCATTCTCCTAAAAACTGTCAAGCGAGCGAGTTCAGGGAACGAGGGGGTTGTTCTCGAGAATGGAAAAGGAGCGGGTCAAACGTGTGTTTTGCATTCCCTCTGCCGATCAAGGACAAGGAGGAAGGGGGCAGGAATGGAATTTGAGAAAATTGTGGGGTGTGAGGATTCAGTCAGCGTGACTGGAGGCACCCTTCACGAGAAGGCAACCGGGACTTTGCTGGCCAAAATGACCGGGAATTTTGGTCAACCCCCGCCCTCCCTCCCATCCTTTCTCGGAGCAGCCGGTGGCCCAGTCCGCCTCTCTCCCTCTCACCTCACCGCAAACGCCATCAATTCCCGGACGATTTCGGCCGTTGATTTCTCAACACAATCAAATTTTTCGCGAAATAATCGAGCTATTTTAAAAACAAAATTATTATTCACCCTCTTGGTGCCATTGAAAATATTAGGGATAACTACCAAAAAAAAAACGAGAGTCATAAACCGATTGTGAAAATGCCAATTCAGTAAAGAGTTTTTCGATTTGTCCAGTTTAGCCGTGAACATTTTGACGATCCGCCAATTGTGACCGGAAATTGCTAATGCGGTGGTCCAATCTGCCATCCATCCTATGTGGCTATGTGGCATGGTCAGCGATGACGTGGATAATTTTTGTAATTTCCTGAATTTTTTTCTTTTTTGCCTTTTTCCATATTTCCCTTCACTAGTCGCCGCGCCTCGACGATGGTTGGTGACCTCCATCGGCCAGGGGCAAGGGCCGACCTTTAGCGTTGGCCTAGCCAAATTTGGCAAGGGCGACACTTGCCACACCCTCGCCACCTCTGCACCCTCATCGGCGCCGCCCCTCGCCTATTGTCGGCGACCAGCGAAAAGAAAATACAATAAAAAAAGACAAAGGAAAGGAAAGGAAAGGAAAAAAAAATAAAATAATTTGGAAATTTTTTTTAAAAATTACAAAAATCGTGAACGTCAGCGATGACCGTGTCACGCAAGACGGCCAGCGTCCGAGTCAACAATTTTCACCAAAATTGACTAGAAGAACTACATTGATAATAAAGTTTAGAATCAAATTTGCCAAGTTGAAAAGTTTAGAACGGAATTGATATCCATACAACACATTATGATTATTTTGGTAATTTTTCCAATAATATTATTGTATGTTTCTTTACTTTTTTTTTGGCGCATATATAGTTCAACTTGACATTAGCCCCACATACTAGACTTAAGAGTTGGAACTTATAAAAGTCCAGGACAAATCAAGGGCATGATCATTTCCCAAAGTGTATGATTGGATCAAATGCTTGATCACATGAGATTTATAGCTTTTAAATCATCTAATTTATTTATAGTTGTATTCGCTTTGATTCTAGAAAAACTTCACAGAGTTGGGAGCAAAAGTTAAGGGTCATAATTCACTTTAGCTGAAGAACTTTTAAAGTGTGAGTGGCTAAATTTATGTATGAGGAAAGGACAAATGCCGTATCTATTATAGACCAAGCATGGTATCCAACCCAGGAAACTTAATGTGTTAAACCCTATGCTTTTAATCGATCAAAAAACACTAAGATTTCGTTTGTTTTGTGAAAAATGAGTGACTTGAAAAATATTTTCCAAAAAAAGATTACATATATCGCTTAGAAAAATTAATGAGCGAAAATTTTTTTCATCGTCTACGCACATGTTTATACACAAATTGTTGTCGGTAATGAAAATATTTTTCATTGACTAATCATTTCGAGTGATATACACGATTATTTTTAGGAAAATATTTTCTAAATCACTCATTTCCCGGACACAAATCAACCCCAAATGTCATTTCATTTTCCGAGCACTAATTTAATTAGCCTCCTCGATTTCATGTGCGTGGGGAGATACCTTTGGGTACAAGCAAATCCAACCTCCATTAGCCGAAGGAGGCAAACCCTAATCCTCGTGTCACGGGCAATGAATGTTTGCCATGCTCAACGCTTTAAATATTAATATTAGCTTTGCGTGACAACTGTTGGCACGTAGAGAAAGATGCATGCACTACTAACATTAACAAATATGTCCCCACGGATCTGTTCTTTTCTCTCTTTTTTGGCCCTCTTTTGGGGGACTTTTCTGAGACAATTAAGAAATTATGTGCCGGGATTAATGGCGGAAAGGGAAGCGTGTGTATTCAGATCTGTTTGAACGCCGATGCTTGCTCTCGAACCACCAGCTTTGTTGAACTTAATCAAAGAGGGTCATTCCAAATCGATAATGGCTCACTAAATCAACACTGATGCGACAAGATCATCATCTGGATCTGTTTTTTTGGATCTTCTCCGGTTAGAAGAAGAGATCTTAACAAAATAAGTGACGGTGACTGATGATTAGTATCCGAGAAGCCTCGATGAGTTTGGAATTCTCATCGACTTATAGGTAAAATTAAGTGAGATATGTTCCTGCAAGGCCGAAAATCATGAGACTTGTATGTTTTTGGCATTTCGACTCAATATGAGTCTAACCGATTAATGTAGTGCTCGATATTTCCTTTGATTCTATTTCCTCATGAAAAGAAATTATTGACAGGTGATTACCCATTTTCTTGCCATTTCTCAAGCTTATTAATTGAATTCATATGGCATTGTTTTCTCCATTTGATCTGCAAAAGGATAGCGTTTAGACAGATAATTGTACTAAGGAATAATGTTAAGCTAACCTTAAGCTTTTCAAAGACGCATGAAAATGCACGGACGCATAGTTAGTTGCACAATTAGACCTTTATAGGGTTTGGCTTGAATTATAGAGAGGTTTGGCCCCGCAATTGATCGTGAGAAGAATCACTATCTCTATGCATCAATTAATTAGCTAGTTAATGTAATTCTTGTTCTTTCCAAAATTCAAACAGAAAATGGTAAAGAGATTCATATTGTGCTTTTTTTTTTTGTCGAAAAAAGATGATAATATTGACAGTAAGAGTTTTTAAACAAAAGACCCATCGAAGGGGCATCCAAACAAAGCAAATCACAAAGGGATTGAAGGGGCGAGCTACTTAAAAAGACGAAAGGGAATTCATTTTAAGGGTCTTAGCTACCCAATTCATATTATGTTGAATGTAAGACATTTAAGATGCACTTTTGGAGTATCTCGTAATACTCCCCAAAAAAGAATAATCAAAAGCAACAATTATTTTCAACTTTAGTTTTTCCCTTCAAAAGGAAAAAAAAAGTCAGTCAAAATACATTTATTTCTCTCTCCTATATTTAATGTGCGTAGTCATCTTAGTTAATACTACATAAAGGGCAAAAACGGATTTCGGGTCAACATCAATAAATAGTTCCCTTATCATTAGATTGGTGGCCACAAGTCTAACTTTCTGTAGAGAACGGCTGTGTATAATTGCTCAGACAATGTAGTTGTTGAATTTGGATACCAATATTAAATTATTGTACAAAGGTAGGCAATTCGATTAGGTAAAGGCTTGGACATTAGCCGTCCTTCTACTTCTTCAAAGTTCAAATAGTTTCTGGTAAGAAGTCCACTACTTCTGGTGGCGGCTATTGTTTTGCATCCTAATATCAACGTTTGACAAACTTAGTCAATCAGATTCAACATTTGAATAGTCACATTGCAAATCGCTACGGATCAGAAATACTTACACAGGCCAAAGATCGGGACTTAACCAGCCCACGAAACTTACATGATGTTTTATGGGCCTCCCAATAATCAGGATTTTATGCTCATGTCCCTGGGTTATTTACAAAAAAAAAATTAAATCAAACTTTCAAATCTCACAATTGTCACTGTGGCCTTGTAAAAGAAAATTAACTCATGATCTATTCTAATCTCTTGTTATGAGATGGGCGATCCCACTTTGTACATTTCCGACATACCTGTAAGATTTTTTTTTTTCCTTTAATCAGTGAATTAAAGTTTAAAAAGATACGCTAAATATCATCAAAACATTAAACTACTTGAATTGGCATCAATAAAATGTGTTTAGGAATGAATTGGTGATTTTTTTTCCCCACGAAAATCTTTACACACGCAAAAAATATAAAAAGGCCGAAGAATTGACTTATTAATGGGGAGTATTTGACTAAGCGATGGCGCGACGCGTAGTGCGAAGTTTCAACTACCAACCACTCATTAATTTATATTGGCCAAGCAACTACTCTTGAACTAGAGCCGCCACAGTGTTGCATGTGAACCACCGAAAGTGAAAACAAACCCGATGCACATCGAAATCACACATAAAACATTCGGCAAAACGATCCTTGCACCATGTTAGGAATCGGGACAAACGTGTCCCGAATGTCCATAACCACGACCATACATGTTGTGACTCGTGACCCATCGGACAATCGAGAGACTCCGACACTGAAAGCTCTTATATAAGCAACGAAGCATGGAGATGACCGTTATTATCTACCAAATTAGCGAGGTGCACTTATGTTCACCATATTTGTCAATCGCTTCCTAACAATCGTCTCCAAATGTGGAAAAGTCAGCAAATGATTAATGTCAGGTTACTTCTTCTTTTGTTGGTAGGAATTAATGCGAGATTACTTTTGTTGGCTCCATGTCATTATTTGTTGAGTTTCGAAAACTTGAAAGATCGCAGACATACTTCTACTGAATTTTGCTGATCCAATTGGGGTGAAGTTGAGCCGTGGTATTTATGTTATCATCTAATCTCAAATTGAAATTAAAAGGTACTATTACAACCCATTTACTTATTGAGTACGTTCTAAATAAACTCCAAGCGGTCCATACTCATGGTCATGTAGCAAAATACCATATTATACTCATTCGAGTATCTCGAGAGCACTCTCTTTTATTAATTTTACGTAAGTTCTTCAACCGTCGTTATGCCGATCTCGTGCAAAAGGAAAAACGATCTGGACATGTTCATAAAATTTTGGGAAAATACCAATTACCCTGCCACGCTTCAACGCTTCACACTCACCTTCCTCGGAGTTTTAAAACTACATCTGACCAAAAGAGGCTCTATTGTGAAACAAGTCCACCCACCCAAACCATGTCACATTACACCCGTTAAACGGGTGAATCGGGTTTTGGCAAAAAAAAATGTGTGGATCGGGTAAAAAATGATCAGATTCGAATCGATCCATTTTTTTACATTATAATTTTAGTCATATCCGACTCGACTCGGTCCCGACCCGACCTGACTCGACCTCCAATTCTTATCAATCGGTGAGGGATCTCAAGTGCTCAGATTGGGCCATGGGCTAGTAGGTGTGGCATATGAGCAACGTGAAGATGTGAGTGAGCACCATGCTGACAGACAAATATACAGAGGCTTCAGAATTGGGAATCAGTGGGTTCCGTTTTGATTCTTTCTACTTGGAAACCGGCCGATTTTATGTTTTTGGGTAAAAAATCAAATTCTTATAATACAAAATAAAAATTACACCATTTCACTATAAAAATGTCTTTAGGTCATGTTATTATGTGTTCATGTTGAAGACCATGCTTTGATTCTTAATGTTTGCAATAATATATTTTTTTTAATAAGAAGCTCTAGAATCGGCCTCAAGGGACCTGGGCATGGGCGCTAGGGTCTCGGGCTCAACCTCAATGGACTTGGGCCAAGCCTCTTTGGACCTTGGTCCGGCCTTGATGGGCTAAGGCGCCAGGTGACTTGGGTGAGGGAGCTAGGTACCTGGGCATAGTCACCAGCGACTCGAGCATAGCACCAAGTTCCCGAGCTCAGCCTTAGGGGACCCAGACACGGCCTTTGTGGACTTAGGCATGGGCATCGAAGTTAGGGATGATCGGTTTTCGAGGTGGGGTTGGGTCCCACCTAGACCCAGAAACCAACCCTATTAAAAATCGGTTCCCAATTTTGGAACCTAAAATCAACCATATTTTTCCTAGACTCGCTTTTGGAACAAACCTCGTTTGTCCGATCCGGTTTCGTGGTCTACCCAAGAACCTATTTTTTTTTGTTCCTTTTTTCGGTTTCATTTTTTTCTAGCAAAATAATATAGGTAGCAATGAAACAATTTAAAATAAAAGATGAATAACAAAAACCACTATCCGCCAAAAGTAACAATCCCCAAAATGAGCAATTAAAATTACAATCCATCAAAATCAACAATCCAAAAGCACTATGTGGCAAGACATAGTCCAATCGCATAAATCTTTAAGAGTCACATTTCCAGGGAATTTATTCAACATGTTTAGCTCTTTATTTTGCGCCATGATGAGATAACTCCTCACTTCTATTTCCGAATAAAATATCTTGAAAGAAAAATCAAGAGACTTAGCGGTAAGGCATATGCTCTCACTAGAAAAATATCTATATATCTCATCTGAATCACATAATATTTAGATGATTTTAAAGGGTCGTCTTGTTTCACTCATAGTTGTGAAATATATTCCATTATTAAACCGGAAATTGGTTTTAAAACCGGTGAAGTAGGGTAACGTGATATAGGCTTTTTACTTTTTTGTACATTATCTCAAAACTGGTTCTAAAACCGGTTCTAAAATAGGTTTGGGTTGGTTTTTACTTGGAACCGGAAACCAGACCGGTTCTAAACGTTCCCAAAAAATGGAACCGGTACCCAGATCGATTCTTGTTAGAACCGGTTCCCGAACCTGTTTTTCGGGTGGGTTGGTCCGATTTCCGAGTAAACCCGGTCCGGTTGCACACTCCTAATCGAAGTCTTAGGCCTAGTATTGTGGGACCTACTCCCGCTCTCTATGGAGGGAGGAATCGGGCCCAGCCATAATGGACTTGAGTCGGACGCTAGTGACTCTGGCGAGGAGTTGGGTTGCTGCTAAGGAACCGAGCTTGGCCTCGTTGGGCTCGGGCCCACCTCAATGGATCGGACAGGGTGCTAGCGACTTGGACACAGGAGCCGAGTAGCTAGGCATGGCCGGTAGGGACTCGAGCACAAGGATTGAGGTCTCGGGCTGAGCCTTGAGGGATCCGAGCCCAACCTTTGTGGACTTGGGCATCAAGGTCTCGGGCTTGACCTTAAAGAACTTGGGACTAGGGCCAACCCTTGAGGGATCCAAGCCCGACCATTGTGGACTTGGGCACCAAGCTCTTGGGCCCAACCTCGAGGAGCTTGGACTTGGGTCAGGCTACCGAGGAACTAGGCCTAATCCCGATGGAATTGGGCTGGTCACCAGTGCCTTGGACATGGGAGTTGAGTACCTCAAGCATGGCCATCGGGGACTCGAGCATATGGGGTCCCAAGCCCATCGCCGAGCAACAGGGATCGACCTCAAGGGACCCCGGATTGGCCTTCAAGGAGTCGGGGATGGGCACCAAGGTTAAGCTCTAGCTTGAGAGACTTAGGCTCGATATCTGTGGACTTGGGCTTGGTCACTAAGGAACTAGGCCCATCCTCGATGTACATAGGCTTGTCTTGATGGACTCGAGCCGGGCACTAATGACGTGGGTACGAGAGTCAGGTACTCAGGCATGTCCGCGGGAACCCGGGCACAGGCATCCAGATTTAACTTAGCCTTGAGGGACCTGGGCCAGCCTCTGTGGACATTGACCGAGCCATCAAGGAACAGAGCTTGGCCTCGATGGGCCTGAGTCGAGTGCTAGTGACTCAGTTATAGGACCTGGTTCAGAAGCATGGCCTCCGGGGAGGACACCAGGGAGAAGATGATCTTTGGGGTCAATCGCGAATAGATCGACAGCAACCTTTGCGCTGTGGACAAGCTCCACCGCTCAATGTTGGCGGCCAGTTTATTGGACAACAGAGGAGGCGACGAGCAGGGTGACAAGGTCAGCTCCACAGTCCGAATTGCAATGGCGAGACTGGAGGATGAGTTCCGAAACATACTCCTAAGTCACACGAGTCCCCTCGAAACAGCAGACTCACTCACGACCAAGTTGTCATCCTCAGCCCACTCGTTGATCTCCTCCTCCGACGCCACCGACGTCGTCTTCGTCGATGACGATCCGGTGCACGGGGAGCTGGAGCTCCAACGAAGTGAGAGCCGAATCAAGCAGGAAGAGCAGTGATAACATCAGTTGTCGGTCCACGAGCAGCATCTGTGAGATCGATCCCGTCCCGTGCCATCTGAGGCATTGGATAAACTAATGGGCTGAGTGTCGGATTTGGGGAATGGATTTGTTTGTTGGCGGATGGGACATGATAAGGGTATTTTGAGAAAGGGAAACGGTATTACAATAATTAGGCGGATAAGTTTGCTAAAGCTTGTATTTTTTATAAAACCAGAAGAGGTTAGTGGCATGACAGTGAAATGCGAGGAAGATAATTGATATATGCATTATTTTTAAATTTTATAATTCGTTACGACATGCTTTTTTTTTTTTTTAAGGTAAGGATTACGTTACAACATGTTTTAACGCATTAAAATGGAAATTTTTTTTAGGGTTTATTAAAGACAAAGCACCTAATATACACAAGACAGAATGGGAAAATGCCAAATGCATGCAATCAATTTTCAACTTCATTGTTAGGTGGGAAGCATGTGCCCGTGCATTGCTGGTCCTTGTTAGCCATCTGCCTCCCTTCAACCTCTCTTCCCCATCTCCCCCTCCTCCCTCTCTGATCCGTGTTCTTTTGTCGTTTTTTTGTTTTGTTTTTGTTCATTCCACATCAGTAATTACTTAAAGTAACATGCTGATTTGGAAGGACGATCATCTCATCGTTTTCATGTAAGAGAGGACAACATAATCGGACTAACAAGCGTATAATTCAGAAAAAAGTCGTGTTAATAAATACTCTCAATTATTTTTAACTATAAATGATAATAACAAGATGTACATTTTCAGTCATTGATTATGCATAGTACTAGGAGAACCGTACTTGGAAGATGAAGAATTTTTGTTATTTGAAGATTTAAAAACTGCCCCACAGAGACTTGTTACCAAAAATCCTCTAAAGATTCGATCACATTAAAATGTTCAAGAATGACTTGAGATAGTTGGAAAAGTTTCCAAACCTACCGTGTCTTTGACCCTTGAGAGATTACTTTAAGCGTTTGAAAATTGTGAATTTCTTCTTTAGATAATTGAATTTTGAGCTATTTACTTGATCGTTGAACTCAAACCGATTTGAGATTCGCCATTAGTTAATAAGAGGAATCGAAATCTCGAGTGGTATATGTTCATACTTGTTGATTGTCGATTTTTGAACATCATCCCTTCATCCTCTCGGGGCCACATGATTACCTAATAACCGATGCGTATCATATTAGAGACTGTCATGTTCGGTGAGGATTAATTGAGATAGGTATGACGAACTGATCGTGGAATAGCAAGATGGACAAATTGAGTAATGAAAAAAGAGGAAGAGAAAAAGTAAGTAGAGAAAGAAATCAAGGGGAAAAAATGAAATGAAAAAGGGATAAGTGTATTGAAAGTCCACGAACTTGTTACGAAAATGCAATCGAGTCCTAAATCATTCAAAAAATGCAATGAAATCCTAAAACTTGTTAAGTCGGTGCAATCGAGTTCTTCCGTTCGCTCTGTCTAATATGACAAACGGAAAATACTAACAAATTTTAGGATTTGATCGTTCATTTCGAAAGCTTGAGGACTCAATTACACTTTCACGATAAGTTTTAGCACTATCGAAAAGAAAAAAAAAAAAAAAGTAGGTCAAAAAACAGCATCGCAGTGAAATTCGGGGCAGAAATAAAAAAAATTAAATATACCTTCCAAAAACCAAACGAATATAAACCGAAAAAAAAAGATAAAACAAAGAAAAAATTGACTCAGGAGGCCTTTGGTTTTCCGGGTGGTGGGGGGGCTGGCCGAATGCGAAACTCTCTCTCCGTGTCTCTGCGAGTCTCAACCTCAATGAAGTGACTTCTTCTTCTTCTTCTTCTTCTTCCTCTGCTGCTGCTGCTGCCGCTGCCGCTGCTGCTTCTTCTTCCCGTCAGCTGAATTCTCGGTTTCCTTCTCCGTTTTTCCCCTTTTCGGGCGTCATGCTGAATGCGTTGATTTCAAGTCCGATCCCGCGCATCCTCGAGGCGTCCCGTCAGGAAACGGCGCCGGCATCGGAGGGCCGCCAGGAGCCCTAGATCTTCCCGATTCGAGGTCCCCTGTGCCCGCGATTCGGTGTCGGGCGATCGCGATCCGTCGGTTCCGAGGTGAGATTGCGCGTGCCCGGTTGGATCTCGGAGATTGTCGCCGCCGCCGCCGCGAACGTTACGGCCCCGGAAGCCGAGGTTTTCTGATTGCCGAGGCAGCCGCCGTTTCGATCCGGATTCCGAGGGTAATTCGGGCGGGGGTGGTGGCCTGTTTTTTTGGGTGGGGGATTGAGGGGGTTTCCCTTGTTTGGGTTCGATGGCTAGCAATCCTCCATTTGAGATGGAGGATCAGACCGACGAGGACTTCTTCGACAAATTGGTGGATGATGACGATGATTTTGCCCCTCCGGGATCGGCCTCCGCCTCTGGCTCCGATGCGGCGAGGAAATTTTCTAATTTGAGCATTGTAGATTCGGGCGAAGGAGCTGATCCGAAGCTGAAGAGAGAGGATTCTGCCGATTTTGGAGTGGCGTCTCAGGTTGCGCCGCCTGCAGGTGAGAAGAAGGCTCTTCTGCCTCCAAACTCGTTTGATCTCAGTTCTGCAGTTGGTGCGGAGCCGATTAAAGGTGCGGCCGTGGAGAGTTTGAATGATGGGAGTGGGCACGATGCAATGGGGAGCAGATATCATTTGGATGCCGCTTCAGGATCGTTGAGTGTGGCTGCAGGTGAGAGCAGTGCATTGGCATCGGCCAATTCGTTCGAGTTTGACAGTCTGATCGAGTCTAATGATAATGGCACTGGGTCTCAAGATTTGGTTGATCCAGTGAAGGAAAAGGATGGTGGATCTGGTAAGGGAATCAAGGAAGTGGGATGGAGCTCATTTCATGCAGAGGCCGTTGAGCATACCCAGGGCCATGGGTTTGGATCCTACTCCGATTTTTTCACTAGCTTGGACAATAGTGGTGGGGAGTTCTCTGGTAATTTTCCGGAGGATTCAAACCATGAGTCAGTAATTGCAGCAGGTAGATCCGAAAATCAGGCCGATGGATTGGAAAACTCTGCACATTATGCACAGTATCAGCAGGACCAAGGCTATGGGGCTGGTGATGACCAAACCGCTAATGTGCACGATCTTAGTGGTAGTCAGTATTGGGAAAATTTATATCCGGGGTGGAAATATGACTCCAATACCGGACAGTGGTATCAAGTGGATGGTTACGACCCCAATACGAATCTCCAAGGGAACTCTGGTAATACTGCAGTTCAGGAATGGCCTGCTAGTTCTGATGGAACATCGGAGGTTTCTTATTTGCAACAAACTGCTCAGTCTATCGTGGGAACTGCTGTGGAGGCTGGGACAACTGAGAGTGTCTATAGTATGAATCAGGTTTCGGAGGGGAATAACGGCTATCCGGATCATATGGTATTTGATCCTCAGTACCCTGGTTGGTATTATGATATGATTGCCCAAGAATGGCGTACACTAGAGAGTTATACTTCTTCTTTACAATCATCAGGTCAAGGTCATGGTTACCATAATCAAGATGGATCGATTGCCACTGATGTAACAGGTCAAGCTCATAATAGTGTTCATGGTGACTACGGGCAGGCTAACAATTATGGGTCACAGATTAATGTTGGTCAAAGCCAGGATGGTCATTGGGATGGGTCATATAGTGAATACAGTCAACCGAGCAGGAGTGATACACGGCAATTAGGAACAGTTGCAAAAAGCGATGCAATTTCAAATTTTGGAGGACAACAGCAATTCGACACTCTGTATGGCTCCGAAGTTGCTGCAAACAACCACATCAATCCACAGAATTCATTTAATTCTTTTGGGGCAGTTGAATCGCATGGAAAATCAGGCTGGAATAAGAGTGAGGTTCAGGGGGCTTTTGGATCACAGAGCTTTATCCCCAGTCAACCATTCAATCAGGCAATGGTTGAGCAGCATGATCAATCGCATTTCTCCAATGATTTGTATGCCAATCAGAAGTCAGTAAATTTTTCCCAGCAATCTTTTCAGGGTACTCATCAGTTTACTCCAGCATCTAACGTAGGACTATCTTCGGCAGGGCGTCCTGCCCATGCATTAGTTACTTTTGGATTTGGTGGGAAACTCATAGTAATGAAAGATGCAACTTTTGCCAGTAATCCATCATATGGAGGCCAGGTCTGACTTTAGACTTCTCCTTCAGTTAATTTGGTTTAGGGAAGCTGAAAGGGATATTACCCTCTTTTTTTATGGTTCTATACTTTGAAGAAAAATTATGTTCCTGAAATTCCTCTGGATTGTGTTTTGCTGTTGAAGTATATTCATTTTAGAGATCCTTCAGATATAGTTTGATATTTAACATCATGCTACTCTTGCTTGAAAAAAGCACTCACATTTTGTTGTTTTCCCTCGTTTCGGTGTGAAGGATTCTTCTGGGAGCTCAATTGCTGTCCTCAACATAATTGAAGTATTCCAAAAGAAGAATGATGCTTCTGGCAATGGATTTGGTGCTTGCAACTATTTGCATGCTTTATGCCAACAATCCTTTCCTGGTCCTCTAGTTGGTGGAAGTGTTGGAAGTAAAGAGTTGAACAAATGGATGGACGAAGGATTGCGAACTGTGAGTCTCCAGATATGGATTACAAAAAGGCAGAGGCTTTGAAGTTGCTTCTGTCTTTGCTGAAGATAGCCTGTCAGCATTATGGTAAACTTCGATCTCCTTTTGGCACCGAAACAGCCTTTAAGGTAAATTTTGTTCAGACCTGCTATCAAGTTTAGTTCTTTGTTTTGGATAATTTTATCATTTCTATGAAGTTTGTGCACTTCAGCCTTTACACACTTTGCCGGGAAATTGTTACGAAGAAAGTATTTTCAAGTTTATGCTTCTTGCTCTGCTTTTGCTTCTCTCGATCAACTGTGGGTTGGCATCTTTTCTTCAAATTTGAGATCTTCAAAATTGGTTGTCTCACTTCCTCTAAAAGCAACTAAATGTCATGTGACGCAGTAGGTATACTTTAAAGAAATACATTGTGTAGGGTTTTTATGTACGTGCATATTCCATGCTTTGGTTCCTTTTTATTTAAAAAAATGGCATATCTTCTGGCTTAAATTTTTAGTCAGTTTCTCTACTGGAAAAATTTCCAAATATTGATATCTGCCATCTAGACATGGTTTCATGTGATTAATTTGCTGAGAAGTCTGAGCGGGAGATGGGAATGCTCAATCAGAAGTTTGCGGCATAGTTTGAGAATGTTATCACTCTCGTTCTTTTTCATAACTTTGATTTTATATTTCCTCTTTTCTGTTTTGGGTCCTTGCATTTTCAGTGTTATCATAGACTGGACAATTAAGATGGTACCTGTCAATCTTTTCGTGCTAACAGGAAGGTGATAGTCCTGAAACAGCAGTTGCCAAACTTTTTGCGTCTTCTAAGAAAACTAATGGACCATTTGGAGGTTATAATTCTGAAAACCGCTGCTTGCAGTTTTTACCTTCTCCTGAACAAATTCAGGTGTGCTAATTTCTCAAACCTTTTTTTTCATTTTTTCCACCTTGAGAAGCAATCTCATGTTCTTTAAATGATCTTGGATGTTTTTGGTAGGCGACTGCCTCTGAGGTGCAGAATCTTCTTGTTTCTGGAAGAAAAAAAGAGGCTCTACAGTGCGCCCAAGAAGGTCAGTTGTGGGGACCAGCCCTTATACTTGCCTCACAATTGGGCGATCAGGTGAGGTGGTCCTTTCATGTTGTTTCCTTTCTTTCTTCTACTGATGCACATCTCGGGTGGCTAATGCTTGGCTGTATTTCTGGTTCTTGGATTGGAATTGGCTTCTTGCAGTTTTACGTTGATACTGTAAAGCAAATGGCCCTCGTACAGATGGTACCTGGATCACCGTTGCGGACATTATGCTTGCTAATTGCAGGTCAACCGGCTGAAGTCTTTTCAGCAGACACCAGCCCCGCTAGTGCTCCTGTTACCACGATTATGTCTCAGCGTCCTGCTCAGGTGTGTTTGGGTGGTTATCCTATCTTTAGTTGGTCCTGAAACTTATTATGCATGTTTTACCTTGTGTCTGGTGAATCTTCCTAGTTTTTATTGTAGCAAATGCACCTAATTTATATCATTATGAAGAGCGAATGCTCTTGGATTAGTTATGACTGAATTGATCTCATTGTGATATCTTCACAGTTGATAGTGTATCTCTGTTGGGAGACATGGGCATCATATCTGTTGATATTTGCAATTAAAAAGGAACTGACTCTATAAATTTAATTATGATCTGTACAAAATTAACTCATATTTTGCTTTCTTCTGCAGCCTCGGCCCAATGGAATGCTTGAGGACTGGGAGGAAAATCTGGCTGTAATTGCTGCAAACAGAACCAAAGATGACGAACTTGTGATTATTCACCTTGGGGATTCCCTATGGAAGGAAAGAAGTGAGGTATGCATGTTAGCATTTCTTTTATTCCCTGCATACAGGAATGAGAGATTTACAATTGAGTCTTAGGCAAGAATCATTGCCATTGAGCCTTTACACAAGAACTATGGTTCAGATTATTGCAGCACATATATGCTATCTTGTGGCCGAAGCAAATTTTGAGTCATATTCAGATAGTGCAAGACTGTGCCTTGTGGGAGCAGATCACTGGAAATGTCCACGAACTTACGCTAGTCCAGGGTCTATACAGGTATTACCGTCTCATTTGGCTGTCAGCTTTTTGTTGTTGTTTCATTTTTCTATGCCATGATTCATTTAATGGACTGCATGTTCTTTAAATGACTGTTCTGGAAATGATGTTGCATAAATTCTTGGAGGTACAGGCGTACTGGTGATCTTTTGTGATGTTGATGTATAAACTTCTTATGACTAATAGATTACCTCAGTCTCTAGTCTTGTACACTTCTTTTTCTGATTAACTCTGTTCTTCCATCTCTAGAAAATATAAAGTTTGCACTCTTTGTTGGCCATATGCATGCTATGCAGCTTATTTATTTATTTTCCCACCTCCTTCTTGTTTGCTTTTTTTGTGAGGTCTGTTGACTATTTTATCTTGTTAGATCTACCTTAAACAAATGTGATGCCATGTTGAGGTTTATTGGCAGAAGAAATTGTGATTAAAATGCTTGGAACTTGCACAAAATCCTTTTCTTTCCTGGCTTTTGATATCATCAGGGTACTAGAATCTCTTGCACTATTTTGACGAGAATTTTGCATAGCACTAGTGATTTTTACTTTTAGTTATTCATCCATAATACCTTGCTTGGGCTTTGATTTACAGGACTAGTATTAATCTTGTTTCAGAAAGGAGAGATTTGAATTTATGTGTTCCGACAGTTGTAGAAATGAGAAATGTTGATCATTTCCTAGAATAGTGAACTCCACTGTGTTTCTTGATGTGTTTATGGTAGAATAAGAGGTGGATGGAACAGGTTTCCTTCTAATGCCTATCTGTATGTGTTTCATATTAGGTAGGAAGTGTAGGACACACGCACGCACAAACACAGTCAGCAGGCATGTAAAATGGGCAGAGAGCGAGAGAGAGAGAGAGTTCTAACAAAAGCAGTAGGTATGGTCAAGGCGAAGGCTTGTTTATGCTTCGAGATCCTTTTTAGATCTTGCATGGCATTGCTCATCTTGAGTTTGTCTGTTGCCCTGTTGTTTACTTGAGTAGTGCCTGTTCAGAAAGTGTTGACTTTTGGCTGTTTAGAGGGGAGTTTGAGCAAATTTTCAATGATACTGATGCAGATGCAGCCATTGCTACATTTTCTGTGGCTCTGAACTTGTTGGATATCGTATTTATTAGATTGGAATGCATTGGTTGATCCTATCTTTGTGATTATGATATTTAGATGTTGGTGCAACAGATGTGGGAGAGATGAACATTTTTTAGGCTGCTACCCCTGTGATGCCTTTGATCAGAGTTGATCTGATGTGCTTCTTAGAGGAGGCTAAGACTGATTTTGAATCATTAGTTGTGACAAAAATTTCCTATTATGTAACCATAAACACTAAGTCTTGCACCTCTGCTTTATCTTGTCAGCATGAGAAAATTGAATTTAATGAGTGAAGCTTATCGTGCCATGTTTTTTGGACAGAGGACGGAGTTATATGAATATTCAAAAGTGCTAGGAAACTCTCAGTTTATCCTGCTACCCTTCCAGCCATATAAGCTCATATATGCCTATATGTTAGCTGAAGTGGGAAAAGTTTCTGACTCACTGAAGTAAGTATCGGACCTTTTCCTGTTATTTTAACATTTTTAACAGCATTTAGTCTAATGTAGCACGGTCTTTAAGGTACTGCCAAGCGCTATCGAGATCTCTGAAAACTGGGCGATCCCCTGAAGTAGATATGTGGAAGCAAGCGGTTTTATCTCTTGAGGAGAGGATTAGAGCCCATCAACAGGTGAGTTTGGTTAGTTTAGACCGTACACCACATAGATAGTTAATAGACCGAGGTCCCATTCATCGACTGGTTAAATTACGAGTAAGTAATGGCTATTTATCACGATCGCCATTTTGACAGACAACCTGTTTGTAGGGTGGGTATTCAGCAAACATGGCTCCCGCAAAGTTAGTTGGTAAATTGCTCAATTTTTTTGACAATACTGCGCATCGGGTTGTTGGGGGGTTACCACCCCCTGCACCATCAACGTCTCAAGCAAGTATTCAAGGTATCGAACAATTCCAACAGCCAGTGGCTACTAAAGTTTTGAGTAGTCAATCAACAATGACCATGTCATCTTTAATGCCATCTGCTTCAATGGAGTGGCCGGCTGATAGCAGCAAAATGACAATGCAAAACAGAAGTGTCTCAGAACCAGATTTTGGGAGGACCCCAAGACAGGTTTGGGTATTTGCAATTAACTTTCTGTAGCGTTCTGCTTTTTGCTTGAAATCTCCTGTTAATGTTGAAGTTGCAATTTTTCTGACGCTGCTTTAAGTTCTGATCAGGTTGATTCCTCAAATGAAATAACCTCGGCTAATGCTCAGGGCAAGGCTTCAGCGTCAGAGAGGACATCCCGCTTTGGTAGATTTGGTTTTGGCTCGCAGCTTTTACAGAAGACTGTGGGGCTAGTGTTGAGACCACGCTCAGATCGTCAGGTACTTTGGTTTAGCACTAATGTCATGCTAAATCTTTTGTATTAGCAATATCTGCAACTGATCTGACTGTTCTGTCATCTGCCATTTAATCTGAAGGCTAAACTGGGCGAAACGAATAAGTTTTACTATGACGAGAAGCTAAAGAGATGGGTAGAGGAAGGTGCTGATCCTCCTGCTGAGGAACCTGCCTTGGCTCCTCCTCCCACAACCACAGCATTCCAGAACGGAATGCCTGACTACAACCTGAAGTCAGCACTGAAGAGTGAAGGACTTGTCCCCAACGGAAGTCCAGACTTTACAAGTCCAACACCTTCAGACCACACCTCAGGAATTCCACCTATTCCACCCAGCTCGAATCAGTTCTCAGCTCGAGGGCGCATGGGTGTTAGATCAAGGTACTTTCTTAGTTATATATAAATTATTACTCCACAGTGCTTGTTTTTTCTTGAACGGACCATTTTTGTAACGACTTAATGTTATTGCTGTTGTCAGAGGACATGATTTTGTTGGATGACTATCTTATTCTAACAATGAGTGGGGTTGATATTTCATCATTGTTTCTTTCACGTAAAATCATTCTGGACAGTGAATGCTGATGGATAATTTTTTTTGGCCTTTAGAAACTGATGGATTTCGTTCCTTTTAGTCCACTTTTATAACAACCAGGTAAAACCTTTTTGTGTTGATTTGACAGGTATGTTGACACCTTCAACCAAGGTGGTGGTAGCCCTGCAAACTTATTCAAGTCACCATCTGTGCCAGCGGTTAAACCTGCTGTTGCTGCCAATGCAAAGTTTTTCATTCCAACCCAAGTAGTATCATCAGGTGACCATACCATGGAGGCCATAGCTGAAAGTGCACAAGAGGAAACCTCAACTACGGAAGAACCTTCGACATCCTCTGCCTATGACTTATTCAAGACTTCTGCATCTCCTTCGACGGCCATGCAAAGGTTCCCAAGCATGGGTAACATCCCAAGCAAAGTGACTATGTCAAATGAAAACGGTTCTTTTGAATCTCACTCGCGCCGAACAGCATCATGGAGTGGAAGCTTCAACGATGCATTGCATCCACCTAAGAATGCGGGGGTAAAACCTCTAGGTGAGGCATTGGGCATGCCTCCTTCGGCTTATTTGCCGAGCAATCCTACTTCGATGCCCATGCCAATGAACGGTGGAGGTTTTGCGGATGACCTTCACGAAGTGGAACTTTGAGCAGAAACTTTCCAGTTGGAAGAACTCTGAGCAGAGAGTTGGAACATGTAAATATTCAAGTTTTGTTTCGTGTGATCAATCTGAGTTCCATTGCCACTTCATCTTTATATAAATGATGAAAGGTCACACAAGCCAGCTCCTGTAGTATCTTGAATAGCTTTAGATGTTCGAAGCACTGGATCTGGACCACCTACGCCGGCACTTTACAAAGTGGATCTATACCGAGGTATTCTTCACAGTTAAAGGCTTGATAAATTTCCTTAATTATCTATTGATATTAGCAGGAGGGATGGGTTTCTATATATACAAAGAATAGAAAAGTCTGCAGGGGCGGCTTTGTATAGTTCATTTGTTCATTTATTTGGAAACAGATAGTCCCTGAAAGGAGATAGTTCACAAGGAGGAAGGAGAGCCTTGCTGAATTGTAAAAGCGTAAGATGGCTTGGTGGTTTCTTCTTTTGTAACTGTTTTTTGGGCCTATTCCGATGCTCTACTGAAATATAGAGTCGATGCTCTACTGAAGTAACTGTTTTTTTCTATTCTTTTCATTTTGAGAGAAAAGTAACACAGATCTTAAGTTTGTTTTGCTTGGCCAATGTTAATCAGAATTTCTCGTAGTTAGATTGATACACCAAACTAATTGTGCATCAGGTACTTTCTTTATGCTCTCTTCGTCATTTTTCTGAACTTTGATTTCTTTTATTCCGGTAGCTTGCTTCGCTGTTTGCTGGTTTCAGAGACGCAAAAGTTTCGAACAGGCAAAAACATCATGATGCATCTTTAGCCAAAGATCAGAGGGGCCAATTTCCCTCCTACCACAACATCATCTGTCTTAGCCATTGTGGTGGGTCACCCACCCGAAAAACATCAGTTGGATCTGAAGTTACGTCTTCCTGAATACATAGTCGAGCGTATTGAAGGCCTACTATAAATGGCAAATGGTGTGCTAACTTAATACTCACTGCATGCTTGACAACAATTTCACAAGCCTGCTTATGAGGATCAGCTCACTGATGTCTGCCGACGCACAGGTTTCTGTAATCACTAATCACCAAGCAGGCGGTTAAAGAGTAAACGAGGCTAGCCCTTTCTTTTCGGCCTAAATTCAACGGAATGGATTATAATGGTCAGACGCAAAAGATAATTCACGATCCTGAGGGCAATTCCTTTACAGAGGTCCTTACCCTTATTAAGCCTAGGGCCAATTTGCAATTGCAAATGCAATGAACATGGCATTGGTAGGCCACTTAAAGAATGATATATATACAACGACTTTCAAGTTTAAACTTCAAAAAGACTATCTAGTTCAGAAGCCAAAACAGAGAAACCTAAGCTCCAACTCGGTAACAATATGAGAAAAGAATAATCCTGCTAGAACTCGGATGAACCGGGCGTCCGAGGAAAAGGTATCGCATCTCTTATGTTCTCTATGCCGGTGGCAAACTGCACAAGCCTCTCGAAGCCCAACCCAAATCCCGCATGAGGAACTGCCACATAAGGATGAAAAGCCGCAGTTTTCAATCATGGTTGATTAAAATTGCCTGCTTTCGACATCGGAATATATGATTAAACAGAAACTCACTCACCTGAACCATAGCGGCGCAAATCAAGATACCACCAGTAGCTGTCTTTATTCAGCTTCAAGTCATCTAGACGAGCTTCCAGATACTCGAGCCTTTCTTCTCTTTGGCTTCCTCCAACAAGCTCACCGATCTGCAAAAGAGTCGGCATTTATTGAGACTACAAAGAGGAAAAGCTAGACTAGACATGAAAGCTCAGAAACAACTTTATACCCACCCCCATCTGTGAAGAGGTATGGCTTGGAAAAAATTTGGCTGTAGAATGAGCCATTGTTGGCATTTGTTTCATATATATTCCAGTAATCATATCGGTTTATGCTGATTTTACCTCAACTTGGCTAAGACTTAGTGATATGAGGACAGAAATTATCTAAAATTCATTCATGTGCTCTCTCCAATGGAAATGCTGATTAGTCATCCGAGTTACAATACACATCCAAAAGTCACTTAAACGAGGAAACAAGAGATGTGCTAGAATTGCAGGAACACGAATAACCTATTGATCCTTGGGCAAGGTGGTACAAGTCACTTTTCCTGAATATCCAAATTTTACAGAACTTTATAACTGATGGTTCTATTTACAGAGAGAAACTAACTTATTTTCACTTTTCTCCCTTCAAATACGTAAAGGTGGGGAATCTAATGGTCAGACTCAGACCCTGGCCTAAGGACTGAGGCCAAGGAAAGGGTGGTTCTAAGCAACCGAGGAACCCTTGGCCTTGGTTCTTTTTCTCCTCTTTTTCTTTTTATCTCGATTTTCTGTGGGCCAACCCATTAATGGCTCCATTTTCATTGCATGGATTAATCAGCCATGCTCATCACCCCATGCCTGTTAAAACTGGTCCCCCAGCAGACTTAAATCAGGAAGGGCATATGATAGAAGAGAAAAGGAAGTAGTTGAGTTTACCCCGAGGAACCAACATATCCATAGCAGCAACTGTCCTTCCATCGTCATTTTGTCGCATATAAAATGCTTTAATATCCTAAATCATCATGTATAAAGAAACTTCAGTGCATTAATGCTCATTTCATAGGCAAACGCAATGCACAGAAATTATGCAGGATGAAAAGTGATTTTTTTTTTTGGGTGGGGGGGCGCGGGGGCGGCGGTGCGGGGGTATGCTTAAGCAGAAAGAATGCAGGCGGAATATGGCTCATGCCTTTGGATAATCTCTGATGATTACTGGGCATCCATGAAAGACCTGTTCCGTGATATAACGCTCGTGCTCGCTTTGCAAATCGCATCCCCATTTCACCTATAAAACAGCAAAGTGAAACCGCTCTCTAACAAGAAAAGATCATTCTGCATAGTTTTTCAGTTTAAAAAAAGTTTTAAAAGAAAAAGGAGTTCCATGATACTAAGCTTTTCTAACTAGGGAAGATACTTTTTGAAACTCTTTAGATGCAGTTAAGCTAAACAATGGAAAAATATGCTCTGATTTAGCATAAGAAAGAGAATTACCGGGAATTCAAACTTCTTCTTGGATTTGGCAAGTAATTCAATAGCATCAGTATAAGTCAATTGCACAAAGTCTTTATTAACTACATCCTGCAAAGCAAAGAATTGATCTCCTACACATCAGACCACACACCTTAGTCCGAAACACTTCACCATCAAATGCATCAAATCTACATGAAAAACAAAAATGTCTTCATCAATAATAACTCATACCGTCAGTCGGTCGATTACTCCTTTCTCAATCCAGGTATTAAAGAATTCCATATCTTCCTGGCAATTTTCAAGTACATGCCTCACCTTTAACAGATAAAAGCATTCGTTAGAGGAATATCCAGAAACAAAATCTTCATATAGAAGAGCTCCCACTAGGAAAGGCAAGTGAAAAGGTAACATACTACATACTGGAGATAGGCTGTTGCACAGGCCATGTCATCATCCAGATCAGCAAAGGCAAGTTCAGGTTCAATCATCTACAGGACAGACACAAATTTCAAAGCTATTAATAAAGATGATCTTAAAGAGTTGTTTCCAATAATAACTGGAAAGCAAAAACAGACACTTCTCACCCAAAATTCAGCCAAATGCCTCGCCGTGTTAGAATTTTCAGCTCGAAAAGTGGGTCCAAATGTATACACCTACAAATATAATGAACACATGCTGTTACTTCCGCAAATTTAATGCTGAAAGGGAGGAGAGGATAAAAACATACATCAGAGAGAGCAGTAGCATATGTTTCGGCATTGAGTTGGCCAGAGACAGTCAAGAATGCTGGCTTCCCGAAAAAATCCTGACATGTTGCATGAGGAAATTAAAAGAAAGAATCATGCTAAAAAAGAAAGCACTTAGCCAATTCAGAGATAACAAATACGTGTGCCACAGATTGGGGGGCATTGATTAGCCCTTTCCAAATGTTAATCTCCAAATAGCAAGTCAACTCACTTGTGACCAATCTATTAAACCATTTTCAGTCTTTGGAATGACATCGATGGGAGAAGCAGTGGTGTCTCCTGAACTTGGAATCTGTGGATGCAACAATAGACAATAAAATTATAAACTGCAGAACATATTTTTTGTAATATGAGAAATATTAAAGAAGGATACATACCAAAGTAGTGACACAAAACTGTTCCCCTGCTCCTTCACAGTCGGAAGCTGTGATAATGGGACTTGACACCCAAACAAATCCATTTTCTTGAAAAAATTTATGTGTAGCATAGGCCAAAGCATTCCTGACTCTGGCAACCTAGACTCGGAGAGAGTTGAAGAAGAAAATAGATGCTTTAAAATATTTGCAACATCATAAATTCCAGTCAAGTGATGCATGTAAGAGCATGAAATTGAATAATTGCAAGATCTCACCATATCAACGCCATCAAGTTCGATTGAAACCAAGATATTCAACAAGAGTAGACAAGAAAAATAAAAACTCGCTTCTTGCAAAAGTGAAACATCAATATCTAAGAATTAAAGAAATTAGTTCATAGTTTGTCTAAGTCAACTAGCACATCCTATATCAAGTATCTATTTTAAAAAGGAACTTGATCACGATACCGGAATTATTATATTTGACATCATCAATGGAGTTGACCATACTCATATTGAACTGGAAATCAAGGAACAACATCAACATAATCCTAAACGCATGGCTAAAACAAGCAAATCCCAATGGGATTAAAGTTTGTTCTTAGAACATTCTTGAATAAATCACTCTTTTCTCCAAATGTTTTGGATGAGATCTCACAAAAAGTATAACCAACTATCTTTGTTTTAAGGATACTGTGCAGCACAGGAAACTAATTTATAACGAGAAGTCAAACGAAAAGTAGTTGCAATAACATTTTTTATGTGCTTTTTGACACTGCTTCTGTGTTAAAAAAAGCTGCACAAATTCCAACAGAACATCTAGCAAACTTTAAAAACCTGGAGGTGCAGTCGACTTCCCAGAAGGAAATGAGGGGTGCATTGCTTCTATAGCTCTTAACTTTAACGTTTTGTCCCATCCCAATAATTTTCGAATATCAAAAGTATCAATAGAATTCTACAAAAATGGGTACCAAATCTACCATTGATACAAATTCAAACAATCATAATACCACAGAGAATGGTGCTTTCAGCCCAATCAATTCCAAAGTACATTTTTATAAATTCAAGGCTGAATAAAAAAGCAGTAGAAAGAGATCCAAAGTAACCCATGTTAAAAACAGTATGGAAATTGCCAAGAGGAACTCACGGGGTGGATAACGCCTATAAAAAAGTGAACCAAAGAGGGAATACACATGATAGGAGGACATTACAGCATCTGCCAATTTTCCACATGCTATTACATCGAGCAGTAAGCTTGGAGCTATAATGCATTATTAATCACAAGAAGCAGATTCTTACCGCACTAAATGTGTTTGTTCTGGGTCGAAGATGAGCCTTTGTTCTTAGAAACTCCCTGCTAACCCTTTTCTTTTGAATGGGATAGGAAGGATCGCTCTTGCCAACCTGTCAAGAAGACTATGAGCACAACAGCGTCGCTGATTTAGCTAAAAAATTGAGTAGAAGTGATGAAATTGGATCACTTTACATATAACATATTAAAGAATTCTGATAGCTCCATACCAACATAATTTTTTTGACCTTCAATTCCACCTTCTGCTTTGATCCTTGGCTGGCAACAAGGATCCCTTGTATCCATATTGATGCACCAGTTGACACCAAGCTAGATTCTACCTATGATTTTACCGCAGAAATTAACCAAACACACCTCTGAGATGCCTTTAAAGAAGTGCATATATCGCCCTAGTCTCATGTGAAACCTTTTCCTTTAAAAAAAAATAATGCAGAATAATCATGAAAATAACTGCACGATAAAATGCAGCATGAGAGTTTCCCGATCTCATGAAGCTAGCACAATGTATGTAAACCAAATATTTTATTGCTTGTGGGGCTACCTGATCATAACCTTCAGCATCCGAATCCACAACACATTGCATATTCGAGAGGCAGGAACCATCATTAACCTACATCAGAAATGGAAGAGAAAACCAATTCACCATCAAAATTACACTGAACACTTAACCCGTACAAAGCATCAGTGGCACGAACGGATTCAAGCATTATGATTTTATCATATATCAGCTTAAAAAATAAATCTTTTAACAGAATCCGAGATACTAAACTCCTTTTGTTTCCTTCTGAAGTGATCCTGCAAATGCTGTGCTTTACGAGCTTAGCTATAAGAAAAAGTAATGACTAAAGCTTCAATTCACCAATGATAGAATACTCCATGGAACTCAACATTCCCATTTCCCACAAAATAAACAAGCAATGAAACGAACCAAAAGTTCACCGACGGAATCATTCATTACCTCGATGAACGTGACGCTACTCTGAGCACGAAGGGTCCGAACCCAGCCCATGACCGTCAGCGTCCGCCCGACTAGGCCCAACCCTTCGTCGGCGCCGCCCTTAATCTCCGAAATCCTCAACCTTTTCCTGAACTCGCCGACTCTACCGCCGAACTCGCCCCTCGGAGGATCCGCGGGCTCCGGTTTCCTGGCCTCGACCGCCTCGCCGGACCGGAGAGCGGCGGCGATCGCGGTGCAGAAGCATCCCGGCGCGGGGCGGCGGAGGGAGGGAAGGGGCGGCGGGGGGCGGCGGCGGAGGCGGGGAGAGGGAAAGGCCGGGACTTTGAGAAGGAACTGGAGCAGAGGGAGAGGAGGCGGAGGGTGGAGTAGGTTTTTAGGCGGAGGGGAGCGGAAGGCGATAAGGGAAACGCCATTGGACAGAGAGACCTCGGAGCTCGGCCTCTTGCCCGTCTGCGTGCGTGTGTTAGAATTCTGACCACAGAGGAGTGAGGAGAGCCCGTGAAGGATGAAGTTTTACTAAATTAGGAGTGAAGCATTTAGCCCCCCACAAAGTATAATTAACTGGAGTGAAATTATGAAGATTTCTTCCTTTCCTATGGATAATTTCAATGTCCATATAAGTTTCTGTCAAAAGAAGAGGAGATTTACACTAGATTAGCAAAGATGCATTAAGCTACGCTACGTAATTTATCGAATTAAAGTAAGGAGAAAAAGAGATTTGCTTTTTGTATACGCAGCTTTCATATGCAGAGTAAAATGATACCCTCCTTGTATAGTGATTTGTCCACTTACATTAGCGCTTAGATGAGTGCCGTACGAGTTATGGCATGTGATAAAAAGACTCTTTCTTTTCTTTTTGATTCACAACAAGATAGTATTTTGGATTCATTTCTGGCATTTTGATAAAACACTGTTTTAGTGAAATCATTGCGGAACACAGCATTTTGAATTGATGAATCTTTATGTAACACTCTGATCATTTTACCGACTAGTTGACAATGTTGTGCAACTATGACAAAATATTCATCATTAGTAATGGATACTCCACTTTCCTTTCTATATTGTGCGTGCGTGTGTTTTCATCTCCCCTGAATACAGTCTATTTCTCACGTTTAGGACGATACTGCGAATAAATTTTCACACGAGTTTCCTCTAGATGTGAAGAATGAAGAGAAAAAAAAGTCGAACATCATCTTTGCCAAAAGGCTGAGAAAGTCACTGTTTTTTATTTTTGAACTTGACATGCTGATTCCTGTATCCATTTCTATCACAAGAGTCGGGTAGGTGAATGATTCGAATTTGAGTCTCAGGTAAGTGGATAAAGAAAAAAAATCTTCAACCCGTCGACACCCAAAAACAGAAAGAAAGGGAAACGGCAGTTATCCATCTTCAAGTCCATGGCATTGGATTTCATGGCAATTATTTCTTTTGGCTTTTGCCAAGAACTAAAACAATGGCATGTAACAAAATCAGGTGTAATAATGACCAGGTCCAACTCTTACTTACATAAAATCAGGGTGCCAATGGTGTTCATACTTCAGAATTGCACAACATAGTAAGCAATATCCACTGATCAATATCAACTACCTTATTTAGGGGGATTACAAATCATTCTTGGAAAAGCTCTAACAAGAAGAAACGCTGGGTACAAATCACTCCCAGTTTCATCCATATCTTTCATTCCCCTGTTTGCAAGCATCCTCATGAATGATCAATACAAGAATGGAATGACAGCTTTCCTACTCTTTGGGTACTCCTCCCCAAACTTATCCAAATACCACCTGTGGTTTCCACGAGCCCGAGGCACCAAGTTGGCGCACGTGTAGAGGAAGAACCCGAACCCACCCCAAGACCATGTCATCACAGCCCATCCCAGCCACTCCACAATCTCTCCCAAATAATTGGGACAGCTCACAAACTCGAACAACCCTCCTCTTGGCACTCTATACCCTTTCCCTTCCCTCTTTAACCCCACCAGCACCATGTCCGACCACACGTTCATCCACATCCCACTCACAAATATCACCAACCCCACCAAAAATCTCCCCCAATACCACCACCCACCGCAGCACCATCACTCTGGTAATTAGACACCCACCTGGCTTGAACGTAAGCATTCAAGAGATTGAACCCAAATGCCATGAGGGCCACAGCGACTGGAAAACGATTCGCGGCATTCGGTTGAGTACTTTTCTGTCCACTGCTTGATCGGATACGTAGCGGATATATGATCGTTCGGTGGAAGTAGTGAAAGAGGAAAGGGGAGATGAGAATGAGGGATCTGGGGTTGGAGGAGTTTCTGCCAAATGGGAATATCAAGAGCGTGAGCCAAAGAGTGGGGCTTTCCATGAGGAACCAAGCAAGGGCCGGGGAGATGGTGGGGCCCCACCCTGAGCGGTGGTGCTTGCCATAAGGGGCTTGGATGTAACGTAGGGAGATGAAGGTGGGTGGTGCAATGAGGTAGAGAGTGAGGAGGCAATTGCGGAAGAGTTTCTCGTCTGGGATGGTGAGCATCTTTGAGTTTTGAATGCGTTTGCTTGTTTTTTCTTTTTGGTCGGAATATGTGTTTGCTTGTTGATAATGTGGTAACTGGGGGAAGAGTTGAGAGTTTAATGTATGAATCTGAAAGCAGGAAATAAATAGGATCTGACAAATCGAGATAGTATTGGCCGAAGCAGATACCTCTGTGCTGGTGCCTAGCTAGTTTCCATATAGTAGCTGCCAGATAAGCTTAAATTGTTGTCATTGGCATTTAGGATGAGGAAGAAAAATAATTGGCAGATTACAACTTTCATTCTACAATTGACATGCGGTGTATATATTGCATTCAAATCTCAATTACTAGTAAGTTCTCCTATTTCCTTAAGAAAGAGCAGTGATGGTCAGGTAAAATATCTAACCTTGTAATCGACAGATAGAACAAGAAAGCCGGTCAATGCCACACTGGGTAAACCTGCTATGATGGGAAAAGACAAAGAAAAAGAAGAAGTCCTAAGATTTCATTTTTCATCCGTTGAGTAAAAAGCATGCAAGAAAAGACAGCTAAACAGAGCAAAAACAACAACAATTTCGAAAATAGGATTGGATCCACTGTGATCAGAGCATAATTTGCAAGCAGATAATGCCTAATGCAGAACTAGGAATTTGAATGCATTTTTTCTTCAATGATAAGAGAAGTTAAAATTACAGAAAAGTGGTTTCAGTAACATTGAAAAGAAAAGTTAACGAGAACATTGTCTTGTAAATGGAATTCGTCAAGCCAAAAGGTAGTAGCAAACTTTCATCTCGTCGATGAAACAGTAGTGGCTGTGTCCATATGCTATCAACGTATGCCGATGTCCGAAATTGTATTGAGTTTGTGCCATAAACTAAGAACACTCTCCCACCACTCCCAAGAAATTGGCAACTACTACAACTACCACTCTATCCAAACGTGTCAGTCGTGCTTGAACCACTAGAGCAAACAAAAAAAAAAAAAAAAAAAGCCCCCTTTTTTTCACGGAGACATTTCAACAAGCAGGTAAGATACACAGAAACTCAAATCAGCATCCAGTGAAGTACAGGTACTGAAGCTCGAACAACATAGCGAGCAAGCTCGGAAACGGTACCGTGGGTCAGGCGGCTGGATGCGGAGGAAGCTAATAGAGGGATCGACGCAGGGCAAACGGGACGAAGAACCCAACGTGGGGTCTCGCTTGGATCTGCATCATCAGTGTGCCCTTTCTCACCCCATGAATCTGCAAGAGAGCAAAGATTGGTGCTCTTTCAATGGATGCTGGAGACTGAGAGTAGCTGTAATTCTTGGAATTCAGCTCAGGGGAATTATCAAAATGGATCCTTTTAGATCGAGATGGATATAAAGATGTTGCTATTCTTTTTTTTTCACATCCCTGGAGTTCAGAGAAAAGAACCTCCTTTTTGCTCTCCGACAACTAGAAAAGAGAGAGCTGGAAGTTCCCATCTCTCCCACGCGTCATTCGAAGTTGCGAAAAATTTGAATTCGTGATTGTGGGGATTTTCTTTCCTCAATGAATTCGATTGGTGATCTACAATCCCTGATTTTCGGCTCGGATTTGTCCCCAAAAATTGGGCACGAATCTCTCCGAATCATATAATCAAATACGTGTCCCTTATTCACTTCCTGATTTTTGGAAAATTTTCACCGGTTCCTTTGGCTTGCCCGGGAACCGGACCGGTCGGTCCGATAGGTCCAGTTCTAGGACCAAGTGGACCGGTCCTCAGTTCCACGGTAGAAAACAGCTCATCGTAAAATTGATCACTCTTATCAACAACAGCTATTGCTGTCTGATGTTAAATGGAACACAAACCTGCTACAGGCCAACTCTACTAGAGGCTGACCTGTAGCATACTTACTTTGTTTTATGTCTCGGCGGCCCTAAGCCCCTGGATATTGGTCATCATCATAAAAAGGGAATATCCCATTTAGATTTTACATCCCCAAAAACCAAAGAAGAAATCTTTGGAAATGAAGCATTTTGAGGATCTGCTTGGGTCCAAGCATGGAGCATTAAAACACTGCAAATAAAAGTGGTGTGGCGAAAGATGAATTCTTGGGATCGTACTCCTTTATACTGTCTTGGTGTGCTAAAATTTTATCACTTGGGAGCTTCAAGGAATGAAAATTCACATGGTCTCCTCTGTTCCTGATGTTCATGTCAGATTGAGACGCTAGAAAATCCTCGTGTTGGATCAAGGATTGCTAGTTTTAAGGTTGGGTCCGAGGAAAGTTTTGTGCGCACGAAACAGGGTGTTGTTTCGACCCCATGTCCGACTCACCAAAAGTTCGTCTTCTATTTCAGCAATCAATCCTGATAAGCCTGCAGTACATGTTCTCCCTCATAGGTCGATTCCAATGGGTTCGGTCGAACCGAGTTAAATGGACTCACCAATTGATTTTCGTATAGTCGTTTAGCTTGAATGCAATGTCTGTATCTCCAGCCATTTGCTGGAACATATATGAACAGTGAGTGTCTGGCGATGGCAGCAAAACGTTTGGCTAAAAAGCACACTCCGGGAGTAACATTGGTTAAAAGTTTGAAAGAATAGATGGTCATTTCAAGTTCAATCTTCCATGTATTGTGTCCCTGTTCTCACTAATGCCCATAGGAACAGTTCCAAGAATGAATGGTCATTTCCAAGAATAAATAGCCATAGGAACGGCTCGCCGAAGAAAAATAATGCAGTAATTTCAACAGAAATGAAGCAATCTTCCCTGTTTCAATAAATCCTGAAAAAAATTATGGTACAGAATGCAGGAGCGCAAAAAGTTTCAAACTTCCGCCCATTGATCTCCAGTCCGACTGGCGGCTTCCAAACCCATGTTCTTTCCTCGCAGAATTCCCTTTTGGATGCAATCCTATATAAACATCAGGTGTTTGTCCAGAACGTGCGCCTTCAGTACAGTTTGTTGAACCCTGGGGCTGGGGATGGCTCGCCCAATCTCGGGAGGAACCCCTCTCTCTCAAGCGATACCTGAAGGCACATCATGACCTTCACGAAGGATATCCACACCAGAGGGGCGCAGCAGAATGCGTAGGCGAACACGGCGAGGGCCCTCACAACACCGTCCGGATACCAAGGAAATGCCATGGCCAAGAGGGTCCCGATAATCCCGAACCATGGGACCAAAATCGTGAATGCAGGAAGCAAAAAGGCATTGATGGTGATAGACAAAAGAGCAAAGGACCCAAGCAAATAGAGGCTCCAACCCAGCAAGGGATGAATCGTGTGAGGGATGAGGAAGAACGGGACGGTGTAGGCGGCGAGGATTGACCAAATGGCTACCAATTTGAGGGCCGTCTGGATTAAGGAGGTGCTCCTGTCGGTCCGCCTGTAGCATAGCTTGGAGAAGTTTGGCCGTGCCAAACGCGTCATTGTGATCATGGCTAGGTAAAAGACAGTTTGGATCAGCGCGAATGGCATTTCTGCACTGTAACTGCACATAGGAACAAATGGGTGGATCAGCTTCTGCAAAATCACGATATCGCAGTACCAACATGTCAATTTATGACAGATTGGTTCAACGTGCTACGTTGATAGAGAATTGAGTTGTTCTGTTCTCCTGTCGTTCCAAATTTCAAGAAAAGGAAACGATATCATGTTGAAATCGACAGAATAACATGGACCAGAAATTTAGGACGGTGGTCTTAATTTCTTTCGCTAGTATGTATTGACGCTCACAGAAGTGCGACAGATCATTGAAAGGAAGTTCCTCATCCTCCTGATCTTACCCAAGAGTACGACGCCGCTGCTCATGCCAAGATATTCCTAAAGGAAGGACAGGCCACGACCACCAGTACCATGGCTTCAACCACGGCGCGCCTGGGAAAGTGATCACACTGTTTGGACCGCAGGGGATGTTCCACCGAAGTCTAAGATCTGAAAACAAAAGGATAAGAGCAATTAAGGCCAATAAATTAATGTGCTCCACGGGCTGTGCTAAAAGACTATTTTCCTGTAACTTACAGTAGTAGGAAGCATCCATTTGGTAACCCAATGGAAGTCTATAATTTCCGTCGAGCTTAGTGCCGTTCGCAGGCGGATGAAACATGGGCCGATCGAGCAAATCAGGAAAGTAACCACTGATGAAACCCTGGTCTGCACCATCTGGATTCTCTTTACCAACTTCCAACTGATGAAGCATGTCCTTGAACACCCCAGCTGACGGCTGCAGAGACACATTCACAAGGACTATTAGAAAAATGTTACATGCAGAATTTTGCAAAGTAAAAATTAGAAGAAAAAGTTCATAATTATATTGACATGAGCAGGTAATCATTTCCCTAACTTTTTCCTCGAATGTTTCGATAGCCACATGAATTTCTAAATTGGATGAAGGGCGAGAGCGAAATTCTACCTGCAACACGAAGAGGCCTGTGTGGAAGATGCAAGGATTGATGAACACAGCACAGAACTGGCCACATTGGAATAATTCGTCAGTTTTTCGAAGGAAGAGATTGTCTGCATCGAGCATGACAACCCTCTCGTAGTCTACCAAGCTCCACACGTAGAGCTTGTTCAGGGACAGCTTGAATCTGCGATCGAAATGAGGCTGATTCTTGTACGGATTATTGAGGTTATCCACTCTTACCACCTTTGCACCATCTTCCTGTTCCCTAGATTATAGAAACACACACAATTACTTCTAGTTTAGTCGCTTTCAATCCTAAATGCGACATTGCAAAAAAACACGAGGCCAAAATGGGAAGGGGAACATTGCAAGACCCAAGCTTCGCCTCCTTACTCAGAACATATGAAGTTCAACACTTGGCATGTACTTATAAGCCACTATCCTAAGCAGTACCGGTACAAACCCATGTAAATTTTGGTGTAACCAAGATGAACCTTGACATGTCCATCTCCATTCACAGAGGAGGACGCCACATGCACCCTCCTATTTCCCCAGAAAATGCCAGGCAGCATCAGATGTTTGGCAGATAACTTCAATTTAACGCGGTTATGAAGACAAAATAATTGCTTCGCATCCGTTCAATCACCTAAATTCAAAATAAGAGCCTCGAGCAGCACTTGCATCCACAAGTTAATTTCTGTTGCAAGTTGTTTTCTCAGAACCCATGCAGAATGTTTTGCGCATTTGACTGTGCCTTCAGATTTTACGTCTATTTAGATGTTTACATGCAATTAACTATCTTAATTTACACAAATGACAGCTTTCACCATCATTTTGATATCAAAGAAATCACAGTTGACTTCAGCAAAGCCCAAAGCATACGCAAGTAGGAATCTTCCCCCGGATTCTACCTTTATTAGCTCTTCAAACAGCATGTACTTCTCATTACTCTCCCATTTTATTCCTTAACTAACATGCCTCATCCACTCAAAAGAAGAAGCCGTGGCCTATAAATGAGATTCGAAGATCCTGAAGTAGGGTCTACTTAAATCCTCAAAGTCAACAAAAGGAGCAAAGGACGTCCTCTAATGCAACACTTAAATACCATAATTTACTGAAACCAACCGACGTTGAATGATTCATAGAGCACTAGCATTAAGCTTGAAAGTCAAAGAGTTGCCCAATATCAGCCTACTCCACATGAGCCCTCTCAAGACTAATCAACTCCAGAAACATAATTAGCTGTTTGCCGGCAATTCTTCTCAGAAATCTGTACTAGTCTCCCTATGCCCACTATCTACATCTGACGTGCCTGAATTGCACAGACGGATCGTCAACAAATGTTGGGAAAAGTCCCAAGTTGCCAGAGAAAAAAGAGGGAGTTAATTCCGCCAATAGAACTGTGGTGCTTGTGGGTTGGGTTGGTGCTTGCTAACTCGCATGTGCTCTGTCCAGCGTTGACCTCCTCGTGAATTGCGGGGAGGCCGGCGTGGGTCGGTGGAAAGTCATTCGATTATGAAGAACCAACCACATGCTCTGTACCAATGACCTCATCACATTTCCGAAACCACATGCTCTGCAAGAGATTGATCTGATCTAAAACCACGGATGGAGTTCGAGCCTAAGCAAGTATCGCTTCCCGAACCAAACTCCATCTCTCTCTCTCCTTCTCAAACAAACAAAACATCAGACACGCGACGTGCCTGCTCTAAGAGATGCGACTGACAATTTCAAAGGATGGAGCTTTTCGCATTCGTTTGAAAATAAAGGATATTGTCAAATCGACCGCCTTCACTGAGCATATAAAATAATCTTTTGGAGTCATCATCTTCGTGGGCCTAGTCGCCCACTTACGTTTTGCGAATCCATCAGATTAGAATTTCATTCCCACCTACACCGCCAAACTTCAGCATGAACAAGACAAAAATGGGTCTTATCCTGTATGTCTCTCTCCCTCCACCAAAAACCCAATCTTTTTTATTATAACATATGAACAGATCATTTGCTGGCCCCCCAAAAAACCAAAAAACAAGAACAGATCAATTGGTAAAAAACAGGAGGGACTGACAACAAAAGGATAACTTTTTGAGCCGCGTTTCTGCGATGCAATTCATGCGCGAACGAGCTCATTGGCCCACCCCAAATCAATACAAAATCGATTGCTAGCCAAATTCAACATAGACTCGTCATGAATCACGAAGGTCGGTCATTTTCTTTTCTTTTTTGAAAATTTGAACGTCTGAAAGACGCGACTTTTGTCACGAGCCCCGAGAACAGAGTCCAACGCAAGAAGAACGACAGATACGAAAGAAGTGCATCGATGGTTGTCTAAAGGTTGGTTCTTTCCCCTCATGCCCCCCTCCAACTCGGAGAAGAAACTAGAATTTCCGACAGGACAAAGCCACCTGCAATGTATTTTCTCATCTAAGAGACCTCCTTGATTCACGCCAAGTAATGAAGTAACAGTAACAGTAAGCACCCCACACTGTAAAAAAAAAAGGAAAAACCGGTTCTTTTCACTGAAAACGCAAAAGCATATTCTCAACTCCACAAAGGAATCGCCGGAAGGCACCCCTGAACGATCACCCCAGATCCACCACCGTGGGACACAATACACAAGTGGGCGCTAACCCAACAGCAAGGAAGACGCGGGAGTCCACGCTCACGGCGCACTCGGGAGCAGGGGATCATTGCCAGAGGTGTCCAAATTGGTCCACTTGGGGCTCATGTTTAGTACCAACATGTATGCAGACGAAAACGAAAGAACTACGCAAGAATATCCGCAAAAGCCAAAACAAAAGAAAAGTAAAGAAAATGAAGAGAAGCTAACGCGCTTTCCATGAAAATATCCAGCTTTTGTTTTGGTTTCTAGAACGATACTTTTGTTCATCGGCTCGATTCAGCGAAACGAATGTGGACTGGGTGAAGTGGAGATATTTCGGACTGGTTAAAATTCGCTGCTTTTTTTATTATGATTCTTACATGAGCTCGACGCAGATATGTTAAAAAGAAGGGCAGTAAATATTGTCTGCTGAAATATGGTTAGGACAGACTTACAGAGCTCGGACCCAGCGGAGGGGCACGTCGTTGGAGGCAATGACGACCAGATCGGCGTCGACGCCGAGCCTCGCGAGCGATCTGACGAGGACCCGCGTCGCCACGTAGAACTCGTAGTCCCTCGGCGTCCCCATGTACATCATCGTCGCGTAGGCGTTCCGGCCCCGCCGCGGCGCCCCGCCCCCCTGCCCCGCGTCCTGCGGCGCCGCCATCGCCGCCGCCACCGCCGCCAGCAGCGAGAGCAACAGGAGCCACCTCAGGAGCCCGCCACCATTGCACGTCCGCGGCCCCTCCCCCCAACCCATCAAGCAACCGCTCTGTCTCTCTCTGTCTCTGCGTCTCCGGAAGCCGTCTTATTCCCTCTCCGCGCTCATACGAAGGCTCCAAAGAAGCCCACAGAGAATGCGCCGTCGAAACGCCCGAAGAACGGGCGTGTCTTCCTCGCCTCTCTCTCTCTCTCCCTCTCTCGCCCGCTAGCTAAGCTCTCGGTTCCCTCCGTCCCCTGTTCAAGCTTCCGTGGGAACGGGGAAACGCTCGAGAGAAACAGAGCGAAACAGAGAAAAACAGAGAGGTTTCCTGGGGGGCTCGGAGGACGACGACGACGACGAAGAGGAGCCGCCGCAGCAGCAGCAGGGACACGCGGGGGAGAGGAGGCGCTCGAAAAGGCAGAGAGCACGAACGGAAAAGCGAGGCTTTCCTCCCCGAATTTGCTCCTTTCGGAAGCTTATGAAGGAATCTCAAAAGGACAACGCAATTTGGCCCCTTAAAGTTGCCTCCTTTTTTCCTTCCCCTTCTTTTGCCCCGATCTAGGTCTTCGGGTTCCATCATTCGATAATATATATATAAACAAAAAAATATGAGTAACGAAGGAAATACAAAAATAAGTAAAAATATAAAATAAAGAAAACATAACGGAACTTGAAGAAAGAGAGAGGGCGCAACTGGGGAGGAGTCCCGATCGGGCCGCGGGATTTCAACGGAAGAAATTAGGCGGAAGCCGGTGAAAGTTCGTACGAGTAACGGTCCCTGGGAATTAATTTTTTAATATTTTCTTCTTTTTTTTGGGGAGGGGGGGGTGTGTTTTAAGGGGATTGTTTCTTAATGTCCGGGGAAATAATTAATCGAATATTCGGATTTAGGAATTTTTTATTATTCGGAAAAGACTCCAGCGATAAAATATCTGGAGCGCGAAGGTACGCGGGGATGGTACACCCTTTTTTCTTTTTGCGACATTTGCAAGTACTTTGGGGGGGGGGGGGGGGGATTTCGTGCGTGGGGCCCCTGCCGATTCGGCAGAAGCCAAAAAAACTCGGATTTTGATTTGATTTGATATAATTTAATCAGATTTTGGAGGGAAGGAAGGGGGAAAATCGAGCGGAGGAACCGGGACGTGCTCGTGACGTGCCACGTGGTTTCCTGTCCGAAGGTGGTCTTCCCTCGGATGCTCTCCCTCCCTCTCCTCTGTTCCTTTCCGAGGAGAGTTGACTGGTCAGTGGTGGCTTGTTTTCTCGTCTTAGGAAAAATTCGCGACAGATGGCGGTGGATCGACCTCAATTCAACGCGCAATGGCGCTCCTGGAATCTTGATTTGCGCGGTGTGGCGCTAGAGCTCTAGCTCAACATGGAATATCGTCTTCGAATTTTTGATTTATTTAATATGATTCTTGAATTATCGATCGACGTTCGACTTAGCCCGTAAATTACGTAAAAACGATACAATCGGAAGGACCGCATTGAATATTTACCGATAATTTAGAGATCAGGTTGAATAAATTAAAAGTTATTGAACGATATTGCATGTCGAGTCAGAGTTTACGAATCATGTTGTGTAGATTAAAAATTCTGTAGATGATATTGTACATCGAGCCAGAGTTCATGGACTATTTTTCGATATTATCCCTATTTTTCTTATTCAGAGCCGAGTGATCCATAGAAGAACAAAAGAAAAGAAAAGAAAGTAAACGTGTCGGAAAATGTTGAAAAGGGTGTTCTTACGACGCTTATTGAGTCTCATTGGACATGCTTGGAAGAAGAACGGTAAAACTTTTCATGTGAAGTAAACAGCTGTCTTGTGGACCTGAGCAGGTTCTTAAAAGGCTTAATGAGAGGCATAGAAGGAACTCTATGGTATGGTGGATGGAATCTCCCATATAAGTTCTCTCGGTATTGAGTCTCATTGGACATAAAACGTAAAACTTTTCTTTTGAAGTCAAATAGCTTTCTCGAAATACTTGCATTTTCAATTTCAGCAAACCTCTTGAAAAATTGTGATTAATAATTTTAATTAACTCAATTATTGTCATATAGGGAGATTTATTAAGAAGACCAAAATCTGGCAGCAAAATAGAAAAAAAAAATTGGGCAGCCTCGAAACAGACCACCTTGTTTGTATGCATGTCCGAATATCGCCACCACCAAGATGGTTCATTTGATCATAAAGAAGTCATATTTATTTCCGCCATTTCATGATATCACAAGTTCGATTAGCATTTTTCTTGATAAGCGTGTAGGATTTTTTCCTTTTGCTTATCATAGCATTTTCCAGACTTTGCATACACATAAGTGTGTGCCGTTTTTGCTAGTCTTGCATATTATGAAGATGTCCGCAATAATTAAATTGTTTTAGGAAAATTATTGCCCGGGATGGTATTAAAAATTTGGTGAGTAAATTAAATCCTCGGAAGTCTTTCCTAATATTTTCGAATGGATCTCACCCTCTGCTGGCCATTGATTCGACGTGGCTACATTCATATTTTCATAAGATGACGTGGAAAGATTAGCTTACTTGCAAGGAAAAGTATTTAAAGCTGTACTCAATAAACCCGAGTAAATGCGTGCATGAATTTTGTGTATATGCCAAAAAAAAAAGACATTAAAATCTCTTTGTTATTTAATCTACGAACAATTAAATAATTGATAAATTATATGCCACGGTATGCAACAATAGGAGAAGTATATAAATTTATATGGAACGGTCCGAATATTTCAAGATTTGATATCAAGTTATTTTTGGGATTTTAAAAATTTTGGGTGTTAGCTCATCCTCGCACATTGCGACCTCGATTTGGAAGTCCAAATCTACCTCCGTTTTGACGGGAAGGTTTTGCCCGCACGTTTATCAAGAAAATTGCTTTCTTTCTGCACACTTTTTATTGCCAAAGGGCGGAAAAAAAAGAAAGAAAGAGAGAACAGGAAAAAGGACGGACTCCTTTGTATCTTTGTCAAGGTAAGGGAAGGATAAATTCAAAACTCTTCTCGACTAGAATCTTCCATCGAAGAGGAAAAAAATTATATTCGTTACCCAAAAAGAATATATAAAAATACATAATTTTTTTTGTAAAAGCAAATCAAAATAGAGCAAAATTAAGAATATTACAAAACAAAATCAAATTCAGAAAACAAAGAGAATCAATAGAGCATTGACAGAACTAAGCATGCACTTATTCCATAAGAACGGATCTGTCAAGCAAAATAATGAGCGACCAATTACTGAAAATCGCATCATTGTTAGTGGTAAGTATACGTCGGAAATTCATTTGCCAATTACTTTGGCTTTGTCAATTGGCAGTGTAAGCCTAAATTCGACTTTCTCTGCACAATCTCCATACGGAAACAATCAAAACATGTTAAATAAACACAAATCTAGCTGAATCTTCATAGTGTAGTGAGACGTCATAGCTCTTGATCACCATTAAAACGGGAGGCAAAGTACCTGTACACGAATAGAGCATGGGATATCAAATCCCCAAAAAATTTATTGAACTCTCATATCTAAATCGGAAGAGAAGTGCTCTTAGATCTTTAACTAGATCATGAGTGTTCAAACTCTCAAATGTAAAATTAGACCGGAGGAGAGAGCTCTCAAATGTAGATCGGGAGAGAAAAAAACAAAAGAAGACAACAAAAAAACTCAAACAAGATCAACAAAAGAGGGAGAGGATGGTGAGACTAATTCAAACCCTCCACGTGGGTAAAGGCTGAAGAAGATGGAGAGAGCAGAGAGGACTTCCAAAAGTTTAGTTGGGTCCATTCGATGCAAGCCAGCAGCTTTCCTCCCGCGAGCAAACTCCCTTGCATTTCGGAAATCTGCCGAGATCCCTAATTCTGACCTTTGATCCTGGTGATTTTGGAGCGAGAGAGAAAAGTATTCAACTTTTCATAATTCCAATCTCGATTCACTTTCTTCGGATCTCTTCCCCACGACAGTGTCATTCAAAGAAGCCATCTATAATGAATCTCATGTTGGATCCACGCTAACAAGTCGCTTGTTACACACGTATGTTTCGACATCGGCAATTTGATGAAAAATATCGGACCGAAGTTAATAAATAAGGGTGGGACATATCAAATTTGACATTTTAACGACATGAAAATTAGTTTGTGATAAATATATCACGGATATATCGGGGCGGGATATTCTGATGGCATTATCCCTTATATAAATTCTCCGTTTTTCTTATTTGTTGTGTTTATTAGCATGAGCTCCACAAGTACCTTGCCGAGCATGCCACAGAAATCATCACATGGAAAGCTATATGTGATTTTGATAGATCATACTAAACATGCAACGCATCTCGCGGGACCCATGTGAAACGAGACAAAAAAAAATCATAAAGGCTATCTTGTGAGGAGAGCGAGATATTCTTAATTAACATAATATATTTGGGATTTCTTATCAATCAAGCATTCGATAAATTGATTTTGTCAGTAAGATACCATTCTTCATATTCGCATCTTTCCAAATATAAAATGTGCTGCAAGAAAATAATAATTCGATGCGTGGATAAGTTATCAATGTTTCATTATATAGAGACCGGGAAATAAAATGCGATAAATATTAGCTCATTTTCACATGTTGCGATGTTAATTAAGAAGTCCCAATCTATCGTGAAAAATACCCTTCTCGCCCTTAAATAGATTTTTGATTAATGGGAAAAATAAATAAAACATTTTGTTTTTTTTTTTTGCCAAGGCAGGGGAGTATGAATGAATTCGACTTTCTTTGACTGGAATATTTCTTCAGCAAAGATCGTCTGCAAATCGGAGAAAACAGCGATCAGTTCAATGGTTTTGGAGTCCAAAAACAGAAACTTTTGGCATCTGTGTAGCTTCCAAATTTTCAAATTCGGGGTCCTTCGTTGCCAAGAAATTTCGAAACCGGGTGCTTTGAATTACCTTATGCTAGGAGAATTTTCATTGATTACCGGATAGAACCTCGCTCTCTTGTTGTTTTTAGGACCTTGCTCTCTTGTTGTTTTTAGGGTTAATACCATGAAAAATCTTTAAATAGTACATTTATGACAAATTTATCCCAAACTAATTTTTTAACTAAAAAAACCCCCAAATTAATACACTCGTGACAAATTTACCCTCCGCTAGTTTTCATTAAATTGGATTAGTACCACAAAAAATCGCAAACTAAACAAACGGAGGGTTAAACATGTGCATCCATCAACTGCCGGATGTCATTTAACGACAGTAAAATTTGTCACAGAAACAAACAAATGATAAATTTATCACAAATATACTAGTTTTGGATTTTTGTAGTCAAAAAATTAATTTGAGATAAATTTATCACATGTGTACCAATTTGGGATTTTTCATGGTATTGACCCTTGTTTTTATTTGTGTTTAAATCTTTTTTTCCATGTTTTTTCTTGTCTCTCGATTTAGATCTAAAAGTAATCTTTTTTTTCGATCTAGTTGTAAATCTATGAATTTGAACTCTATCGATCTAGTTTTAACCGGCAAGGCCGGAGTTGTTGGAGAAATGAACTAAAGAGATATATACATATATCTCGTTTTGCTTATTTTTTACTGATCCATTAATCCATAACTACCACAGGATCCCATTCTTCATATTCGCAACTTTCCAAAACTATATATATCATGCTATTAAATCCTGCATACATCTAAGAGTCGAGCGACGCGGGATATTTCAGCAATTTATCGAGGCAATGATGCGCAGAAAGCGTGCATTTGCATGCCACCTTTGGCCGACCACGAAGCGTAGTATATTTTAGGGTGGCATTTCCCATGCTGCAAAATCTGCACCAACTGTCAATCGCAATCCTTAATCTCGTGGCCCCAAAGACAAAAGATTGAATCGCGCTCCACGTCCGGACGGTGGATAAACTCGTTCAAGGATAGGTGGATTAGGTTCGAGTCGCATCGGCGGCCCCGTTTTTTCGTTAAAATAAGGACAACCGTTTGGAACTTCGAAGGGGCCGTAGGAATTCGCGTTTCTCACGTCATCAGCGTCGAACCTTTTGCGAACTTGAACATCGTGAGGCACGAGTCCGATGGACGTATTCCGAGCCCCAGTAGAGCCCGACCCCGAACAGATGGTGAGCTATCGTACTCAATATATGCATTTGAGACTCTTGTTTCTTGCCATGTGCACTCTCTTAAGTTTTGAGGTTTTGTAGGACCGCCCTCGATTTTTCTAAGAATGGTCCCCGCGAAATTTTAAAGCATCCGATAAATGTTTCTCGAATGCCGCCTCTTCTTGTTATTTGGTTTAGTCAATCGAGGGGTGTCGAAAAGAGTCGCGAACCGAACCAAACCGAACCAAAAATTTTTGGTCTTTTCGTGGCGGGTTTTCTTTCGATTTGGGTAATAAGTAGAACAACGGACTTATGACCGCTCGGTCTCGGTTTCGGTAAAACACATTACTGAACTTGTTTTAGAACCGAGACGATAAGAGTAAACAAAGTTCACTAAACACCCAAAACATTCACGACACACGGATTAGGAAACCCAACAAAGAAAAAAACACACGCCCTTCGTGTTCAAATCGTATCAGATATCACCGAAGATTCAAACCGAACCGAGCCGTCGAGAGCCGTAGTTAATCGCACCTCTCCTTTCCCGTCGGATTATCTGTTCGACATTTGTGTTCCATATGTGTATGCAAGGTCGAGCCAAACTTTACACGTTCAAAGAGGATGTCTTTCGACGCAGCAGATCCCGTTTAAATTCCCTGGATGATCCGATATAACAGTGCCGAGAAGGGCATGACGTGCCAGAGATTTCCGAGCTGTGGCCATTTTTCTGTGAGCAAAATGGCCATACCTTTCCATCGTCCACGATGGTCCGCCCTCACATACCCAAATAATTTAAAAAGGCCGTCCGTCCGACCTTGCGCCTTTTCTTAGTTTTATCAATTCTTGATGTCATTGACTCGTTATTGAGGCGTCCGGCGTTGGTCGACGGGTATATTTTATTGAGCGCGGCGGTCCTCCCATCTCACGCGCGTCCAATCGATACGAGGTGACGGAAGTCTTATCCCTACGACAGCGAAATGCCATCTCGCCTTCGCTAATTTACATATGTTTAATGATGAATTGGGGAGGGAGGGTTTCTTCTTGATGGTCAGCACGGGTTTGAGTCCTTCTGTAGAGTCAGCTTCCTCCTCCTCCTCCTCCTCCTGATGACTTAAACAATGAGTACATTCTCAGCACACGCTTCTTAAAGATAATGACAACTTAGAGAGAACTTACCGGTCGTACTTGGCGTTAAGTCATCTCTCCCGCACGCGAGCGCAAGAAAATTCTTAGCCATTCCAAAAAACAAAATTAATGTCGCGTCATCATTTTGATAAAAAAAAAATATCAATAGAAGGGTCGATATGATTCGTCTTCAACTTCTTTGGCCTTACTTTACCCGAAATCCCCCCTCCAACCACGACTATTTCTACACTCTCCTCAGGAATTGGTCATTACCGGACCATTAATGAATAGATCCCGAGCATTTGTTGAAAAACGTACTCGAGTGAGTACGATTAGGTACGATGATAGATCAGCACCCCAAGTACCATATGAAAGGCCCCAAGCTATGCCCACCCCACCGAATGCCTCCTCACGACAATTCCCCTTCGATGATCGAAGCAAATGGATTACCCGTTACGATCACGAGGGTCTTCAACCGTCGTCGAGAAGCATTCGACGATGGCAAACGATTGAATGCGTGTTGCGATTTGATTTGAATATGACTATCATCAAATCGCTTTCAAAGAAAGGTTCTAAAAAAATCCCTGGGGATGAATATTGCAAAAGGAGAGTTTCGCCTGTTCTTATTATAGTCGAGGAAAAAATTAGTGAACTTGATTAGAAAGGAATGATTCCATGGTTTATGCCTCTTGGCTTTTACTTGTTTCTCGTTCTAATCTTTTTTAAAATGGTTGATGGGTGTAGGAGTGGAAGGTGACCTAGAAGATTTGCCAATTGGCTTATTTAGTGTGCTGCTCAATCATTTTTTGAATTGCGATGATGCTCAATCAAGGAAGCAAGGTGTCGAGAGAGAATCAACATATTGAATGGTATCAAATTATTTGAATTGCGATTGATTAGCATAATTTACTTATTTACGATCATATAAAAATATTTTTGGATTAATACCACAAAAACTCTAAATTGATATATTTATGACAATTTTACCCTAAACTAACTTTTTGACAATGAAAAACCCCAAACTGGTATACCCGTGATAAATTTATCTCAAAATAATTTTTTGACTACAAAAAACCTCAAGCCGGTAAACCTGTGATAAATTTACCCTCCATTAAATTGAATTAATACTATGAAAAATCACAAACTGATACACCTATAACAAACGGAGGGTAAAACTCAAAACTGGTATACCCGTCAACTATTGTGTCATTCAACTCATAAATTTGATAGTAAAATTTAATGGAAATTAACGGAGGGTAAAATTATCACAAATATATCAGTTTGAGGTTTTTGGTGATCAAAAAATTAGTTTGGGATAACTTTGTCATAGTTGTACTAGTTTGGATTTTCCGTGACATTAATCCAATATTTTTTTACAATGTTTAGACTTGTAATAAATATTAGACGTCACGATCAATAATCAATAGATGTGAACTAGTACAAGAGCAACAATTCACTAATTTCAATTCACTAACTAAGATGGATTCGTTATCATCAAAACTAGAATAAACTTATCATTTTGGATGTTGCGACGTCACCTATCAAAGTCCTTGCGTCTGTCTCCATATTGTGTCCTTTTGTATTTGGTTGATTGCATCTCGCTAGGATAAGCCACTTCACACTAATGATTTTATCTAGACTTCAGTACTTTAAATTTAGAGAATGACGAGGCTAGTTCTCGAACTTCTGACACGTGTGACCAATAATCTCTAAATTTTAATTGTTTCGATATGATTGGATCCTTGATTTTTTCTTGAAATTTTCATTCCATCTATTAACATATCAACAATAACAATCAAAATTACCATAATAATGGTTGTGTATCTCTCTTTTAGTCGTTTCAAAATATTAAGAGTGAGTGGTTCCAAGTTTCACCCGGAACCTACTTTCGAGTATAAGTTTCTCATTTTTTAAAACCTGAAACTTAACTTTCGTCGAATTTGGAACTCAAAACATATCCTGCCACAGGTTTGAAATCCAATGTGTTTTTTTTTTTTTTTTTTCATTTTAGCTAAACAAAATGAAAATGAACGCAATAATACCGAATAAGCTTATCATTCACTAAAGAGAATACAAAATATTAGTTTTCCCAGCATTACGATTTAAATAAATATAATTAAAATGAAAAGTCATTATGTGAATCGTTATGCAATAGATTTCACAAGCGATTAGCATGTCAATCAAAACAATATCCATATCCAGGACCACAAACAAAACGGGAAGCGGGAAAAAGGAAAAAAGGATGAACTTTTGGTCCTCAAACATCCATGAAAATTTGTTCCAAATTCTAACCACCTAAAATCAAAAGAAACAACAATCATAATTGATAACTTAATAATAGTTTTAAATTTAAAATTGAAGTGTCACATATCGATTATTTGCAACTGCAGCTACAACTTTTTCTTCTCATTTATTATCACCATGGTTCCAACTATGCAACCATCAAGCTTAAAATATTTCTTGAAAAAGTGAATGACGAAAACAATCTTCCTCATAAAAAACAAATAGAATGGTCGATATGATTCGTCTTCAACTTTTTCGGCCTTATGACAATGAATCCAACCAAACTATTTCCTCACCAAAAAAAAAAAAAATCTTAAAAGAACAAAAACTTGCAATGAAGCATGCGCATGGGTGGATACTCTAAAACCACAATATATCAAAGGTCTAAATAAATCTTGGGAAATGTTCTACATGACAAGTTAAGCAAAGTAATGAGCATGCATATAGAGATAAGAATTTGAGAACTAAGAAGTGAGAAGTGAGGAGTACTAAGAAAATTAGAGATTTTAGATTTAAGGTTCCCAGTTCCATTCCATTCTCGGTTCCTATAGGAACCAGAAATCGAACTGGAACCGGCGGTTTCCAAAAAAATGGAACCGGGAATCGAATCCCCCTCCCTAGAATCGAGAGCCGAATCGAATCTATCAGTACGATATTCTGGTTCCCAGTTCTACTTTGGACCCGTACTCACCCCTACAAAATATAAATTACTTGTCACTGTCTTGCGACCACAATAATTTAAATATATTTTCCGAAACTCAACTCACTTTTTTTTCCTTTTCCCTTATGATAACATTTTACATACTTTGCATACACTTATGTGTGTACCATTTTCGCTAGTCTTGTCTAGCATGAAGATGTTTGCAACAATTAAATCTTATAGGAAGATTGTTGCCCAGAATGGTATTAAAACTTAGGTGTGAGTAAATCATATCCTTATTGCTCTTTCTTGATATTTTTGAACGGATGTTTATCCTCTACCGGTCATTGGTTTTCACGTAGCTAAATTCCCATTTAAGAAAAGTATTAAGAGATATGTTCGATACTTGCTAGCCAACATGCGCGCGCATTGCGCATATATGCGAAAATTTTATTCATAAATTATCAAACGATACTTTGGTAGATTAACTCCATCACATGTTGGTAATAATCAAATTTCGTAATTTTTAGCGGAGGAGTAGCTCATTTTCACATGCTGCGATGTTGATCTAGAAGTCGTATCTACCCCCATCTTGAGGAGAAGGTTTTGCCACGACCCCAAACATCACGACAAATCTATCCTTCTCCAAACGCTCCCACGTTTATCAAGAAAAATACATTTATTTTTTCACACTTTCGTAGATTTCTGCTAAAGGGGAAAAGAAAGAAAGAGAATTTGGCTTCTTTTGTTTTAATTTTTTGGCGACGCAAGGGTGGAGGACTTCAACTCCGTTTGACATAGATCTTTTCTTCAGCCACATTCGGCTTTGAAACCGGCGAAAACGGCAATCGGGGTCAACGATTCTGAAGTCCAAAAACAGAAACCATTGGCATCTGTGTAGCCTCCAAAATTCTATTTGGGTCCATTCCATTCCGCTGCTGAGGAAACTGAAATTCTCATTTGAGAATTTTTATGGACCTTGCAAGCTACAACTATTATGTTTTAATTCGGCAACCATTTCCTTTAAAAAAATGGCTAATATTACGAAAAACCCCAAACTGATATATCTGTAATAAATTTGTCCCAAACTAATTAATCCATGGCCATCGTCATCATCGTCTGGCTATATCTGGCGTTCTCCAGATTAGATTTGGAATAGCAGTTGGCAAGTGACCCTAATGCTAGTCCATGGCCATTACTCTCTCTCTTAACTCACTGTTTTTCTTTGGTTTTCTTTTTGCTTTATGAGGCCATGGACGATATTGGCTTGCGATCGTGGATAGCCGTATCACAGCTAGCCATGGACAACAATGTCAACAGTCATGAAAGAGCCAGGCCGCGAGTGACGATGATACTCATTCATGGCCGTCGTCGTCATCATCTGGCCAGATCTGGACGAGCAGTTCACGAGAGATGCCGACGTCATCCATGGCCATCGTCATCATTGTTGCTACAAAGAGCGATTTTAGAGAGAGGGTGATGGAGGATACATATTAAGAGAAGAAATCTGACAAGTGGGTTCATTATGAACACGCAACGATCGATGAGTAGATGAGTAGAGTGATGCACTACTTATGTGGCAAGACAGGCCTATCTAATATTCTCTCATTTGTCAATGTAGTCATTCTAGTTAATTTTGCTTGGAAATCATTGACTTGTAGGCTGGCCATTTATGTGGTACGATTGTCGCTGACGTGGACGATTTGCAATTAAAAAAATCCATAATTTTTTCTTTTTTCCTTTTCTCTTCTTTCTTGGCAACAGATGGAGGGAAATAGGAAATATAAAACAACAAAAAGGAAAGGCAAAGAAGGATAAAATTCATACAATTTTTTTAAAATTACAAAAATCATCTACTTCAGCTCCAATCATGCCACGTAGGATGTATGTATGATAGCCAACACTGACAAAACCGTTGCATCAACGATTTTCGATCAAAAGTGGCCAAAAGAGCTACATTGACAAATCGTCTTAAGATTTAGGATCGAATCAGCTAAATTGTCGGAATGTTCAATACTAAATTCGCCAAATTGAGAAGTTTAAGACTTGACCTAATTATCGTACGATAATTTTAGGACCTCTGGGACAGTTTTCCCATTTGGGGATAATCACTCCTCTCCGTTCCAATGATCCGTTTGACATGAGTCGTCCACCATTTTGTGCTCCACGCATCCGCAAGACCGAGTCAAACGTTACGTGTTCAAAGGAGGACGTCTTTGACTCAACAGCCTGCCTACCAAACGAGACGCCAATTTACTTATCTCCGGGGATGATCCACCTGCCAGTAGTGCCGAGACAGGCATATGACTATGACGTATGGACCTCTCCATGTGGCCATTTTCTGTGTGGAAAATGACCATACCTGTCTCTCACACGCTATGGTTCATCCTCATATGTACATCAATCAAAAGACCGTCGGTCCGACTCTATGTTTTTTTTTTTATTATTTTCCGGTTCATTAGTCTTTGACGTCATTATTAAGGTGTCCGGGGTCAGTTGACCGTACGCTGTCGAACGTGATGGCCCTCTCATCTCATTCGCGTCGAATCAATAGTAGATCACGGAAGTCCATTTTCAAGAGCGTACAATTGAAAGAGCATGCACCGAGGAGGGAAATTATTCAAAAATTCTTAAATTTATTGTATTTTTGCCAACTCAGTCTTAAATTTTTTAATTTTATCAATTGAGTCAGAAACATTTTCAAGTTTTGACAATTGAGTTCATCGGCCAAATTTTGATAAATAATCAATAAAAATTTTTATTTTTTTTGAATTAAATTTTTTTTTTTTCTTTTTTGGTTCAATGGGCGAGCAAAGCCGCTGATCCTGGGGCAAGGGCCACAAAGGCCTCGTCGGCCAGGTGAGAGGGTCGCGGTCCTCGCCGGCCACGGTGAGGGCTCATGAGCCACAACGAGGGCGTCGCGGCCCTCACCTGCCCTCATTGTGGCAAGCGAGGGCTACCACGCCCTCACCTAGGGGCCGGCGGCCAATCCTTTGAACCAAAAAAGAAAAATATAAAAAAAATTGAAAATGAAAAGGAAAAGAAAAATATAAAATTTCAGAAAGGATGAGGTTATTTTGTATTTAGAACTCTTTTGTGTTTATGGCCTTATTATTCCAGTTTGTCTAAGGTTTGACATGTTGCCCTACCAAAATCCTAACCCCATGTGGCATACACATCATCAATGACAACGAAATGCCATCTCATCTTCAATAATTTACGTATGTTTAACGATGAAATTGTGTGGGGGAGGGTTTCTTCTCGATGGTCAGCATGGCTTTGATTCCATCAGTAGAGGCAGCTTCCTCCTCCTCCTGGCTTGACCCCCCGTTCTCAGCACACGCTTCTTATAAAGATAATGCCCACTTGGAGAACTCGTGTGCCGTCGTGCTCACGTTAATTCATCTCCCGCACGCCAGCGCAAGAAGATCGTTAACCACTCCAAAAACACAATGCCACGTCACCATTTCCAAATGGAAAATCGATAAAAATGTTACTGAAATTCGTATCTGATTTCCCCTCGAAATCCAACTCGGATTTTCACCCCCATCCAACCACATATCTTTCTACACTCTTCTCGATGAACCTTTCCTAGGGAATCCATAATTATCGGACCATTAATAGGCAGATTCTGAACATTCATTGAATACTTATTGTAAGTGTGCGTCGTATGTTATGTTGCACAGGAGCTCCAACAAAATGCAGTCGAGGACAATTGGGTACCTGGTGGATCAATCCCTCGAGCGACCATACGAAGGGCTTTATGCTTTGCCCCGGGTCCCGCCACATCCTTACTTGCAACAATTGCCATTTTTTTGATAAGAGTAAACGAATTACATTTGACGGATGATGATCATTTTCGATTTGTTAGGAAGCATTTAACAATCGCAAACAATTAAGCAATAGGGGTTTTAAGCTACCCTAACTCAAAATCATCAATATGATTTGATTTGAACCCCCTTGATTTAGAGAAAAAGCTTACAGCGTCAGAGCAATTCTTCCGATTGGGACACACGATGTATGTCATATCTATCATCGAATCACTTTCAAAGAGTTCTAAATCCTCGGGGATGAGCATCACAAGGAACAATGGTGAACTTGATAAGAAGGAATGATTCTATGGCTTATGCCTCTTGGCTCTTCCTTGTTCATCGTTCTTTTCTTTTTTTAAATTGTTGATGGGGTTTAGTAGTGCAAAAGTGACCAAGAAGACGCCAATTGGCTTATTTCGTGTACTTTGTTATTCGTGTTTTTTCGTAGAATTGGATAAATTCAACCTAAAAATCATGCTTTTAGCCTCCAACTTGGCTTATTATTATGCTCAATCAAGGACGCAAGGTATCAAGAGAGGATCATCATATTGAATGGCATCGAATTACGGCTGCGTTGGAATTGTGATTGATTGTGACAATCATTGGGAGCAGCATCTCTTGCGGCAAGAAAGTTAGCGGGGACAATATAAAAAAAACTTTAAATTTATTATCTTCGTACAAATTTAATCTTAAATCTTTTAATTATATCAATTTAATGTTAAATTTTTTCACAGTTTGCTATGCTGACGTGGACGCCGAATGTCCTATGTAGCACGGTTAGCTTTGATGTGAATAAATTTTTAAATATTTAAATATTTTTAGAATTTTTTCTTTTTTTTTTCTTCTCTTTTCCTTCTTTTCTTGTTATTCCACTGTGGTCAGCAAAGGTCACCAGAGCTCGCCCAGATCTAGGCGAGGCTAGGGCCACCTTTGCCCATGGTCGACGAGGTTGGCCTTGCCCACGGTTGATTGCGTCTCGTCGGTCGCAGGCGAAGGTAGCCATGGCCTCACCCAATGGCCAGCGAACTTTGGCGACCCTCATGGTGGTGAAAAAAAAAACCAAAGAGAAAAGAGGAGGAAAAGAGAAGAAAAGAAAAAGGAAAAAAAACTAAGAAAAAATTAAAATTTCGAAAAAAAATTTTATATCAATGTCAATTGTGCCACGTAAAACAGTTAATGTCCATTATCAGTAATTTTCGGCCTAAATTGTCTAAATAGACTCAATTGACACAACGTAATATTAATTATTTTGATTCGATTGCATGCTTGAATTTTCGTAACGATTGTTCATTCAACCCATTACTCGCCCTAGTGACACATCAACAATAACAATTTCTACTATAAACATGTCATGCTGTTGGGTAGACCTTACTTTTTTATTTTGGGTCGCGAGTAGACTTTAATTTAATAACGATGAAATTACAGACTAATTAAATGCAAAACTATTAAAAAAAAAAAACATGCCCACGCACGATGGCCACCGATCATATTGAGTGATTAGAACAAACATTCAGGAATCTAGTTGAATCAAAATTATGAAGTTATCGAATGCAAGACTATCAATATTATTACCCAAGCTGTCGAGGGCCAAATTTAATATGTTATTTTTTCAAGAGCCTTCCTTCGGATGGAAACCAAAGTTGCCAAAAATTGATTTTCCAATTATCAACCAATCCCTAAAATAAGTCACACGAGCACGAAACATTGACTGTTCCCTCAGTTGTGCCGTCGCCGGTTTTTTCGTGCAGCACTGCTGGCGAAAGCTAAAGGATGCAGCTGGGGTGGCCGAATACGTACAAATTAAAATACGACAAGTACCTTGCAAAAACAATACGATAAATAAGTCAGACATTGTTAGGAATTAGGATCGAGTAAATGATAGTTGGAATAAATTGTTTTTTTAAAAAAAAAATATTGGTCTATGATAAAAAAAAAAAAAAAAAACCCAGAAAATATCAGCAAGCAATAAGTATTTTTCGTCAACGAAAGATGGGAATGGGAGTGCCGTCCGTGACTATTTTAGGGTTTTATTTTGGGGGTTTCTTGGGGGCAGAGATTTGCATTACTTTATATTCAATTCTCTCAAATTTAGGGTATAAAAATTGGTCCAGCTGATCGAATCTCACTTATTATTATTGTTATTATTTTGTAGACTTCTGAATATAGTAGGAGGGCAACAAGATGGAGTCAAGCCTGATGATAATCAGACACGCACAGCCCCATATGTTTATCATATTCATTAGTATTATTTGAATGTGGACTTCTGAATGGAGCAGGAGCCAACACATGGAGTCAAGCCTGATTAATAACTAATTAATCAGACATACATAACTCTATAAGTGCAACCGATTACTTAATTAAGCAATTAATTGACTGATTAATTAATCGACAAAATTCTGACAAGTTGGTGATGGGGTCAAGCAAAAGCCCTTCACCAGATGAGTCGCTTTGCGTCCCGGATAAATTGACTCGGTTGTGTATTGGACCGGGTGATATGAAGACCATTACCTTGTTGATTATGTTTTCTCTGTGCGTTTAGACAAGGACGTTTTCGAGACAAACATTAATTAAAGTCACAACCAAGGTCTAAGCCTTTTTTCTATAGATCTCAAAGACATCCACGATATGACCCGGCCACTACACGAACTCAGCACAAATTGGCCTCTAGTGGAATTTATGCGAATTCAGAATTGACCGTCCATCCTCGATTATTCGGGAGTACCCGATTCCGTGTCGCTCGGTGGGTTTCCTGCCGACGAGATTCAACCTCGAGTTCGGCTTGCGCGCGAAGGAGGGTGAAATTTTCAATCGGGTTGATTCTCGGGGGTAAGTATATTATGGTTTCGGCCGAGAATCGTGTTGGGTTTAATATTACACCTCAAAGCGTGGAAAAATTTGGTATATTTGCTTTCTTTTGGCCCAATAAAACGTGGGTGGACTATAATATGGGATAGTGTTTTGAGCTTATATCTTGGAATTAGTCCCGCCCAGATTTATCTCTTCTGGTTGAGCAACGAGAGAATTAACTTACCTACCCAAAATAAATAAAAATTAGTTGATTTGTCGATTCACTCATCTTCAGCTGAAACTTTCAAAGCACACCGAGAAATAATTGCTCAAACCCATTCAGCAAGATCAAGACGTCACATGTCAAGTCGCGAGACCTTCTCTATTTCGTTCTTGATCTATCAAATCACAACACTCATAAAGTATTTTTGCTCACGAGTTCTTTCGTGATTGGGGCATGAGTTTAGAGCTTTGGTTATTCAACTGTGGCAACCAGCACATGAGTATATCCAATTAGAGATGAGAATGAACGTGAAGGCACGGACAGCATATGGATCTTCTTTAGATAAGCTCTCTTATTCCTAGGATAGTGACATTCACCCCCATTAAAGAGCAGTCTTCTTGATAGCCATGTAAATCCGGGTGCAGCTGCAACGTGATCTCTTTACGGTACTGTTTCGCATCGGCACCGATAACAGCACTCGCAGTAAATCGAGCGGCGTAATTTGAAATTAAGAGGGGAGATCAAGTCCAAACCCATTAAAAATATCATGTTGGACTCACAGTCAATTAAAATTTCAAGTTAATGAGTCATAACCAATCAGGATATATGAATTGCTCCATTGTGGGGCTTCACCTAACATCGCCTCACGCATGCATCTCGACAAATTCAAGTGATTTCCAGGTCTAGTCGGGGTCGGATCTCTACTCAATTTGACCCCTCGATCTTGGTTCCGCAATGTCCTACATACATAGAACTTGGACAAGAATGAACCGGATCAATCAGACTTGAAAAGAAACCATCGTTATTCTCATCAATCATTGCGCATACGACCCGATGAAAGAGGCACCCGATAATCTCCCATACGGTCCTCATCCTACTCGATCAGATCCCATCACTGTATTAAAGCTCAATCCATGCTTTGCTGAGGCAAACTAAGTATCATACTATTATTATCATTATAATCCAATGCTTGAAATGCAATCTAATCAAAAGAAGAAGTGGAAACGGTATCTGTCGTGCCCTACAAATCAGTGCTGGGCTTTGGGCCTGTACTCTCTTAGAAAGAGCCTGGAAATGTCGATTACGAATTGGATTCAAGGCCCAAGGAATGGAAAGGAAACCGTGGGCAGAGACACGCACGAACTCAAAAGCTGGACTTTGATCCGAAAAGACACGAAGTTCGGGCAAAATGATCATGACCGCAACCGTGGCACACTCCCTTCTTTGTCCGTGCCAAGTTGTTCATGTAACTTCTACTACTAACGACTGGTCACGATCCTTGACATCTGATTAGTTATTTGGTTTTGCTGCTAAAGAAATCGAGATTCAAAATCACGCGAACGTTTGAATTCAATTGCGCGTTGCTCTTCCTAGCGTTTTCCAAAATCGATTGATTAAAATGTTCCGACATGCTACTCGATCAGACATACTTGTCCACACAAACGTGACCTCAGAAAAACTGTCCGTATCTCTACCGTTGCTCAATCTACAGTGGAGTTACATGGAATGCGAAGCGTGAACCGAAAAGGGCTCAAAGAGCAAGAATGGAGAGAGTGTGGAAGCTATCCTCATCGACCAGCACGGCCGTCGATTGCCACGCGCCGACCAATCTCCGCCAGACCAGCCGCAGAGCTCTCTCCCATCTCGTGCCGGCGGCGCGATCTCGGCCGCCGCCGCCGCCGCCGCCCTCGCCGCCTTCGCCTTCGGGGGGAAGCACGATCCGTCTCAGCTGGAACAAGAAGAGCCTGGAGGCGTAGACCGCGTCGGGGTAGCCGCGCCAGACGCGCTCGCAGCTCGTGGCGAGCCGGAGCAGGAAGGGCCAGACCAGCCACGAGACCGCGGCGGGGCTCGAGCTCCGGGAGGGGGCGAAGATGAGGTGGTTGAGCTTCGCTAGAGCGACCACGTGAATCCCCATACGCGCTCTCGGAGCTGGAGCTTCTTGCGAAGGAAGGAGGAAGAGGGGGACGGGTGGAGACTGGACAGGCCCGTGAAGTTTGATCCATGTGCACCGTTAAATCTGATGAGTCCAGCCAAATTCCATACGAAAATCCGTCGTTCACATTCCCTGACACGAGCATCGGTCGGACGTTTTCGATGCGCATCTGAATTGGAATACGATCGATTCTATGTTACGAGGATGAGAAAAAGGCAATACCGATGCTAGCAATATTAGAATATTTTGGATATTTCCTATTGTTGAGCAAAGTTCCCGATTAGTTTCGACGAACGACAAAGCAATTCTTTTACTAATTAGAATTACCCTCAAGTTATTTGATACAGATATATACTAAGTCATTAGACTTAGTCGATGAAAGGATTTTGTCATTGGACCGTTTTGATTATGCATATCACATTTATTTTTTTGATTTTCATTTTTTCCATTTAAGCCTATAAAAAGGCTCTTCATGTACTCTTTTATACGTATCGAATTGTATATAAATTCCTCGATCCTATCTTCCACTTTATAATTTTCTTAACTACTAAGAAAGCTTCGACAGAAGTTGTGGTCCATCCTCGTCCTTGGCATTAATTATGTCGGTTGGACGGCATGGTCCCTCTCCCAATTTTGAAGGACGCCCACATGCATGCAAAAGTGTGATAGGCTAGTTTTTATTTCTTATTATCAATAATTATTATGCATGCAAAAAACGAGTCGATGAAAATTATTTCTTATTATCAATAATTATTATGTTTAAACATTTTTGTTGATAATGAGAATATTTTCTGTGTATCAAATTTAGGAAAATCTTTTTTGATTCGTTGATTTTTCGCGAATTAGACAGAGCCCTGAAACGAAAATGGTCTTGCTTTATTGTTGAGATAAGCAGAAAGGAAATGGAACGAATCATGGGCACGGAGTATCTCGATTCGCACAAATAATTTGTTAGTCGATTTTATAAAATCCATATATTATTGTGCAAGTTAGTCTAAGGCACTACAATATCTTTGTAATGTCGCCTCTCTCATTTTTTTTATGCTCATGACTCATATTATTTCGACATCAACTTTTAGAATTTTTTTTAATGTCTTCAACATGACTATCTTAGAAAGCAAAAATAAACAAAAATGACATCTTGGCATATCAGTCTGAACCAATGTTTTATGCCCAATAATTTCTCCAGCTTGTTAGACCAAATCTACTAGAAAGAAAATGTCCTTAATGAGCTTTAGCCACACTTATTATGCCGGATGGCCAATGCGATCGCGCCGATTCAATCGGAGCTCCGGACACTTGCCTACACTTATCGGCTACACCTTCTATTTATGACTTTCCCTCTAGATTCGACAAAGGAAAACAAAAAAAATATATACTTAGAGAAGTATAAAAAGAAGTCATCAAATCACTATACACGATTCCATGTTAAATCTTTCGAATATTCGAAGAGATTACGAGCATTTCAAACTCAACAAAAGCCAAACCGTGAATTTAGTTCAAATGGAAAAAACCATTTCAAGATGGGAGACTTCCGAGGCCTATCAATCATGAGGAGTCTTCTTTACAGAGCCAATGTGCTCAAAATCTTTTCCCTGATGAAGATTGATTTTCCCAAGTGCGAGGTGATGTTTCAAAGGCAACGCGAGTCCCAATCATGAAAAGACGAAAAAGCAAGAGTCCCACTTGTAGGCATCTAACCTGTCTCGCGTGTGAAATTGTTCGAGTCTTGTCAGATGAAGAAAATTTGCTTTTTTAGAGGTCATCACCATGCACGGCGCAAAGAAAGATTGGCCGGTACCAACTGGAGGAGATGGTGGGACACGCCACTCGGGAAATTTCCAGGAAGCTTCGTGGCTGGTGTGATACTTCCAAGGCGAAGGGAGAGAATAAGATCAAATCCCAGCCGTCATCGATGTTGAATCGAGCAAGTTGAATCTTGCCACGCATTGTGCCTAATTCTACCAGGGGTACAGGCTAGCAGGTAGGGTAAGTAGACATTGTGTGCAGCACGTGCCAACTCGCAGGAGCCGAAGCTACCTCTTTCTAGCCCCGCAAGCGTGGGAAGCTATTATATCTACTTATTCAAAGATAATTAATCGAAATTAAAGTGGAGTATACTTTCTCTATCAAAAAGCCACCCAAAAGGTCCAAAAGTACCTTTTATATCTTTGTCTTATTTGAAAAGAGGGAATATTAAGATAACTTACAGAAGGATCCTTCTAACATATCTAGGAATTTCTTTTCTCGTCTGTTCTTGAGCTTTTTAAGATTTTACTTTTTTTTCTGTTTTCCTTGAGTCTTTTAAGATTTTACTTAAGATCAAATATCCTACAGTTTTAACCCAACCACTATATTTTTCTTAGCATGGAAGCTGCCAATACCCAGCAATTTTAGGTCGCCTGGGCACCCCTAAGTGGAGCCGACCAATCCATCATTAATGTTGAATCGAGCATCGCGAAACCCAATTCAATAAGAACAAAAAAATTACCAAAAAAATCATAAACTTATTACATCTGAGCCAATTCAATTTTAAATCTTTTAATGGTGTCAATTGAATCATAAATATTTTTACTTTTTACCAATTGAGTCTATTAGCTAAAATTGCTAATGTGTATACCAACCGTTATATATTGTATAATTGACGCTAACGTAGACATTTTAAATAATCTTTTAGTATTTTTTGAATTTTTATAATTTTTCTTTTTTCTTTTCTTTTTTTACTTGTTTTTTTTTTAACTCTCATTAACCCTCAGGGGCCATAGGTGAGGGGGTTGTAGCCCTTGCCAGAATTAGGCGAGGGGCTAGGCAAGGCCGCGAAGCCCATGCCCGAGGCCGGCAAGGGTTGAGACACCCTCACCTATGGCCAACGAGGGTCGCCAACCCTATCTAAAAAAAATAAAGAACAAATAAAAAAGTTTGGAAATATTTAAACAATTCAAAAAAAAATAAAATATTATTAAAAATGTCAATATCAACGCGGGTTATGCCATATAAGATGACTGACATCCACGTTAGGGATTTCCGGTCAAAATTCATCAGATGGATTCAATTGACAAAACGTAAAATGATTTAGACCTTAATTGATATGGTTAAAAGGTTTGAGACTGAATTGACACAAATATAATAAATTTATAACTTTTTGCTAATTCAGCCGGATATCTCCTCACGATGCACCTTAGCAAGAGTTAAAATACCGATTGCCCTTCATGGAAGACGCGGACCACAAAGAGGTGGAGGGTCTTTTGAAGTTCTGAGTTCATCGTGTGAAGTTTTAGAACATGCGCCAATATGCTGCCACTAACCGATCGAGTGTTATCGTATATCGCACATTGAATGACAACAGATCTTTAGTGTCCTGAAGGCTGAAACAAGAGCACCCGATTGGCTGTGGACCATATTAGTTATCGGAATGGCACAGTGGAAGCATTATATACACTCGAGCCACGGGATAAACAACCGAACAAAGCAAGGTCACTCCGAAAAATCGCAGGACCAAAAGCCAAATCATTACCAGTTCGGCTGAAACGGGACCATAGATAGCGGAAAGACAATAAAGTTCATCATCGTCTGACAGTTGTCCATGTGCTGCTCAAAATTCTGGCAGCTAAAGATGAAGATGTTAGGAGGGAATATGATTGATTACAAGTTCGCCATTAGATGGGTTGAACGAGGTTCGGACAATTAAACAAGAAGTTTCGCCAGTATTGGTTGTCGATCCATGGAACCCAGCTGCTAATGGCGTGGGAAGAAGCTTCACCCCTTGCTTCCAATATCTCTGGTCTGAAAATAGAAATGTTTACTTAGAAACCACTTCTAAACTTGTTTTTTTATGCCATATTGGATACCTTATTCTCTACCTTAGTTTTAAAGCTTTGAGCCACCTAAGTTGTGGACGATAATACGTATGATGGGTAAATCATAAATGATGCAGCTTCAAGCAAATTCACTGATATGTCAAACAGTCAATACCTGGGCCAGTGGAGACCACAATGGAGTTTTCAGCATCCATCACCCAATCAATCCACAGCACCAATCCATGGCAAATTCCTCTCTCGCTAAACTTGACCTGCAGGGAAAAAAATATCTCAGGTAATCAGATCCCTGGTACTCAAAATGAACTCATTTGCGAGGAGTGCGTGCAAATGTGTGGTCAGCATCTACAGCTAAGTCAACTGCTTTAATGGCTAAACAGCTTTATTCTATACAATGACTAGCTTCCCAGTACTACAATAGGCAGAGTCCACCCTTCAAAAGTTTGCATTCTCATCGTTTTTGCACCACTAGTCAAGCTTTATTCAAGTTCTACGTTTAAAGAGCCAGGCTCTTCCAAAAATTGGTTCGTGAGTCGAATTAACCGGTACATAAGACAATGCTTGTTGCCATTGCTATAAAGATGACAAAATATTATAGTTGATGCATGAGTTAGGGAGATAGTTCATGGCCGCAGGATTCATTTACATAGGTGGGCCTCTTGCATGGAAAAAAGGCAATGTTTTTTTAATATGTAAAGCGGTTGTTGATACCTCAAGCAGACATGGGGTGGTTGAGGAGCAAGTTGTTGACACCTAAATTTAGGTTTGGGGAGGTCGAGACACAAGTCACAAATGCAAATTCACAGGCAGAGTGGAAGGAAGAAAAACTAGTTTATTACACAAGAGAACACCACCCTGAGTTCAGTTTGAGCAAATTAATTTCCCTATAGAACACAAACCTTGGCTTTTCCTTGACATGGACTTATAGGTCTTGAGAAATCAAATTCCATCACAGTAACCACCTGGCTGAGTTCCTGAATCAGAGTAGATGAATGATCAGCAATTAATAGACATTTAACTTTGAGCAAAGTATCCTTCTTCCCTAACCAAAAAACACCCACACTAGTTTACCTTAACCTCCCCACACTGCCAGACGAAAAAGGGAAGACAAGGACCTCCATCAACTGCATCACCACATGCTCCTAAAGTAGTATTTACCAGCGAATGATCAAAACCTTCGATCTTATCTAAAGAGCGATGGCTGTTCCATAAGTCCTACATAATATGTCAAAAGGATCACTGCTATGCAAGCCAGTATAAAGACTCTAGCTATGTTTGGGAGAGAGGGAGGGGAAGAAGAAGAGAAGAAAACGCCAAAATTTTTAAATTTTCCCTCCTCTTACTTCTCACAAATATTCTAAAATTTCAAACTTTCAGCCCAAATATTCATTCCTCCCATTTTCTCTCATTCCTCAAACAAAACATAAATGAACAAACAGAAAAAAGGAAATGTTCAAAAATAAGCCACTTACCGGGAGAGACATAGCACAAACTTTCAACAGTCCTTTACAAGGCATTATAGAGGCGTCTTTGGAGAGTAGAGAGTCAAGTGCAGTCCGTTCATTCCTGAAAACCATTCAGAACTTAGAAACAAAGGCAAATTTGAGATACACAGACATTTTCTTCGTAACATAGGGCTTTATTGGAACATCGGACTAAGGGTGACATTGCTTGTAGTTGGGGTTGACCTGATTGACAAGAAACTGAATGCCAAAAGTTGCAAGTCTTGCTTGGGAAACTTTCTTAAAAGTTTTTCACCATAAAAATCTCCAGAAAAGGGTGGTGAATCCTAATGAAAATTGTGCAACAATAGGGCAAATCCATGGTCATCTGATACTGCATTCAAATGGCTCGGGACATTACATGAGCAGTATAAAACAGTGTATCCCTGGTGACTGCAGGAACAGTCAAAAAATTGTTGTATACTATTAATATAGAGAAAACAAATTCTGTGTAACTTCCATATTTTGTGGATTATCTGCAGAGAGGAAGAAGCATGGCTCTTGACAATGTGTTATCATGCCTTTGGAAGGTGAATGGGCTTAGCATCTGAATTATTCAAGCAGGGGATAGTTCATGTTAATATAGAGAAGAAGATCCTACTTACGGAATGTGGTTTGAAAACTTACCAGAAGCGAAGGTTCTGCCAAGGAAGCATGCCATCACTTCCATAATAGAATGGCTCTGCAATCAGCAGGTCCACCTGCAAACCATATTAGCCAAAAACACCAATTATTGTAGTTCAAGGCCAGCACCTAAAGGGAATTTGACCAAGTAAAACATAAATGAACGTAAAAGAAATGTCTCAATTGTCAGCCAAAGGACAAAGGAAGCCATTGTTAAGCTTAGTGAGGCAACGCATTCATGCTCAGATAAAACATCACTACAAGTGTCTGGTTTCCCAGAAAAAGAACTAAAAGAAGAAAACACTACCTAAATGAGGTGCTATAGTGCACAGTCCATTCCATTATGGCAAAGCTTGAATTATCACGTTATAAAGTGGCATAAGATCTGAATAGAGGAAATTACCGCTTTCTTATGAGTATCATGCCCAGTCCAGTTTGCTGTTTTCTTTCTGACAAATTCTACATGATCCATTGAGAAACCATTAGCATCAGCAACAGCTTCTAAATAATGGATACCCTTATCTTGCAAGCCAGGAAACAAGGCCATTATGTGTGATGCTTTTGAAAGGCGAGCAACCAGAAGCGCTAGAAAGATGCTGTCATCAGCAATCACGCATACTGAGGGAGCTCTTCTCTGCAGCTGCAGGAAATCACGTACTTATAGTTATTAAATGTACCAAGATTCTAGTTCATCATTAAAGCAATTACATATCTTAAGAATAAATCTAATTAAACAGCAAAGACATATTAGGGAATAGAGAGTGCTTGCGAACAGAGCAGTCTACATATCATATAGCAAAGTGGGAGTAAGTCAACTTATGAGAAAGAGGACTTCATAAGAGCCGTTGGGGAAAGGTTGGGCTTTTTCACCTCCAGCAACCAACTTCTGCCTCTAGCTTCTACCTTTTTATCCAACATACGCGTCATAAGAGAGCAGCAGAAGCCAGAAGCAAGAGTTGCTCTCTCCCCACTCCCTCTCCAAAGCTTAGGCTTGTACTTTTTTTCCAGAGTGAAAATGAATGTACAGCGACTTTGACACTATAATTCCAAATATTACACGTATAAATTTCACAACTAGAGCTAAGAAACCCACAATAAAAAGTGTAAGTCACCCCAAACAAAGCTTAAAGCAAAAATAATGATTTCTCTAAGCCCTGAAAGGAAGACCTGATCAAACAAAATACAAAAGAGCTCACAGCAGAAAACGTACAACAGTTTTAATGGCATTTAGCACAGAAAGTCGCCATTCAGCATCTCCATAAATTGCAATTCTTTCTGGGGATAGGGCGAGACAAAAATCTCCACCCTTAACGTTATGATCCCCTTCTGTGGATTTTGGCTGATGAGGTTCAAGTTGATAGGAAATGCTAGTTTCACCATGAGATGCACGTAAAGAAATCTCTTCATCTTTGGCTAATGGCACCCCCTTCCCTGGAATGAACCAAACACACTGTTTCCAATGGTCACACCAATTCCCAGCACCTAGCAAAGCATTGGGACCAGTTTTATTAGTTTAATGAGGACAAGGAAGAGAATTTAAATGAGAAGTCAGCCAATATTCTATGTCAACTTTTTTACAGGTAGCCCGCATGGCTCTCTTGAAGTAACATATTTTCTCGAAATAAAACTACCAGCAAGAGACCAAAATTCCGACCCACCCATATTACCTGACAAAGTAATCCATTTCGGAGCAGTGGAATAATGTATAGACCCTTTGTCATCTAGCTGAAGCATCCACCTTACATAAGCACCAAGAAATGTTACAGCAACGACCAGAGAAACATTATGAACCACAAGAAAAATTATCGTGATATTTGTAGTTACCAGGAAATCACAGCATTTACTTGACCACTACCGGTTGCTTTTACACGAACTGCAGTTTCACCGTGACTCTCTGGCCGTTTCCCAAAGTTGAATTCAAAAATTCTGAAGGGTTCTGACAACTGGATGAATTTACTGTTGAGTAGAAGTAAAATGACTTCATTTTCCAGAGGAAACGCAGGAAAGGACAAGTTGCATGACCACTTACCAGTTTTATTTCTCGTTTTAGTGCATCACAGTGCATAGGATGTTGTTGAAGTTTAACACCCATTATCCTCTCCAACCCAGCAGGAACTAGATAAATGCCATCGGATATTTCTGCCTCTTTATTATACAGATCATGCAGCTTCCACAAGTATGTACTTTCAACTAGCTGTTGATTGAAGACCCAAGAAGAAAATTATGATTACCAGTCTGACTTTTGTATTAACCATCAATCTTCTATAAATTTCTCAAAATCCAATTTTTGATAGCGTAACAACAGCAAAATAGTGCAACATTGAAACACACAATATGCGACAGAAGACAGACAGCAAATTTAATCTGCACCATTAATCTCCAGGGACCATGTGTGGATTGTTCAGGGCGAATCTTCCCCGCTAATGCTCTTATTGTCACATGAATTAGCCGGAATACAAACAATCTAGTTGTCTAGTTTAGTTTTCAATTCTGAGTCACCATTGCTGTAGCGACTTAATCACTCATCTGAAGATTTATTGAATAGGCACTGGTTGAACTAGCATATGTTCTATATCTTGAAATGTAAGAATGGATAAGGAAATCCCCACAAAATGCTAAATATTCTATCAAATTATAGTCTTGAAAGTATAATGAAACATGATATAAAGACAGACCAAGCACCTGGCCATACATGATTGTTCAGGATGAATCTTCCCACTAATGCTCTAACTATCAAATGAACTAGCCGGAACACAAACAAACTTATTGTCTATTTTTTCTCTCTGTCCTACTCTAACTCTCCTTTCTCTCACACTTTTATTCTGCCTCTTTGCAGACCGTGGGAGTTGAACCCCACACCTGAAATTAAACATCCCCACCGCCACCCAATTCCCTTACCACTAGGCCACGTGCCATATGGGTAACTAGTTGTCTAGTTTAGTTTTCAATTCTTAGTCACCACTGTTGTAGCGACATAATCACTCATCTGAAAATTAATTGAATAAGCACTGGTTGAACTGGCATAAGTCCTATATCTTGAGGATTAAGAATGGGCAAGGAAATCCCTACAAAATGCTAAATATTCTATCAAATTATAGTCTATATAGTATAATGAAACACAATATAAAGACAGAGCAAGCACCTGGCCATACACGATTGCCTTGTATGGAACTGTTACTGGATTTTCCACTAAAAGCATGTCATGTGCATGCCGTAAGGTTGGTATTAACCCTTCACCCAGTAACTCTGAGTCAAGTATCTCACTAACCTGCATTTACAACATAATCATCCTTGATAAAAGGAAGAAACCACGACATAGTTGCATTTGGTTGCAATGACAAAGTCACAAGGAACTTGGAACTAATACTGTGCAAGATACAATAGTGTGACAGTCTTCATCTTTGTTGATGAGATGAGACCAAACTCGAATTTGAATGTGCTCCAGCATTTAGAATAGTGTATGTTTCTCGCATTCTTAATTACGTACTCTGACGTCCATTTTTATATTCCCAACGTCCATTTTTATATTCCCAACATGCAATATTTAACTTTGGCACAGGGTGAGGACGAACTTCATAAGTAAAATAGTTCACTGAAGCAAGCACAAGAAGGACGCTGTAAATCTCACCAGAACATCAGCACGTGATTCAATATCTACCCCAACTCTGACTTCATCAGAACGTTTGTAGAGGACAGTTATACCCCTTGCCATATCATTAGCACGCAAAACCTTCCGCATCAATTTCACCATGGGAAGGTAAGACTCACAAGCTGTTACTGATCCATTATAACTATGGCATGTCGGTGAATCCCTCAAACCCATTGCCCGAGCAGCCATCATTGATAACAAGCCAGTTCCTGCACTACATACCGTGCCTCGCAAGATTAGCAAACATTAAATACTGGCCTTATCCACCAAAAGAAAATTGAAAAACTCACAACTCCCACGAGGTTCAATGCAACTTCATGAGAAAATTTGATATGTGCAGGAGGTGTAGGAAAGTTTAGGCCCATCTTTTGAGTTAGACTCACTTAAGTAAGAGAATTTAATTTTCATGGGGAAGCTATACCATCTCTCTCTCTCTCTCTCAACACCTAGGGAGATTCACTATGTTTCTGTTTAGCCCAAAAAAGAAAAGGGATTCTTCATTTTTCTTCTATGAGCCAGACACGAACTAGTTCTTCTCTCTCTCTTTCTCATGCCTGGTTTTCACCACCTCCTTTTTGTCAACTCAATTACAAACCAAACTTCCTATCACTGCCGAAATGCCTTTGTCTATAGAAAATGTTCCCTTGCCCCGCAAATTAACAAGAAAGGGATTCCTTCTGTGCTATCTAGCTAATACGAGCATTGTAATTGTTCAGCCAAGTAGAGCCAATGGAGTAAACTCAAACTCCGTTATTTCATTTCTAAGATCAAAACGAGTCGTTGAGCAATGAAATGATCCAAGCAACAATGCGTAGTCGACTAACAAAGCAACACAATTAAAAGAACACCACCACTCAACTCTAAAGACACAAATTACACATCTTCACATCGACCATTCAATCAACTGATAAGAAAACTCAGCTTGGACATTCCACTGCCGGAAAGTTAACTGCTCTGACTAAACCAGACTCGACAGAGCAACAAAGCTCATCGTCACGCGAAATTTACCCAATGTCGAGCACGCGGCAAGGCCCGGCGATGGCCTTGTCGATGGCTTCGCGGAAGGCCCTGTTCCGGCGAGAGTCGTTGAGCATGTCCAGGTACGACGTCCTGGCCAGGAGGCCCTCGTGGAGGCTCTCGGGAGCCGTCCCCGCCGCGTCCTCCTCGATGACGACCCACTCCGAGTCGCCGGTGAGCGGGTCGAGCCTCAGCTGGAAGACGCGCTGGGCCGAGCCGGAGCTCATGGCTCGAGCGAGCGCGAATCCTAAGCGAGGGAGGACCGAGCGAGAAGCCGAGAGCAAGCGAGCCGATGAGATCAGCCGGCGATCGGGGGTCGGGGACACCATTGCAGCGGGGACATCGTCGTCGGCGCTGCGAATTGTGCCGGCGGGCGACGGTTTTGCTGCCGCGAGGAAAATTCTCGGGAGGCGAAAATGGCGGAAGGGTCTGAACGTCGGGCCGGGCTGCACCGGGCCCGTTGTCACCCGAGAAATATGAGGGCCCGTCTCGTGGAAGTTCGCTTGCCAGGGCACTTGTACATACATAACCCGATTTCAGGATCGGCTCGGTTCGGTTCGGTTCGGTTTCTGACAATATGATATCGAGCAAATCTAGCTACATAACGTCCCAACTCAAACTGAACCGATATCTTTCTGGCCGCCCGACATCGGCACCACCATGCACGAGGCCACCGCAAGCATCTCTCTCTCTCTCCCTCCTTTGAGCTCCTCGTGACTGCATGACGAGGAGCTTGCCCGACTTTCAGCTCTATTCATGGCCCAAAGCCGTGACTTTGTCAGTCGATTGGATGGAGCTCGCACGATGTTGAGCTGTATCACAAGGAGCAGGTCGACGCCGCTTCTAGATTTGCCAGTAATGGGAGAGAGAGAGATGGTCGAGATCGAAGGATAGGAGATGAATCTTATTGTGTGGGTTAAAATCATCTACGTGAGTCGAAGCGTGTGAATGACCTACCGTTTCACTGATATTGATAATGAAATAACGTTTCACTGATATTGATAATGAAATGCCTTTTAGATTATGGATGGATCAATATAAATGAAGAGTCATTTCTTTGATTTTGGACATGGATGTAGACGGCAAGGAATTAAAGGTACAAACACCAGGAACAATTATTGCCACATGTAAATTGCAAAATAGAAAAAATTTGCATAAGAACATTAAGTTTTGTTAATTGATTGGGGGCACATACAAAGAGCAAATACACCTAGCTATTTCGACGGTTACCCAACTGGTTATTGAATTTAAATCCAAAAGAAGCTCCCTAATCCGACGTGTGGTTACGTAGATTTCACACAACAGACACGATCTCCTATTTTTCAGTCATTTGGCATAACCATTTGGCATTTTTGTGCTCATGTCGATCCATTATTCTCGTCTTCAATCGATATGTTGGCAGGCGTTTGCTCATTAGTTGCACTATCTCGACACTTTTAGACTCGGAACTGATGTGCACATTCAAATTCAAACCCGACCGATAGCTTATCACCGCACAACTATGTTACCGGCGCTTATCAAAGCCCATTAAAACCCATCCGTATAGCCCATCGTCCCCAAGAGGCCCAACCTGCTGGTGGACTCGGGTTGTGAAGGCCCATTGGAAGAAAGCCCATCGTTCAAATTGGCTGGTCTAAGCCCCCGCAAACCTTTGGAGATATCCTCCGTTCAAATGTGAAAATACTTTGTTCCGATTGATGTTATGACATGCTATTTTCGAACAAAACAAAGCAAAAAACAACACTTAGCCAAAATCAGGGATGGTTCGTCGTCCATGGCTTTGTTGATCAACTTCTCTTTAAGTCTTGATGAAGGCTCCCGTCGATAACTACTCATGGCGGGTGTTGTCGATGACTTCATTGGCAAGTTATCGATTGCTAAGTTCGGCTTCGACCAAACTTTGCGGTCATTGACTCATTTTGCTAGGTGGTTTTTTTTTTTTTTTGGTGTTGACACCCACTAATTAAGAGTCGCGCAGCAACCAAATAAACTTGGATGTAAAAAATAATTTATCCATGACTAACAATTTCTTTTTGATAAGAAAAAGAGCAGGGTAAACATGAGATGTGAGTGATCTCATCCTAATATTGGGCGTCGCCGAAATCATCTTTTCATCTTTTGAGAGCAAACAAAATGATTATTCGCCATTGATCTCTACCATGCTTTTGGATACAACAATTTTTTTCTAAGGGGCACATCGGTTTGAGGTGTAACATTTTATGTACGAGAGTTTGGTGGCACCTATTCTCAATAATTGAATTGGTTGGCAAAATCATGAATGCTAATTGAAAGCATCCAAAGTCAAGTGGAACTACAACTTCAGACATGGTCCACATAAATCATCGACTCCCCCCTTGGACTCTTCTATTCTTGCCTTGATCTCCCCGAAATATGACTGATTTGGTCGAGCAAGGTTTTTCTCTCGGAAAACGAAATAGAGAACGGAAAAAACAAACGTGAGAATGGAAAGCAATAGTGCTACCGAATCTATGTAATTTAATCAATTACGCAAAAAATAAAAAATACATAGTTAAAATAACGAAGAACGAAAATAAAAGCGGATACAAAACTCAGCACATTAAAAATAAAATTTTAGATGGGCTCTCACTAAAGAGAACCGATCTTCTCCCGTGCATGCTCAATATGGGACATCAATTCGAACCCGTCTGCCAACTAATAAATTGCACACGTCAATTTATTCATGAAGAACCTTATTGTCACATCACCGTAGACTCCATTTTGGACCAACCTTCCAACTAATAAGTGGCATAGGTTAAAATAATTCAGCTAAGCATAGGTCACAACAATGCTGCTTAATTAGCTATATATATGTAGGTACTAGAGCTTAATTATATTATATCTTTCTTGGAAAGCAATAAGCAAGATCCTGGTCTAGAAAAAAAGGAAACAGACTGTACCCCACAGAATTAGGTAATATCACCTAAAAATAAAATGCAAACGAATTTGGTGGCAAAATTAATGACGTCCGAGCTAACATTAATGTCCAGAAAGGGTTTGGTGTTCGGTTGACCAGAAAATAGTTCCTCGGACGAAAATGCAAAGACAAAATCCTCCTGCTGGAAAAAGAGAAAATTATATGAATTATGATACTTAGCATTTGACATTTGGTGGAATTGGGTCGGTGGATATACCTTAAAAGAAAAATATATCTTATTGTAAAGTTGTTGATATATATATATACACACACACACATTTATTTTTCTTGTTAATTTTTGTCGTATCATTTCATTAAGAGAGAGAGAGAGAGAGAGAGAGAGAGAGAGAGAGAGAGTCTCTTTCAACTTTCAAAGCATGCAATCATATGTGGTTGTAGGAAACGAATTTCGCAAACTTCTTTTAATTAATTAACCACGTCAAGTAATCGCGTATTTAAAGTAGAGGTTACGTATCTCGTCTCGTGATGCTTGAGTTGCTGTCGAGCTATTAAAATCAGCTTTTGACTTTTGATGTCTTGACAACTATCTCCAGAAGGAGAAGATAGTTTCCTCCGTAAGCTTTTTCTTTGAACTTTTATTTTGCCTTATGTTTATATTCGCTTTTCTTGGTTTCTTAATGGCTGGTAATGTCGATTAGGAAGGTCTTGCTCGTTTCGCGAAAAATGTGATATTTTCAAAAAAATATTTTTCGAAAAGTCATTTAACGGAAAAATGATCATATTATCCGGTGTTTGGCTAAAACCTGAAAAATATTTACCATTGCTCGATAAGGAAAATCTTCATTTATCTATATAGACATACACTATTTGGTCGTTAATGGCTTGCATATGAGCAGCCAAGGAACCTAGCACCGGTACCAGGGTCTCAAGTCATGATCCTCGACTCCCGGGCACGAGCATGGGCACTGATCTTAGATCCACCGAAATCGAGCTCGAGAACTTGGTGGCCATGCCCAATTCCTTAGCGCCCCGGCCTCGGTGTATAGAGGCTAGGCCCAAGTCCCCAGCACTCGTGCCTGGTCAATCGAGGTCGGACTCGGGACTCTAGGATTGATGCTCGCGCCTTAACCTATTAAGGTCGGGCCTTGAACCTTGCGCTCGGACCTTGATCTCGATGGATCTGAGCTCAAAAGTCAAGGATTCGGGCATGGGTTTTGGGGTCCAGGGCCCAACTTCGATAGACCTAAGCATGGGTGTCGAGCACTCGGGCCTAGCCTCAATGGGCCTAGGCACAGCGGCTGGGGTCTTGGGCGCAACCTAGATGGACTCAGAACAAGGTGCTAGGGCCCTTGGGCCTAGGAGCCAGGGTCTTGGGCCTAGGAGCCACGATCCCGACTCTATGCTATGGGCTTGGGAACGAGCATTAGGGTTTTTCTGTGTCCAAGCGCTGATACCTAATTATATTTTGGAAAATGATTTTTGATTTTTTAAAAGGGAAGTTATTTTCCTGAATTTAAGCTTTGATAGATAAACATTTTTCATTAACTAGGAAAACCTTTTTGGTTGACTCATTTTCCTAAGTGATGATCCAAACGCTAGAAAAATGAGGAAAATATTTTTGCAAAACAAACGGAGCTTTATCATGATTAGTTGAGTTCATTTTTCCCCACTTACCCTTTGAATTTACGGTGCAAAAGTGTTCCCCTTGGGCCATCGTCTCATGGTGATCATAATAGTCACGGTTGAAAGGCGAGGATACGTGATACAGGGTAAGGGTGAAAATCGAGTCACGCTACTAGCGGGTAGCTTGGTTCCCTTTCGATGATTAATCGAAATCATCTCGCCTGATTTCGATCAAACTACTCAAGTATCTTTTTGAGTCAAGCTCGAGCTTGCTAGTTCTCAGCTCGATAGGTTTGTGAGCTACGTGAGTCTAATGTAGAATCTATTAGTATTTTGAAAATATCTATTAGTTAAATTAGACATACTCGGGCTCCGATTGATCATTTCCTTTTAGAAACTGTAATCTTATACAATTATTACATGGAGCTCCTCCAGATTTAGAGCGGACCATTAGAAAACATTCTTTTGATTTTCGGTCTCTTCCCTTCCATTTAATATGTTGCGCGGCGATGGTCGATTACGTCAGCTTCTAAGGGCTCAGTTTTCCGATGCCATGTCTTGTTCAATGCACCCACATAATCAGATTACGTTCAAAGCCTCGCTGGCTCTCCACAAAAAGATTATTATAAAAAAAAAGGCCGTTCATGTCCATGTTTATCTCGGAATGGATATGGATAAAAAGTGTTGTCGCTTTGCTCGGGGTCTAAATCTTAAAAGATTAATAACAATAATAATAGTTTTAAAGTATTATTCGGGGTCTCACTTCCCCCGAATGAAGCCTGAAACGAGAGGGTTCGAGTCGAACGGCTGTTCCGCTTCTGGGGGGAAAGTCAGCGGTCCAGCTGTTGACCCCTTGAGGTTGCCGGGGCCACACTTGGCGGTCTTCCCCTGTTTGACTTGGCGTGCCAGCTCAGTGCCAGTGGACCCCCCCTACTCTATTCCATACAGAAAGCAACCCAAAAACAAAACAAAAAAACTAGAAAAACAAAAGTATCGAAAACATATCTCAATTCAACCCCGGTAACAACTTGCGTCTCTTTTTCTGCGCATGCCGTCCGCGCACATCTAAACAGAAGCCCGGTTTGACAAGATCGAATTGTTTATCCCCCGAGTTCTTGGATAATTTAGTTTTTAGTTGATTTTTTTGAGTGTTTTCGGTGAATTTGATAAATCGAGAAAAGACGGCTTTTAGAAAGAAATGTCATTTTCGTGAATTGAGTAAAAAAGGGTAATTGATCCGAAAGTGCCGGTAAACTCGACTGATAACTTGGAATATGGGAGAACCGGGCCTCAAGCAATTAATCAGCTCCGTTTGATTTTAGCTCCTCACCTAAAGAGGGCCCCCCCCGGAGTTTATACCTATGACCCGTCTCCTCCTTGCCCATTAATCGTATATGCCAAAACCATGCAAATATCAAAAGAATTTCTTGGCTCCAAAGCATCAGCATGCAACTTTTCTTCAATTCGTAAATTTACGCTTTTAAATTCTGCAAGCTTCCCTTCCTCAAATAAACCTTCTCCTTTTCCAAATACACCCATCAAAATCAAATCCGCCATAACCAGAAGCTTCCTCTCCTCCTCCCTTCCACTCCTTTTTCCCTTTCTTCCACTCCACTCTGTCTCTCCCACTACCTGCAACTATATATTCATCTGTCTTCCTCTCTCTCTCTCTCTCTCTCTCTCTCTCTCTCCACAATTCAATTCAAACCGGAGCGCTTGTCATTCAATTCCAAAGCTCATTCATGGCTTCGTCCCTGCTGGTTAGCGTAATCGCCTTCCTCTGCTTCGTCTCTGTTTCTCTGTCAGAGACCCTTTTACTGCCCTTAACCCACTCTCTCTCCCACGCCGGCTCTCAGTTCAACTCCACCCACCGCCTCCTCCGCGCCACCTCCGCCCGCTCCGCCGCCCGCTTCCGCCGCCACCGCCGCCTCCCCCAGCAAGCCTCCCTCCCGCTCTCCCCGGGCAGCGACTACACCCTCTCCCTCACCGTCCATTCGCAGCCCATCTCTCTCTACATGGACACCGGCAGCGACCTCGTCTGGGTCCCCTGCTCGCCCTTCACCTGCATCCTCTGCGAAGGCAAGCCCAAGCCCACCCCCGTCGCCGTCAACTCCTCCTCCACCTCCGACGTCCCATGCAAAGCCTCCGCATGCAGGGCCGTCCACTTCCCTCTCTCCTCCTCCTCCGACCTCTGCGCGATGGCTCGTTGTCCCCTCGAAGACATCGAAATCTCCGACTGCGCCGCCTTCTCCTGCCCGCAGTTCTACTACGCCTACGGCGACGGCAGCCTCGTTGGCCGCCTAAAGAAAGGCGTCGTCACCATACCCACCTCGTCGCCGCCTCTCGTCCTCCACAACTTCACCTTCGGCTGCGCCCACACCGCCCTTGCCGAGCCCGTCGGCGTCGCCGGCTTCGGCCGCGGCCCACTCTCGCTTCCGGCCCAGCTCGCCGCGTCGTCACCCCAGCTCGGCGCTCAGTTCTCGTATTGCCTCGTCTCGCACTCCTTCGACGCCGACCGACTCCGCCGCCCGAGCCCGCTCATCCTCGGTCGCTACGATGTGAAGGAGAAGAGCTCGGAGGGAAAAGGCGGGAGCGACTTCGCGTACACGCCGATGCTGGACAGCCCGAACAGCCCGTACTTCTACTCCGTCGGGCTGGAGGGAATCTCCGTCGGGAAGAGGCTCATCCCGGCGCCGGAAAATCTGCGGAGGATCGACGGGAGGGGCGACGGAGGGGTGGTGGTGGACTCGGGGACGACGTTCACGATACTGCCGTCGGGGCTGTTCAGCTCGGTGGCGGCCGAATTCGACCGCCAGCTCGGGCGAGTCAACTCGCGGCGAGCGAGGGAGGTCGAGGACAAGACCGGGCTGAGCCCGTGTTACTACGTGGACGCCGGGGTCAGGGTGCCCGACGTGGCGTTCCGCTTCGGGGGCGGATCGGGTGTGGCGATGCCCAGGGGGAACTACTTCTACGAGTTCGCGGACGGCGGGGATAAGGGGAGGCGGGTGGGGTGCCTGATGATGATGGACGGCGGGGACGCGACGGAGATGGGGGGCGGGCCCGGGGCGACGCTGGGGAACTACCAGCAGCAGGGGTTTGAGGTGGTTTATGACTTGGAGGGGAGGCGCGTGGGGTTCGCCCGGAGGCAGTGCGCGTCGATGTGGGACAGCCTCCGGCAGGGCTGAGGTGCGCTTGGGGTTGACTTCACTTCGTCCGTCTCGGCTCGAAGATCTTGGATCTGTTCTTCTTTCGAGCGTGAAGTGGACCCACGTGTGGTCCACGGTGGCAAATGGGTCAGAGAAGCGTGGAGGATGGTCAAACGTTTGAAAATGAGAGATGGGCTATTTTCTAAGCTTTTTCTATGTAAGTAAGTGTTGAAGCCGTGGTGGAGGAAATTTGTAAATTTTTGCAGATACAGTCAGAACGGGGATGACATTCTTTTCTGTAAGATATGCTAAAAATTCTGTTGAAATCTCATTTCTTCGGACGAAATTCCTTAACTTTCACGAGGTAAAAAGAATCCAAGACAATGTTTGAGAAACCCAGAGAAGAGAGGTTCCCGCAGCATGTAAGGAAAGAATCATGGTAGAGTCATTTATACATTAGCATGCATGCGTGCATGGATTCACAAACACAAACAGCAGGGGGAACATTTTCCTCCTCTCACTCTTCTCCGAAATTCTCTGCCCGAAGGAATTCAATTCAGTTTCAGACCCCAAATCAGCATTGAATCCTCGTGGAACCTGCGAAATTAGGTCTCAGATTGGTGTCTGTAACAGCTAAATCTTTTCCTGGACCTCTTAAGGTTTTAGGTCTCTGATGACTTGCTCTGCTTTGATGACTGAAACTAGCCATTAAAGTGTATTCCCGGTGCATTTTAAGTACTGGGAGTGGATGAATGAAACTGAAATGGAAACTGAAAGCTAAAACAAGCCAGAGACAAAATGTTGGAGAAACCCAGAAAAGAGAAGAGAAGAGAAGCGGGGAGGAGAGAAGAGGAGAGAGAGACGTTCCCTCAGCATTCAACAAAAGAATCATGGCACAGTCTTACCATGCATGATTCACACACTAAAAACATCACGGGGAACATTTTCCTCCTCTCATTCTTCAGGGGGAAGGTTGAAGAACATAAAGTGCTAAACTGCTCTTGAACTTGTTACCTACCCAAAGGAATTCAATTCAGTTTCAGACCCCAAATCAGCAATGATTAGGTCTCAGATGGGTAGTCCTGGACTTCTAAGGTTTAGGTCTGATGAGCTGGGGGCATTGACAACAATCATCATAGAAAGACCACATAGCAATTACCAGATGGCGACAGACAAAAATACCCAGAAATCAACCCACCGCAATAAGGTACAAGGAGGAACTTAAGAGGAAGCACGCAGAAGAAACAGAGAGTTGACACGGAAGGAGGCAGGGTACGAGGACGGAGGGGCATAAAATAAGGAACACTCGGGTTGGTGACTAGGATTTTCGGTCTTTGTCCAAAGTCTCTGCGGTCTTGTCCAAAGTCTCTACGACCTTCTCAGTTTCTCCGGGGATGGACTTTTGAAGGTTTACTAGCCATTCCACACGTTGGTGTCACCTCCACCAGGTACTGACAGATGGTCTTCTTCCCACGTTAAGAGAACGCTAAGGGCGCGAATAATAATTATTATATTTTTGTTTAGAACTAATTTTTGTTTTCGAAAATAGATTTTGAACAGAAATCCGTTTTAACGCAATTCCATTTTTCTATTTCTGACCAAAAATAAAAAAAAAAAGAGTAGATTTTCTGTTTTTAGACGAGAAACGAAAATCATTTCTAAAAGAACCTATTTTTCTAAGGGTGAGCGCGTTTCTAGGGTAGAACCGGAACCGGAGAACCGCACCCGGTGGGTCCGGTTCGATTCCAGGTTCCATGAAGAGAGGGTCCGGTTCCCGATTCCCCATTTTTTGGAACCGGAACCGGAACCTGAAATCGGAATCGGAACCGGGACTAGGATCGTAAAGGTTAAAAATTTCGACAAAAAAAAGAGAGAGGTTAAAACAGAAATTACAAATTTACAATCCCTAATTCCCAAATCATACTAGGGTTTCTCCTCCTGAATCACCGCCCAATCCTCCATCATCGTCCCTCCAAAGCTCACGGATTTTTTCCCGCTTCTGCCTCGCTTCGCCTTCTTCGCCGGCCCCGTGATCTCCCCATGCGGATTCACTTCAATTATTCGGGCTCACCGCTGCCTTCCTCCTCCTCCTCCTCGCCGCCCCGATTTTTTTACTGACCCCCCCGTTATGCTTGTGCCTTTTGCTCTGTGCGCTGCTGCAAACGACGACTACCGGCTCTTTGGCAACGATATAGATGCCTTGCGGTCTCTGCAAGGCAAGTTCCGAAAGTGCGTGGTTAGTCGCTTCCCCTCCCCTTTTCTTTCCTTTCCTCCCTTGATCTCCGGATTGATCGCGCGTGGTGGGCACGGGTTACAATTCACGCCTTGCTATTCGTGTGCAGAAGGCGAACGGATTGGGATTGGAAGTGGTCGGCGGAAGAGTATTTGCGAAGTCGCCATGAGCTTCCCTCCCGACATCGTATCCAAATGGGTGGGTCATCTGTATCTTCCCGCCGTTTGTGGCAGTTGTGTTTCTCTTTGGTTTTCTTTGAGTGTGAAATGGGTTTTTGTTTGACAGAGAGATCCAAAATCCGAAGAACTTGAAGGTTTGTCTTTCGATTTCAATCTCTGCGAAGCTGTGGCTACATGGGAACAGGTGAGCCTAGGGTTGGTAAATTGAAACGCAAATTGAGATATTGAAGATAGGAATGAGTAAATGTGGCCCCTTTTTCCATTGAACTTGGTTCCTGAGAAATCAGATACGCTACATGATTGATTTATTATGTTGTGTGTTGATTGATTTATTATGTAGCGAGTTCATAGAGTCGGATGAGATTTTGCTCGGCGTCAATATTGTTCCTGATGTTCTATTTTTGGGGGGTCTCTCTCTATCCATAGAGTCGGATGAGGTTTTGTTTGGCGTCCATGTTGTTCCTAACATTCTGTTTTTGGGGGGATTTTTGTAGATTTTTTTTTCCAGTTGTTGTTGGGCAAATCTGTGTTATACATAGAATTTGGCATGACGCAATTATAAGATAACAAAATGAGTTTCCAACTCTAGCAATTATATAGCATGATTATTTAATGCTTTTATTGGACACTAAGGGTCTGCATAACAATGTTTTTGTTCCCAAAAATAATTTTTTTTATTTCTACTTCTTGGAACGGTTTTTGATAAAAAAAAATAGTGTTTAGTAACTGACCAAAATTTCTATTCCTGAAATAGAAATAGAATAAAAACGCGTTTATGGCGCAAATGATCCATTGCTATTCCATGGATAAGTTTCTCCCTTTAGGGCTACCGGCGGAGGACGGTGGGTGGCGGTGGAGGGCGAAGGACGATGGTCGGCGGCGACGGAGGATGGTGGCTGGCGGCGGGAGGCAGTGGAGCACAGCAGTTAGCGGCGGAGCACGATGGTGTCGGGCAGCAGTGATGGTAGCTCGGGGCGGCGGGCGTGGAGGTGGTTGGCGGTATAGGGTGGCTAAAGATTGGTCGGCGGAGCCACGGCGGCCGGTGGCAAAGGACGGGCGCCAATGATGGGTGATCGCTGGCATAGGTGGCCATGGGCGGAGGTGGCTCAGGGCTGGGCGCCTGCGCCGCAAGGTGGAGGCTGGCGTCGGGCGATGGAGTACAATGGCCGGCGGCGATGGATTGTGGTCGGTGATAGGTGGTCGCTTAACGGGCGTAAGGACGCATAACCGATGGGTGGGTGATTGCCGACGCGGATGCTGGTGGGGAGGCGGCCAGCCGTGGTGGCCGACATCGAGCGATGGAACACCCGCAGCTCAGCAAAGGAAGGATGGCGGCGGTGGTGGTGACAAGCGTTGAGCGGCAGAGGATAGTGGTCGACGATAAGAGGCGGCGGCGGGGGAGGCGGCTAGCGGGAGAGGCGGCGGTGGCGGTGGCGGAAGGCAGTCGTTAGGTGACGGTGAAGGACAGCTAGAGGCGCGGTGGGCGGGTTGCGGCCGATGGATTGTTTCTTGTTTTTGGAAGATTCTAGAAAAAATCATTTCTTGTTTTTGTTTCAAAACAAAAAAGTAAATTTTTTTTGCTTCTTGTTTCTGTTTCAAATCTACTCAAGAATCACTTTTTTGTTCCAGAAACAAAAAAGTAGATTTTTTTTACTAAACGAATTTCTGTTCATTTTTCCTTTACGGGGAACAAAAGAATAGAAAAACAAAGAAACAGAAACGTTACTAAACAGACCCTAACACTTTCATTCTGTTTTTTTAGGGGCTTTAGGCCACTAACTAGGGAGTGCCATCCAGCCAAATTGTTCTCAAAGCATATAAAAGTAGAGGAACAGGTATGTTATCCATATTTAGGTTTGTTCAGATGCCTTGAATGCCTGTGAGTGCTCTTAATTATGCTTATTTGCACGAGCTTACAAATAGTTTCAGCATAATATCTTCATCTTGCATTATTGGCTATCATAGATGACTACATTACTAACCTCAAGTGAATGTGTATGTACAGTTTTCTGGTACTTTTTAGGATTACTAGGGAATGTCATATATCTTTCCATCCAAAGCTGCTTGAGATTCAAATTACATTTTCTTTTCTTCTGTCTTACCTTGGAATTTAAAGTCATATGTATTGCATCCCAACAATTGCTATTTATTATTTTATCCCCTTTTTATTAAGAAAAATGTGACTTTTCAATAACTAGTCTTTTGTATTCTCTTTGAAGAATGTTTATTTTTGTTTTGTTTAACTAAAAAAAAAAAAGAACCTATTGGAACCTGGAACCAACCCCGAAACCTGTAACAGGGTAGGTTCGAAGTTCCCATTTTTCAATATGTAAGTTCTAAGTTCCAAAAAATGAGGAATCAGTATCCGATGGTAGGTTCCGGGTTCTAGGTAAAACCTATGAAGAACCTGGAACCGCTTAGTTTTACTATTTTCTCTCTTCAAGACACATCTCTTCCTAAATTTGGCCTCGGTCTGACAAGTCAGACCGATCCGAACCGATTCGGTCTAGTTCATTCTTGGCAAGGAAATTAAAAAAATTCTAAAAAAATTAGAAAAAATACAAAAAATCATAAAAAATTAGAAAATCTAGAAAATTCCTAAAAATCTCAAAATTTTTTTTAGAAAATCCATAAAAATTGAAAAATTCAAGAAAGATTCATAAAAATTTCCAAAAAATAAAAAAAAGTCAGATTTGGAAAATAGGAAATTTGGTGAATTTTTTCAAAAAAAATAAAAAAATCAAAAATTTCAAAACTTCATAAAATGGGTTAGAATACCTGTGGCCACCCACTTTGAGTGAAATTTAAATTTTTTAAGGTGCCCAAATGATATTTTTGAAGACTCCTTTATTTAGGGATTTAAAAGGGTTTTAACCCCTAAAAAACCCCAAAAGGGGTCTAACCCCCAAAAAGGGTCTTTATCCCTAAAAAACAACACAATCATTTGAATGAAATGAATAAGCCTTTACGGTTTTACTAGGATTTGGGTGTTTTAATTGATTTTCATTTTAGAGACCATTTTATAAAAAAATGGATTTCTGGTCTAGGAAATAGAAATTTGTATTGTTATCAAATGAGTTTCTGTTCCAGGAAAATAGAAATTTTATAATATTGTCAAACGGGTTTTTACTCTAGAAATAGAAATTTTTGGTTGTTATCAAATGGGTTTTTTCCTCAAAAACTTATCCTCGGAACAGAAATAGAAAAATTTATTTTTGTTTCCGGAATTGTTTCTGCAACAAAATGGTTATCATTCGCGCCCTAAGAAGTGCCTTTGGCCTCCAAAGGCTGTGAGAAAAATTCTAGGTGTTTGGCAAACACTTATGGGACCTCTTTGACCAAATACTAGCATTGGCATGGCTAAAAACTTCTAGCACGTCCAAAAGTAGAGAGAGAGAAAGCTACAAAGCTGTTAGGGGTGTGCAAAAGAATTGAAAATCGCTCGGAATCTACCGGATCCAATTCCAATTTTTGGGAACCAGTGGGTATCAGTTCGGTTTCCGGTTCCAGGTGTGGAATCGCCCACCCGCCTATCCACTCAGACCGGATCGATAAAATAATAATATAATAATAAATATATAATATAATATAATATAATTATTTAAATTTTATTTTTTTTAAAAAATCATAAAATCCCTAAATTAAACCAAAATTGTTTAACGTTCACAGTCTCACATTGAGTCTAGAAACACTTCTTTTGCTTTTGTTTCACGTTCACTCTCACTCTCTTACTCTTTTCGATCGATGTTTACCATATCGTCTTCGACTCTCCATCTCCATCTTGATCTTCACCACCTCATTTGCTCCACAAACCAAAAAACAAAAAGAACCCGAAACCCACCTCCATCAGGTGAATTCATGAAATTAGTTCCAATTTTTTGAAACCGGTTCTTAGTGGACGGTTTTCCTGTTCGGAAGATGAGAATCGCCCGTCCGGATCGCTCCTCCTGAAGAGGGAGAGTAAATGGGTGGCCTCGTGTGTGTATCCCCAACCCTAATGATCGATGGGTGGGCTGGTTTGGCTGTGTCGTGTGTCCTATATCGCGCACCCTGTAATGTTTAATAAATCGATGTAAGCATTCGAGTAACTTTCACATGTTACTGTTTTAACTACTTTTACATAAAAAGCACCAAATTCTTTAACGATATAGGTAAAATTCCAACTTTGGCTGACAGAAATCAAGTCACATTTCATCTTTTGTCGCTCGCTCGATATTGTTCAAATTGCCCCCCCCCATTTTTAATAGAATCGTTCGAATCTCCAAAAGAAACTCGAAACCTGAAGAAGTTGCTGGCGCATATATCACCGGTGCCCGGTGGCGGACATGGTTCTTAAGGGCCTTAGATTTACCGCCAACGATATTCTCTCTCTCCGGAAGCTTCTCTCCCTTCCGCTCCCTTCCCGAACCTTCTCCACTTTTCTTCTTCTTCTTCTTCTCTCTATCCGTCTTTCCCCTTCCCCAAGAATCGCCGTCTCCTCTGCTATTTAAACCCCCCCAGCGCCTTCCAACGGAATCACGGCTAAAACCCTCGCGAATTCTCTCCGATCCCTGCGTATCGGACGACGTGCAAAAGAGCTCCCCGAGCTATCGTCGGAAAATGGCGTCTGGGCTCGCTCTACGGAGGGCCGCCGCCGCCTCGAGCGTCTTCCCCAGGCTGGCCTACCCGCTCCGCGCGGCCTCCGTCGCCCCTGGCGTGGCTCGGTCCTTCAACACCAGCTCTCAGATGAGGCGCTACGACGACGACAACGACGTCGACGTCAGCGATAGCGGCGACGACGTCTCCCGCCGCCCCGATCGTTTTGTCTCCCGCCGCCACCAGCCTGGTCTGTTTTCAGGTAGCGTGTCGTCTCTTTAGTTCCGCTGATGTTTGCGATAGCTGCGTGTCGCGGTGATGAGGTCGTCAGCTGGTTGATCGTGACTCTGTTTCCTTTGTTACGGTCCTATGGATGAGTCGACGTCGGTTCTGAACCTGAATATGACGGTTCCATTTCGGTTGATTAGGGGTTTTGCTATGAGATAGGTCCATCTCACTGCAAATTGACATTTCTGCGCTGTCCTAGTAGCGTTTGCGTACGCAATGATCAACATTTCAGGACAGCTAGTTTGCAATCGATCCTCGCTGCTTCTCTTAGATATATATAATCCTGGTTAATTAGTGCGTCGGACCTGATCGAGCATGGATCGTTTTATGAGGTAGCTTTCTGTTCGATGTGCTTCAGCTCAGTGAAGCATCCTCATGTCTATGGTATTACCGATTTGCTCAACAGATGTGTTCGATCCGTTCTCGACGACTCGGAGCCTGAGCCAGGTGCTGAACCTGATGGACCAGTTCATGGAGAACCCGTTCCTCGCTGCATCGCGCGGCGTGGGAGCGGCCGGATCGAGGAGGGGCTGGGACGTGAAGGAGGATGAGGACGCCCTCTACCTCCGGATGGACATGCCGGGCCTCAGCAGGGAGGATGTGAAGGTCTCTGTGGAGCAGAACACGCTGACGATCAAGGGCGAGGGCGGCGAGAAGGAGTCCGAGGAGGAGGGGCAGACCGGGAGGCGGTATTCGAGCAGGCTGGATCTGCCGCCGAACCTGTACAAGCTCGGGGAGATCAAGGCGGAGATGAAGAACGGGGTGTTGAAGGTGGCGGTCCCCAAGGTGAAGGAGGAAGAGAGGAAGGATGTTTTCCAGGTCAAGATTGAGTGACATGCTGAGAAATTCAAACAAAGGGATTCCTCCTGGGGGTGAAGGTGCCATTTTTCCTTTTTTTATCTAGCAGTGAAGTTCTGTTTGGTGTTTCGAGTGAAGACTCTTTAGAAAATAATAGATAGAGAAGCAAGTGGATGCGTGTTCTTCCGCTTGCTTGGGTTCTTGGTGAGTATCGAGTCCTGTCTTCTTGTAAAGCCCTTGACAGATGATATGTTTCTTTATTGGAAATCGGAGGAATTTGACTAACCGAGTAAGTCGCCGTTTACGTGTTTTACATGCCGAGTTGGTCCTATATAACCGATGGTATTTTGTCTGCTTTTCTCTTTGCGGAGTCGTAATTTTGAGTGAATCGTACGCGGGTCCTGGTTCGAACTGGAAATGCTTTGCATTGTGAATTAGAAAGGACTGATCTTGAATTTGAAATTTCCACGCATAAATTGCGGTGATCTTTGGCATTTGCAACCCAGAATGAGCATGTGCATTGCTCTGTTTTGAGGGAAGTGTCCGTTGATACTGTGTTTCACTGGATATACAAACTGTGACGGCTTAAGTAAATTCGATTTGCCACCATACGATGTGCACGAATGAAAATTACGTTCGATGGCCAAGATGCTTGCTTAAGCAACTGATTCTGGAGTATCTGAAGAAGAGACGGAGTTGATGACCATCTTTCTCGATTTGCGCCTTCCTTTCGACCTTGAAATCCCCCTTCACAATCACTTGTTCATTTCGAATGTCTACTGTATAATCATGCACTCCTGCAAACCACAACGCGAGCTCCTTAAAAAACTTCCACTCTCAACATCTGACGCGGCTAATATACTATGACTACTCAATGGGTGTGGTCATCACTCATTCATCTTGATAGAATTGTAAAACGCAAATATGTTGAGCTCAATGCGATGAGTCGATGCAAATCTGTTGAGCTCAATCTTTTCTATACTTTCCTCATCAGAGGCGCCTATTCGCGAGCATTCATGCGATGAGTCCATTCGTACGAACGCCTATGTTAAGAGGAGTTCCTCATTCATAATTATCATTCAATGATAGTTCGCTTCTTCGGTAAAATAAAGCGATGAAACTGAGTACAGCCATCTCACCGTCCATCTTTGAAATGATTTGCGAGACCCTGTCCTGACAACGAGCGCATCCGATGTTGGCTGTCATCACTACTACCTGAAACTAAGCAAAGGAATTGGCTGAAATAAATCCTTCAATCTGATTATAAAGGTTTACTTCATGCACTGCCATCGCGGGCACAGAGAAATCAGATTATCAAGCCAAGATGAATTAAAGGGTACTACGAAATCCCATGGATTCCATAGTACTTAATAAACCTGAAAAGTAAAAACAAGAAAATGGAAAAAGGATCGTCAATGACGAATAAAATGAAAACCACAAAGAACAAAAGGTAAAAGAACATGTTAAGAACCAAATAAACGGCCTGATCTTCCAATGGTCACCTACCGGAGGAAGCGACAAGTTCTCGTAATTCAGTAGACAATGCCGCGGGAGTTTCTTCATTCGACTCTTAAACGGCAATCCCATGCTCTGCTTCGCCCGTTCCCTGCCCTGTTTCTTCAACTCTTCATCCCTTCTATGGAAGAAACAACTCTTTTTCTGGGTCGCATACCATTTATACTCAACAATGTTGTCGTTCCAGCCTAGAACACGCAAATGACCCATTTCATTTCTGCCCACTATTATCCTCGACTCCATTTAAACAATAAGAAACCCATGTCTGACTCGAAGAGAAGGGATTAATTTATTCAGATTAGGCCTAGTCAGCTATCAAGAGATCGTCATGGCATGGTTCATCTCTTGTTAAATATTCGTTAAACAGTGAGTTGTTGCAGACTCGGTCTTCTTCACTTTAACAACCTCTTGCGTGAGCTAAGCCTGCCATAGAAAAGAGAGCGATGGCTCCTTCTGCGCCAATTGGGGATCGCCGTAGCCACCAAGAACTAGCGGTGATCGGTTCCGGGGTGGGTAAGATCCAGACTTGGAATCTGGAACCTACCCTGTTATAACCGGTTCTCAATTTTTGGAACTTGGAACCTATCCTGTTTTTCCTAAACCCTGTTTTGGAACCTATCCTGTTTTTCCGGTCCGATTCCAGGGTCTACCCGATACCCTATTTTTTTTTTTTTCTGGTTTCAAGAAGAGAACGAGCGCTTGTACTTATTAAAGGAATGAAGGGAACAGAACAAGAAGAAGAGCTTCCTTTGGTGACCGTACCTTGGAATTCCGAACCGGAGAAACAGAGAAGGGGACTGCTCCGGAGGACACCCACGAGAGAAGGAACGCGGGGAAGCGCCCAAGAAACCGGAACAACAACCAGAGGGAATTGAGAAGCTTTCCCAGAAAATGGAGAGGAAACTGGAACGGAAAAATGGATGATCAGCCGCCGAGAGCCGCAGGAAGCGGGCGTTTCAAGGAAGGCAAGGAAGGAAGGAAGGAAGGAAGGAGAAGAATCCAAAGGGGTGTGTGTATGTGGAGATGGACCTTTCTGTGCTTTTTTAGCCAAAACAGCGAGGAGGACGACAAGGAAACTAGAAGAAAGGGGGACTCGCGAAGAGGAGGGAGCGACTGAGCAGATTGAGAAAGAGGATTAATGCTAGGGTTTTTTTACAGTAACTTAAAACCGGTTCTAAAATCGGTCCGGGTGGGTTTTCACTTAGACCCGGGAACTGGACCGGTTCCAACCGGCTCCGAAAAAATAGAACCGGTTCCCGGACCTATTTTTCGGGTGGGCCAGTTCGATTCTTGGGTAAACCCGGTCCGGTTGCACACCCCTACCAAGAACGACGCCCACGTCCCTCGCATGCTGTTTGCGACTCTAGAGATTCATGTTTTCTTCGGATCTTATCTGAAACAGCTTCCTTCGTCCCTTTCTTATTAAGACATAACTACAAGAATTATTATATTAGCTTTTGCATCATAAAAGTGCAAACCAAAACTTATAGTTTCCAAGGAGTTTCAGAAGCTGTTGGGACCATTAACCAAGCAAATCCCAGCCAAGACTTGTCAAGACCAGTGGATCAGTTTCTTAAGACCCAATTCAGTCGAGAATTCTGGGAGTTACATGATGAAATAGAATGAATCGGATCTCTGCAACGTTATTGACAAATCTATTTGTGAAATGTGTTTAGTAAGATGATGACGAAGTTGAGAATTAACATTAAACCAGCAAAAAAAATACTCAAGGGCCGGTGACAGCTCAACAACCCTTTTCCCCACTTGGACCCAGGAATTCACAAGTCGATATGAAGTCATGGACAGTGACAAAAACCGAATAACTTGCAGAAGGATCAAAGTGATATCATTCCAACATAATGCCATAATGAACAAGAAAGCCAAACTGAAAGGAATAGACATTCACAAGCTTTAATGCTGACAGTAACAGCAGATTATCCAATGATCATCTCCAGGATTTGAAAAGAACAGGCGAACCACAGCCCATTCTTTCTCGAAGAGGATTCGAAGTGAAGCATTCACGTGTCTACAGGAGCTATGTCGAAAGGCATATGTAGATTGGCGAACTGCACAGGGGAGCGGGAACCTCTCAAAACAGGACTTGGAATCCAAATCTTACCAAACCAACAGCAGTCCAGGCGCTCCCAATCAGCCATAAAGCAAGGTCTCCACAACATATAAGTACGAACAAAAGTCTAAACTGACCAAAATTTGCAGCGTCACCTCCTCCGAAAACCCTTGGCTTTCGACAGAGCTCCATCCTTTTGGTTCTTCTCTAGTATCAATTTCCTTACCCTTTCTTTCTCCTGCTTCTCTCTCTTTAACCGTTCCTCCCTCAACTCCTCCAACGTCTTCTTTCCACTTTTCTTTCTCTGCTCCTTTGCATCCCTTGGTGACTCTTCATCCCCAAATTTCTCTCCGTCATCTTGATCACCCCGCTTCTCAAGATACCACGGCAATTTAACTCCTTTTCCAGCAAGCCCATATCCCAACCTATATTTCTCATCCTCTGCGGTTACCACCTTCGGCGCCTCCTCTTTCTTCATCTTCTTCCTCTTGAATCCATCCCTTTCATCTCCTGCCCCAGTTTTTGGTGCTTCTACCGGGTCGAAAATCTTAATTCCCTCAAAGAGATTGATATGGCCAGACTTCTTCTCAGTCTCAGCTGCCTCCACAGGCTGAATAGCAGGAGCCTCCGCAGGCTGACTAGCAGGAGGTTGACTGGCAGAAGCCAAGCCACGGGCAGCACGAAGCCGCTCGAGACGAAACTCAGCATCACGCTTCCTCACTTGCTCTTGCTTAAGCTGCTCCTCTTTCGCAGCAGCCTCTTCATCTTGCCGGACCTTCTCTCTGTTTTCATAATTGTACACATTCCAACGTTTCTGGGGAAGGATGTTCAAACCACCATGACCGCCCATGTTGCCGTGCTACCTTGAGATTATCACGCACGATAGAATTTAGTGCATTTCAAAGACCACATCCAAAAAACCATCTTACGGTTAGGCAAAATTTACGAAGCATCACATAAGCAGCCCCATAACAAGTTAACTTCCATTGGAGCCATGGCCACCAATGAACGAGAATGTACTTAAATCTCGCTAATAAATGCACAAGCATAATTCAAAAACCTAAAAACGTCACAAAGCCGGGCTCTTTCAACAGGAAGGAATGGAATGCACGAACAGATGACAATCCTAAATATGAAGAAAAGCGGCCAAATATTCTTTCTGTCGGGCAAATCCACAAACAGCTAGGCGTGGGGAAAATAAAAAGCATCTCCCGGTGAGGACGCGCAAATAACAAAAACCGAGTGGCGCGGGGAATCAGTAAATTCCAATAGCGAACTCCTGGCAACTTCGCGGGCAATAGAATCTGGCACCAATTGCATGCCAACTCATGCTAGTTTAACCAAGGATCAAGCAATCAGACGGAGAGGCCGTAGGATTAGCCACATCTAAAGTCGGAAGCAATAGGCTTTCCTTTCTGATGAAATCCAATTCTGGGCTGGCGAAGCACCACGTTTAACAGGTAACAACAATTCGAAAGACAGAAGGAAAAACCCCTCCTCAGCTATTCATCAGCCCCACCCACAACCCCAATAGACAAGAAGAGCCCGCAACACGCACTAAATCAGCCGATTATCCCGACGAAAAGGCAGAGAATCAACAGAAACGACGCGTTACCGAGAGAGGTGGGAAGAGCCGCGTCGACAGGTAAACAAACGATTCGGAAGATGAGGAAACAAAAGAAAACCCAACCCCTCCTCCTCAGCTATCCATCAGCCGTACCCACATCCCCAGTGGACAAGAAGAGCCCCAAAGCACACACTAATTCGGCCGATTACTCCGACGACAAAGCAGAGAGCCAACTGAAACGACCGCGCTACCGAGAGAGGTGGGAAAGAGCGATTACCCTGTCGCTCCGCGAGCCGAGAGAGATGCGGGAAGAGAGGCGCGAGATCGGCGCGAGAAGAGAGGCGGGGCGAAGACTTCTTCGTTTCGGGGCTTCTTCCACCGAGGACGGAGGTCGATGGGATCGAGCCTTCCTCGACAAAGGCGGAGTCTTTTCGATCTCTCCCCCTTTGCGCTGCGCAGAAAGGAAAAAGGAAAGGAAAAGAAGCGATTTCGGTTGTATTCAGACGCCGACGTAGCGATCCGAAAGAACAAACCGACCCGACGGAGGCCTAATTCCCTTAAAAAAAGCCCCCAAACTTCAGGCTCAATCCCAAGTTCATTCTGAATTTTTTTCATCTGAAAAAAAAATTTCTAATTTTTAATTTTATCCCAAATCTACCCGGTTAACTTTCCGTCCGTCCACCGTTGATCGTCCGATGCGTACATCTTCGCCTTCATTTCGCTCCACGTCATTTTTTCTTTTTCTCTATTTTTTTTTTCTCTTTTCTCCCTTCTACGCCTGAGCTACCAGCTCACTGTTGATGCGCACGGACTCCTCCGCCGCAGCTCCACCGGCTCTCACCGATCGCCACCCAGGCCTCCGAGCTGCACAACAACAACAACCTCCTCCAACGATCCCTCCGACCTCAGCTCCTTGTCGTCGTAAGGGTATATCGCGGCGGCATTTGCGACCAGGATTCAAGGTCGCGACGCCATGGCCGACCGAGATCCGAGAGGTCAATGCAGCGGTCGCGACCTCGATCAGAGGGTTTCCACATGTCCAAATGGCGGCCTCGAACCCTCGTCCCGACACAATGGGTGACCTCGAATCGAGGCGCAAAGTCGCAGCGGCATGCCTTCGTGCGAGGGGCAGAGATTTGAACGGCAAGGAGACGGAGCACAGCGACCACTCCGGAGGCAGGTGGGTTTGTAGTGGTGTCGGAGGAGGTTGGGCGACTCACCTGGGGTCTTGGCGGCGGTGGGGCTTTGGCGGCGGAGCAAGTGTTGGATGTGTGCTTCATTAGCTAGGGCTTGGATGGAAATGGGCGTGTGAAAAGGAGCTCGACCGCATTGAATCTATCGCGATCAACCGTGAGTCTATCGCAATCGATTCGGCCGTGACTCGCGACTCAGTCTTCTTCCTCGGCTCTCTCCTCATCGACTCGGTCATGCATAGAGGCTGTTACGCCGGCTTCGCGAGCGGCCTTCGCGTTGAGCTTCTCCATGGCGGTCTTGCCCGCAGCAGATTTCACTGCGTAATTGACGAGAAAGAAGAGCTGTGAGGGCCCCCCTCACTGTTCATCATCTTCTTCGCGGAATTTCACCTTCACGGTTTGATTTTTGTCTGATTTTTCAATTTGTAAGTTGGATGTTGATTTTGTTAGTCTGTTGAAGAGTTCTTTCATTTCTTGAATTTTTGTTGCGCACGGAGAATTGAAAAGAAGGACAACGTGTGGAGGTTTTGATTAGAGGACTGGAAATTGGCGATCCTTCATCAAGTCCAGTGGATAAACCGGAACTCTGCTCACTGTTCATTGGAAAAAGAAGAAAAATGGATGAAAATAAAGGTGACGTGGACTGACATGTGGAGGGAAATGAAAGAAAAATGCACACATGGAAATGCCACGTCGCACAACTAACGGTGATTGTTGGACGGAAAGTTAACTGGGTAGATTTGGGACAAAACTAAAAGCTTGGGGATTTTTTTTAGACAAAAAAAAAGTTTAGGGTAAATTTGGGATTGAACATGAAGTTTGGGGATTTTTTAGGGAATTAGGCCGACTTTTTATTTATGGGAAAATGATACAAACGGTTTTTGAACTTTGGCTCAATATTTAATTTGATTCATGAATTTTTAATTTATTTAATATAGTCTCTGAACTTATTCCAAATGTTCAATATGGTCCATGAACTTTTAATTTGTTCAATGTGGTCTTTGGACTTTTGGAATATATTCAATTTAGTCCCTGAACTAGATGAAATGTTCAATGTGATCTCTGAACTTAAATTAATGGAAGGATTACTTTGAACATTTTTACATAGTTTAGGGATTAAATGGAACATATACCAAAAGTTAGGGACCAAATTGAACATTAGACTAAAGTTTAGGGACTAAATTGAACAAATTAAAAGTTTAAGGGCCAAATTGCACATTGGGCCAAAGTTTATGGACTGTTTGTGTCATTATCCCTTTATTTATTTATTTTCATTTTTTTTTGTATTTCATTTCTCCTGTGTTTCTTTTGGGGCAAAAATTTATGTTCTTTATTTTTTTACTTGGAAACTAAATTATGTTGATGTAATGTTAATTCATGTAATCCATTAGTGTTGGGTTTGTACAGTTGGGCCGTATTTTCCCCCCTCAGTTAAGTTCCTTAAACTAATTTATTGATGAACTCAGTTCCTTTAATTTACTCGATCTTTAAGTTACTTGCCAACCATTTTTGCAATTTGCTTTTTGAAAGCGGCAAAATCTTATTGACGGCGTCGATGTATTAACGTGGCATGACATGCATCAACATACGAAAAGGCAGAAAATAAAATTACATGAGAGAGAGAGGAAGGAGAAGGGGAGCAGTGCCATCACGAACGAAGACTGTTGATCCTCATCAGACATCAAGCGAGGATTGACAACTTCTACTGTGCTCCGACGAGCTTAGTAGATTTTTCATTATTCGGTATAATAACGGAATTAATTGCCGATGAAAGATGTGGAAAGAATTGCATAGATAAGCAGATTAGACAACCTTGAGCGTTGCCGAAAACAACTTCGCAGAGATGAATACAGTGATCAATATAAAACAGTCACTATAACCATGAGCCATGGAATTCACAGCAAGTTGTTTTCTCTTTTAGGTGTTGCACACTACATCGACATTCAGAAGAAGAAGAATAATGCTGATGGATTTAATCAACTGGGAAACATGAAGCCCCCTACATGCCGTAGCTATACAAGTCGATGAACAACTATACAAGTCGGAGATTCTGATTCTAGCTGATCAATGGTCAGATCATTCTTCCATCGACAACGCCTCTTCCGGACTTGCAAACCCAGGACCTTGAAGTCGCACTGGCAGCTCTCTCTCCATAAATAGCTGTACCAGGACCGGGCAATCAAACAATACCAGGTTTCTTCCCCCGCCAAGGATCAGAAAATGAATTCGCTGATCTGAACATGCTTTCCCCCTTTGAGGATGCCTACTGACAATATATGCACTATCTTCTGCACCAGCATTTGGACAATTCATTCTGTGCCTGGTTTTGTTGACAGGTCCTAAATTAATCAATCGGATTTTACATAAACTTTCCAGGAAGAAAAATCAAGCGCTACTGGTCTCACCATGAAAAATGATCTTCGCAGCTAATAGACCCTTGTATAATTGCAAGTCCTGCTCCTTTCCTGGATTGGACAGAGCATTAATTGGACATTCAATATCTTTGATCAGAAGGCATGCTAAATGGACCCGGCAACTGAAGAACTTCTTGCGTAATATAGAATACCCTAGTGGGAAATTATCACCTGTTACTGTATAAACCCCCCAACCAATCCCAACTTCGCCAAACCATCTCGTAGAATATCCCCAGCAATTTATATTAGTCAAAGTAATTATCTGACGCAAAAATTTTAAAAAAAAAAAACACAGGCCACGTACCAACTTGCAGTACACATGTCATAAAATTTGTCGAATGCTTTGTCAAAACAGTAATGGCAAGCCAAAAGATCAGATATATCTGTCACTTTGCATGTTGCTTTACTGCATTTCACCTGCACAAAGGAAAAGAAGTAATCTGAGAGACTGGAGATACACACTAAAATCCCAAAGCTTCCTCATGGATTTGTGCAATGCAGAGAAATATGGCGGCTTACGTCAGGACTACCTGTTTAATGAAGCAGCGCATTCCTTTAATCATTTTTGTGCAGTGTGAAGCATTATAATCTGAAGGTGACTTATCTCAGACTACTTGTCAATGAAGCAGGCACATCGTTGACATCATTAATTTATTTATAAGCTGGGAGCCACTCTTTCGGGAGAATCTAGGATATCTTCCAAATAGTTAACTTATAAATATAACTACAGCATGTGTAAATCACTAAACTGACTGATTGAGAAATCGTTGCAACTAGACTAGATGAAGGAGCAAGTAAATACTAACCAGACGCTTGAGCTTGTGAGAATAATACCGCCGGTGAGAGGAATTCATTTTAATGTGCTCATCCAAATGACCTGCACTGAGAAATACTCCATGTGAGCGCATAAAATACTTGAGAAAAAAACTGAATGTCAATACACTCTATGGGGCTTCAGAATGAATCAATCTCCTAAATTACTGTGAGCTCTGTTACTTCAGTCTCCACATTCAACAATATTTTATTTGAAACGAAGTGCACTAACATAACATGACCATTGTCCCCATGAGCATCCTTATCCTGCCATATGCTACCCAAGCTACAAACTTCCCTTTATAGAAATCAACAGAAGTTGTTGATGATATTACTGCCCATAGGCTCAGTACCAACCAGATCCCCGTCAAATGTCCCAAAGCGGAGTAATAATAAGTGAAAATGGAATTAATAGCTCCCCAACCCCTAAAACACCGTTTTAAAGTAATATCAACAGCAAAAACAATAAAGGAAATGTAACATTAAGGAGACAAAACATATCCCTTAAAGAGAAACAAATAATGTACCAGCCAGAAACTCTTGTCCCTAATGCCACTCAAGTGGTCATTGAACAAGTAAACTGATGACTCGAGCAACTAAGGCAACCTATGATGCTACTGTAATTTAACCAAAAAACATGCACTTACCCGTCACATATTAGTCTACTACAATCAAGGCAAGTTGCCAAACCAAACGAGGTTTGACATTCATTGCACCTTGCTGCGGATGAGCTTTTCCCTATCTGCTGGCATCTGCAATGAACATAAAGCAAAATAAAAAGAAGAGAGGACTTGAGTGTTTCAACAGCAGTTGACATATAATTTGGCCAATCTTCAAGAAACTACTAGTAGAAACAAATTTGCGTGATCCTTTATATACACTGAGGGCGGGAAGAACAGGAGAACTATAATAACAGGAAAACAGGACGATACAGATTCAGAATTCTCAAAACCTTCTATAAAGTCCCAGAAGATCTTTGGGTATGTTAGTTGATTTTTTTTGTCCAGCTGCAACCTGCATGACGAGGACTTTTTCACGTTGTGCTATCGCACACAAGGAATAAAGAAGTTGAAAAACAGATTATCAAACCAAGAAAGGCAAGGTTATACGGCACTCACCAAGCAATCTTCCGCAAGGTGCCCAGGTCTCTGACAGGTAGTACTACAATCAACAAAGATTTAGAGAGCAACATAGCACAGATAGGAATATAATGTGGCCATGTCATGAAAAAGAAGATCCAGGAAATCTTTACTCTCTCTGCTTATTGAAAACCACAGGGAGTATGCAGGTCCAAAAAGAAAATAAGTACTTGAAAAGATAATGAGTTAAACAAGATGCATCCATTCTCATAGCATGGAACATTTAAAATGCATTCTTCTTTATCCAGGATTGGACTGAGAAGAACAATGACAAGTAGGTCTAGCAAACTTTACCAGAGATAAGTGGAGAGACTGGATTTCCTATCAGACCACCGGTGACGATCATAATCCCAAGCATCCTTTTCTTCTTCAGGCACAGCTGATCCAGAAACAAACTCAGCTGAAGCTGTGACTGGACTTTGGTTGCTCAAGGGATCCTGGAATTCAACATTACAAAAATCAAAATGTCAAAATTTGGAACCATAGACCCCCTCTTGAACATCATTTATAAAAAAGGCAACAGCAAAATGACCTCTTTAAATTTAAGAGTTCGTAAAAGCACCGCTTTACACTCCAAGCTGCAGATATCATCATCAGTCTATCAACACAAACAAACACCATCTTAATGTCATCTAGCCAGATGTCGATGATAAGAAACTTCTCAGAACTCCAGTTTACAAAATTTCACCTCATCGCAAATATATTCTCCGTATTTGCCACACACCAGGCAAACCGGTTCTCCAGGCAGGGGAAATCTTTGCTCACTTCTAATCTTAGCTAGATTGCTTTCCGTGTTGGTTTGGTCACCTTCAACAATATTAACTACAAAATGCACATCAGGTGAATGTTCGGAAGAGATACCAAGTCAAAAGTGTATTGTATATTGCCTGAACCCGTAGATGACACAGCTAATGAAACCACTAAATCAATTACGGAACGGACCTAACAGTAAACAGGTCTCAAGTTATTTCAATCACCCAAAAGCAAGAAAAACCATTTGAGAAACTTCAGATTTATGTGCCAAATTCCATTTTCTTGGCTAGTCACCAGAGTGTAGGAGAAAGAAGAACAGATTTTGAGACAAACCACAAATTTCAGTCTCCTTCTCTTCATCTTTTTCAGAAGTGCTTCCATCACCTGCGAGAATAGCAATAATACAAGATTAACATTCACGACAAGACACCGTGATCAATATCTGTGTTGGGATAATATTAATACTGAAACGTGATTCTTAGAACACCAAAGACAAACTGAATCAAATCATATTCCCATGCGCAACCTTGCATGGGCGTATAGAAAGGGGCATAAAGTTCTTCCATGAGCAACGACATATAAATGCTTCGGAAACATCTTTATCCCTATCAACCACAAATACCAAACAGGACTTACTTCCATAGTCAACTAGGTTCAAACCCAAACTCGAAGCCCCCTACAAAAGGAAAGCAACCCAGATAGTCAGTAATTAAGAAAAACAATCTCGGCGCCAAACTGTAAGGGGAGCAAATTACCAGAACATCAGGAGTCAATTCCTGATAAACCTGAGCCGCACCCGTTTCTCTCCTGCTCAATCAATTCGACACGGTAAGAACAGAGATGCTATAAAGTTCGCGTCTTGAATAAGCAGTGCGGAAGAAAATCCAACAATTGCCTCCTCTTTTCCACGTATTCGTCGTGAGACATCGGCCGATCGTCCTCCACGGCGGCGCCGCGGCTGCGGCTCCTCCCACCGCACGGGGCTTCAGAGCCTCGGCGGCGACGCTTACGGCGTTCGGCTTTCTCGTCGCTCGGAGGTTCTCCGTCGGTCAAGGGGGCGCTTCCGGTGACGATGTTGTAAGCTACACCCGGTTCAGAATCAAGCAGACCGAGCGAACCCAGCACGCGCGCGCGCAACGAATGCAATGAGAAGAATCGAAAAGAAAAACGATGCGGCGACGTGATCAGCTCGCGTACGCAGCCGAGGAAAAGTAAAAAAAAGTTCCGATCGATTCCGCAGAAAGAATGCAAGAAGCAGCTCATCATATCGAGCGGCGAAAGCGAAGAGAGGAAGGGTTTACCTTTGAGGTTTCGAAGAGCGGAGGAGAGATCGAAGTCTCTGTTGTAAGCGGATGAAGGATTCTTGTAGAAATTGGTCCTCGTCCCCATTCTCTCTCCACCTAGTCTCTCTCTAGCGGCTGCTCAGGATGCCCGCCGGCGAGCAGAACCAGATTCCGGCCACCGGAGCAGAGCTTTCCTTGGCTTTTTCTGGTTGGAAGAGGAGGCGGAGGGCGAAGAAGAAGAAGGAGAATACCAATAGGATCAAGCGGCAACCCGAAAATAGGAGGAATCTCGGCCCGGCCCGGCCCGGCCCGAACTAAGTTGCTACTTGGTCACTTCTTTTTTTCTTTTTTAAAAAGGCATTCTTACATCGTAAGAAAAACATTTCCCTTTCGTTTCTATACTTTTACGTGTTTCTTTTCCTAATTAAGTCAATTGTACTCTTAATATTCCCGATAAATCTTTCCACTTTCACAAATTTTTGTGATCAGGTCCTTCCTATACCGAATCCTCCAAAATCCATATGACGTGGTTATCGAACAGACGCCGTAGTGTGACGTGGATAATATTTTTCTAATAAGGACATTCATGTGGGTCTCGTCGTCTACATTCGCTACACTTTTCCCCGCCATGTCCATGTGGGCATCTGTATATTCCTATCCGCATCGTACTTTGGTGTCTTCTAATGGCCATGTCGGCTGAATTTGGTCGGATTTGGTGTCGGAGGAGCTCCATTAGAAAGTTCGTGAAAGTAGAAGTATTCGATCGAACAATCGATAGTTAATACCATTAAAAATCCAAAATTGATACCGCACAACATATTTAATATGAACCAAATTTCATCTCACCCAAACAATCCCCAACCGATACCTGGTGATACATTCGACCTCAAACCGATTCATTGTCTCATAAAAACCGCGAGTCAGTACCCATGATGCATCTAGGCCGAACGATTTTTCGTCTCACAGGAAAATCCAAACCGGCATCCCTTAATTCAAATCTACCATCATGCATATGTGTTGACTTAGTGAGTTTTGCACGTCGAGCCTATCATTCTCCGTATCAGGTCCGTCCGTCCCCGTCCTTGAATAAAATGGTCCAAATAATGACAAAGAGTAACGACAAAGTTTTAATTCAGTTCCCCTTAGAAAATCCAAACGCGATTGCCTCGCGTTGTTTACTTTTGTGGTTTTAGCCAATCGACTGCAGCAAGTCTAAGACGAGAGTTAGGGGGTGTTTTTTCTCTGGGCTCTGTGAAGGAGCTTTGAGCCTCTAAAGCCATTTAGGAGAATTATGAAGTGTGTGGCAAATTATTTTTGGGATTCTTTGGCCAAATGTTGGTCTTCTCAAGGCTGAAAGCTCAGCATTCTCGGAATGCTAATACCCAATTAATGAAAATATGTTAGTTGCCTTTTTTGCCCTTAAAATTTGTCTAAAAACCTACTTTTGCCCCTCGTGTGTACTGTTCATCTTCTTCTTCGTGAGGTGGCCGCCAGGGAGGTCGCCAAGGGTGGCGACGGATCAGTCGGCAAGAGGTCGACGGTTGCCTGTTCGAGGGCGACCTCGGCGAGGGTCGTGGGACCCAGGCCGCTTGGGTCCCACAACCTTTGCCGAGGTCGCTCGGCCCCAGGCAACGGTCACCGGCCCCAGATCTGGCCTGTCGGCGGTCGCCCGACCTCAAGCGACCCCCACACCGACACGGATCCGGCTCACGGCCGTTACCGACGCTGGGTTCCGACGAAGAAGAGTAAGTTAGGTTTTTTTATTCTCAAAGTCCATTTGCAAAAAAAATTCACCAAACATTATATTTTGACCAAGTAGCTTTACAAAATATTTTTACCAAACACCATTTACATTTTCCCAATGGACTTTCACCCAAAGGTATTTGTATTCTCTCAAATAACATTTTTAAAGTTGAACCAAATAAGCCCTTAGACCGCGGTGCTGATTTTCGTTCAGCGTAGCTAGTATAACGTCCTTGTCCCAAACTTTCACACGACTGAGATTGTGTTTTTTTCCCATTATAATCTTTAACCATTTCTCTCTGAGTCTCCACCCACCCTCCTAATTTATTTGGAAAAAGAAGAAGAAGATATGCCCACTAAGCTTATGGATGTCGGGTGGGATGTCACGGTCCCCGCCACTTTCTGCAATATCAGAAACTTCTCCAAGAAATATCGACTCCGGCACAAATGATTTATAAACTTGGACTCAGTATGTAACATAGCCCATAAACTTTTAATTTATTTAATATGGACTCTAAACTTTATCCTAATATGCAATGTGATTTCTGAATTTTCGCTACATATTCACTTTAGTCACTTTAGAAAATCCAAACGCGATTGCCTTGCGTTGTTTACTTTTGTGGTTTTAGCCAATCGACTGCAGCAAGTCTAAGACGAGATTTAGGGGGTATTTTTTCATTAGGCTTTGTGAAGGAGCTTTGAGCCTCCAAAGCCCTTTGGGGGAATTATGAAGTGTGTGGTAAATTATTTTTGGGACTCTTTGGCCAAATGTTGGCCTTCTCAAGGTTGAAAAAGCTCAGCATTCTCGGAATGCTAATACCCAATTAATGAAAATATGTTAGTTGCCTTTTTTGCCCTTAAAATTTGTCTAAAAGCCTACTTTTGCGCCTTGTATGTATTGTTCATCTTCTTCGTGGAGGTGACCGGGCAAGGAGGTCGGCGAGGCGATCGACATCGGATCGGCCGGTAAGGTCGACTACCGGTCACTTGAGGCCCGCCGACCGACAAGGGTCGCACCCAAGCCGCCAGGTCGCGCTTACCGTGGTTGCTTGGGTCTCGCAACCCCTCGGCCGAGGTCGCCGCTCGAATGACGGCCACGCCCGGGCGACGGGCCGCCCAGATGGCCCGCTGGGCCGCCGCCCACCTCGTGTGACCGCCACGGCGCCAGATCCGCTCTCACGGCTGGCCGGTCAAGGCCGGCTCGCCGGGCGGTGTTAGGTTTTTTATTCCCAAAGTCCGTTTGCAAAAAAAATTCACCAAACATTATATTTTGGCCAAAGTAGCTTTACAAAATATTTTTACCAAAACCATTTATATTTTTTCAATGGGCTTTCATCCAAAGGTATTTATATTTCCTCAAGTAGTATTTTTAAAGTTGAACCAAATAAGCCCTTAGACCGCAGTGCTGGTTTTCGTTCAGCGTAGCCAGTATAACGTCCTTGTCCCAAACTTTCACACGACTGAGATTGTGTTTTTTTTCCCATTATAATCTTTAACCATTTCTCTCAGAGTCTCCACCCACCCTCCTAATTTATTTGGAAAAAGAAGAAGAAGATATGCCCACTAAGCTTATGGATATCGGGTGGGATGTCACGGTCCCCGCCACTTTCTGCAATATCAGAAACTTCTCCAAGAAATATCGACTTCGGCACAAATGATTTATAAACTTTGACTCAGTATGTAACGTGGCCCCTGAACTTTTAATTTATTTAATATGAACTCTAAACTTTATCCTAATATGTAATGTGGTTTCTGAATTTTCGATACATATTCACTTTAATCCCTGAACCATATGAAAATACTTAATATAGTTCTTCCATTATATAAAGTTCCGGGATAATATAAAGTGCCGAGACTGAATCGAATAGATATCAAAAGTTTAGAGGGGCCATATTGCACATTAGGATAAAGTTCACGAATCACATTATATATTGAGCCAAAATTCATGAACCATTTATATCGTTATCCTCCTATTCAACTATAGAGCCAATGAAGGAAAACCATGTGATGGCCAAAAAAATGGTAATGTCCCCACAACACCACGAAATTCAAGGAAGAAGCAGCCTCTTTTGAAATGGTATTTAATTGTAATCGGGGCTTGGTGGAAGAGGTCCAGCTCGCGGACCTGGGAAGTCGAACTTGCTGACCATCCTCAGGAGTCTCTCTTATCAAGAACCTCAGGAGTCTCTCTTATCAAGAACCTCCCCCAGCTAAACACAAAGGCACAGTCCCAGAGCTTCGGACGGCCAAGAAAGCAGCACAACGGATTCAAAGGAAACAGAGGAATCGACACCAAGAAACAAGAGGGCAACGTCATGTTTGGTTGCAGCATCAATGGAAGCGTCGATGACGCCGAGTTCAGCAAGCCCATGCCCTGGATCGGCATCTACATCGCAGCAGCTTCCTTAGCCTGCGCGGTCGCGATGGCCGCGGACGCCGCGGTCGGATTCCGCTACCGGAGGCACTGGTTCCCGAGCCGCTACTTCGCCCTCAACGCCATGTCGCTGAGCGTCATCGCGGTCGCCGTCAAGCTGTCCGTCGACCTCAACACGCCGATGCCGCGTCGGCAGGACCAGCTCGCAAAGCTCAGCAGCTCGGTCCTGATCTGCACTGTGATGGCCAATTCGATGCCTTCTCTTGGGGCGATGGAGAACAAGGAGCTCTTGTCCAACATGATTGCTCTCGCCATTCTCGTTATCACATCAATTGTGAACATATGTATGCAATTGGGCACTGGGGTGATCTACACGTACAGGAGGGAACATGCCTTCGTGATGTTCCTTATGCTGCTCTTGCTGGTGATGCTGAGCTTCACGGCCGCGATTGTCCCGACGACGAAGTACCACTTGGAGAAGAAGTATCGCAAGAAGTACGAGCTGGCCATGAAGGAGAGCTCGAGCCGTAGCTGCGAGACAGTCTTCGATAAGCTCAAGGAGGACCTGATGAAGTATGGGATGATGGCTCATACCTGCAACCCCCAATTCGTCGTTGGGCGGTCCGTGACGTGCACTGCTTCCGGGCCGCTCTGCCTCCTGAGCGCAGTGACTCTGGCACAGGCGATGCTCCGGTCTTACCTGATGCCCGGGAGGTTCAAGTTCTGCGATGGCGAGTCGGACTATAAGTGGGCAAGCATGGTGATTCTCATAGTGCAGAATATTGCGGTTGGGCTCGGCACGATCGCCCCAGCGGTCCGATGGTTCCTCGCGATCAAATTCAAGTGCCCAAAGCGGGGGAACAAGAGCTACAAGGATGAATTCAAGCTTGAAAGGCATTGGATAGAGTGTTTCATAGAGATCAAGAAGTGTCCGTTGACTTTACATATACGGAGCCGGCAGTGTCGGAAGCTCCTCCACGACGCAAAGAGGGTGGTTTTGGAGATGGTTACCGGAACACAAGTGGGGATCGTGATGGGAAGCAAGGTCGTGAGGATGATATCAATTCTGTTCATGAGCCGGATCTTCTTGTTCTGCGATTTGTGCTGCGAGTTGAGGAACAAGTTCAAATTGAACACCAGCGTTTCAACGAAGGACTCGGACTCCGGTTTGCGCCTAGAAGGCTCGGTCTTCAGGCCAGACCTCAGCCGTTATGTTTTGCATCTTGAGGGCGAGGAAGAATTAGTCCATATCATGGCGCGGGACAACTGCAGCGCCACCGAGTCTTGGATTAAGATGGGGAAGAAAAATCAGCCCAAACATCTCATACAACTCCTGGAAGAGATGCCGTCTCGCTCGTTTGAAGGGGTCATGAGTTTTGACAGCGTTGCAGTTCCTCCACTGGATTCTGCAGAACCTCCCAACAATTGGGCACTGCCGATCGTGACCTTAACAAGCCTCGGGCTCGCTATTCCAAACATCGACCCATCTGCCAGAAAACGATTGCTGCGTGGCGTTCACGAGGGCCTCAGGTATGTCAACTTAGTAGAAGAAAAGCTGTGTGCAAAACAAGAATTGATGAACACGCGAAAGGCGGCGAGCATTGTGTTCCTGGAAGTCGATCTCTACCACAAATGGCTCGATGTAGATCTCCGCCAAATTTCCCTCCAGGGAAACACCACAAAGGATGTGCTTGAAGCGCTTGCACGCGCCGCGAAGAACGTTTTTGTCAAATTCAAAGCCACACCAAGCCACGGATGTTTAAGGGAATCCCCTTCAGCATGGCCTGGCAAAGTACAGGCCGCGTATTCCATGTACCGAATAAGCGAGACCCTACTGCTCGATTGCAAGAGTAGCGACTGCGATATAAGCAACAGAATCTTTGAGAAGCTATCGACGATGATCTCTGATATTATTGCGGCCTGCCTCACCAACTTAGAAAATGTCATATGTGCCGAGTGTTCTCGCAGTGGCATTGAGGAACGGAAAGAGTGCGTGAGGCACGCCGCTCTTCTTCTCGGAAAAACGGCGAAAGTGACGAAAATCATAAATCAAAGAGAGCTTCCATGTCTGGACCCCAGCCAATTGGCGAGCATTGATGAGTGGCGCGCCTCGGGCGACCTGAGGAAGGCCTTATTGGCAAAGTCATTGACAGATGAGAGCGAGACGTCTTCTCTCAGTCCTGGAGATCGGTACTTGTCTATTCAGTATTCACAAGTCTAGGAGGGAAGCTCGAACTGGCCTAGGAGTTTTTACATGTTTCTATTTTCGTCCTGGCAATGATATTAACAACGGTCGAGAAACGCTTACTACTTGTAACTATGAACCTTGCGAAAAGAGTTATCAAATGTACTCGAGACATATCTCTTGCTGATGAATAGTATTGACAATACCGAGAGAGGAATATCATGACCTCTCGAATACGATGTTGCGATTAATATCAAATGGCAGATCTCTTCTGCACCCAAAATAACAGAAGGCATCAGCATTACCCTATCTTCAGTATCAGGATCAGAAACTGACATCCATCCTGCAACCTACATGCTGAACCAGCCAATGAAACAGCGAAACCACGAGGGTGGTCTCTTCAGAAGAACCTTTGTGTTTTGCAAAGGATTCGGAATTGCTCATCGCGATGGAGATCTCAGGCCGACAGAAACCACACTTTTAAAACCCTGCTTCAAAGTTTGTCTCATAAAATGTTGATGATCCTAAGCTCCTGATCTGGCCATATGTTTGTCCCTATTGCCTTGCCATGAGAACTGAGGGCTGCAAAACTGTGGTACAAAACAGATGTCTCTTCCAACCACAAACGAGAGCTAAACTCTAGCTCAATTCATTAGCTAATTTCCAGGCGATCGGACCTCAATCCGCAACTTCCAAAGAGCTAACAAAAATCAAGAGACTGACGATCAAACAGAGCACAACTTTCATACTTCGTCACTGAAGCACCATAAGAGTATATATCAAGTCCGTGTTGACGATGGGCATGTAATCAGTTCCCATCTTTATTATGCCGACTCAACTTGATCTTTTTTTAAGCCAAATGAGACCATCTCGGCCACTGTAGAGTAGTTTTGCATCATTTCCTCACAGACAAAATAATGTAGAGTGGTGGGCCTTCTCTGTCTCCAAAAGGGTCTTGAGAATATAAGGATATTCTCATTTTTGACCCAGCATTTGGCAGTTTTACCAGTTTAATATAGTCTTGTTGTGCATAAAGACTTGAAGTAATCATGTCAATCTACATCATTGCCAAGCTTGGTTTAGACCATTAGAACCATGACCAGCTCCTTACATTCCAAGGATGAGGAACATGATTCTGTCTCAAATGCTCGAGTGACTGTATAATGGCGCAAACGATGGATGGTCCAAGTCTCAGTTTCCCTGCTTCAAAGATGTTACACTATTGTTTTTCTCATGGCATGCATAGGTGTCAAGACCGATGAGGCTAATCAGAACTCGAAATTTATTATTTTTCTCATTTTAGTTCTTTATTTTTTTGGGTCAGATTTTCTCATTTTAGTTCGACTGGCAACTTTTTGCTTGGCAAAAAATGGTGGGAATTTTCATTCATTGGCCAGATTGGTCACTTGACTTGACTATGACACATTTTCATACCCATTTGTTCTTCTTTTTTATGATCAAATGTTGTTTTCCTAATTTTCTCATGGCGTATCCATTCATGAGACGGGATAAGTATTTGTTGATGTTTAATGTGCTGGGAAATGCGTCACATGTTCAATACCCCTTGAGTGAAATCTTGCTAAAAATTTGGTAGGCCACGAAAAATGCGATACCGATTTGATTGGAATAGGAGAAAGCTTGTTTCGAAATCTTCTTCGAGGCTTAAATAGAAAACAATTCGAAATAAGATGGGGCTTCCTATACTTCACCAACCTTCTCAGAAAAAGCAACAAGATGTGACTACTGGCGCAGGAGCGAATTAATTACCACCATCACTTGTTTTTTTTACTTCTTTTTTCTTTTCAATTTTATGCGTCACTTAATTTTTTTAAAAAAAAGGGGGTTAACATTAAAGATGAGCGTTGACAAATGGAGTAGTTGAAAATCACTTGAAATACGAAGCCCGAAAAAGCTGCCCCCCCCTGTATCTGCGTTATCTTCTCTAGCTGATTCCACGGGTTTCACAAGATTTCTCTCCCTGAAAGAAGCTGCTATCTTTTTCTCTGTCTCTCTCTCGCGACCAACCCCTTTTCCCGTCATCACCCAACAAGGTACGATCATCAGCTCCGATCTTACCTCTCGATTGGGTCATCCGCTTGTGAACTCGCGCTTCTTTTCACGGTTCGATTAGCCAAAAAATAGGTCGGAGGTCGTTAAATTTCGAGTTTTTTGTTTGGGAATCAGTCGCTGTTCATCTGGGTGCTTGGCTTGGACTGTGCTCGTGCTTGAATTTGCAAAATCCTGGGTTGCTTTTCCCTTTTTATTTTTTTTTAAAGTTCTTTATATGTCTGATCGTCGGTCAATACTAAATTCTGTGCTCAGGGATGTGAGGAGGAGATAAAGTTTTGATCTTTTTTATTTTTTTCTCCTCCTTTTGGCTTAGGAAACTGGCTTCACCTTCCTAAATTTGACTGTGCTGCTAAATTGAACTACCTTTTAGATGTGGGTTTGAGGGATGGGGTGATGAATTGAAGGGCTGTGTTGCTGTTACTATTATCTCTTTTTGTTATGTTCGATTGTACCGGTTGGCTTATGTTTTTGGGGCTACAGTAGCAGGTGGAATGGCTAAGAGTTACTTCAAGCAAGAGCATGATCTTGGTGCGTGTTTCTCTTCCTTGAGGAGTAATCCGCTCGTGGTTATTTTGGTGATAATGCTTCAATTGTCAAAGTGTCAATTAATAAACCTGTCTTGTATTTTTTTTTTTTGGAAACCCAGAGAAGAGGCGCGCGGAGGCTGCCAGGATAAGGGATAAGTACCCAGATAGAATTCCGGTGAGAATGGAAGTTGGATGAAACTTGTAATGATTCGAGCTGTTGAACTTATCTTTGGTTCGACCAAAAAAAAATCATTTCTTTGGAAAATGTAGCCTTAAGTTTGTTTCTTTGGGAACTTAGGTATCTAGTTATACTTGGGTTACTTATTGGGATACTTGATTCGTGTGCTTCATCTCTTATGCCCTCTAGGACTTGCGGAGTGGAAAGTCAAGTTCAAAGCATTACTTTATTCAGCATTTTAGAAGTTTAGTCTAACAATATGGGAAATTAAGTGGTTTATGGGGCCCTTTTATACTTTTGAATTGAGAACGGGTATCGCCTGCTTGAGCTCTCTTACTCTTTGACCGGGCCTTTTATTTTCTTCTAGCCTTTTAAGATTTAAGATATTGTCGCACATTATTATAGCGCCCCTCTTTTTGCCTATGCAAATGTGTTCGGGCCAGTATTTCCTAGTTTTCTGTCATCGCTTCTGCTCTTTGTCCCCAAAACAGGTCAATTTTACATTATGTCGATTGATCTTTTCACATGCAAAGAAATTTTGATGGATAGACTGAATATCGATTCAGCAGAGTATCGTCTATATTAAAGATTGTTACAAGCATTTTGCATATGATGTACAAGGTTTTGTATGGACCGCAGTGGTTTTTTGATCTGTTTGGTGGAAGTCATTCATATCGATGTCCAGATCCTTTGGGTGCTGGATATGTGAAAAATAACCTGTAATCTCAATTCTTTCCTCCAATTTTTGTACTTTATCTTTAGGGTGACATTACAAGGTCATGGAGAAGGAAAAGGTGTGCCTTTTCTTTTAAAAGGTAGCAAATATTGAGATAATTTTGAGTTGAAAAGTGCTACTTCTGGTCTGGAAAAGCTCAGTTGTTATGGTAGTGAGAACTTAGACTTCAAAGATTTAGGCTATAAAGGTCCATATGTATTGCGGACTGGCTGGGTGTGGTGGTCCACCATTACCACGATTCAAGAGCTTTTGTTGGTTCACTTTCCTTCCCCTCTTGATCTTACTAGTATTTTCTTTAAAGACAAATCCATGTGCATTTCATCATATTGGGTTAATAAGCTGACATGTCTTGATCTTTGTCTTTGCTTAAGGTGATTGTGGAGAAGGCTGAGAGAAGTGATATCCCGAACATTGACAAGAAGAAGTAAGAATTGAGCTTTTGCCGATCACCTGCTTTCTGTTTGTTTAAAATTAGATTCTCAGCTAAACAGAAAGGAGTTGGGGGAGATTATCTGGTTACTGATGGAAAGACTGCTCAACGGTTGCCTATGTTGTGTGTCTGAACCTTTATTCATTATTTGTGGCCCTCAACTTGTGTGACGTCTCTTATAATTTATTCAGCTTGTTCAATTGATCAGTTGAATGGGCGACAAATCATTTTTTTTCATCTTCACTTTTCTTCCCTTATCCATGATATGTTCTTCAAAAAAGGACGGGAAAACCGAGAGCCCATTTTGTCCTTCAATAGGTCATGTGTCCACATGATATATAGTATTTGGACTCGTAGTTGCTTTACTTGTCATGCAACTACTTTTGCACGCCCTCTTCTCGTGGCTATTGTGCATACGGGGTTATATAGATTGTCTTTTAGTGTTGAAAGTATCACTCTGTGCAGATATGAGAAGTAATCATCTGTCTTGACCGATTAATTTTTGATCTTGATGTCCATGCTAGGTATCTTGTTCCTGCCGACCTAACAGTTGGACAATTCGTTTACGTCATTCGCAAAAGGATTAAGTTGAGTGCAGAGAAGGCAATCTTCATCTTTGTGGACAATATTCTTCCACCAACAGGTGATTCTTGCTCTTTGTTCAGGAAGTTTTTCAGTTTCGTCTACTTATATATGCTTCTTGCACTGTAACTCGGAATGGACTTAAAGAAAGACGTTCCTTTCTAATTTATTCTTGCAGGGGCAATCATGTCTGCTATATATGAAGAGAAGAAGGACGAAGATGGGTTTCTCTACGTCACTTACAGCGGAGAAAACACATTCGGGCTTGGGTGTTAGATTTCAATAGCTATCTTAGCAGGTGGCCTATTTCCACTCGTTGTCTGGTGCTTTTTACTTTGACATTTCACTGCATGGTTTATGAAGAATTGCATTTGCAAGTCGTATTATGTACAGCTCGTATATAAGCTCCAACTATCAGTTTAATGAGAAAAGTTCCCACTCTGGTGCTTTCGATGCTGGCATATCTTTATAGATGGAGTTCGATATCTTGTGATTTTATGAGCTTTGGAAAGAGCTGAACAAGCACTACTATGCAAATGCTGATTAGAATAGTGCTTCACATTCTTGGAAGGACCGTCTGGAGAGTGGTTTGTTGTGCCTGAGGGATTTTTCCAACAGAGGTGCTGAAGAAGAATGTAATGTATGATAAGTGAATGTGATGCTCGTGTCCAATGGAAGAAAAAACTTAAAATAATCTAATTTCTCGAAGAAGTCCTTGCGATTGTAGCCAAAAAGCTGATCGATGTGTAGGGGAAAAGAGCGTCCTCCCACAAGGTTAACGCTTGATGGATTTCAATTTTTCGCCAAATTGACTCTATTCATGTTTTATCACCCTTCACGACATCTCCTTGGGCATGGCCATTTCATAACTGAATAGTATCTGTACTGTCTGGAGAATAGTGCTTACTTTAAATTCCGGTCTGCTTAATTGTAATCCTTTTGAGATTGGGCTCGCAGCACAATCTCGGTATGGATGATTTGCATTAACTTGTCCAGATCGAAAAGCTGAGACTAAATATTTATGCCCTCGCATAATGTTCCGTTTTGCTTTATAGAGATGTAGATCACTCAATTATTGTCAGCTTCTCGGAGTTTTGGCCTAGTTTTAAATTGGGACAATGACACAAATAGTCCATGAATTTTGACTCAATGTGCAATTTAGTTCATGAACTTTTAATTTATTCATTGTAGTCCATGAACTTTAGGTTAATGTTTAATATGGTCCTTGAACTTTTAATTTGTTCAATGTCATTCTTGAATTTTTGGTGCATGTTCAATTCAGTCTCTAAACTTTTAATTTGTTCAATATCATTCCTGAACTTTTGGTATATATTCAATTCAGTCCCCGAACTATATGAAAATGTGAAGCCTAAAGTTTCGGGACTACATCGAATGAATTAAAAGTTTAGGGATCAAATTACACATTGAGTCAAAATTCAGAAACTATTTGTATCATTTTTCCTTTTAAATTTGAATCATGCTTGTCTATCCTAGTTTTCCTGGCTAGGATTTACCTCATCCATTGATCCGAAACATTTTGCAGGTTGATTTATAATGACCCTGATGACAAAACATCATCAGAAATGACAATATGATAAAAAGGGTCAAGAATGGCTCTTATATGATAGCTTTTCTTTCTGCTGAAAACTGATGAGAAAAGAAAGAAAAAATTGGAGGGTGGATCTAAAAGGTTGAATTGAACGAACCGCCACCACTCATATTGACTTGAGAACTTGGACATATCAGAAGCCTGTGGGCTATGGCAATGACTGTTTTAGGAGAACAAATCTCTCTTGGGATGTCCAATGGGAGACAAAGTTTCAACAATACTATTTTCTCGAAGACTGCCTCTTGATTGAAGCCCAAAATCCGATCGAGGTGGTTGGGGAAAAGAGCGTCCTCCCACCGACGGATTTCAATTTTTCACCAAAATTGACTCATATTTATGTTCGTATCACCCACCACAATATCTACTTGGACATGTGATAAATAGAGTATCAGAGCTCCGTATTGCACTTGTGCCGAAGCGGGTTGGCCGTGTTTCAAGAAGAGTGTGTGCATTAAATCTTGGGGGAAAAATTACCAAAAAAGTCATCAATATCTTACACGTGTGTCAATTTAGTCATAAACCTTTTAATTATATTAATTTAATCATAAATTTTTTTACATTTTGCCAATTAATTTCATTTGGTCAATGTTGGCCAGAAATCATTGATGTAGACTCCAATTGTTCTAGGTGGCGGATGTAGGCCATTTTTACAATTTTTTGGATTGAACCCTTGCGAGGCCATAGGCAAGGGCGTCTCGGCCCTTGCCTTGTTTGGGCATTTTAATTGACATTTTTAATTTTTAATGATATTTTTCATTTTTTACAATTTTTTTTGGACCGAAAAGATTAGAACCGAATTGGCACAAATATAATAGGTTTGGTTGCTCGCAACACGATCAGGGTGGGTCATCCACAGGAACATCTTGCGCAAATAAACCTGTTGGCGATCGATCAACGGAGTCTCGAAAACCCTCCTATAGCCACGTTACGCCGGTCCCAGTCATCCCTAAACCACAGTAGTAAAAAAAAGGGTCTAGAATATCCCCCCTTATACGATTGCCTTGTTTGATAAGAGGAGAAAACGCCCTACCACATGCTTGGAAAAACTTGTGGTGGCTCCATCGGTGGGTCAAACGCCCGCTCTAGGTGAGGGGTCTTGCACCCTCGCTTTGCCCGGTGAGGGTGTCATCTATGAGGGCAGTGTGACGCCCCGACCTCGGGGTCATATAAACGTGACGTCCCGTTCATTATTATCTTTCGTTAAACACAAGCGGAAACATATCTCGGGACAATCACATTAAAAACAACAGCGAGATTAAGATAAACAGTATCATGAACAAACCTTATGTTTACAGGATACACAAACATATTTTACAAGCCAACTTATCCAATTTTAGCCATTTACACACAACAAACATTATGGCTTGGGTGTCCTAAGCCCATTACTGCTTCTCACTCCTCGCTTTCCTCGAACTCCAACATGGCTCAAGCTCCCCTTGTTGCTGCCGTCCGTTCGACCATCCTATGTACTTGAGGGGGGGAAATGGGGGATGAGTCGGGGAGACTCAGCAAGTAAACCTACTAATATCAAGCGAGGACGAGGGGATCGCCGTTAGCACAAGTCGGCCCTTACCGCACCCGCATCAATGGCAGATTAATAGCAAAGTTCATACAAGAGAACATTAAGCATGATTATAACATGTGCACCTTGCCATTCAAGTCTCGATTCTTCCTCCAAAACAAACTTCAAACACGAAACATGATTAAATCAAGAAATGAACCAACTACGACCAACTATACGATCGAGAAACAGTCTAAGCAAACCGTGTCACAACGCATCACAACTTCCTTTCTCAATATTAGGAAGTTTACTTACCCAACCAACCAAACTAGAACAAGAAAGGAACACGGGAGTCTCGGCGAATCTCGGGCGTGAACATGTAAGCAAACGGATCTTGGCGAATCTCGAATGATATTGGGCTTGAACACGAACACACGGCCTTAGACGTGGCTTTCTCACTTGATCAAACAACAAAAGATAGATGGCCTCGCCGGTAAGCTTTTTCTTTCTTTCTCTATTTCTCTCTCTCCTTGGCCGAATGGCCTTGTTTCTATTTATAGGGAGACAAAACTTGGGGCCAAAGATTCGATGAGGTAAGCGCACGTGTCATCGGGGCGATGAGGTAAGCGCACGTGTCATCCAACCATTAATAGCCTAAGTCCAAAGGTTATGATGGTGGTGCCTCAAAGTCAAGAGTCATGATGGCTTATCATCATGACGGAGGCCTCAAAGTCTTCATTCATTTATTGCGAGTCATGATGAAAGGCCCTAAAGTCCAAGCAATTAATACAAACTATGATGGTGGGACATCAAAGTCCAACTTTAATAAAATAAGGGTCATAATGAAGCTTGGGGGGATAAGTTTTGACTTGATCAAGGCCTTATCCTCTAGATTTTTCTACCAATTTCCCGACCGTGGACTCCTTAGAACCTTCTAACTTTACTGAATTCTCACGTAAGTGACTCGGGCCAATCGGGTCACACGAAATATACCAATTGGCACAAAAATCACAACCCGTGCCATACTTAATCACAAGATTTTCTGAAGGTTTTCCGCGATAAACACGCATAATAATTCCATCCGACCCGAGGTTTGGCACGGATATGTACTCAAATATCCACAAAAGACCTCAAGTCGAGATTTCAACATTTTTCAAATAACAATTGATAAATCTTTGAAATCTGACAAAACCGAACAGCTTTGTACTGTTCACGAATCGGGCTTGAAAATATAGTAAATGGATTCTGAAAATTCTCAAATTCAGATATGTCATAAACAAAGTTTTAACAAACATTTTTCATGAAAAACACGAAATCTGAATCTCTCTGTAAACATCATTTTCAGTCATTCAAATACAGACTAAAAATAGTTCGCTGGAACAGAATATTTGCTTCTCAAATTAAGTTCTGTCCATAATCCAAATCATCTCAGAAAATTTCCAAATTTACACACGTTATAGAAAAGGAAGTTTTCAACAACTTTCATGAAGGAATCTTTTCCAAAATCGGCCCAGAAAAACTTGTAGAAAATCAAGACTGTGTGAACATCATCGAAATACCCATTCTAGGCAGTTTCACACGGTCCAAAAATCAGGCCATCGTATTACTAGTATCAATTCCAAAAATTTTGAAATTAAATCATATAAAACTTCAAGATGTTTGGAACAACTTTCCAGAAGAAAACGTTTGGAAACTCGGATCACAAAAGTCTTCCCAAAAATAACAAAACGAAGGAGTACTAAGGATCCAAAACTGGGTTTTCCAAAACAAAAGAAAACAATTTAGTTCTGATTGGAAAACTACCAAACTTAACCCATAGCCATTTCCTAGGGACTGAAATTGAGGATATTATCATTAACCTGCGGCTTCCCAGGCCCAAAAATCGGGATGTGACAGGTAGCGATGCCCTCGTCGAGTGCCAGCGAGAGTCGGCTGGCAACCCTAAATCCAAAAAGAAAAGAAAAGAAAAAATTATTAAAAAAAAAAATTATTAAAAAATTTTAACATCTATGGTGGTTGAGCCACGTAGGACAAGTGGCCCATAAATCAGAAATTTCTCGTCAAAATTGGCCGGATAAACTTAATTAGTAAAATGTGAAAATGTTTAGGACTAAATTGACATAATTAAAAGATTAAAACTGAATTGTCACAAATGTAATAAGTTTGGTAATTGTCCCAAATTAAGGTCAAATTAAATGCAATCCTTTCGAGAACATGCTCGCAACACGATCCGGATGGTTTGCATGAACTTGTACAAATATTTAGGATTAAATTAATATAATTGAAAGATTAGAACTGAATTGGTACAAATATAATAGGTTTGGTAATTGTCCGAAATTTAGGTCAAATTAAATGAAATCCTTTTGAGAACATGCTCGCAACACGATCAGGGTGTACCTCATCCACAGGAACATCTTGCGCAAATAAACCTGTTGGCGATCGATCAACGGAGTCTCGAAAGACCCCTCCTAGCCACGTTACGCCGGTCCCAGTCATCCCTAAACCATAGTAGTAAAAAAGGGGTCTAGAATATCCCCCCTTGTACGATAGCCTTTCCACTTTGAAAAGTTGATAAGAGGAGAAAAACGCCCTACCACATGCTTGGAAAAACTTGCATGGTGGCTCCAATCGGTGGGAACAATCGAAACGCCCGCTCGAACTCGACTTCGAAGCACTCAGGTTTTATCAGAAGACAGCGGGCTGTGGCGCTGGCGAACGGCTGTTTCAGGAGACAAAAGGTGAGGGAATTGGTGGAAGCGAGACGTGTGGAGGGAATGATGGGAGACATCTGCGCTTTCTCCATTGCACACTTTTCTTTTTCTTGAAAGTCGAAACTCGGTCGCGCTGCTGCGGTTCAACTCACGCCATGTTTTCCCCCTAGGAAGGGGTCGGTGTGCGCTGTTTTCGAGGCTCAAATCCGTGGGCTGCTCTTCCACGGTTTCTTCTCCGCAGAGTCAAATCGATCAGCTTTTTTTCTCGACCGAAGGATTTGTCAAAGGGGGGAGCGTTCAAGGAAGCCGCTAGGTCTCGTTCCTTTCGTGTCCAAGGCGTGATAACAACGCTATTACGCTAACAGATGGAGCAATATCTGGACGCGTGTTAGGTACGACGAAAAGAATTTAGATGGACGATTGATGGGAACCTGTCGGCATATGTTTTCCCTCGTTAGCGCCGGGAGAGACGTTACATATATTAAAGCATCCCGCATTATTCGCCTATCGGACTCACACGTTTTTTTATAGACATACAATTTTCCTTCACCTATTAATCTAAATTTTTGGATTGAACTTTGGCATGATATTGAGGTCAGGCTTCTGCCCTAATTTATATCGCACGTACGGCTTGGACATTCTAACACGGTAGTTGGGGTGAAAGCATCGTAGAGTATCTCTCTATCTATAGACTTTTAAGGTTTTGGACCGGACGTTCTGACAATAAATGACAAAGTTGGGGAGCAAATGAAACGAGTAAATACTTCAAGGGGAGGTTTTCGTCGAAATGGGGTCCGGATCTACGCAGCCGACAGGTATATTCCACGTTTTTTTTTTATTTGGTCAGAATATTCCTCGTATACGTGTTCAAAAATAGCAAGTGTCATATCGTCACTGGCGAAATACAATTTTCCCAGCCGACAGGTATATTCCACGTTTTTTTCATTTGGTCAGAATATTCCTCGTATACGTGTTCAAAAATAGCAAATGTCATATCGTCACTTGCGAAAGACAATTTTCCCATTTGGCATTGATAATTGAATCCGACGTCTCAACTCTCGTTATCAATCGGGTTTGATTCGTCCAACGGAGAATTTGATCGTCTGCACGTTATTTCCGCCGCCGGGCCTCCTGAGAAGACTTCGAAATTGAGGTTTTGTCCAGTCAATTCGGGGGAAAAGAAGAGCACTTATTATATAAGAAGCTTCTCCATTTCGGCCCACGGAATTGGATTGTCCACCAAGGTAAAAAATGAATGGTGGTACGGCTCTTGCTGTCGTCCATGAAACTTGGCTTTGGAGTGCCCTCCAAGCACTTTGAACTTTGAACGCCCACTCCCCCCTCTTCCCCCTTTTTTCTCCCTTTAGCTTTTTCACAAATTAGACTGGAACATGTTTCATAACATTTTATGTTGGTGTTTGGGATTGAAGCGGAGAAGATACCGCCTGATCTAATTCTACGATCGGGTATCGGGATCGCATGGCGTCGCGAACATGTGCGAAACCTGTTTTCTTAGGCTAGATGGGATGTGCATGAATTATACTGTTTTTTTAGAATGGGGTTGATTTGTGCTTTCACTTATTACATTGGGTTGCGATCGCACCATAATAAACAGTGTGCGTAATAGAAAATCCGTTGCATCTTTTGGTTCTTCTTTTTCAAAGTTGACCAGATTGACATAATGATCTAGAAAGTCCAATCCCCCCATCTAAAGAGGGCTAGAGCTGTTAAAGAAGGTTGAATGCAAGTGCTTGGTGCTTAGGCGCCAGCAAGCAGCAGGCAAACATGGAAAAAAAACCTCCATGTATTTGTTTAATTGGGAAACACTCTCCATGAAAGCTATACATTCGATTTAACGTTCATGATGACAGATTTTTGGGCGCTTTCGCAACGGAACATCGTGCCTACACGAATCAATTACCTAGCCGAGAAGTTCTATACTCACATTGACAATGGCCATGATAACCATTCACAAAACATATAACGTATCATATTAAATTATTCTCGTGTATAAATAAGAAAGATAACATGAGATTTTATGCCTTTCTTAAGTGATATTGAAATAGATAGCGTCATTGAATTGATACATTCAATGACGTGGCAAGTTATAATGTGCCGTTAAATGAACGGTTAGTATTAAACCTCCTATAAAACTTCTCTATGTTACTTCGTATATTGGATCGGTATATTGATCTTTTATCGTATCGGAAATTATGTTTTTCTGTCACGTAGACGTATAATTAGGAAGACTTCTTCTCCAAAGAACTTTCCTTCCTCTTTCCCCTCTCGGTCTCCTATAAAACTCCACAAAACCCCTAACCATTTATCTCCATACCGGAAACCAAACAACCACCACCAACCACCACCATACCAAAACCTCTACCCTTAAACCCGCCGTTGCTACTGCCACTGCCGCCGCCATCCCACCATAAACACCATGCACAAGACATACTCAGCCTCATCCCTCGGCCCGGGCGGCCTCGACCTATCGCAGACCTTCTTCAGGCCCATCCACAACACTGCCCCGCCCTCCCCGACCAACCGCCACACCAAGATCACCGTCGTTGGGGCCGGCAATGTCGGCATGGCCATCGCGCAGACCGTCCTCACCCAGGACCTTGTTGACGAGATCGCCCTCATCGATGCCATGCCCGACAAGCTCCGCGGCGAGATGCTCGACCTCCAGCATGCCGCCGCCTTCCTACCCCGCACCACCATCCTCGCCTCCTCCTCTGACTACACTGTCACCTCTGGGTCGGACCTCATTGTCGTCACCGCCGGCGCCCGGCAGATTCCTGGCGAGTCGAGGCTGAACCTACTGCAGAGGAACGTGGCCCTCTTCAGGAGCATCATTCCGGAGGTTGCCAAGCACTCTCCTGACGCCATCCTCATGGTCGTCTCGAACCCGGTCGACATATTGACGTACGTGGCATGGAAGATGTCCGGGTTCCCGTCGAACCGGGTCATTGGGTCGGGCACGAACTTGGACTCGTCCAGGTTTCGGTTCTTGCTCGCGGATCATCTTCAAGTCAACGCTCAGGACGTGCAGGTACAAAAATGAACATTAGATAACGTGGGATCTCACTTGTAGAAATGGTAGATCACACCAAATCTAACTGTAGATATGCATTTTAGTACATATACGAGACTCGCTAAATACTTTCTAGTCATTGACATGGGATTTTGACAATTCCAGAAGTGATGTAGAGAATTGTATTTTGGATTGATTCAACGATTGGTTTGTGAAAGGTAAAACATCGGGAAAATGCAGCTTCCTTATTTTTTTAGGAAGATAACGTGATGTAACTTACGTCTGTCTTAAATGACTGCGATCATACAGGCCTACGTCGTCGGAGAGCATGGCGACAGCTCGGTCGCGCTGTGGTCGAGCATAAGTGTTGGGGGAGTCCCGATCCTGAGCTTCCTGGAGCGGCAACAGATCCCGTACGAGGAGGAGATGCTGGAGAACATCCGTAAGACCGTGGTCGACGGCGCCTATGAAGTCATAAGCCTCAAAGGCTACACGTCCTGGGCGATCGGCTACTCCGTAGCCAACCTGGCCCGGACCATCCTCCGTGACCAGCGCAGGATCCACCCCGTCTCGGTCCTCGCGAAGGGGTTCTACGGCATCGACGGCGGGGATGTGTTCCTGAGCCTGCCGGTGCAGCTCAGCCGTGGCGGCGTCGTGGGCGTGACCAATGTGCACATGACGGATGTGGAGGTACAGAGGCTGAGAGCCTCCGGTGAGACCCTACTGGAGCTTCAAAGTCAATTGGGTATTTGAAGGACGAATCGACCACAGAGTTTAACGACCATAACACATGCTGCTTTGTCTGTTTGTTTTTTTTTTCCTGATTAATGTTCCTCTTTTTAGTTTCCTCACATCTATATGTCCTCATATGAGATTACCATACGTAATGGAAGCCTCGGTTTTTATTGTTTTGTATTTTCTTGGAGAATGTATAATAACAGACAAAATCTGTGCATTTTTATGCACTGGATATGTGACTAAGATCTTTAATTATCGAGTATCGTAGAAAAAATTGCTTTATTTTTATGTCCTCTCTTCCTTAGCAGTTGTTATGTCAAAGGGAGTCACGGCGAATTAGTGTGTTTCCTATTAGAATGGGGATGGATGCTTACATTTTGATGGTTGGTCCCCCTAGGGACCATCATGATGGAGGCAAAAGTCGTGGCTAATCTCCTAATTACAAAATTACTCCGATGTCACGTTACATTAGAAGAAAAAACCCCTTGACAATTAATTAATTAGGTTCATGTAAGGAAAAGTATAATATAGTACTAGAGTTTTGTATAGAAAAGTGCTAAATAAGTCCTAAACCTTTTGAGAAAGTGCTAATTTAGTCCTAAACTTATTTTTGGTGTCAATTTAGTCCTAAACCTTTTAATATAGTGTCAATTCAGTCCTTTTAGCCGGATTTTGCTGGCGTGGACGTCGGCCGTCTGGCGATCGGTCACCGGAGCTGACGTGCATAAAATTTAATAATATTTTAATATTTTTTTGAATTTTTTCTCCTTTTTTTTCCTTCTTTGGAGAAGCAAGAAAAAAAATGCAAAAAAATATTATTAAATTTTGTCCACGCCTCACCTCCGGCTGACTAAATTTTGGAGGAAATGCAAAAAATATTATTAAATTTTGTCCAATTTTGTCAAAGAAAATCCGCCAAAAGTACTGAATTGACACTATATCAAAAGATTTATGACTAAATTGACACAAAAAATAGATTTAGGACTAAATTGGCACTTTTTCAAAAGGTTTAGGACTTATTTAGCATTTTTCCCGAGTTTTGTACAACCCAAAGCCCATATTTCTTTTGTGTGGTTTCCGTGCCGTGGTCCAACCGGAGGCAATCGAGCTGAGTACCCAAACTCGAGAGGATGGTCCATACCCAAATTAAGGTTTGGGTTGGCTTGGTTAAGTCTGATTTAGTTCGATTGACCTGATTTGTTCTTCGATTCTCCCATACTCCGAAGCACCCCAAACGACACGTCCCACGCCATCCCATTGGGCCGATACTAGGGGTGTTAGAAGCAAACTAGAAAATCAAACTGAAATTTCGTGCATTTTCAATTCGGATAATGAGAAAGATAATCGTCTTTATTCTAGTTCGAATAGTTTTGGTTTGGTTTGGCTAACCAAACCGAATTGAAAATTGCCTATCTTCTTAATATTATAATTTACACAATCTTTCTCATTTTTCACTATAACTTTTTTTAACATTACAAAGAAGAAAACTAAAAAATCGAATCAAACCGAACTGGGTTTTCGGTGCGGGTTATGTTCGGTTCGAAGCTAATGCACAACCAAGTGGTTCGGTTCTAAACCCCGACCCAATTCGAACCGTTGACACCGCTGCGACTGCCGATGAGGAAATATTTAGTGATTGCAAAGCATTGACGTGGTCCGTGCGTTTTTTTACTCACATCCAATAATATGTTGACACGTGTCAATTGGATTAAAAAAAATAATGATTTTTTTTTCGCCTCTTCTTCCTTCGCCCTCGTTTCTCTCCTAGTTGTCTTCCATGGCCATTGGCACCGCCTTGAAGCTTCGTCTTGGTCGGCTCATCAAATCTGGCCGTCCATGGCCGCTGCCATTGAGCAAGCCGTCATCGGTCGGTGGCGACAGCAAGCAGCGCGGCTTCGATAATAAGAAGCAGTTTGAGTCAGTGGTGCAACCTTCGCCCCTCGACTGGAAGCAGCAGAAGTAGAGCGGGCTGGAGGCTGCTGCGAGGCCCGACCGTCACGCCGCTAACCAAGCGCAAGCTCCGGGTGATAAAGTGGGAGAGGATTGAGGACTACCTGCTCATGGAGGAGTTCGTGAGAAACGAAAATTGGGTCAAGCCATGGCCACGAGTGACGATGGCTCGGCACCTTAGGCGCCGGTGGCCATGGACGGTCAGATCTGAAGAATGGCCAAGAAGACGCTTGAACGCGGACCGATGGCCATGGAAGACCCGAATTTGGAGAGAAACATGGGTGCAGGAGCTGCCCATGACGAAGGCTCGTTTGGCGCCATGACCGCGAGTGACGATGGCTTGCTCTGTGACAGTGGCCATGGACAGCAGGATTTGAAGAGCCGGCTAAGGCAAAGCGTGAAGGCGGTGCCAATGGCCATGGAAGACGACCAGGAGAGAAACGAGGGTGAAACCGTGAAGGCGGAAGAAGAGGGGAAAAAAAATGATTTTTTTTTATATTTCAAACTCAGCGGACATATGTCAACATATTATTGGACATGATTTTTTTTTATTCCACGTCAATTGTTGACGTGGCTCTTTACAACCGCTGAATATTTTCTCATAAAAAATATTAGCCCACGCTGTCGGCTAGCTAGGCCCAGTGAGGTTGCTTAATCACCCTGCCCGATCGGCCCATAAAAAGGTTCTGGGCCACTATCGCGGGCCTTTGGTCCATCGGCCCGTGACACACTTCACGGGGTACCTTCCGTCTTGTTCCTGCCAAAGGGCGACGGGGTGGAGAGATAGATTCATGATGACAAGCACATATCTGAAGCACCTGCTACAAAATTAGACGATTCGCTGTTAATGAAGTGTTCATTATTCAAGACCAGTCAAGACTATTTTGCTCACCCCAAAAGAGGAGAAAAAAAAAAAAAAACCAAAATACAGGAGAGGGCCATAGTTCCTTGCTCGAGTGATAGGGAGATAGATCGACAGATTTGATCATACTCACTAAACTCCAAGCCTCATGATCCTCGCAATCTTATCTCCTCTGGTTGCATTGCCAGGTTGTGTCGCACATACATGATGACAATCAACATGATGCCGACTTGATCCCCATACTCTCGACATTTCGCTCCAAACGCTTGTTCATTTTTCGGGTGTTTCGTTATACGACCTCTCGAAAAACTCGTTTTTCGAAACCCGATAGCTATCAAATTACATATTAATCGATCTTAGTAGGATAGGTCACCACAGGGAAATCCCAACCCTATATAAACCCTTCCTCTTCTTCACCATTTTCATCACGTCCGCCTAGGTCATTTCTGTATGCTCATACCTTTCTCTTCGAGATACGGCAATGGCTTCAAAGGCTCTTGCATCAACTGCATTCCTTTTGATCCTCAACCTCCTTTTCTTCACATTAGTCAGCTCCACTGCTGTGCCATGCCCACCTTCACCATCAAAGCCGCACCCGCACTCGCAGCCAGCGAAGCCCTCTTGCCCCAGGGATGCCCTGAAACTGGGCGTGTGCGCCAACTTGTTGAATGACTTGGTCCACATCGTCGTGGGCACACCTCCGAAGACCCCGTGCTGTAGCCTCCTCGCGGGCCTTGCCGACCTCGAGGCTGCCGTCTGCCTCTGCACTGCCATCAAAGCGAGCGTCCTCGGGATCAACCTCAATGTCCCGGTCTCGCTGAGCTTGCTGCTGAATTACTGTGGGAAGAGTGTGCCTTATGGCTTCCAATGTGGATGAGGGCTCTTTCATTTTGCATGATGTTGTAATTCACTTCCGGCTACATTCGTTTCCTCTTTGCTTTTTCCGGTTTTAAGTTGAATTACTGCGGTTGGTTGCCGTTATTCCTTCATTCAACAATAAAACGTACTCTTTTCTTGCATGATCAAGTAAAGTACTTCTCATTCTAGTTGGAGTACACAACGGCTGAGTTATCCTCGCTAATCTATGTCCCTCAGCGACACATCAAATGACTCGCTCACTCTATATTTCGGAACTTTCTGACGTCACGTTCGCAAAGTTCTGTTATTTTCGTGACATCATAACTAAAAGAGATACCATATGCTGGCCCTTTGCGTTTAGGGTTGTTCCAGGTTGGGCAAGCCTAAGCCTCAGATCACTTCTGATTTATGAACACATGAGAAAGGCCAACCATGTAGCTAACTCGAGAATATTACGTTCTAAGCGCATTGACCACTCATAAATCCTATTCCTTTATGAATTCTGCAAGGGTATACTCGCGTTAATGTCGCACTTAACGGTGCTTAACAGAAGTTTTTTTAGGACAAGCTTTGAAGAGATGAGTAGTTAGAGCTGAGCTTTGAATGTCACCTGCTGGTTCATCAAATTAACCTTTTCAAGCTTTGCTGCTAGAAAACAGAAAAGAAGTGTTGTGTTTTGGCTTATAATTGACAGCAGACATGAGAGCAGTTGATCAGCTACACAATCGCATTGGATTCTATTTAGTCCGACGTGGCTTTACCACCAGCTGGATGCATGTTTAATTAACCTAATCTCTGCTGCGATTATCTTCCTAATCGCTCTTCAAGAAAGATTGGAGTGCTAAATAGCTTTGAACAGTTTTTTTTGTCAACACATTGATTGATCAGAAATAAAAATTACGGAAATACTCGAGATATGGAGCTCTTCCCAGCCCCATGTATCATGTCGATGCATTTTAAAGTAGAAAAATTTATGGAATTACATAAATACCCCCTCAAAATGAAATTGAATGGTCATTTCCGATTAAAAAATAAACTTCGGTATATCACAGGAATGAGAAAGGAAGAAGGAAAATTCAAAGTTTCCTTGATATGCATGATCAATTGCCAAAAAGAGGATTCAAGAAAATTTCACTAAGTAATCGAAGGATGGTAAAGTAGTAATTCGAGACAGTAACATATGGCCGTCCTCTAGGTGTTACAAGAGATTGCTTTTTTGTCTCTTAAGTCTCATAAGTATTCTGATTCACAAGATTCATAGAGTGGCAAGTGGAGAGGAAAAGGTCCAAAACCCACATGCTCCTCTTTAATTTTACTTTCTTCTTCGGGTACAGTACTCTCGTGCTCTGCAATCTGCATTAATCTCATCAATAATGTCCTCCTTAGGTATATTCCTGCTCTATCTGTCTGGTTCTGATCATGATTTGCGCCCAGGAAGCTGCTATTATATTATGGTCGAGTCAATATTGAGAGGCGGTACAGGGATTATCTGTAGATCTGCAAGACCAGTAGATTTAGGGCATAAAATATCGTATGAACCCACATCATTACTGTGCAAAACTTTACTCTATAAATTATTATTATTATTGATGGTGGAGCATAGTCTTTTGCTAAGTGAAGACCACTTGGGTATAGATCAGGACTGATTCCATGTGCATTTCTGTCTCCATGCGACAGCAAGTAATGTGTTTTATTCGTTCCAATTCCGTGAATAATCACCAATCATCACACGGTTAGCAGTTCAGTCTCCAGCTAAGTGACAAAAATTCACAACCAGAAGGTCACATGTCCATATCGTGCGGTTGTCTACAAAAGTTTTTTAATTGATTTGATTCAATTCTTGTGAGTGCATGTTGAGAATCTTACATTCAGATGATAGTATAGTACCTTATGAAAGTAGTAGTTAAAATATTAGGTAATTAATAAAAAGGACTAGGTTATAAACGTTTTCGAAACCAATATTGGATATTTCGAAAAAGCTTAATTACTTGTTATGTGCCGCGTTAAGTTTTAATTGGACATTGAAATAAGTGGTACCAATGCATTGAATCATTTTAACTTATTTAAATATCCAATGAGAAATTGCGATATCATTCTGTAAAAATCTATTAATAAGATTTCTTAATACCCATAGCATTGCTCAAAATTTAGGGGGTTAATTGCATCGTTATGAAGGCACACCAATTACTGTTTTTATTTTCAGACTTGATTAGTGGCTAGTTGATTGTATTGAACATTTATAAAATCAAAAAGTTCGTACTCAGAGTGTTGATTATTGTACTTTGTTTGGTGCTCTCGTTTGCCCATTTTATTCCCTAATTTGTTTAACTATGGGCTTGCCTTGGATCCTTAGTGTTTGGTTAATAAATAGCCTCACCAAAGAAAAGGGGTTTTCGCTTCTACGATGGTTTCTACATATTGTCCATATCTTATGGGGCAGGCTCATACGGATGCGTTTTTTATTTTAACGTGCCGGTACTCACAAGTCTCATTTACTCATAATTTTCCCTGTATCTTCATCTTCCTTAGGGAGAGGAAATATTTTCTAGAAGTTTTACATCTCAATGATCCCGAATCCGGAAGAGAACAGAAATGAATCCTTTTAAGGACATGAGTAGGTCCAAAAAATAAAAGAGGTATTCATTGAAGCAATTTGTGAAAGAAAGTGCATGAGGCCACCCTTGAAAGGAGAAAATTACCAAAAAAGTCCTAAACTTTTTGCAATTGTGCAAATTCATTCCTAAACCTTTTTTTTTGGCCAATTCAGTCCTAAACCTTTTACAAATAAGCCAATTCAGTCCATTTGGCCGGCCGGCTGACGTGGCACCGACCCGCGTTCACGTGATAATATTTTAATATTTTTTTTAAATATTTTCGAATTTTTTTTTCTTTTTTTTTTTCTTTTCCTTCTCCCCCTGGCTGTCCGTCAGGGGAACCTCGGCTGGCGAGGGCCCGGCTCTGGCGAGGTGGAGCTCGCCCAGCCATGGCGAACTCCGCCTCGCCCGGCCAAAGCGAGCTCCGCCTTGCCCATTGGCGAGCCTCGCCCAGCTCCGTCGAGGCGGAGCTCGCCCAGCCATGGCGAGCTCCGCCTCGCCCAGATCTGGGCGAGGTGGAGCTCGCTCAGCCATGGTGAGCTCCGCCCTTGCCCCGGTTGGTGAGGCGGAGCTCGTCCTCGCCATGGCGAGCTCCGCCCACCGGGCGAGGCGTAGCTCGCCACCGGGCGAGCTCACCCACCGTGGCGAGGGTTTAGCTCGACTCACGGAGTCGGGCCCTGTCGGCGAGGCTCCCCTTGGCTTTACAAAGCTAGGGGGAGAAGGAAAAAAATGAAAATATTAAAATATTATTACGTGACGCCGGGCGGGCATAAGCACGTCACTGGCCGGCGGCCACGCTTAATACGGGCCGCCAAATGGACTGAATTGGCTTATTTGTAAAAGGTTTAGGACTGAATTGGCAAAAAAAAAAAGGTTTAGGACTGAATTGGCACAATTGCAAAAGGTTTAGGACTTTTTTGGTAATTTTCCCCCCTTGAAAGTCCGACCCGAAGGAGCAGTAATTTCCAAACTTTATTTGACACAATGCCGATTTTTTTCTCTTAAAAGAAGAAGAAAAGGAAAAGAGAGACAGAGATTGATGGATGTCTCAATCACTAATTACATGCGTGCTACCATAACTTTATACACCTACAACTTAGGTAATAAATCCACACTTTTGCTAATAATCAGAAAGATTTAATCCGAAATGTCAATTCTTTTTTCCATTTAATTTTCATGCTTCGTTACGTTGGCAACACAGACGTTTCCAATGCAAATTCTATCGAATCAAGCTAATTGCATCTTTGTAACTGGCTAGTATCATCCAAACTCCGATCAATCAAAAAGCATATTTTCCAAATACATTTTTTGAAAATTCAGTGATTCATTACTATTAATAGATTAGTTGACGAGTCCATCTATTTTAACCCATTTTCTTTCTTTTGGGAGAGTAGAAGTCTTAAAATCCGTTATAAAAATGCAATTGAGTCCTAAAACTTACAAAAAAGTGTAATAAGATCCTAAAACTTGTCAACATAATGCAATCAAGTTTTTTCATTAACTTTGTCCAACTTAACAAATGGAAAATGCTAATGGATTTTAGTAGGGGTGTGCATGGTCCGGGTGGGCGGTTCTCACCCCGGAACCGTGGACCGCCCACAGGAGAACCGGTTCCAAAAATTGGAACCGAGAACCGCCCGTCGGTTCCATGGACCCGCCCGAGAACCAAACCGCCGGTCTGGTCCGGTTCTTGGGCGGATCCATGGAACCGGTCTCAACAAGTTTTCCTAGACAAATTAAAAAAAAATTTGTGGACCAACATCGGATCAACAGAATAAAAGGAAATGAGCATAACTTTTCGTACAATTCCTACATTATAATCAATTGTATTAACTACATCATCCATAAATCAAGTGGGTACCCATTAATTATTGGAAAAAATGACCAAGGTATCCCAACTACACAAGAGCTTCAGACATGATAACAAATTTTCTTCTTTTTTTAAATTTTTTTGGTCAGATTTTTTAATTAAAAATAAAAATATATAAAAATATTATTATTATATTACCGGTCCGGTCCGGGTGGGCGGGTGGGCGGTTCCACACCGGGAACCGGGATTCGGCCCAAACAGTACCGGTTCCAAAAAATTGGAACCGGGAACCGGACCGGTTCCCTTAGGAACCACCGGTTCCGGGCGGTTCCGAGGCGATCCGAGTGGGTCTCGGTTCTTTTGCACACCCCTAGATTTTAGGACTTGATTGCATTAACTTGACAAATTTTAGGATTAGATTGTACTTTTTGAAAATTTGAGAACTTAATCGTATTTTTGTGATAAATTTTAGGACTTGATTGTACTTTTTGAAAATTTTAGAATTCAATTGTATTTTCATGATAAATTTAAAAACTTTTAATATACTTAACTCGTTCTTTCTCGTGACGAGACTCTGTTACCAAGATCATGTCGGCCATAAGTCTTTGTCTGGGGGGGGAGGAGGGGGCCGATTCAACAGGCGCGTGAACGGATTTTGAGGACGGAGAGCGAGGAATTCTGGAGACCGTGAGCCCTCTCAAAATCAAAGATCAAAAAGTCGCCCAAATTGCAGATTCTACGCAAAGCAATATTCTCTTGCAGCCGCAACAAGACAGAATGACCCCTCGACTGCTCGAGGAGCAACCGGATTTGGACAACTAAACATTACACAAACCTCCAAAAATCCAAGACCCGGAGAAAGACCTGTCGTCTTCCTTTATCAGCCCCAATTGCACCGCCGCGTTGTGCTGGAATTCGAGCCCACATGTGTGCGCGTCACTGTCAAATGTTCTCCTGAGGACGTGTGATTCTAATTTCGAGAGATTTTAAAAAACGGGTCAAGTTGGAACTGATTTATTGGGGTTTATATGCTTGTGATCTGGCATTTATATCCAATTTAACTCCATTATCATAGGTATTTTTTTTTTGTCGAAAGTAAATATTTCGTTCCTATCTCAAGACCATTTAAAACAAAGCAAATCTCAAATAGTAAAGTAGAACAACAAAATACAAATTGCTGTGGTAAGCACACTCTCATTCTACAAAAACATATCTGTCTCGATATCAAAGCAAAACGAACAACCACCGATCATTGACTCGCATCATCTCAAGTGATATGATCTCCTTCTCTAATAACTACGATTTGCCCAATGTTCTCAATCCCATCACCGTACGGAGATACAACAAACAGGTTGAATAGGCTCCCAAACCTATATCTAGATTGAACGAGGATAGAAACGCCTCTAAGGAACTCAAAGATCAAAATGCAGTTCGTGAGAGAAGAGCTCCTAGATCTAGATCTAGATCTAGATTGGGAAATAAGAGCTTTTAAACTCGGAGAAGTCGTATAATTGCTTCCAAGGCAGTATACATTCACTATATTCCTCCTCAATCTTGTTGGACTTCTTGATTTGGAGGATCTAAAGTGGAGGGTTGATTCTTAACGATGGAAGCAAAATATACACCCAGTGAATAGAGAAAAGCATCAGCGTCGAGCAGAGAAAAATTAGATATAAACACTTCCAAATCAGATTGGGAGAGAAAATCTCATTTGAAGACCATAATTTAATTATAAACGCAAAGTGTGACGCGTGAAAGATGGAGTTTCATTTGATCAAATTCATGAAATAATAAACCACGTCAAATGTCATCTCACTCACAATGAGGTACGGCCATGGATTTAATCTTTTTATGCCGACATAAATAAAGCCAATGGTGTTTTTTTTTTATCTATGGTCTATTTTAGAGATCATCTCTCACTTGTCAAATCGAGAATATCTAATTTAGGGATAATCTTTTATAAAAAAAATAAAGTAAAATTTAAGATAGAACTTCAAAAGAATCCATCCTTCGAGTTGTCTAATAACAACTTAAGCTTTTGATGTAAACAATTGCGCACTCATATTTAAATATCTCAATTGCCATATAATCACTTCTTTCTCTTTGGAATGACATGAATAAGAGAAATTTTAGGCAGTGATCCCCTTTGGATCCACCCTTCTCCTCACCTATTGAATCTATTAAAATTATCTTCCCCACCCAAATCTCCACTATAAATACCTCGACCCACTTCATCACCATTCGCACATCCCTCTCTCTCCCTCCAACAACACTACAAATCTATTCTCTTGCTCTTTTTGAGTGTCTTCGTTGAGAGAGAGAGACGAAAATGGCATCAAGGACTCTAGCCACCACCGCCCTCCTCCTCTCCCTCAACCTCCTTTTCTTCACCATGGTGAGCTCCACCTACTGCCCGCCGCCGCCGCACAAGCACCACCCCAAACCGCCGCCAAAGGCCACGTGCCCCAAGGACACCCTCAAGCTTGGGGTGTGTGCCAACGTATTGAAGAGCCTGCTGCACCTCGTGGTGGGTACCCCACCAAAGACTCCTTGCTGCAGCCTCATCAGTGGCCTGGTCGATCTCGAAGCCGCGGCCTGCCTCTGCACCGCCATCAAGGCCAACGTGTTGGGCATCAACTTGAACGTCCCGGTCTCGCTCAGCTTGCTCTTGAACTACTGTGGCAAGAAGGTGCCTTCTGGGTTCCAATGTGTCTAAGCTAGGTCACATGCATGAGGGATGTGCTCTTCATCTCTCTATGGGATCTTGATCTGATGAAGATGGTTTGAATTTGTTGTTGGAATTTGGGGTTTGTGAGTGTTTACATTATTCATGAGTCGTTGGTTTTGTTGTTCTAAGAAATGTACTAAATTACGTGTATGTTACAGGGTGGAGAGATCAAGAAACAGAATAAGCATGCAACTTATGTTGATGTCTTTCTTACAAGTCATAAAATAAAAGGAAACTCATCAGCCTATATTCAATGTCCTCATTATCTTCTTTATCGTATAGCCTCATTTGTTTTAAGGAGATTTCATGCGGTTTTATATATGATACACGGTCTGCAACTCCGCGCGAAAGAGAAAAGAGTTCATACATGCTATGTTAGATGCACAACACGTGTCGTTTTGGATTTTATAGAGCGATTTAAGATGCTACATGTTACCAATCCGAGACAGATTGCGCAAATTGTTTTTTTATAAAGGCTGTGTATCAAATAAAGGTTCATCGTAGACTAGGATTGTTATTCAATATGGAAACGAGCTTCGAGGTAAATAGTCATCCAATCAAATTATCCAGAAATTTAGCATCTTAAAGGATTATGGAAAATAAATTTGGCAAAATAAGCAGCATATACATTGCGTACTCGGAAAAGAAAATCAGTGTTTTCCAATAATATTTGAGTTACCTTTTTCTATATTACGATATCAATATGGATTGCATCTTATATATAATTCGACATTTACAAGTTTACATCGTCTGCTTTAATGTGTAAATGGAACTAATAACTTTGCTTCACTACCTTGGCAAATGATTAGTAAATTTCTAATCCCACCCACTCTTGGATTTATTAATTAACCATTTACAGCTCCACGAATTAAGCCCAAAGCTTACTATTAACCATAACTGCTCTTTGGCTAACTAGTGTGGGACTAGGATGGAACTCAATGGAACACCTTAATTCATTACTAAATCACATTAGACTATCATAACTTCTATGCTCTGGGCGGCACATCATGTTTCTAGCTGCAGCTTCGTTGAGACTTTCACTGATAGTTTGATCTTATCATCCAAACCTTTTTTTTTATTATTAAATCTTTCACAACATCATCGCTACATATTTAAGCACTTTTAAAATTGACAAGAAAGACTTGAATCAAAACCGTACAATTGCTTTTTCCAAGGTTTGTCGGCAGGTCAATTTTAGACACATGGAATACCATGCCTATGCCATGGATGAAAGCTGAAAGGAGAACGAACAACGTGTTCAAGAAAAGAAAAGAAAAGAAAAGTGGTGATGAGAAAGAAAGTTTTGGTACACTAGCTAGTCTGGGAGGCCATGACCAATATACGACATAACAATTTCGACTTTCATCAAATTGATTGGTTTGAATGTTGTAAGAAGCTCAAATAACTACTCTATCATCAAATTCCAAACAAATAACAATTTACAAAACCCTTTTGTAAGCACTACTGGAAAAACTTTTTTATTATGTTATTTTTATCTTCCATGTATGGAACTTTAATAGGATACGAACACTTTTTTCCTTAGTACATAGTAAGTAGGTACACATTGAATCCTAATTATTTTCCTCGAGTAAAATATCGAGATACTACATTCTACCACCTTAAAAATAAGTTTTGTCCTCGAAATTTTGCTCGGTATCATTTTCCAAAATCAGCAATGTATCGATCCTTAAAAATTGCTAGTAAAGAATCAATCGTAAAAAAAGAAGTTACGTTTATCTCAAAATTTGTTTATGAACTTCAAAAATACGAAAACTAACTTTCCAATTCACAACTAAATTGGGCGAAACTCCTATTTGTTGTGTTCCATCTTTGAAAAGATCGTTCGCCAATTGTCAGCCCAAAGCCCACGACCATACCGGGTTCTAGAAGTTACCGCTCAAGAGGTGGCTCCCATGATATAACACTCTGCCTCTCCCGTGATATTACACTCTGCCCCAAATGGGTTCTAAGAGGTTGCTATCACCTTGTAGCAGTTTGTCCAAAATGAGTTTAACAGGTGGCTTCCGCTGTATCCCTAATGGATTCAAGATGTGGCTTCCAGTTCCAAGGTGTAGAAATCTGTCTTGCGGAGCACTTACACTTCCGGCCGGCATGTTGCTCCGATACTATTTGTAACGCTCTGAATCGAGCACATTAGATAGCCTCGAAGAATCACTAAATAACGATAAATAAGGTACGTGGTCCCAAAATCGTTAAAAACTGCATCATTATTAATTAGCAATAACAAAATAAATGAAGTGACTATGCAGTCATTGCGCTTCGATGCTTTGAGTCCACAATTATACTATCGAAATCTGCAAAAACTATGAGTAGATCGGCCTAACTGCCGAGTAAACAAATCACTTACTGAACAAATCAACATAACATAATTTACATGACCGATCCAATTCAGGTCGGGACATTTGATGCATCATCACGTGATTTTTCAATACCAAAAGAGGCGAAAAAACACTTAATTAACTTTATACTCCGTTTGTTTTGTGGAAAATGAATACCGTGGAAAATATTTCTCCAAAAGTAATTGCTTGTATCGCTTACATAAATAAATGAATGAGAATTATTTTCATCATCCACGAAGATATTTAGACATGAATTATTGTTGATAATGAAAATATTTTCATTAATTAATTATTTCAAGAGATACAAATGATCATTTTAAAGAAAATATTTTTCAAATCATTTATTTTTGAAAAACAAATGGTGCCTTACCTTGCAAAAAAGATTAACGTTCATATTAAACTTTCAAACACCAAAAAGATGTAAAGAGACTTTTGTACCGCTCAATATGGTTCAAGAACTCTCTCCGTCTCAATATCTCCCTCTCTCTCTCTAAATTCTTGTTTTAGTATACTGGTCCTCTTGATTGGCCTCAGTACTGTAAAAAGTTCCAGTAACCGCTCCATCATTAATCTCAGGTAATTAATAATTACAAAACCACTTCCATTCCAATAAGAAGCAAGAAATGAAAATTTTTCTTCTTTTAGCTTTCTTTCTTTTGTGGTTGGGTTTCCAAGAGACGAAGACATGGGACCACTAAAATCTTACCTTACCATCCCCAAATGCAAAACCAGGCCCTACGCTGCAATCTCTCTCCTGCATCCATTTCTGTCTCTCTTGAATTGAATTTCTCTGATGTCGGCCTTCATGGCAAACGCTACGTGCTAAAAAGAGGGGCGAGCTTCGCGCGCGATAGCGAATTCAGCCTTGAAGTCCATTCCAGTTCCAGATGCGTCCAGTCCACCACAATCACTGCATGCATCGCCGCTTCCTGTTCAGATCGTTTCAGAGATAGGTGGTCACACCCCCACCAACTTGATCAAAGCCATTTGGATTGTTGTATGGTGATGTCTGCGTTCATGAATTTATATGAAGGTTTTCAGTAGAGGCTGCACTAAAAAGATAAAGACCAGATAGTCGGCCATAAACTCATGAGCTACCTCGTTGCTTTTGCGTAGGGAGGTGGAAATGATGCAGTGATAAAAAGAAGAGAGCCCGAACAATAACAATGTAAATTATGTTAAAGCACATTCAGCTAGGAGTACCACGAAAAACAGCAAACTATATCCACGGTCACATTAATATCCAAACTCTTTTTAAGTTACAAAAACCTCTAAACTATGCCCACTTAAATACCAATTTCCCCAATTTTTTTTGGTATCGCCAAAATTTCCAAACTTGTACTAATGTATCAAAAATAGATCCCGTCTACCTCCAAAACTCTAAACTTTAGGCTCAAAAATTCCCAATGGATTCTGACAAAAATACCCTTGTCACTGGTACAAATTTAAAACAAGTTTGGGGTGATGGTATTACAGTAGGGCAAACTTTAGGGTTTTGTGGTAGATCGAGGGTACTTTGTTACGCTGGTATAAGTTTGTGGGATTGATTATATGAGAAAAAGTTTGAGGTGTTGATATCACAGTTGGCAAAATTTAGGGATTCTGTTACGGATGGAGGGTACTGTCACACTAACATGAGGTTGGGCGTTTTGGTGACACAAAAAAAGTTTCCAGTTATTAGTGTCATAATAAACATGATTTAGGATTTTTGTGGTATTCGTGATTTAATCATGAAAAAAAAAACAATGACAATGATGTAATCCTCTCTTAGCACAATGCGTGCGCGGTTTTTCGCTCTAATGATCCGTGCTAAAAAAACACAAGATAATATCCCATGACGACAATTTTCTCAACGCATTAATAATTTCTTTATTAGTATTCATAGATGTCTAATTTGGGGACCCATCTTACCAAAGATTAGGGGAAAATTGTCAAAAAAAAAGTATAAACCTATTACATTTGTGTCAATTTAGTCATAAATCTTTCAATTGTCTTGATTGAGTCCTAAACCTTTTTATGTTTTGCCAATTCAATCAATTTGGCCAATTTTTATTGGAAATCGTTGATGTAGATACCGGTTGTACAACGAAGACAACCGGTCTTTGATATGGACAATTCTTTATGATTTTTTTTTTTAAATTTAATTTTTACAATTTTTTTTCTTTCTTTCTTTTCCTTTTTTTTTTTTCTACCAAGTTTGGCGAGGATTGCTAGTCGATCCTTCCATACCCCAAGCGAGAGCTGGTGAACGCCATTGGCCCCGGCAGGGCAGCCAAGCCCTCACCTAGTGGTCGGGCAAGGGTCGGTTGTAGTCATGGCTGACGGTTCAGAACCAACCGGGTTCCGGGTTCGTGGGCTATGTGTGAACTAAACCAAACCGCAAGGGGGCGGTTCCGGTTCCGGGCCGGGTCCGATTTTGGCTGGTTTTGGGCCGAGGGGGAGGAGGAGAAAAAGGGAGGAGGAGGGGGCGCCGGGCGGTTGGGCCACCAAGCGGGGCAACGACGGGGGGGGCCGATCCGGGAAGACGGGGCGGGCAAGAGAAGAAAAGGGGAGGACTGCACAGGGGAGAGGGGGGGAAGAAGGGACCGACCATGACAAGGACCTTACTGCCGTCCGCATGAGAGGAGCTTGAGGCGAGGCTCGAGACGAGGGCGGTGCAATACAGGTTAACACGGTGGCATCCGCAGCGGGGCGAGGGGGGCCGGTGAGGGAGTCAAGAGGACAAAGATGGCATGGACCCCCAAGGTTGAGAGGAGGAGTTACCAAGGAAGTGGGTCACGAGTTTGACACCGGCGCAAGGGACGGAAGGGTGGGAGGACCAGGATGGCATGAGGAGGAGGGAGGCGGAGGGGACGGCGGCAAAGAAAGAGGGGTGGGAGGGCGGAGAGGATGTGGATGAAGGAGGAGAGGGTGGAGGCGTGAAGCAAAAGACTAGTGGGAGAGGACAGAGGAGGGCGTGGAGTACTGGAGGAGGTGGAGGTGGTGATGGGTGGGGGTGGGGCCTTGCACGCATCTGTAGGTGTAGTGTTTTTTTTATTTTTATTTTTATTTTGAATCGGGGCTCGAAACCCGGTGGTTCCCGGCCGGTTCCAAAATTTCGAACCGAACCGCCCAGTGGGCCATGGGCGGTTCCGTTCCGAACCATGGGCCCGGTCAATAGGCTGGGCCCGGATTTGACCGGGCCGAAACCAGCCCATGGCCATGACTAGTCGGTGGCCCTCGCTAGGACCCGCAAGAGTTGGCTAGCAACCCTTGTCGACCTTGGAAGAAAAAAGGAAAAGCAAGAAAGAAAAAAAAGAAAAGAAAACAAAAATTATAAAAAAAAAATTTACCCATGTTAAGCGCCAACCGTATTTCATGCGGGATGGTAGATGTCCACGTTAGCGATTCCGACTAAAATTGGTCGAATGGACTAAATTGACACAATTAAAAAATTTAGGACTGAATTAGCATAAATACAATAGGTTAAGGATTTTTTTTTGTTATTTTCCCCAAAGATTAGAGATCCCAAAAGATCCCATGCTCCATGCTCATTACCTCGGAAATAAGAGTGAATCCTTACTCTGAATTAGTACATGCGAAGTCACCCGTCTTCCACTGTCAAAGCGACATTTTACTCGGTCGATAAAGATTGGTTAAGGTAAAAGGAACCGTGTGTCCTCGAGGGCCAAAAGAAGAGCAGCGATTGGCATGAGACGGAAAGTGAAGGATAGACGTAAGTTTCTGTTGGTAGATTTATTAATGACATGAGACGAGTCGAAGTTCTGCAACTCTTCATTGAATTTGGACGAACTTCCTCGCCTGTAAGTTGGGATTCAATCTGCAAAGACGAAGAAGATAGAGAAGTGAGATCAAACATTGGCAAACGGAGCACTGGAGAAACAATTAAGATAGGAGAGTTTGCACAGGGTCTGGGAAATAGAAGATCACAGCACAGTTTCTGAGATTTATTAGAGCATTGTGCATGAGCTTTGGAGGAGATTTTGTGTTTATGAAATCTCGTGACAAATTAGCTCTAGCATTTGCATTTAGGATTTTTACGAAAACATGTGGAGGAATGTTGATGTTATCTGTGGCGAAATAAAATAAATTAACGTGCGACGTACTGCATACTTTTTTTACAATATGTACATAATAAGGTAATGAGATGTTCATATTCCATACACAGAAATAAGGACTTACAAACGAAACTACAATTATTCAATGACAGCACATACCTGTCGAGGACAACCTGACCGGGGTCCCGGGGCAAAACATTACTCCTTTCGTACATATTGAAAAATACTATTATATCTCGCACTTTGATTGTTTCCTATATATAGGAGTGCAATTATTATAGATTTATATCATTTGAGAATCGTATATGCTCGCCAATAGGAAGTTGGAATGCGCCAAAAAATGGTTCACGGGAAGCAAAAATGGTCGTTAGATGAGACTTAATTCAGCATATTCGAGATGCGGAGAATGAAGAGGAGCAGGTTTTTTTGACAACCGGTATTACTAGTACCTGGCGCATGTGACATGCACCGTTGGATCATATGGGTCCTATATGAGTCCTAACCCATCCAACAATTTGTTTAAGTCGGTGCAGTTGTGATTTCTAAAATAAAAGGATACCGCAACTACAATATCAAAATTTCTTACCGTGCATTGGTCATCTATAAAAATGTATCAAAGGTTAGCATGGCTTTTATGCCATCACGAGTTCTAAGTACCACTAGAGCCACTATGACTCGTGTACTAAAAAAGTTTTTCAAATAAAGTGGCAAATGATAAGTGGTTATTTAAGTTAGTTGGCCGATTTAAACACCCAATAAAAATCTGTCGAATTATTTAGTTGATCCATTTAATAAATGAATCTTCTGATCTCCTACATTATTTATAAGTTGACTGTGAATTGAAGTGCAATGTCAATTGTCAACCCGTAAGTAAACGGAACCATAAGATAAGATGACATTGCACTCGAAAGTTTAGTCGCTCAACCCAATTCTTTCCTATGTCACATAGGCAATATATTTAGGAATGTGGACCCAGCACAAGAGAAAATAAAGAAAAATATAGAAATTTCTACTAGTATTTATCACTTTGCCTACTCTGTTTCTAAAGTCACGAGTTTGCAATAGCTTTAAATTTTTACAGACAAAATTGCACCTACAAGTTAATACTCAAGATTTATTTACAAATCATCCTTATTCTGTCCAAAGTATCCTTACAATAATCTAAGTTCGACAATCATCCAAAAGACCCCAACAGAAAACCCTAAACCTAACCATCCTATCTAACCTGTCTTTGGCCGCCACGGTCTTGTGTTGCCGCCGCCATCGCAGCAGCAAAATCGTCAAGTCGCGGTGGTCTTCGTGCAGCTCGCCACCGATTATGTTCTGCCTCCGACATTCCCGAAGTCCCCGTTACGTCTCTCTCCTTCTCTCCCACACTCCCTTCAACATGGCCACCTTGAATTGAGGTCACCATGGTCGTTAGCAACCTCAAACGAAGGTTGCCACAGTGTCGGTCATCGACGACCTTACGAGAGAGAGAGAGAGAGAGAGAGAGAGAGGCACTGTACAAGAGATTTAATGCAGAGGAGACAGAGATTAAAGCAAGTTGACCTACAGATTGATAGGGGCAAGGAATCGAGGGCAACGACCCTGGAAACGGTGGCCATAGTGGCAGCTAGTAGAGTCGAAAGATAATAACGGCTCATTATCCTCATAAGCATATTTCACAAATATTTCGTGTATGAGGTCTGATTTTAGTCTACGCACTCTAGCATACAGACCGTATTAGAAGAGGAATGAGACAGAAAGCCACACAAACCCATTTTTGATGGATTTGAGGTCCGATTAAGAATCAAAACATCTCTTAAGCGTATGATCACGAGTGTCCTTGAATGAACATTTGTGATGGAGTGCACGCGAGCCTCTCCACATCGAGTCATCGACAAATTGCCTCCACCGACATCGTGTGTGCATAATATTCGCCTATTTCTAGACTGCAAAGTTATGGTGGTTGCCGGTGAGCGGTGATATGAAGGAACCCGAGATGACAATGGTGGCGTTCGGAGGTAAGTCTGCAAATTGCAGAAGCTATAGATAGATTGAAATTCTTCACTTAATACTAAAAACTGGCAATCTCGTGAAGTTCGTCAGCCACCACCAACGTAATCGGATCTTTGGATGAGGAAGGGGCAAGTGAATGAATTCATTATGTTGTTCTCTGTAAGAAAATTTAATAAATACATGCATATATAATTATTGGTAATCGGCATGCAGAAAGATTAAACAAATTTGGATCAAATATTCATCCACCAACTTTAAAGTTTTATATTAACGAGTTAGGCATGTATTGCATATGCCAGCTTAACACCAATTACCAGTTTGTCTTATATGACAAATTTTGTTGGTGACGTCGTTTAATTATGATTCTGATTATATTTGGAAACTTTGTAGACACACCTGAGATCGGTAGTTTAGAGACCAACGAGGTTTTTATCCCCGCCCACCAAAATGCACGGTATCTCAACTCTGGAAAGGGGAAAAGAAGTGTGGTCTTTAAGAGAATTGAAGGTGTTTATTTCGATTGAAATAACACAACTTTGACAACTTTCTTTTCTTCTTTGCATGAAGTTACATAACTTAATAAGCATCGTCCCATAAACATAAACTCGACAAGCACTTTAGGCACTTAGCCCTTTAACGTACACCACCCAAAACACTCGTAACAATAAAAAAAAAAACCACACTTTGACAATACCATCTGATGATCACACCTCACTCGCGTAATCCAAAGGACTTCAAACTCACATTAATTGAGACCTCTCACGCTTAAGCGCATTGGAAGCCAGGAGGGACATTCTTGCCACAAACATTGAGGAGTAAGCTGAGAGAGACCGGAACGTCAAGGTGAATGCCCAAAACGTCAGCTTTGATGGCCGTGCAAAGGCAAACGGCGGCTTCTAGGTCGACAAGGCCCGAGATGAGAGCGCAGCACGGCTCCTTCGGAGGCTTACCAACGGTGACATTGAGCAAGCTACCCAATACATCGGCGCAGATGCCTAATTTGAGGGCGTCTTTAGGGCAAGAAGCCGCGGGGGTCGGGGTCGGCTTTGGTGGCCATGCAGTGACCAAGGAGGCGAAGATGATGTTGAGAGAGAGAACTAAAGCAATTGTTGCATAGCTCTTGGAAGCCATGGTATGAAAACTTCTCGAAGCCCTAGCTAGTTTGTTGTTGAGAGTGGGGAATTGGAATTAGCTATTGAAATGTGAGTGTTTTGGGATGGAGAGAGAGTTTAGGGGAAGTGGCCTTTTATAGGGTTTCAAGGAGGGACATGGGTTTGAGTCGATGGAAACAGAAAATATTTATTTTAGAAGAAAATATTTTTGCCCTAGCGGTGACCTAAAATATTGCGTGCGTATAGTACGTCCACATGGGTGGCCTTAGGGATTTTAGCTGGCGGAACAAGCAACTCCTCGTGACATTTTTGGATGGTTCTAATCTTGTGGGAAAAATTGCCAATTTTTTTCCTTTCTCTCTCTAGTATTTGATTGAGACCTTGATCTGACTGATGAAATACATCGAAGGATATGATATTAGCTGTGTTTTTCCTATTCCATGCACGATATGGTGAGAGAAGGTGTACATATATAGGGTCCATTTTTATATTTCCCAACACTAATCAATGTAATGTAATCAACCAATGCAACCAGTCAAAAATTCAATACATTAATCCGTCAGGATAATGCTTGTCGTGAATTATTCTACTGTTCAATGAATGGACATTGATTTGTAAGCTCGGATATTACTCCGGAAATTTCTCATGTCCCCGAAAGACGAATCGAACTCGCATCGTAACTAAATTTCGGTGATGAAATGAAATCGACAGTGAATTTGGCTCTCCATGATTAAGTACAATGAAACATGCCTAGGATAAGTAATTTCCTAAGTGTTTATAGCCTAATTATGCCTCAATGCGCGCAAAAGGCTCCAAACTTGTCCTTTCTTTATCTGGTCCGCAAAAAGTATGGCACCGTTCATTGTACATAGAACACAGAATAAACTGCAAAATGCGCTTAACAGTTTGGCGGAAATTTGTCCCTTGCAGCTAGCAGCAACCGTTTAATAATGTCGTTCTATATTGGCTTGTTCTTGGTGGCAGCAAGTGTCACGAGTGCTCAAAGAACTGATCCACCTCCATTGTTAATCCTAATGAAGCTTCATAACCGATCCGCGTCATGCCAAAGATTAGGTCGTGTCGAAGAGATTTGTCCCAACCACCTTAACTTTCCTGCGATTCCCACCGTGTGGAGCCATCTTTCGTTTTGCAACATTGGAAGCGAGAGGCATCGGTGTGCGATTAATTAAGTCAACAAGTTTGATGTTGATTTGGTGATGAGGATTAATTAATTTTTAATGCTAGTGATTAAAGAAGTTCCTTTGGTTGATTCGAGCTGGTTGGTCTTGCGACTCGCTCGGTACATTTTCCATTTTTGCATTTGTCTTAGCGTGTAGGGGATAGGGGGCTAGCCGAATTTGAAGGCCTCCATGACGGAGATTAATGCGTGTTTCCATTAAGAACGCATACGAGATTTTATTTCCAACCTTGATTGACGCGGCATGAAACGGAAGGTTATCATTTTCTATGCTAAGATCCTATACATCAAATTTTTCTTGGGGAAAATTTATAAAACATCTTAAAGGAATTGACAGAAGATGAAGGGAAAAAAGGGAAATTAAATAGAAAAAGACAGCTTTCGGTATGTTTGATGTCGTATGTCCTACGAATATCCACTCTCGTGTTAGTGTCATGACTTTTAATGAATTGGTGTGCACTAAAAAATATACGGTCCAAGGATTATTATTATTTTTTGTCAAAGTAACATTTCATTCATTTCCACAAAAATACAAGGGAAAAGCAACGCAATCCAACTATATACCAAGACAAATTCCAAACAACTTCAAAACAAAACAAGCTCCAGATAGATGAATAATCATAAAAAGATCAAGAGTCACCCGCTCAAAGAGCAAATCTATGACTTCTTCAAATCAAAATCAACAGCCAATGACCAAATCGGTCTTTAGTAATAAGTACAAACCGAGATTTTCATCTGCTGCTACGGCTTTGCCTTTTGGCGATGCCGCCCTAGGTTTAACGTCCCTAACACCATTGCCGTTTAGAGTAATAAGATTAAGCAAGCACATATCTAACACCTATAAGAGTTAAATCTTCACAAAACTCATCTGATCTACTTTAAAACTGGACATATACAGCAACGAAACTGGAGAGAAGGGAACCCCAAGATCATATATGCTAAAATCTCCAAATTTAAACTAGATCGGGATGGAAACCTCCTTGAAATAGGGGAGAGAAGTTTCCAGATCTAGACTAGATAGTAAGAGCAAAGCTCTGCAAAATGAGAGGAAAGCAAGAAAAGGAGAACATATAACCAAATCAACTAAAAAAAAAAATGTGAGGGGACGGTGAGATCTAGCTTAAACCATCCCCTCCATGGAAGTTGAAGAAGAAAGTTGTGTGGTGAGAGGGAGATAGTCATGGCCACGGGCGGTTTCAGCCCGGAATCGGCCCGTTCAAACCCCGGCCCGCCTATTGACCGAGCTCAGCGCTTTGGAACCAGAACCGCCCGTGCCCTACGGGCCCGGCTCGACCAGTAAATTTTGGAACTAGCCCGAACCCCACGTCCGAGCCCGCCCACAAAAAAAAAAAAAAGAAAAGACAGCCTCCAACTGCACTGACCTTGTTTAAATCGGCGGTCCACCGCGAAGGCAAAGGGCGGTCCAGCCCTCCAACAAGGGTGAGAGGTCGGCCTCACCCGCGCCGGGCGAGGTTGAGCCTCGTTAGATCTGGCGAGGATTCGACCTAAGCCGCTGCTCCGTGAGGAGGCCCGCTGACGCCCAGCCCGTAGGTCGAGCTCGCCCGATCCGGGCGAGGCCGACAACCCCTCCACCGGCAACCTCAGCCCGGCCTCGGCTATGGCCGACGGAGGAAGAAAAAAAAAAAAGAAAAGGAAAAGGAAAAAAAAAATAGAAAAGAAAAATTATGAATCGATCAAGAACCGTTCCGAACTCGAACCCATCGTTCCAACCTGAACCGAATTGAACCGCCCGAACTGGTCGGTTCCGTTCATACTTGTTACGAATCGGAACCGCCAGTTCCGAACCGTGGCATGACTAGAGGGAAAGGAGAAAACCCTAGAGAGGAAAGAGGAAAAGCGGTCCAAGGATTATTTAACTTCGCACAAAATTGGTGAACCATCCTCAATTTCATTTGATCTATTCTCAGCACCTATTGTTTCTTTTAGAATCTTTTGAAGAACTAGCTCCCTTTCACCCAAATGTATCGACGAAATAGAAGGTTAATATATATGTCAAAGACTCACACGTGCCGTATACACGCATTTGCAGAAGCTGCATCAATCAATAGATACTCCCAGTTTTATGGACAAGAAATAGGCTTTGCCCTTAAAGACATCGTCTATCATCAGAAAATGTTTTATAAATTTCTCGTGCATAATCCCTGAGAGATTTGGATGAGTACATTTAAGCATTTGACAGAAAAAGTGTATACTAGAAGTATCAAAATTTTCACATGAAGAACCAACTTAACATTAACTGATCCTAGATGCGTGCTCGCCAGAAAATTGATCCCTTAAACATACAACCCAACGGGGTCGTTTACATTAGATTTTTGTCCCAAATTAGTGTGTATTACTGTTCTCACAAAACCCTAGCCTCTTTCAACAAACTTCAGCCCTAATTTAATTTTCAATCACACATTTTGAATGTAATTCCCAATTCAGGTCATCCTGTGAGCTCTCTTATACTCCCTCATGGCGCCGCCGCCGCCCTATGTCTTCCTCTCGCTTGCACTCTCGGCCTATACTTCGGTCGTGGTTTGCCTCGACAGGGGGCTCTTGGGGTTCCTCTTCTATTTCCTTATAAGCTTCGCCTCCTTCTGGGCTAGCAGCTTTTTCATGACCTTCCTGCTTGCAGTCGTCCCTCGCGTGATGCTTCATGAGGGGATCCAAGATCCGGTCGAGTGCTTTGTAAGGGAGGTCCGGGCCTTTGACAACACGCCGCTCAGCGCGATCCCGAAGCTGATAATGGTGAGGCTGTTGCAGACAATTAGTAACATGCCGGGGATGAAGATCACGAGCTCCTGGTGTCATCTTGACCAAAGTCGTTTCACAAACTCATTGGACGACCATAGTCATTTTTGCCTGACCTCGTGGTGTCGTTTTGGTGAGATTTCCACACAAAATTGCCATGTTGTTGTTAATTATTTAACAAAAGCCACGTAAGAGTGTATTTATTATCAACAAGTGCCCCATGGACACTAGTTGAATACCTTAATAAAAGAAAATTTGTCATTTTCGGCACATTATTTTCCCTTGTTTTGTGTAATCAATGTATTGGAATGAAAATAATTATGGTTAACCAGTGTCTCAGAGACACTCGTTAACAAGACTCATATAAGTGATCGTTTTTTTATTCAGATCACAATGTCTCCTATTTAGCGTGACTTTTGGGTCATACACTTTGCCTTGCGAGTAAATTCTTACATCCCATGAAGAAAAGAGTTTAGCCGACAACAAATCTCTGTAGACGGGATGGTACGCATGCATCTAAGAGGATGAGTTGAGCCGAAATATTCAAATGCTAGCGGTTGTTAAAAAGATTATTGTGTATAATATTGTGGGAATATTTCAAAAAGGGACCTAAAGTGCTCTCCTTTTTTCAAAAGAGGACTCGAAGTGGAGCTTGTCTCAAAAGAGGACCCAAAGTAATCATTTAGTTTCAAATAAGGATCCAAAGTAGTTATTCAGTCTCAAATAAGGACCTAACTTGCCGGCCGGCGAACTGATGCATCTTATGTGCATATTCCGACAGCCTAATCAGGGGTATTTTCGTCCAAAAGCATTTTATTTATTTTTTTTCACTCTTCTTCCCTGTTCATCTTCTTCGTTTGACTCCTCATCCCACCACAACCAAGAGGGAGGTGAGCTCCAGGGATGCCGTCAATCTCTTCTCTCCCTCCTCGTCCCACGACAACCACCACCACCACCACCACCACCGCCACTATACTCTCCCTCTCTCTCTGTGCAAGCACAAGCGGGGAATGTCTCACGGGAGGGGGGCGCAGCGTCATGCACGATGCGGTGTGGAGATCGCAGGGAGCTCAGATCGATTTGCCGTCGCGGCGATCGAGGGATCCTCTGCGGGGCTGTCGTCACTAGTGATGCTTACGGCCTTTTGGCTTCGGGTTTTGGGTGGTGGGTTTGATGGGTTCCTCCGCCTCCTCTTCACCTCCTTACTTTTTCTCTTTGCCGATGGCTGTGAGGCCATCCTCCCTAACTTGTTGGGCGAGGTTACCCCTTGCCGAGATCCGCAAGGGTCAACCTCACCGACCCCGCTGGCAGTTCGTCCCTCGCCGCCTTGCCCAAAAGAGGCCATCCCTCATGGTGGCGGGGAGGCGACCTTGGCCAGCCCTCCCACCATCGCTCCCAGATTGACGGCATCTTCAGCTGTTATTGAGCTCACCTCCCTCTTGGGTCAAACGAAGAAGAAGATGAACAGGGAAGAAGAGTGAAAAAAAAAAATTAAAATACTTTTGGACGAAAAAACCCCTGCCTAAGTTGTCGGAATAGGGATCAAACGAAGAAGAAGATGAACAGGGAAGAAGAGTGAAAAAAAAAAATTAAAATACTTTTGAACGAAAAAACCCCTGCCTAAGTTGCCGGAATACGCATCAGTTCGCCGGTCGGAAAGTCAGGTCCTTATTTGAGACTAAATGATTACTTTGGATCCTTATTTGAGACAAACTCTACTTCGGGTCCTTTTTTGAGAAAAAAAGAGCACTTCAGGTCCCTTTTTGAAATTTTCCCTAATATTGTAGATTGGACAAACGGGCGGTACAATGCATGTAACAAATCTCTTCAATCATCATTGTTTAACTTAACATCTTAAATCAGCAAGCAAACATAGGTATTACTTAGACATATCGATCGCCTGTCATTTTTGCATTAGCGAAAGAGTTATAAACAGGTAATCACCCATCTATCTTATCCATAACCGAGAGAGAGAGAGAGAGAGAGAGAGAGAGAGAGAGAGAGAGAGAGAGAGAGAGAGAGAGAGAGAGAGAGCCCTGTTTCACCCTGAAGACTACATGTTCAGCAAGAGAAGGACAAGTGAAAGATGGAATAATTGGAGAAAATAAGAAATGTGGAAAAACCGGAATTGCCAGCTATGCTAACTCCTGCATCTTCCACGTACGCATGCAATGGAATGATCTGAACTTCATGCCTTTCTGGAGAAAAACTCACGGGAGTGTCTGAACTTGGTGATTGGCCACTCTTGTGATCGCTATACAGAACGAATATGACAATATGATAAAAGTAGAATATATGACAAAATTTCCCCAAATCAATGCACGGTGAAGGACCTCTTCCTCTCTTTGCCAGCAAAAGAATTCCTGACCACCCACACGAGATCCACAGATCTTATGCCTCATCTCATCCTCAATCTCAAGAGACTCTCCATGCAAAATCATTCTTATATATAGCAACCATTTTCATCCTTTTTTTCATCAACCCTAACCCTAATACTGGCCATTGTGCATGTTCAGTGAGAAAAAAGATGGCTCAATCCCAAGAATACTTCACCATCTTTTGCCCTGTTCCTCTCCATCAACCTCCTGTTTTTTGCTCTAGCGAGTGGGTGTAACAGTTGTGGTTATCCAAAGCCGACCCCGTCTCCGACAGGAAGCTGCCCAAGAGACGCACTCAAATTGGGTGTTTGCGCGAACTTGCTCAACGCGCCAGTCAATGCAGTGATTGGGTCACCTCCGGACACTCCATGCTGTTCAGTGCTCAAAGGCCTTCTTAATCTCGAAGCAGCCGTCTGCCTTTGCACTGCCATTAAAGCCAACGTCCTCGGGATCAATTTGAACATCCCCATTTCACTGAGCCTCCTCGTAAACACTTGTGGCAAGAAGCTCCCATCTGACTTCCAATGTCCCTGACCAGAAAAAAGGAGCACTTATGTCTTTTCTTAACTTGTGTTTTACGCATCAAATTTCATAGTTTAGTTCTAGGTTTTGGGTGGTGTCGTTGCTTTGATTAGTGTTGGGAATAATTCTTCCGCTTAGGATACTGCAGTGATTTCATTTGTGTAATATTCTTGGTGGAAGAAAATGCATCTGTATCATCTCTCATATTCAGCTTTGGCGGATAAAAAGGACACCATCGTACAATCATGCTACATTATGCCTTGCCAACTCGATAAGTAGATCATGACAATTAATAACTTCAATATACCAAGTTGTAAATTAAAGTTTTGCATTCATCAGAACACTGTTGCGCTAAGGAGTCAAAAGCAATTAAAGGGTTATCGTTATTGTGCCTTTGAAAGGAATATTTAGGTGTGTAACTAATCCGTCGCCGCGCAGAAATCTTTTCCTTTTTTTAATTAGTCTGCAGAAACATAAGTTCACCTTTAAAATCATAGACAACCCCACCTCCATGGATTCATTCTGCCCTGAGAAAACCTATTTAAATGGGACTTCTTGAGTAACATATATTTGATGTTACCGTCTATAACTACCAATAATTTCAATGGTTTTGATTCGTACCTTTAAAATAGTTCTGATCAGGATCTCGTGAACTCAATCTCTGCCAAATGATTTGGTTTTTGTGGTGTGCATTGCCACACGTAATGGGAATATACTCTGTTTTTGGTGCTAAGTTATTATCATATGATATAGGTTCTAGGCTTGAGCTCTATTCTGATTCACAAAATATGGGTTCTGCGCTTGGCGTCAGCAATCCGTGGATCGCAAGTTGCATGAAATTGGTATTTGACAAAGTATAGAACAGTGAAGACGACAAAAACCTCAGAAGTTGCAGACATATTGACAGATTTTAATAATCGGAAACTATTGTGAATGCATGAATATTTGGTGGGTCCAAAAGATTTCTGTGATGAAACTCTTGAGGTCCACGAGCCACAAGCTTTGTGAAGAGAATTTTTCTTTTTATTTTTTTGAATTTTTTAAATCAGCAGAGTGTGAACTGAATGATTAAGTCAATCACATGTGTTTATTTTGGATTATAAACCAAGAATATGGTTTAATCCTAAAAAGTTTACTCAAAGATTTCATGAAAAAACCCACACATATTACTAAGTGAATCATAATTGCACAATATTAAACGAAGGGAGAAACTATATATGATTCAAAAACATTTAAAACATAATTTCTCAAATATCTGACGTTTTTTAAATTCCAATTTCAATCTTTCGTATCGTTTTTGATAAGGTATATCCTTATCATATATTATAAAAACTTAAGTTCATTTCCTAAGTAGACGAAATCTTCAAGCATTTATATTATAGTACATTAGTGTTCTTATATTTTATTTTTATTTACTCGCAAAGGCTTTGCTCTTTTCCAGTCAAGAAGTTATGAATTTGAACTTTTGGTATGCAGACATAATCCATGCATAGATTGATAATGTCTGGTCACAATTTATCTTATCGTGATTCGTTTTGTGTATCATAAATAGTAAATTCCTATTTTCTTTTCCATGGTAGATGAATTTGAGCCAAATATATGGATTTTAGAGATAATATTTCTAGTTAACTATGGTTCAATGATCTTGGCCAAAAAGTCAAATGGACCTTAAATCATGTACTTTAGGTGTGCCTATCACCTAAAATATTGAGATGCACTTGTAAATTGTGTTAAAAAAATTCCACCTCACATAATTGGTTTGGTGTGAGGGTATTAACATATATTAGTTAACCCATAACTCATTGGGTTATAATGTTGAGTGAAAGTGAGTCCAACAAAATATGTTAACAAGCTCTCTCTTGATGATCTCTTCACTAATATCGAATTTATGATGTGTACTACCAAATAAAATATGATAAATTTGTGGATCGTGCCATTTTAATGTAATTTTTAGCGTACTTGGCTGTATTTGGTTTGGCTTTGGGAATATGCAAAGGCCCTTAGCCTAGAGGGTTTTGGAAAATACAAATTGCGTTTGGTAAAAACTCTTTTGTAAAGCAACTTTGGGTCGAATAGTGTTTGGCAAACTTCTATATTTTATGCAAGGGCCTTTAGCTCAACAGACATTGGTTGTAGTTTTTCTATTTTTTTAAATGGTTAATACCACGAAAAGCCCTAAATTGGTATACCTGTGACAATTTATCCCAAACTAATTTTTGAACCACAAAAAATCCAAAACTAGTATACCCGTGACAAATTTACTCCAAACTAATTTTTTGACTACAAAAAACTCTAAACTAGTACATTTGTAACAAATTTACCCTCCGTTAAATTGGATTGTTACCACAAAAAATCATAAATTGATATACATGTGATAAACGGAGTATAAAACCCCAAACTAATACACCCATCAACTACCACGTGTCATCAAATTCAAAAATTTGATGGTAAAATTAAACAGAAATTAACGGAGGGTAAAATTATTACAAATATACCAGTTTGGGATTTTTGGTGATAAAAAAATTAATTTTGAGTAAATTTGTTACTAGTATATTAGTTTAGGGTTTTTTTGTGGTATTAACCCTTAAAAAGAACCGAAACCCTTCACTAGAGTCGGCAAAGGGCTCAGGCTGTCAGCAAGCTTGGCATCGACAGCTGCCGTATGAGGTCACATGACCTTGGGGGGCCCCAAGCAACCCTTGGCAAGGGCCACCCGGGGTTAGGTGATCCTTGGCAAGGGTCGCATGACCTAGGCGAGGGCCACCTGAGGTCACATTGCCCTCGCCAAGGTTGTGTGACCTAAGTGAGGGGTCGCATGACCCTTGGTGGCCCCTCACCAAGGTCGCGCCACCCCAAGCAAGGTCACATGACCTTAGCGAGGGCCACCTAAGGTCGTATGACCCCAGGCGACCGTCACCAGGGTCGCTTCGACCTTGCCAGCTGCCGTCCTGCAAAGAAAATGAATAGTAAGAACGAGGGCAAAATTGAAAAACAAAAGGATTGTTGAGAGTAATATTGGAAGAAAAAAAAGTTATTTAACCCTAGAAATAGCCTCCCGCAAATTCTGAAAGCGCAAGGCAAGTTGCTGAAAGCCAATGCAGGTGAGCATTTGGCCAAGGAGGTTCCAAAAACGCTTGTCAAACATTTCATCATTTTCCAACGGGCTTTGACCTTTAAATCTTCTTGGGAAAACTAAACCAAATGCTACCTTAATACGTTTTCGTCCATCGAAGACAAACGCCATCTAAACTAGTTCAATTGTTTCTAAAGAAAATAACACAATTTTTTTACAAAACGTGTGTACAAACCAAATGCTCTTTTTTTTTTTTTTCTGAAACTCTGTGGTGATTGATTTGGGTATATCGGACGAAGGCCAGGCCCCAGAGACAAATCAAACTTTTGTACAGGTTATAGGCCCATAAAGGTCCTCTTATGTTGGATTCAAAACTGCACTGAGCCTCAAATAGTTAAATGAGGCCTTCAAGAATTAGGAAATGGTTTATCCACGAACACAATGCTTATACACTAGCATCTAAACCTTTGCGTGACTTGCTGACCTCCCCTTCTGAAATTTGAAGAAAATAAAACACATCAAACAGAAGTTCTAATAATAATGAAGAGAAAAAGAAGTGAAGCAAAAAGCAGACAAGATTGAAGAGATAGTTCTTATCCTGTCTTTCGAGAAAAATAGGATAAGAATTTTTTAAGCCAACACCGCCCGCACTGTTACAACCCTGAACAAGACATCGAGAAAATCTCTATCTTACCATCACCATCCCACCCCGACACAAAGAATTGCATGTCACTTCCGTGATATCATCAATAAATGAGATGGTCATAACCGTTCACAATATGTATCATTGGGTGATTGATCCTTGAAGTTACTAAAGGCAAACATACTGGCTCAAACCAATACGACTTTTTGTTTGCAAACCATAATATACTTAGCTAATGTTCATCACGCCAAATCATTTATACCGGAAAAGGAGGCAATTTGTAATGGTTAGTCCCCAAATTTTTGCAACGCTAACCTAATAGCTTCTCCCAACCTATAAGCCGGGCACATAATTAACATCCTCTAAGAGATCGATCTAATTCATCAATTATTGGACGAGTTTCTAAAAGTGGTTCCTTTTCCTTCTTTTTTCCCCTTGCTTCACATGAAAAGGAGACTTAGTGGAGAGATAAGCTCTCCACTTTATGGAACAAATCATAGAATAAAGGGTAGAAGATATCAAAGATGTATCTCCTCCTAGTTGACCGTGCTTCTCCCAAGTATTTGGACTATGTATGTGGAAAATAGGAATGGCATGCACCAATTATTATAGTGTAGCTTCCCCAGTCGCAGCCTTCCGCAGGAAGGAACATAATTCAGATTTTGAGGACACAAAAGAGACAGCACGAATCTCCAATCTCATCAATTCCCAGTTTGATTGGTGGGCTCTTCATCATGAAACATTAGACCAGCACCACCAGAAATCAAAGGAACAAGAGAATAACGGAAGACTTTATATGTCTAGCTGGAGACATAGACACATGCACATGTGTGCATCCCGCCCCCGAATTGGATCATGTCCGCATGAGTCGTTAACCCTCTTTCTGGGTTGGAATAGATAAAAGAAATGAACATTTAAAAAAGATTGAAGGGCCAATCAATCAATTGGTGACGACGTACCAAAGCGAAGGAGGCCTTCGTTGTCACGTGAGCTAATCTCGAGATTATCCTACGAGACCATGACTAGGCGAAATACTTGTAAGAGTTAAAAGAATAATACAACGGAAGAGTGAATATTGGAATTTTCTGTATATGAGCCTATTTATAGGTTTTATTGGATAACTATTTAAAGTGATAAAACAAACATAATGCCAAATATAATCAATCAAGGATATACATATCAAAGGAGATATATAAATAATCCTAAGAGATATGCAGAATTAAGTAAATATCTTAATATCGCTAACATCCTTCAAACATAATTGAGTTTGAAAAGTAATCCGAACAATACCACAAAATCTTTGATTGTCGTGAGATAACTGAGTTGGAAAATGAGCTTAATGGATATGAGGTGGGTTGGTGCGTGTGATGGCTCCAAGCTTCTGTTGACGATGAGATTTCATATGTTGCTTGTTTGATGACAGTGAGTTTAGTGGTGGTTTCAACTTCTCGAAACGAGAAGTGAAAAGTCAAGAATCGGAGGCCAACATCATGCGTCCTTTGCGACCAACTTTGCTGTTGGAGCCGAACAGCATGAGTCTTTTGCGGTCGACTTTGCTGTCGGAACAGTAACTGAACAAACATGGCCGATTCGACTAGCGTGGGGCTACAACAAACAGAATAATCCAAGCTTTGCTGAGTGAAAGTTATCATGTAAAGATGCATCTTCACGGTGTCGAAAAATACCTCCATGAAAAAGAAAAGTTCGAGTCAGCGACAAGCTCGACTTGCCGACGCTGCGTTGCCGACATTGTAACACGACCATCGCGGTGCTTGGTTGGGTGAACACTATCAAGCTGTGGGATGGATTTATTTTGCATCGGAGTGCACCTGATGCACTAGGGTGTCCTCAGGGAAGGAGGCTCTGATATAAGATTTTGTAAAACTATTACTAACTGTTTTAAAATCTTAAGCTTTTAGATGAAGGCGTAGTTTAATATTAATTATTCTATCACTCCCCATCACACTTAGCTTGATCATTTTGCCTAGTACTAAGCATGGAAATATGTAATTGGGGAGACAAATAAGAGCATGGAAATGTTTAAACTCGTGACCTCCTACTTTGATACCATGTCAAATTTTGTGAGACCAGTGTTATTGTAAAAGATTAAGCTATTAGGTGGAGGGAGATCACATGAATATAAAAAGTAGATTGAACTTGTCAAGCAATGTGAGACAATATTTTAACATCTTTGTTGCGTGCAACCATGCTAGCTGGATTGAGAGTGGCATATGGAATTAGACCATGGCACATGGAATTTTAACTGATAGTGGGTGGAAGCACATACGCAAAAGGAATAACGCTGGCTCTGATACTAAATTAAGACTAATAATGTGGAAGAGTGGAATATGAATGTATATATTTTAATGTAAATTGTGATGAATAGTACATATGCATATTTATAGGTTTTATAAGATGACTATTTTAAGTAACATATATCAATCAAGATATATATAATCAAAGGGAGATATACACGCAATCTTGAGAAATATAGAATACCAACAAAAATATCCTAATTATCTCCAATATAGAAAAATATCCTAGAGAATTGTCTTAATTAGCTCTAACATTTAAGGATTTGGCTTGTCTGTGGGCAGCGAGTCTGATGGTGGTGTCAGTTCTCAAATATGAGCAAAGGAAGGTCGTGAATCAAAGGAAAAAATAGCAAATGACTGATATGGCTAACTTTACTGAATAAAATAGTAACCGGAGGAATGCACCCGATGCAGTTGGCATCGTAATAGCAAGTGGCCGATGCAGTTGGCTTTGCTTTCATTGGCATCATAATAACCTAGCTGAGAATAGAAGGGAAACCTCGGTAGTTGGCTTTGTTAATGAAACGATAACTTGATGGTGCTTCCTTAGATGATAGGCTCCGTACACCGTACAACAACGGTAAAGTCCGACATTGGCTATCGGACGATCGTTGACCGGAGGATATTAGGACTAAATGGAAAAAAAATAACAAGAAGAAAGATTATCTTTGAGTGTGCACTTGGGTGTGCATCGGTGCGGGTGCACCGGATACATTTCATGATCGACTAGCTCTGATATCAAGTTAACATGAGCTTATTTATTTGCTTTATTGGATAACTATTTAAGGTAATAAAATAAACATAAAACCAGATATAATCAATTGAGGATATATACTATCAAATGAGATATAAATAAAATTCCGAAAGATATGCAAAATCAAGTAAATATTTAATATCGCTAACAATAAGCATGCCTGTCAAAGACAACACATTGCATGAGTTTCGTGTACGATCAAGCCACTACGAGTTTGGTTAGTGTGGTGTGATCAAAATCTGTACAAAAACCGTCCTATCGATTCGATAGGACGGTTTTTGTATCACATGTAACCAATGCTTTCGACAACCCGTTGTGGGTTACATTCCGTAATAGAACGTCTTCACTCATTGCCATTATGATGAGATGAGCCAAGGCCTTATTACGATAGATAGATACATTCAATTATAACATAAGAATCACCCGAGAGAAGTTTTGTCCTTTGGCGTCTTCACGTTTAACTCGATAAGCTAAAACGCATCGATCTAATCATATGATTTCTTTCTTTAATCTATAACCATTTTAATATCACGAAGTTAATGTCACTTATTACATTTAATCCACCACGTCATAGTCGACTCACTTTCCACGAAAGCTACTTGACACGTGGCATACTTTGGGACCATAAACTTATTTGGCTTACCGGATCTTAAATTATATACATCAATAGCATCTCGTCTACTATTTCCCCAAGACTTTGGCTCCGTTTATTTCCAGAAAAATAAATAATTTAAAAATATTTTTTAAAAATAATTATTTATATTATTTAAAATAATTAGTCAACGAAAAATATGTTTATTATCGATTATTTAAATATTTTCATGAATGATAAAAATATTTTTATTATTCATTTATTTTTGTAAGCGATACGAGTGATCATTTATAAAAAAAACATATTTTTCAAATCATTCGTTCTCCTCAAAATAAACATGATCTCTTCATTTCCACCTATCTTCTAAATTGATTAGTTGACATGCTTCATGGTCTGAAAGCCCTAAGATGACTTTTGTGCCGTCCAGGGATGAGGAATCTATGATCACGGGGTCATCCAAATAATACACTTTTGTTGAACTCAAGTTCATATTCCAACTGAAAATAAAACACACTCTCTTAATATTACAAGTGCACTCAAATACACTCATACAATAGGCATATCTTTATGCCTAACACTCAGTGGACTCTCTACACTAATGCCACACACTATAACACTCTATGAAGACCCCACTCACGTATAATCCTCAACGCACAGCACCACACAACTCTCTACACCTCTACAGAAGACTCTTACACACATCACCTTATGGAGCACTAGCTCCTATATATAGGCTGTAAAACTCGATGGACTCCTGCAAGCATTCAATGCTTGCCAATCTTGCTCTAGCAAATTTTCCTCCAGAGATTTCTAGATGTGGCGGGCAAGTTGACAAGTTACTTGACTTGTTGCCTGATATTTCTCCGGAAATATCCAGAGGTGAAGGCTTCAAGAATAATCTAGAGAAGGAGAGAGAGAGAGGAGGCGGTGCTCTCTCCAACAACTTCTATATAATTATCATCGTATCAAGTGGATAAAACAGGCAAAGCACCTCTACAGAAATGTTTGCATTATGCTTGTGCTGGCTATCATCAAGTCAGCTCGCCCACTCAGCTTATTACTCGTTGACTATAAGCTTCTCTCTCTCTCTCTCCCGTTATGGACATTCTTTAGAAGGATAGATTTAATGTATCTTTCGAAAATGGTTCGTTGGGGCTGAATTATTCATCGAATTGTCATGCCTTGTCTGGTGGATCTGTCCTTGCATCTGAAAGGATACCCAACCAGGAATAATTTATTGTGATTCTATTTGGTACCATGCATCACTCCTGAATAACCAAGCTCAATTACGTACTAGGTTGACCAACACAATCAGAAAGAGACACCCCTCCCACGTTTATATATGGCAATAATTTTACCCGGGTGGCAAGGATCAGGAAATTTCGGGGGTCATGTATCTCCATAATGGGGATAATACCCCCCTCAGACGCTTAACCCCACTTTCTGTATTTCAGTAGATGAACAATAAGATATGGAAACCCTGGATGGACGCAAGGGAGACAGGAGTTAGAAGTGATCATAGGACGGACTGTTGGTAAGCCCCGCCCGAAGGATCGGACCTGCTTATTGTCCCGACCCGCCCACCACCAATAAAAGGAAAGAGGTGATCATCAGGCTATGCTTATGAACTTCAATGTTTTGTGGGGCAGTCAGGCGCGTGACAATTGGGCCTAGTCGGCAGCGGTGTCGCCTTCGACCAAGAGATGGTCTGTGTAGTTTTTGCTGATGATTATCTTCCATAATCCTTTAAGTTTCTCCTTATTCGGCCACTTGCGTTAATGTTTGAATTTTCATCACTGCTCTTAAACAAAGGTTTTGCGTTCGAGAAGACCAATAATTACCATGTCGCTATAGTGTCATTTCATTGATGAGGCATTGGATTAGACATACAACTACTCTAAGCACTTAGAAGGAAGTGAACCACGATCTCTAAATCCACACATATTGATGCTGAAATTTGCTTCTTGAGCTCATTGCTGCTGGAAAGGAAGAAGAGTGGAGTATTGCTAACTCAAGAACAACAATATTTGTTCCAAACTCGAGCAACTAAGTTTTCGTTTCGTAATATCTATGCAATATTTTCTGGTCCCTTGCCGTGTTATATAGCATCTCTCTCTTTCTCGAGAGCAATATGCAGATCGAGAAACTCTTCTAAATAACAACTCAAACTTTTAGGAGTAATTCCAGACATTTTTAAGAGAACAAGAGCAATAATTCTTAGGAGTCCAATTTGCTATGTTGCAGGGTTTCGTTCTTTTCTCTCTCTGTCAGCAAACCCTTTCACCTCCAGAAAAACTCTTCCCTCTATTGAAGCTCTCCTATAGGCTCTCATCTTCAAAAACTAAAGCTGAGAGCCTACTTAATCTTTAATTTTTTTTCCCAGCTTTGATTGTCTTTTTTTTTCTCTCCTGATATATTTTGAGAGTTTGTGTGTGAATAATTTCTACGGCTAATCTTGGGTAAATTTGGAGACCAATTCGGCCATTCATCCGATCGACAGCCACATAAAAGGATATTCATGACATGGCTCCAGAACCTCTTTAGGATTAGACCGCTCTCCTCTCCCGAATTACATTTAGACTTAGATATGGTGGTTTTACTCTCCCGAACTAAATCTAAATATGGATTTGGGAGTTCATTACACGTATTTGATATGTGTTTTTTCAATATATTGATGCTGGTGTTTTTGCACAAAGATGATAATGAAGACGTTGAACTTAGACATGCACCACTGGAGTGAGAGATCTTAGCGTGTGCCCACAGCCTAGTGATTGACCACCAAACATTTACGGTAGTATATCTATTCTTGAGGGATATAATTGTACTTCTAGTTGCAGGCTATACTATGTTATTTACATTTTGGCATTTGCTTTGTTTCATAGTTATTCAGAATTTGTTAGACTTAAAAGCTTGTTAAGTACCTTTCGAGTATTATTCTAAAAAATGAATTCAATCTTACTTTTGACAAAAAAAAATTGCTGTGTTGTGATCCCACTATACTATTCAAGCGTGTTCCTGCAGGGAATAAGACTGCTGCAATTATTCATCACATCATAACGAGATGGGACACAAGAAATTATAAACGAACCCCGTATAATGCATAGCAGAATCTTTCTCGAGTCATGGGGCAGTCACGTGTTGAAGATGGCGGATTCTTGCAGTATTGTTTATGTACATAAGAAATGGTCCAGACCATACAGCTGATTCAACGACATTTGTATAACCCCATTTGAAGAGCAACTCTCTTTCGTCTTCCGCTTTTTCTTTTTTTGATAATGAGATGCCACAGAACTTGCGTGGAAACAGACGAACGAAACGGATCTTGGAGTTCAAGCGGGTGCATCCACTTATCGTGAATCTTGTGGTGTCTGGTGAGGATCGTCCTCCTTTTCCCACTTTGCTTACTCTTTTGGATATGTTAAACTATTTATATGCATATCCTACGAAATTAATAAAACTTATGTACATTGCGTCTAGCTAGGCTAGCCGTACGGTTACACTGAATTTGCAATGGTGTTATATCGCTATTGAAAAAACGTAAAATCTATCCGCCTAACTAATTTTGTTCTTCGATAAAAATAAAAATAAAAACTAATTTTGTTCACTCTATTTTGGAAAAAATTATCAAAAAAGTCATAAATTTATTGTGATTGTACTAATTAAGTCTTAAACAATTTTTTTTGTCAATTAAGTCCTAAACATTTTGTGTTTATATTAATTCAGTCCATCTGACTAATTTTGACTGCAAATTGGATGAGGCTCACCCTTGCCAAATCTGGTCACTGGCAAGGTCGAGCCTCACCCGCCCCTAGCAACAGTGAGGCTAAGCTTTGATAGTGGCCAGCAAGGTCACCCTTGCCAGTCGACCTCTTTTACCCCTTGGCAATCGGCTAGAGGAAGAAGGGAAGAAAAAAAAAGAGAATGGAAAGGAAAAAAGGAAAAAGAAAAGCATCATTAAATAAGTCAAAAAATTATTAACATATTATTTTAAAATGTTCATGTTAGTGCTGGTTGCGCCACATAGAATGGCTGGCATCTATGTCAGCGATTTTCGGTCAAAATTTATACATATGTAAAATGTTTAGGATTTAATTAGTAAAAAAAAATTTATGACTAAATTAGCACTTTAAAACTGTTTTGGTAATTCTCTCCTCTATTTTGTAAGACGAAAAGCTTTGCTGAAGCTTTTCTTCTGGTTGAACTAGTGGAATCCTGGCCAAAAGAAAGAGAAGAAAATACGACGGTGAGGCTTTCGAAATTAAACTCGACATCGACAAGATGAAATAATTATATAAAAGAAAAAACAAGAAAAAGGGGCGTCAGCCTCTACATGCTTGGAGTTATGAGTACATAATTGCACCAAGCGGCATTAAAGAGGCCCATGGTATTAGCATCATCAAACCACAAAATCATTTGTACAAAAGAGAAAATTATTGGACCTTAGCATGTCTTTAAAAAGGCAACAATCCAATACTCTAGATTAAAAAAATAATAAGGGGCATTTCCTCTTTTCAAGAAAGAAAACGATTTGAAGAAAATTAAGAGTGCAAGCACTAATCATTAAAATAAGTAACATATCTGTAAAAGTCACCTAATAAGATTGAAACAGGCTGCAAAGGCCCTTGTTGAAGCTTAGGCTAACCTTTCTTTGGTGAGTTAATCTCTTAACCGAACACCACATATCCAAGGAAAGTTGGACTCAATGTGCTTGTATTCATGAGTATATAATTGCACCATGTGACATTAAAAAGGTCCATGGTATTAGGATCACCAAACCCCAAAATCATTTGTATAAAAAATGGGAAATTATCACTGATTATGGCTCTTTGATTGCTAAAAATTAAAATAAAATGTAGAATATGGGGCCCGCAAAGCCAACCCTTCTTCTTTCTTTTTTTCTCCGATCCTTTTCCATTTCGTCTTTGCTGAAAGCCTTCCGGTTGCATAAATTTGACTGGGTTCCTACGCTGTCCACGGTTCATTTTTCTTATGGTTCAGTCAACATTAAGATGCCAATGACAACATCTGCTGCGCAGATTCCATACGAAGATCCATGACAGGAGCGTCTAAGTTGAATCGCGTCTTTGTAAACAACTCGTTTCCCTTACAAAACTTAGGCTTTCTCTCTGAAGATTGGCACGTTTTAGTAGTATCAAACTTCAAACTTTTTTAGTCTCCGATGGCACGTACAACCACTTCAGAAGGGGAGGGGAAAGGAGGGGACCCCATCTAATCTTGTGGGGAATTGATATAAATTGAATATATACCAAAAATTCAGGGATCGCATTAAACAAGTTTAATAACGACATTGTATATCGGGAGAAAGTTCATGGACCACATTAAACAGATTTAAAGTTCAAGAGACAACATTACACATTGAGCCAAAGTTCAGAAACCATTTATGTCATTATTCATTATAAACTTATTTATTAAGTAAATAGATGTGGTTAGACTTACCTCAATGGAAGAGATTTATTACTTCACTTTTTTGCAAATAAAGGTAGTAATTGTTGGAGTGTCTGTGCGTGCGTGCGCTTGTGTGTTTGTGTATATCCATATATACATATAGAGAGAGAGAGAGAGGTTAAATGTTTTTCCATGCTTAAATTCAAAGAGGCATTGTTATTTCATCACGTAAGAAGAGACATTAACATACCCTTTGATTAGATCATAAACTACATCATACATGATCTATTTTAAATATAAAGTAAACATAACCCCATACTTTTAGAAGATCGTGATCCTTTTTTCTTTCCCAAAATTTCCTTATAGAGTCATTTTCTAACTATTCTAGTAATGGACAGAAATGTAAATTAAGAATCCTCTTCTATAAGTCATGTATTTCAATCTTAAAATTTGATTCTTTCTATCTTATATGAGTGACCTTACCAAAAAGAATTTTAAATATTGAAATATTTTTCTCTTTCCATATGTATGTGTACAATCGTTTCATGCTATTATCAATAATTTCTTCAAGTGTAACAAGTTCCTATTACTACTAGATCTTTTGACCCATTTGTAAATGAATAAATTCTTGAAATGGCTTTACATGAAAACTTCTATAAAATGCTTAAGAATAAGAACGACAGCATATATTAAAATTAAATCATACAATAGAATTTCGACCAAAAAAAATCCATAGAATAGAATACTGTCAGAACTAACCAATATCTGTCTTTTTTATATCAAAAGTCAAATCCGTCAGGGTACATGTCGCGACCTGCCCGAAACGGCCCCTCCGCCTAAGGCGGTTTGGCTAATGGATTACTAAGTTAAACCTAACTCGAGCTCTCCCAAGCCCATACCAATTCGCGACTTAAGTTTAAGTTATTAACGTGGGAATCAATTTCACTTAGGAGTCGCCACTAATCGGTTTTTGGTAGGTCGATTAGACACCCAAGTAAAGCACGGAGAAATGCTTCACTTCTGCGAACCAGAGATTTAGTGGGTACGGGGACTTGATTACACTAATTGACAAACTAATGCCCTTTCGGTACCTAATTTTGTTCAATTCACCACCTAACATGTTCTCGCTAATCGGGAGTCTCAAAATTCGATCTCTAACCAAGCTAGAGAAAGCAACAATCAACGCGTGAACCTAACATGCATAATTAACTACATGCGAAGTTAAATTAAACATGCAATTCAAAGTGTGTGAACCAAATAACATGCATTCAAATACGACACAAATTACACAGTAAGGCGAGAAAAACCAATTCCAAAGTCTAAATAATATATTTTTTATTTTCGAAATTTTTTTAATTTTTTTAATTTTTTTAATAAAAATTAATTTTTTAATAAAAATATTAAATTTCAATCTGAAAATGGAGAATCAGGCCGTGCCTTGGGGCCCAGTCCGAATATGAACTGTGAATAGGCCACTTGATCGCGCCATAGACAAGAGTCAGCCTTTTCTCAAGCCTACTCAAACCAACAACAAACTCAAATAAGCCAAATTAAACCCAACACTTACTACCCTGATAATAAAAACTAAGCCCGAACTTACCAAGATAACACTCTAAGCCCAAGGCTCATTAAGTCTAAATGAGCCCAAAGTCTACTACTTCGGTACTACTCTCAGCCACTCCTTCACAAATCTCCTACTCACGTCTTCTTCTTCAACAATGCCTAGAATACCCAAAAATTTGCTTACTGACTCCAGAACATCAACATTCCAGCCATGAACATTATATTTCATGGTCAGTCAATACACGCCCATTCCTTGGACCTCTACCGTCCGCCACATGTTCGACCATCGCCTATTCTCAACTACCAAACATTTGACATTCAAACTCACAAGATAAAAGGACCGAATATAGCAGAGTTCAGAAAAGCAAGCAAACGCGAATGTCTCAAAATATTGACGTTTCAAGCATGAACATTTATCATTTCCTCATGCACAAAAATGCTCAAAGAAGATCTCATGTTCAGACTTGGTTCGACAATGAACGTAATGCTCAACAAGAACGAGGAGTTTATAATGATGTCGAACTTACTTATACACACGTAAGAACAAATGGAAATCAGCAAAGCTAGTACACTCGTTGAGTTGGACATATTTTCAAACATGTGATGAGCAAGAGTCGAGGATGAGACATTGAATATTTTTTTCTTCTTTTTTTTTAAAAGAAAACTCGAATGGAAATAGAGACCCAACGGAAACCATCACCAGATCAGCCAAAATAACCACATCAGCTCACCCAAACTTAGCACACATATGGATCCCGAACAAAGAATGAGTGGGTTTTACGGTTCAGCCAAAGTAGGGGAAGACATCGAAAGGTTTGCGGGGCGAGTGTTTGAACGCGGGGGTCCCTACCCGGCTCGACAGCGGCGAATAGGCGAGCTCAATAATTCGGGAGTACGTCCGGTCGCCTCGCACGACCTCGAGCCGAGATCCTCGGGTAATCAACAAGACCCGAGAGACAGCAAAAGGGAAAATCAAGACCTACCGTAGGTTTTGGGTGCGGAGGAAAGGGAACGTCAGCGGTCGTCGTTGGCCGGGGCTCAAGCACGGCTGAGTTACCCAAGCACCCTTCTCACTCGCGACCTCACTCTTGTTCCCTCCCCTCAATTTTCTTTCGGATCTCTCCCTCTCTTCGTTCTTTCCTCTTTGACTTTTCTTCCCCCTTCTTCTCTTCTTTTTTTTTTCTTTTTCTTCTTTTTATTCTTTTTCTTCACTTGGTCTTTCCTCTCCACATGCCCAGATCACCCTCTTCTTTCTGAAGTCCCCACGATGAACCCAGAACAATCCAACGAAGAACCGCGAACAAACCAAGAAAGCATAATAAAAATTTCTACACGAAGACCTCAATAACCAAGGCTCCTAAAACTAACGTGCATTTTGATAGTCCAACAAACCAAATCCATGTGTTCACCATTATCGGCCATTAACAACTATAATGATAGGCAACAAAGAGCGAAGAGGATGCAGAGGCCCACGGACATAGACTCACATCGCAAGAGAATGAATGCGGTATGGACAAAGCGAAGACTAACGTTGCGATTTAAATAATGAAATGTGCAACCAAGTGTTTTAGTTCAAAAGCTTTTCCTTAAACAAAAATATCGCTTCATTCAGACATTATTACAAACACCCGGCGGTCAGTTCGTATATATGGTACAACGACGAGCTTGTGTGAGTCTGGTTCGAACATGTGGTCGAGCCTACGATGTGCGCACGTTAAGGAGACAGAATTTAGCATTTTCCAAACTCGGACCCAGATCTAGACCCAGAGAAGGTCATCTCGCGACAAGTAAAAATAACCGCATCAACATATCCAAATTCAATAGGCCTATGAATCCCAAGACAAAGAACGAGCCTTGATTTCGCGGTTCGGCCAAGACACGGCCAGTGAAGAGAGAAACACCGAAATTCAAGAACGCATCACACGCAAAGGAAGCAACTTGCGGATTTCATTCAAACATTTCAGCGAGCACGTGGCTTGCGATATTGAAAGGGGAGGGCACGAACTCAAACGAAGTATGAAATGCAAATCACCATCAACATACAGCAACCAAAACACGCCTGAGATCATTCAATGGCTGTCCATCTACACTTGACACAAACATAAACAGGGAACCACAGATCTCGGCATCGGTTAAGGTTAAAAAATGGAGAAAAGGACATCCAGGAATCGCAAGAAATGCGAGCTCAGTCTCCGGAAGCACTACAAAAAAACATATTTTTTCCGACGAAATTTCCAACGAAAAATTTGGAAAAATTCGTTGGTAATAAGTCGTCGCAAATTTTTCCAACGAAAAATTTCAATTTTCGTTGGAAATTTGCGACGAATTTTTTTTTCGTTGGAAAATTCGTTGGAAAACTTGTGGCTAAATTCGTTGGAAACGAATTTTTTTTTCTGAAGAATTTTTTTTTCGTTGGAAACTACAAATTTTTTTTGGTCGAAAAATCATGGAAATTTTTTTTCCATCGAAAATTTTTTTTTTTTGGGTCGAAAAATTGTGGAAATTTTTTTTCCATAAAAAAAAAATTTTTTTTGGTCGAAAAATCGCCTCGCCACGGGCGAGGGGCCAACCATCATCCAAGCAAGGGCCGAGCTTGCCCAGATCTAGGTGAGCCGGAGCTCGCCAGCCATGGCGAGCTTGGCCCTCGCCATGGCCGGCGAGGCCCGCGGACCGGCGAGCGGCGGTTCCAAGCAACCCACGCGGCTGAGAAAGGAAGAGAGAGATCAAGTCGGTTGGACGGTGGCGATGAGGTGGGATGGGTGGCGGCCTCGACCGGCGACGAGCTCGAGCTCGCCCAAGATCTGGGCGAGCTCGGCCCTCGCCGGCGACGAGGCTTGGTGGCATCAGGGGCGTCGGGGGCGGCCCATGGTGGCGTCGGGGGCATCAGGGGCGGCCCATGGTGGCGTCGGGGGCGTCGACCGCCGTGGATGACCCTGGATGACCGATCTTGGTGTCCATGGCACCGGAGCCGAAGCCGGAGCCGGAGGAGGAGGGGGGGCGGCGGGGGAGGAGGCGGAGGGAGAAAGTGAAGGTCGGGGATTGCAAAGGAGAGAGAGACTCGAGAGAGAGAGAGAGAGAGAGAGAGAGAGAGAGAGAGAGAGAGTGAGATAGAGAATGGACGCGAAAATGTTGAATAAAGAAGAAGTAAGATTTTCGTTGCAAAATTCGTGGGAAATTTTTCATGAATTTTGCAACGAAAATTGTACACACTAAAATAATTGCCCGGAAAATTAAAATTTGTTGGAAAATTCGTTGGAAATTTCCAACGAATTTTCCAACAAAAATTGTACACACTAAAATAATTGCTCGGAAAATTGAAATTCGTGGGAAAATTCGTTGAAATTTTCAATCGAATTTTATGACAAAAAAATTTTTTCGTCGGAAATTTCCAACAAATTTTACTTTTCGTTGGAAAATTTGTCGCAAAATTTGCGACGAAAATTTTTTCGTCGCAAATTTTCGTGGCAAAAATCCAGTTTTTTTGTAATGAAGTAACTCTACCCAGCTAGGCGACGGCGAGTTAAGGGCGAATTTGAGATACGTTGGACTTAGTCTGGTCGCCTCGCACTGTCCCCGAACCAAGATCCTCGGGTAATCGACTCAAAATCTTTGAAGGAAATCCAAATAACTGAGATCTACCTTGGACGCAAAGGGGAAACTGCAAGTTCGAGCGGTGCGGTCGGAAGTCGTCGAACAACGCTCGGGCGCGGCCGGGCTACAGGCAAGCTCTTCGCTCTCTCTCTCTCAGATCTCTCCCCTCTGTCCCCCGACTCTCCGATGGCCCCCCCGGTCTCCCTTTTAACACCGAGAGAAAGAGGGGTATCTCTCCTTCTCGGCTTTCCCCCCGGTGACGTTCGCCATTCCGTTTTTGGCTCAAAGACGCCTTCGATCAGAACGCCCTCTCCATTTTTTGCTTCTGCTAGTAGCTGGTCCTCTCCTTTGGGGGTTAAATCAAGCTCGTTTCTTTGCTAAAACAACTGTGGGATCTCTTGGGTCCTTGCGCCGTCAAGGTGCAGTGCTGCAGCTTCACCTTCCTCTCACAAAGCACACCTCTGCTTTGTCTGCTACGTCTTCTGGCTTCTGCGTCATCCTTCCTTTCCCTCTTTCTGCTTCGTCTGCTTCGTTCTTCTGTTCTCCAGGGTGGAAGGCGTAGGGTTCGTGAAAGGGGCCAGCGTTAACTAATTCAACGCTGGCCTCTCTCTCTTTTTCTTTTTTTTTTAAATTTAAAAAACTTTTTAATCTAAATTTTTTTACGACGTTGTGCTGGCCGGCGTTGGATAATGCTGCCCCCCACCCTTTTCGAAAATTCTCTTTTTTAAATTATTAATTTAATAAAAAGATTTTTTTTGAATTTTTTTTTTAAATTTTTTTGAATTTAAACCAAGAAAGCATGTTCTAATATGCCTTATGTGAATGCACCTAAAGTCTATGTGCCATGCAATTTAATGAAACACGTTTTTTCTTCTTTTTTTTTAGTGGTTAAGAATTAAACCTAATTTTTTTATGTGATAAAACCCTAAATGATTAGGCAAAATTTAGGTGTCAACAGTACAAGACCCAAAAAATGAAAATTATGTACTTCTTGCTTACTTGACTATCTGGACAGAATTCGATGTGCTAAGAATGAGAAATTCTTGATTGACTTGGAAGAATCAAAGAGCATCATTGGAGGCATAATTTCTATTGGGTCATTTGTTTGGATGTACTTTCTATGATAAGGTTCCACTTTTTTCTTTCCAAAGGCGACAAAAACTTATCAGCAAATTACTATGTCGAGTCACAGAAGTCTTAATCTCATTTAGGAATTTTTGGGCCTCGCCCGCAGGATCAAGCTAATCGTGTGCGTGCTTGAAAACATCGCTACAAATAACCAATGAAGACAAGGCAATCATCACAATAATGTCAAACTTTCTCTAATTCTTTAGAATAACAGGGCTTAATAGGAGAAAAGAAAACACATCTATCCCTCCTTTAATCATGTGACGACCTGGCTAATGTGTGTCTGTTCGATCAATCAGCAACGTACGGGCCTCCTTGACGAAGAAGAAAGTTGATGCAACTTGGGTTATATCAAAAAGGGTCAAACGGGATGAGGAATTGATAAGCATCTCACTCCTTTTTTCTGACTTTCACATAAAGATCAACTGTTTGAGGCGACGTGTACCGTGTTATTTCGCCATATAATTAGCGAAAGAGACCGTCATTTAAGGGTCGCATCATACACGTCTCGCGGTGTTGCGCATTCGAGGAGTTGTCTTCATCGACGTTGACATGATGGTTGGGTAGGGTTAGCAATGGCGCATGACCTTTACAATCCCATGGTCGTGAAGCAACAATGGAATCATTGGCAAAGAATTTTGATCACGATTCTTCCTTCATTCTAGCCGCATATATTTTCATTCATTACGTGGGGTCAATAAACTCATGGCCTTAAATTTTGACCAAAAAATTAAAAAGAAAAACTCATGACCTTCAATAAGATGGTCCTCACGTTTAGGCCTGTCAGATCATGAAACGCGAAACAGATCATGTTCGTATGCAATGTACTCTGAGGGCCTGGAACAAAGGAATTTTAACTTCTCCTTTGATATAAGATTGGCACACCATGCTGGATTCATAGGATGTGCTAGCTTTTTGTGACAAGTTTATGATGAAATTCCTCGGATTCATGACATATACAAGTTGGACGTTAAGGTTTGCTTATTTTAAGGTATGGAAAAATTAAATGTCTTTTATACGAAAAAATTGTTAAAAAAGTCAAAAACCTATTGTACTTTGACCAATCATGTTCTAAACATTTTAATTGCGTCAATTGAGCCATAGACCTTTTCACGTTTTGCCAATTGAGTCCATCCGGTTAATTTTAATGGGAAATCGCTTGCGTAAACACCGGTAGTGCCACGCAAGATAGCTAACACTAAAGTGAACAATATTTTTATAATTTTTTTGAAAAAATTGGTTTTTATATTTATTTGTATATTTTTTCTTTCTTTCTTTTCCTTTTTTTTCCTACCAATTCTGGAGAGTGTCACCAGTCGACCATCGTCAACCACAGGCGAGGGCCAGCCAACCCTCGGTGGCCCACGACCCTCGCCCGAGGTCGGCAAGGGTCAACTGGCCCTTTCCTATGACTGACGAGGTTTGGCTAGCAACACTTGCTAGGCTTGGAAGGAAAAAAGAAAAATAAAAAAAAAAGAAGAAAAAATATATAATTTTTCATGTCAATGCTAGTCGTACCATGTAGGACGGCTAGCATCCATGTCAGTGAATTCAAGCTAAAATTAATCGGATGGATTCAATTGGCAAAACATGAAAAAGTTTAGGACTCAATTAATAAAACTAAAAGTGTTAGGATAGGAATAAATTGGCCAAATTGCAATAAGTTTAGGACTTATTGGACAATTTTCCTTTTTTTATTCCCTGAGTCATTTTCAACTATCAATAAAGATGCCTTTCGTTTCACCATGATGAATGAGGCTTCTGAGCATTTAAATATTGAACAAACCTAGCATTTAATAAAGTCTTAGGTTAGTATCTTTCGCTCTCAGATAAATCCTTTTCTCGAATCATTTTTCTCTAAAGTTGCTCGTGATCGCATGTACCATCTCTATTGCATTGAAAGTAAATCCATCCTAAGTTTTAATCTCAATTTTTTTTTCTAAAAGAAAAAGTATCGTTAAAACCAATGTTAGTTCTCAACGTGAGTAGCAATTATATAATGAATTCCAATGACAAGAAGTGATTTTATAAGATAAAAGATTCAGAAAATCTGTCTATATCTATAAAGGAGGCTCTTTCATTTATGATAATTAGAGTTCAAGTTTCTGGATTTTGTTTTATTAAGATAAGCAAAAAAAAATTGTTTGTTCCTTCTTCTTGTTTTTTCCACACACAAAGTGCACTCTTTTCTTTAGTATGACTTCAAAGATGGCGAATCCCACGAGTTTCACGAAACCGTGCTGTCCTATTGCTATTCTGACGATAACACTTCATGTCCCAATGGTTAAAAGGAAGACATAGACCACAGATGTATGTTTGTGGGCGTGTTATGGCACTATCTCCACCTCGCATGGCGCATGTTACTGATTTTTGAACTGAAGATGCATGTGAAGTTGAAAATGAGGTCCCAGATGAACTGGAAATACCCATCGAAATCATGCATTATTGTACTTCTTTACTCCCTTTCTTGGACATGCTTTCTCACATCTGCTTGGCTGATCCACCAAAAGGAAAGAAAATAATCAACAAGTTGTTCACCTCCTCCTCCTCATCAATGTCATTTCAATCGAATTTTGGTATACCACAAACCAAACCCTAGAACGGATCTGTTATTTTATTATAAAGATTTCCTCTCCTTCTCAATCCTTGAATGAAATAGAAAAGACAAACATTAATAGAGGGAACGAGGATTAGCGTTTGTCATGTAGTACCCTCAAAAATATAAAAAACGGCAGCTTGCTCGATTATTGCGAAGAAATGGGCCACGGGAGCTTTGAATATAAATACCCCACCATTTAATGAGACTAGCTGTCTCATGTTCTCTCGTATGTCACTGTACTCTCCTATCTCTCTCTCTGCTTAATTATATCGACCACAAAAATACACACAAAGACTCCTCCCCACTACATACACATATAGACTGAACTTTTTAGCAGCTCCGCTTTCGTTGACGAGGGCATGTCTCTCCCTGAAACGCAAGGCAAGACCCTCCCTGATGCCTGGGACTACAAGGGCCGCCCGGCCGATCGGTCCCGCACCGGCGGCTGGACTAGTGCCGCCATGATCTTAGGTCTTGAAGACAACGCCCTGCCCTCCTGTTGGTTGTTCCCACACATTATTCTTCAATTATTTTTTGAGTGGTTTTCTTTCTCCTTTTTTTCTCACTATAGGAGGAGAGGCCTGTGAGAGGCTAACCACACTTGGAGTAGCAGTGAATCTGGTGACGTACTTGACCGGGACGATGCACTTGGGCAATTCCACTTCCGCTAACACCGTCACCAACTTCCTCGGCACCTCCTTCATGCTCTGCCTCCTTGGCGGCTTTGTCGCGGACACCTTCCTCGGCAGGTACGCTTGCTGCGACACGCTCCTCCGTGGATCTATTTGAGTCAGTCTCTAACACTAATTTGGGTTCTTCTTCTTGGCTGGGACAGGTACCTCACCATTGCGATATTCGCAACAATTCAAGCAACAGTAGGACCTTCTTCTCGATTACTACGGTTCATCTTTTAACGTTACATGCACCCTCAAATAAAATGCTTCGAACATTCAGAAAAATAAATAAATAAACTTTATCAGTATGATTGGAGACAAGTTGTCAATAATTTCTAAGTTTTTCTTTTTTGTCTTTTTATTAGGGTGTGACAATCTTGACGATATCAACGATAATCCCGAGCTTGAAGCCCCCAAAGTGCAACCTGAACACTGACCAGCTGTGCACGCCGGCGACTACCACACAGCTGACGGTTCTCTATGTGGCGCTCTACACGCTGGCCCTTGGGACCGGCGGCCTCAAGTCGAGCGTGTCCGGGTTTGGGTCGGACCAGTTCGACGAGTTGGACCCGAAGGAGCAATCCCAGATGGTCAAATTCTTCAACTGGTTCTTCTTCTTCATCAGCATCGGCTCGCTCGCTGCCGTCACCGTCCTTGTCTACATACAGGACAACCTGGGACGACAGTGGGGCTACGGGATCTGTGCCTGCGCCATCGTCATCGGGCTGGTCGTATTCTTGTCCGGGACGAGGAGGTACAGGTTCAAGACGCTCGTTGGGAGTCCGTTGACGCAGATCGCTGCCGTGTTCATCGCAGCTTGGAGGAAGAGGCAGTTAGAGTCGCCGTTGGACACTTCGCTGCTCTTCAATGTGGATGATCTGCCATGTGATGGGAATGTGATGAAGAAGAAGAAGCAGAAGCTGCCTCACAGCAAGCAGTTCAGGTTAGTAACGATGATTCTCTTTGACTGAGTCTCCTAACTGTATGTTTAACTGTCAAAAGGTCCCGTTTCATCCTCATTTTTTAAGTATGTCCACAATCATATTTACTTTTTAAAATTTTTTATTTAATCTAGATCTAATAACTCACATATTTTAAAATTATTAATGCGTGAAATCGTTCGACTCTTTCTTTAATTTATTAATATTTCCTCGGAACTAATTTAAAAGACATAGTTTTGCTAGACCATTAAGGCAGTTTCCTCACGCTTTGTACAAGTGATGTGTGGAATCATAAGTTAGATCCTTACCCAAGAAAGATCAAAATACAAAGATAGATTAGCTTGCGAGCATTTTATCAAACTAAGCCTGCTAACTTTCAACAAAAGGTTGGTTTATTGACAGATTAATATGGAGAAGGTGACGTCTTTGAAATGTAGATCTGAAGTCATAGTCAAAATAGTACATTATTGATTGGGGGTCTTACGTCAGTCAGCGTTTTAGTATTTATCTAATAACCCTTTTAATTGGCGGGGAAAAGTGCCAAAGAAGTCCTAAACCTTTTACATTAATACTAATTTAGTTCTAAACCTTTTTTTGGTACCGATTCAGTCCTAATCCTTTTACATTTATGCCAATTCAGTCCTAAACTTTTTATATTTATGCCAATTCAATCCTAAACCTTTTGTTTTTGTGTCAATTTAGTCCTTCCGATTAATTTTGATCAAATTTTATTGACGTGGTTGCTAATCGGCCAGTTACTGGCGTTGACGTGGACAACTTTAGCAATATTTCCAATATTTTTTTGAATATTTATTTATTTATTTCTTTTTTTGTCTCCCTCGCCTCCCTCCTTCCTCCAGCCGTCCGACGAGGCTCACCCTCACCGGTCACTAGCGAGGGCGGCCTCACACTGGGCGAGGCCCAACCTCGCCAGATCCGGCGAGATCAGGCCTCACCCTATGATGGCAAAGGCAAGCCTCACTAATGGCCAGCGAGGTCGACCTCGCTAGTGGCTAGCGAGAGCGAGCCTCGCCGACACCGGCTAGAGGAAGGAGGGAGAGGAGGGAAAAAAATGCAAAAAAACATTAAAATATTATTAAAGTTATCCACGTCAATGCCAATCACCGGCCGGCCGGCATCCACGTCAGTAAAATCCGGTCAAAATTGATCGGAAGGACTGAATTGGCATCAATGTAAAAGGTCTAGGACTGAATTGACATACAAAAAAAATTTAGGACTAAATTGATATCAATGTAAAAGATTTAGGACTAAATTGATATCAAAAATATATTTATGATTAAATTAACAGTAATATGAAAAAATTTAGGATTTTTTTTACACTTTTCTTGTGATTGATTGGTGGGATAGGCTCATTGATGCGTGACAACAATTTTCTCTGACTTTATCCAAAGCTCCCAATAACCCAAGGCAGAGGGAAAGTAGCTCCCCACCTTGGACAAAAGGACAAAAGAGCATCTGCATTCAGCCCATAAATGATTAACCTACAATGATGAATTGAGGAAGACACGTTCAATGAATCACTTTGAATGTTCACACGTTCTAGCTCTCCACTTTCGTGCCAGCTGCAAAAGTTTCAGAGAAAATCGACAGCCGACATCATAGTATATGCATATAGCACAGCTGTTCATTTATGTGCTGGAGTTTGCTAATTTCTATGATCAATCTTGATTGGATATGTGTATCTTTCCTCGTGAATACTCGCGTAGTGGTCCAACTTGCTAGGTTGAGCCAACATAAAGAATCTTGGAGAAACCCTATAAATTCTGCATATTGGATTGCTATACGAAGCTTTTGCTATGTCAAAAAGAGACTGCAAGTTTTATATTATTTAATGTTTACATAATCTGTAGTATATGTTTCTGCAGAATCACATTCCCACAGCAGGTAAAAACAACGAGAAGTCAATTAAATAACATTAATGATTGCTTAATTTAAATTAAGAAAGAGGAATCACGGGCTACCGATTCAGTCTGTCCCCGAAATTGATTTTGATCCTCACGCTTCGTGTCCTCGCTCTCGACCTTCCCCAGCTAACTCACGGACCTTTGGCCTTTTGTGGCTTAATTTTCAAGTCTTGCTCCTTTTTTCACGTGTTCATATTTCTGCCTTAGGTCTGTTTTCTTGCACGCCATCATCATCTAGTAGTTAAACTTACTTGGAAACTTTGAAGTCCTTAGTCTTATTTGTGACACAAGGTTTTTGGAATTATAGCCATAGGATCTAGACACATAGATTCTTAAAATATCTAATTTTCCATCACAATAACATTTATTCTGGAGAGTTAAAATCTTTTGAAAAAGTCTTATGACTTTCACTCTAAAAGCAGATATTTCGTTAAATATAATGAAAGAAATATGGATCGCACTTTTTACGTTATTTATGTATTTTTAGGTATTTGACATGGCCAATACCAGTGGAAATTAGATTTCAAATGTTAAAAAGAAGAGTTAAAGGCTGAAGCAACTGTCTAAGAAAGAATTAAAGGTGGAGTCACCTCAAACAGCCTCCAAATCTTATGCAGACTTTTCACATGACTAGGTCTAAGCAACCTATCGAATTCGGACGAATAGGTTGCCCCATCACGGTGTCTTTTTCCCAAAAGAAATCGATGCATGTTGCATTGGCCCATTGTTCCAATAATTGCGAATCACCGAAATCTTGTACGGTTGATAATTGAATATCTTTTCGTGGATATTTTGTCCTCGCAGATTCTTGGACAAGGCAGCAATCAAACCCTCAGAAATGCCCTCAGAAATGCCTGATGGCGTCGGTGAGGTGAATAAGTGGAACATGTCAACCCTAACTGATGTGGAAGAAGTGAAGTTAGTCCTCAGAATGTTGCCCATATGGGCCACCAACATTATGTTTTGGACCGTTTATGCCCAGATGACCACCTTCTCGGTCTCCCAAGCGACCACCATGGACCGCCACATCGGCAAGTCATTCCAAATCCCGGCCGCCTCCTTGACCGTCTTCTTTGTCGGTAGCATCCTCCTGACCGTGCCCGTCTACGACAAGGTCGTCGTCCCGTTCACCCGAAAATTGCTCAAGAATCCACAGGGACTTACCCCGCTGCAGAGGATTGGGGTCGGCCTGGTGCTGTCGTTATTAGCGATGGTGTCCGCCGCGTTGACCGAAATCAAGCGACTGCGAGCTGCCAGATCGCACGGCCTGACGGATGACCCGACCACTGTGATCCCGCTGAGCGTGTTTTGGCTGGTCCCCCAGTTCTTCTTCGTGGGGTCCGGCGAGGCGTTCACGTACATCGGGCAATTGGACTTCTTCCTAAGGGAGTGTCCTAAAGGAATGAAGACCATGAGCACAGGGCTGTTCTTGAGCACCCTGTCATTAGGGTTCTTCTTCAGCTCACTTCTGGTCACTATAGTCCACAAGGTGACCGGAAGCAAGAAGCCGTGGCTAGCTGATAATCTCAACCAAGGGAAGCTGTACGACTTCTATTGGCTCTTAGCGATTCTGAGCGCACTCAACTTCTTGATATTTTTGGTGTGCGCCAAATGGTATGTGTACAAGGACAAGAGGCTGGCTGATGAAGGGATTGAACTTGAAGAGGCAGAACCAATTTGTCATGCATGAGTGGTTTCACCCCCTTTTTTTTTGCTTTTTATAGTTTTTGAACTCGTCATAAAGTCATTTTCAGTGTATTATATTCGTGTAACTTTACTAGGCAAGAAAATGATGGAGAAGGCATAAGACCTATGTGGTCAAGAATACGGTGACAAAAGGGAGTTATCTTTTCTGGTGCTCCATTGGAGTGCTTTCAGGAGTCTTTGAACTTTTCTCAAAAACTTCAATCGTGTGATCTCGCATTTGACTACTTCACGTCCGTTGAAGTAAATTAGTCCGAAAGTCCCAATAATATATTGCTCTATGGATGAATAAAACCAAACACTACATAATAAAAAGAATTTCTTTTGAGTGAGAGGCCCATCGCGAATTGCGCGGAAGAACGCACTAATTCTCGATGTTTGTGATTGAAACAATCTTTTAGATTTGATTTAGAATGCATCTATGAGCAATAATGCTCGGTTAGACAGAAGGTCATCATCAACTCCATTTACTCGAAGTGCTTGAAAAGAGCAAAAGGTCACTGGAAATTAGATCACTGGGAATGATCAAATTTTGCTTTGACACATGGGGTTCTATTAGTGGCAATTGAAAGGGTAAGTTTGCTCTGGATTTCTATTGGTACTCGCTGTTTCGTGCAGATCCTATGATGAATTGCAGTGCAACGATTCATAAAAAGTGATGCTGTGGTTAGGTAGGGTAAAAGACAACAAGGTCATCAAAGACAAGATTTCATGGGACCAGCTACCCCGGTGGAACAACGTGAAGACCTCCTTAAAATCACCTTAGCCTTGTTGGTCTCCAAATCTTACGCTTCAGCGTTCCGGGGGTCCATCCCACATTTCCTCACACCCTTGCTTTTAAGGTTGGCAATGGGGACACAGCGGGACGTCCTGCCATTATCCGAGTATCGACCGAGTCTCCCCCATATCGAATGAAGATCCTCTGCTTTTCTATGGTGCTCTCATTGATGTACGAATTTGTTTTTTAACCTATGATGCATGTGAATAAGGAATGCATCCGGGTTTGAGATAGGTTGAGACAAACTGCGTGAGCACCGTGCGATGTGCCCTATTTGGCCCACCTCACGTTAAACTTCAACTTCAAAATTTTCTGACAATCAGACATAATAATTGATAGAAGATACGCAGATGTAAAGAATAACTTACCCGGGCAACCAGTTAAAAAGTTGGTGCATTGAAGAATCGAGTGTGATAGTTTACTTCAAAAGGACTTTATTACTTAATTAAGAATAAAATAGGGAAATACAAGATATATGAAAAGGGTCAATACCACAAAAATCCCTAAATTATGTTCATTTTGACACAAATACTCCGAACTTTTTCTCATGTTACTAAAATCCCTAAACTTGTCCATTGTGACACCAATGCCCCAAATCTTTTTTTTTTTTGTTATTAAAAGCCCCGAATTTTAAACCATTGTGATAAAAATATCTTTGATGGAACTAAAATAGAGGATATATGTGTATCTTTTTTTTTCTCAAAGTAGAGAGTATATATGTAATACATGTTTAAGTTTGGGTTTTTCTGTGACACAAAAAAAAATTTGGGCTAAAGTTTTGAGTTTTTGGTGACACAAAAAAAGTTGTGGTGTGTTTGTGTCACAGTTGACATAGTTTAGAATTTTTTTTAAGGTATATGCCCTGTATCAAATGTTGCAAAAATTTTAAGATTAAGGAACTTAGAACGAAAGAATAAAATAGCCACATTCATCCTTGCCCCACCTCGCATATGATAATGGTGGGTTTTCATTGCTCAACAACTCAAGAGCAGTAAGCAAGGTGAGCAGAGCAAAGGCAAAAAACGGCCATACCCGTCACACCTCAAATCCCTCAAGTATTGGGAGAATGATATGGCTGTCCTTCCTTCCAAAAGACACAGCCTCAAACATAACCAACAATATGTTATCAAAATATATATCTCAATTCATATATATACATATATATATGATAAACCAATACGTTGGATACAACATCAATGATCCATCAGAAAGAATATGTACATCTCTATCTAACAACTAAACTCACAAGTTCATCTCAACTATAAATGACTCACACCCAAAAATTCCATATTCAAAATGTCTTCCTAACAACATAAATGCTCTCATCTTATGTGCAACTAGTTGAAAAACCTGAAAATCAAGTAAGATGAATGGAATGAGCAATCACAACCCAATAAGAAGTAAATCTCTTCTAAGGATCTGTTTAGTAGCGTTTCTATTGCCAGAGATAGTTTTTTCTATTTCTATTCCCTAGATGAGTTTCTAAGTAAAAAAACACATAGTAACTACTCAAAGTTTCTATTCCCAAAGTAGAAAAAGAACATAAATGGGTTTGGTAAGACACTAAAATTTCTACTCCTAATTTTTCTCTTTTAATTATAAAATTGTCGATGGAGACTTAACGATTTATGTTTGGATAAAATTGGACGACAAATAGAATAAGAATATATTGTGATATAAAACTGGATGACCTTAATACAATCATAAAGAAAATTACTCTTTATAGACAAAGCAAATACCAAATGGTGATCGGGGAAATTATAGTTTAGAAGACTTAATAATCCATGTTTGGGGTAAAGTTGGACTAGAAATAGAATAATAATATGTTATGACATAAAATTGGATGACCTTAATACAATTATAAAGAAAATTAATCCTTATAGACAAAGTAAATGTCATGTGATGGTCAAGGAAATTGCAATTTAAGGTGTAGGATATTAGGATTTGGGTTTAGGGTTAGAGCTTTAGGTTTAAGGTTTTGGGTTTTGGGTTTTAGGTTTTAGAGTTTCAGGTTTGGGATTTTGGGTTTAGTAGTTTGGGTTCAGGGTTTTAGGGTTTGGGGTTTTAAGGATTCGAGTTTTGGGTATTGGGGTTTAGGATATAGGGTATAGGTTTTGGGGTTTATGATTTAGAGTTTGGGGTTTTTCGGTTTTGCATTTTAAGATTTAGGGTTTGGAATTACGATTTTAGGGTTTAGGTTTAAGAGTTGATTTGGAGTTTTGGGGTCCGGGGATTGGGAGTTTAGGGTTTAGGATTTGAGGTTTATAAGGTTTAGGGTTTGGGTTTTAGAGTTTCGGGTTTTTGATTTTAGTGTTGTGGGTTTTAGGGTTTGGGTATTGAGGTTTAAGGTTTTGGGTTTATGGTTTGAGGGTTAAGGTTTTGGGTTTTAGGGTTTAAGATTTGAGGTTTGGGATTTAGGGTTTAATACGAGAATATCTTGTAAAAGAGAGAGAGAGTTGATCTTGTTTCTCTATTGTTTCTCTTTTTGTTTTAGAAACAGAAAAATAGATTTTTTTTTACTTCTTATTTCTATTTCAAATCTATTCCCTAACCACTTTTCTATTTCATGGAACAAAAAAACTAATTGAAGTTACTAAACTGATTTTTTTTATTTTTCTACTTCGGAAAACAAAAGAACAGAGAAACATAAACGTTACTAAACAAGCCCTAAGCAGATCGAGCATCCACAATGCTTATTTACAAAACAATATTAGTACTCACTTATCTCAAAATTTGATATAATACACATACAAAATCAGAATGAGTTACATCACTTTAATATAATCTTATACATATAAGAAACATTCTTTAAATCCATAATATCATAACAAACATCAATGATTTAGTTCATTGATCAATCTCATATCAAATCATACATCAATAGTCCATTCTATCAATCAATCTATTTCTCAATTTCAAATCTTGATCATGACACAACACCCGATGACAAGGCAATCAAGATTCCTCTGTTTGCAAGGCCTCCACCTATTATCTGCCAGTGGCTAAGCTCAGAATGATATCCTAAAACTAGTATGCATACCCAAAAACCCCTAATTGAATTCACAGCGATATTGAGCATCAAATCATCATCCTTTGATATAATAAATCTAATCTAGAATCAATCTCATGAACCAAATTGCATTTCACAATCCAAACAAATAATGTTTCACAACACAACTCATCCGCCATAAATATTTTTCATAAATCAATACATATATATATCCTTCCACTATTCCTCTCCTAAAATCATTCTCAAACCATTCACAAATATTAAAAGGTAGTAAAAGCTTGATCCAGACTTTTATGCAACAAAAATGATATTTCATAACTCATAATATATATGATCCATAATGCTTTCCAAATATGAGTTTACAAACTCGAAGAAAATATATCACTACTCACCTAGAAAAGCCCACAACCAAACAACAAAGGTTACTTGAACTGTCGAACTCATAATCCTATCTAATAAGCAAGAAACAACGTCAAAATATAGTAAAACTCAATTACAATTACAAATCGGCTAAACTAAGCTTAATCGCTAACAAAATGACTCATAAACGCTAAGAAAACTTTCATCCAAAGTGAATATTCAAAGCTATCCGTCATGTAAAGCTTGAGTGCGAAACTTTGCAATTTCACTCCGATTAATCCGTTACTCCAAATCGACTTTTGTCAAACTGTACAGCTTCACAACGCTCTAATCTATCATATCCATGAAATTCCAAAGTTCAACAACTCAAAAATTAGTTTCGCTGTTTAAGTTTCACATAACTTTAAAATTGTGCTCTTGACACAGAAAATTACTACGATTAGATGAATAAAGGGTTTAAATCCTTATTGGGAGTTGCAAAATGAAGTAAATTCGACTTGGCCAGGCCTGTAGCGTATACCCCTTCCCTTTTTTACTTTCCCCTTTTCTTCTTTCCCTCTCTTTCTTTTCTTCTTCTTTCTTTCTGTTCGTGCGTGCACTTGGCCCTTTTATTTGAGTAGAATGCATCCATTTTTCTCCATCTTTGTTGAACGGGTCAACTTTTTTCCTTTTGGCTTTTGCCTTTTCACTTGTCGACCACCAGCGTGCTATTACAATACCCATTCCCGCTCCCACCTTGCTTCAAAGACGACAAACTCTGCCACATTCTCATCACACAACTCTGGAATTGTGAGGTTTTAGTTCCCCCTAGAATCCGAGATGAACAGGCAAGGAGGGTATTGCAAGTTAGGGATGGGCATGGGGTGAATTTGATCATCGGCCAGACAGCCCGCTGGCCCACCCGGGCCTGCCCATGAAATTGACGGGCTCGGTTGAATAAATTTAGACTCGTTAGGTAGGTCAACGCTCAATCGGTGGGTGGGCCAGGCTTGGGCAAGGGCCCCGTGGCCTCGTGACCGCCCGACCATGTATTTATCAAAAGACATAGTAAAATATGTCTAGCTAATTATTTTACCATGATATTTAGTATTTATAAACACTAATGGGATAAAACAAGCCCAAGTTTTCTAATATAGTAGGGAAAAATAGTATCATATCACTAGGTCAAGTAATAGAGTAAAATAGCACTCTGTCCTGAAATTACTTGGCATCCGTTTTCCATTTCTATTTATTAATATTACTGAAAAAGTGTTAAAAATAGAAACAGAAAGGTAGCCCGATGGGCGGGCATGGCAACTTGCCCAAAGTCTAGGATTTTGGGCCTTGGCATGACCTTTGAAGGTTCGGGCCTGGGCAAGGCCAGCCCAGCCAATGAGCACATCTAGGCCCCCGGGTGCACGGAATTGGTCATGTAGAGCACCCGGCGGGGCATTACCGTAATACCCCCACCCAGCCCCGGGAATCCTATTTATGTATCATAAGTGCAGGATTCGAATCTCGCACTTTGCAAGGAGGCAAAGTAAAAATGTCAAAGAGATATGAGAGTTAGAGATAGGACTTGTCAATAAAAAAAACTCCATTCCAATGTTGCTAACAAAACATAATATCGCATGCATGTGTCGTTCACACACAGAGCTCTCACAAAATATAAATATGTATATATAATAATAGTAATAATAATAAAAATAATTCTCCCCCACATTCACCGAGATCGTCTTCAAATTTGTTTCATCGGTAATTTGAGTGAATGAACGAGTTACAAAGCAGTAAATATGTAACTTGCTGATGATCATGACAGACACTACCAGCAGTATAATCTAGCGCGGTAAAATGGACGGCGCATTTCCATCTTTCCCCCTTCTTATTACTAAACAAAAGAAATTTCCACTGAATGAGCGGAAGCCAAAGGCTAAGTCTTTTCTTTGTAGAAATTACAGAAGAAGACGGGGTGTGGACGAAACCGCGTCGCGTAAATGCCCCCACCAGAAAAGAATAATTATCAAAGTCCAATTTGACGATTGGAATTGAATCTAAGAGATTAGTTCTCCACGTTTGAACGTCATATAGGGCTAAGAATCAATCTCGAATGTGACCACCTTGAACTGAAATCTCATGAAATGAGCTCTGTCTGCACCAGCCTGATGGCAACTCTTTCACGATTTTTCCTGCATCACCGGCAGATTAACACAGTCAGCAATATTGAGAACAACCAACTATAAAGAGAGAAATCTTGCAGAGGTTAAATCCATTCTTGCACACATTCTATCTAAGACCCGATAAAACAGGGATGAGAGACATGATTTGCACAGGAAGTAGAATGTCTTATAGAATTGGTCAGGCTTGCCATACGTTTGCATCGTGCACCTGCCCTACTGCTACAGTGTTTTTCATGTGCCATATATCACACGTCGAAACTCCTGTCTATGACATGTGCTCATAGTAAATTAGAGGCAGGGCGATTCATCCATCTTCCAGTTGAAAAGTACATTTAAAAGCATTGAGGATACAATTCCCTGTTTAATATATGCACTCCTATTAAAATTTCACTATTCAACCATGATGGTGACCTCTGCATAAAACTATAATCTCCAGTGAATATGATTTTTTTTTCTTTTTTTAGAACCAAGCTACTGAATTTGATTTAGTAGAAGCAGCAAATAGGATAGATCATGGAACATATAAGGAAGATGCAAGAATGTAAACATCCACCTGACTTGAAATTAAGAGTTACAGGTGGATTCCCCGGTATCATCACAAAACTCTCCAAAGACATCCAAACATCCTTCCCATTTGCACTGTTGGCGTGCTTCCCAATAACCACCAACATAGCGAAAAGGTCCATTTTCACCTTGTCTCTGGAACCATCTGGGCTTCCACCCATTTTCTTGCAATTGCCTTGACTGCATGAAATAGTGTGTAACAGATGGTTAGTGTAATTAACCAATAATTTGAATCCTAGCTAATTCAGAACTGCTTAATGAATTGAGGGGAAAGAACATACAAAAAACGACACGATGCAAGACAATTAAATTCATTTTCAACCATAATACCAAAAAACACAACATCCATATGAAACAAATTCATTTGTTCAGTGACAAATACCTGGAGCGAGGTAAAGTAAAAAGAAAGGGATGTTTTATTCTATTGCTAGATGCACCCAACTTGTGGTGAATCTAAATGTGTATGGGTTTTCTATACGTCTACTTCAGGGGTTCTCTCATACCTTTTAATTTCAATCAAATGTATCTCCTTGATCTAGGAATAGCGACAAGCGCTAGACTAGATAGGTTGTAAATTAGATTTCACCAATTTGAATCTCTCCAAAGATTTAGCATCCATCCATAAAAGAGGACCTAAAGCTCTTCAACATGACCTTCATATTTCATCGCTGAAATAATGCTGAAACAACTCCCTAAGTTAAGGAGACCCGATGCCCACCTTCATCTTTCGGAGAGGTCATTTATAACTACATGAACTCAACTTTAATTTCTGGTTACATCAGCCATACCAGTTGAGTTGGTCACACGGGCACAGATTCAGATTGCTTCGCCACCGAAACCAATTAATAACACGTATAAACTTTTAAATGATCATACTGACAGTCGAATAATACTGAAAGCAGGACTGCTCATGACCAATGTGAAAATTCTTGAGCAAACAAAAACAACGTGACAAAACGCTGATTATTAATCCTGGTGATCACTGGGCAGGTTGTGCTAAGCCTGAAGATCAAGCCTAACTTGTTGCTTAGGCCTTAACATCATAAAAAAGATATATAATATTTTCAGATCTGGCGCGTCCACATAACTATGAACTAAGCACCTTTGCCCAATTCCACCCAAATTGATTGTAGCCTATCGGGCTTGGACAGGTCCAATGGGGCGTCCACCCCATGAACAAGTTTAAGTATTGCACGTGTACATAAACTGATGCAACATTTCAAACTAAGAAAGTATATCACAGTGAAATGTCATACCATTCTCTGCCTCTTCTCCAAACGCTGTTTCTCGGCATTTGCCTTTTCGTACTCTCCATTCTCCAAATGACGCTGGTCAGGTCTGAGTCTGGAATCCGTAGGTGGAAGCTTCTCCTTAATCCGTGATCAAACACCCCGAATCAGACTAAACTATAAAGAGCGATTAGAAGGGCATAAGGGAAATGCAGTCTCATATGAACTAATGGATAGAGCAAATCCTCTCTACCTGCAATCCCGGAGTTAACTCGTTTAGTGTAATTGCAAACGACGACATGTTGTATCTAGTGAGAGTAGGAGGTGGCTTGTTACACTTCCACAGTAAAGATGCATCACTATAATTCTTTAGCTTCCTAGTCCCCTCCCCATCTATATAGTATATGGCCTCGTCCCATTTCCCAACTATCGTGGCAACTTTTTTCCCGGTGACATCTTCAACAATTCCATGGACCTAACAAATTGCAGATACTCATCATTAAACACGTGATAGAATACTCTAGGTCGTGATTTATCAAAATCAGCTTAGAAAATGCAGAAAGCATGCAAACAAAAGGCGTTAGAAAATGAATAAAATTAAGAAAACAGAAATGATATTAATGTTAAAAATATCCATTAATTTTCAAAGATAAACACTCAAGTTCCAGTCCACATTCAATGCCACTTCTAACCTGGTGAGGAGTTCGGTCAAGAATAGATGGCTCTTTGAACTTCAATTTGCATGAATATTGGCGGTTACCATGTATGTTCATGACGCCATGATGATCACAGTAAACTTTTCCAAAGATAAGATTATTGATGCTAGTCGTTACCTAAGAACAGAGGAAAAAATCCCAGCTGTATCAGACAAGCAAAAGATTTAGCTAGACAGCTACAAAACCAGAACACCAATTAATAACAATAGAGAAATTCAATCTCTGCAACCGGATGTCAAAAGGCATGCACACCTTATTCCACTGAAAAATCTCGCCATCATCAAACTCGAGGGTAAGTACTCCTACAGGATCAAGCTGAATAGACTGTCCCCAAAATTTTGTCCTTAAATTGCTGTCACCCCAGAATTTCCAACCTCTTCCTTCACAATGGCAAGCAATGAGAGTTGGGTGGTGACTAACCTGGAGCAATATAAGGCATAAGCGCCAAAAAACAAGGTTCAAAACAAAAAATACTTAATGAAACGAGAGGCCATAGTTTTTGTATCTTGTCCATCTGCATCAAACTTCAAGGTTATACAACATTCCAACAAAAAGTGCAAATCATGCATTGGCATTCCATATTGACAATTTAGGAAGCCCCATTACTGGGAGTGTAAGTGGCATTTGAAATGCCTTCTCCACTTGCTTCTTTACTACTGCTCTTAATTCATGTTTCGAGATGTTGCACCACTGGGTGCTACATCTTAAGGACATTGGGAACGTAGATAATTGCAACCACGTACATATAAAGACTTCTTTCCATTGGCTCCACGTTCCTATCCTGAAATAATAAGCACTTCCTCTCTAGCTCCCCAGCTGATTCTACCATAGAGGCCAACAATAGACAAGAACTCCCCCCTTAAAAAATCTAATCTCAAAACTCTTGAAACAAAAAATTGCCAAATGAATAACCATGAAAGGGGTTGGCAATCTCTGACACCAACTGCACGTTTAAACATGATTATACAGCAAACCCAAATGTGACAGGCATTAACAGGAATTTAATAGACATGTAGGTTTTACAGAATAATAGACCAAAGCATAGTGGCTATCAAAGACACGACTGGACACGAATATAGAATGAAACGTGAACACGAACTGCCAATGGTCCGTTTCTTTTTCCTATGAGTCTCCCTTGGCTACTAACCTTCTCAGAAAAGAAGCGAACTCCTTTCTCAGGATATTCAGCTTCATAAGTTTCCCCCAGTAAAGGGTTGAAGGGTTTGCAATGCCGCCCTTTAGATGAAGCATACCCAGAAACGGCAAAAGCTGCAACATTCAGAATCCTTAGGAGACTGTTGTCCTGCTAACATAATACAAGCCCAAAAACGAAGTGTCAGAAAATTAAATTAGCATGTATCAAATGATCCTCACAAATCATGCATCAATAGAGCAACAAAGAGACAAATATTTGGGAGGAGCCAGACAAGCATGGAACCAATTCGAACTTAGAAGTACCTAATGGGTGGTTAATCTACCACACAACAATTAATCATTCTTCAAAAAGATGTTCCAATGGAACTGTCCCAAAGGTCAGATGAGGAAAAGAAAACCGTCAAATGGAAACCAGAATGAGTGTCTGCCATTGTAGTGTTAGCAGTAAGTACTCCTAATTGTTCATTGTCAAGGTGAAAAGAGATATGGCTGAAATCAAGTCATCTTCACTCTTACCGCTTTTCCATGCTCGTATGCTTGATCTAAAAGATATGAATACTCGAAGTCCTCAAAGCATTTCTGTAGGGATGAAATAGGCTCATTGAAATAAACAGGAAGACAAACACGGGTAAGGTCTTTCCCCACATTGTCTTTGATCAATGACCATAGACTGACTCCTTTCTCTTTCTCTACTGGATCAGGCAGCTTCTTCCGTCTACCAGAAGAAGATATTTCAGCATCACAAACTTCTTCCTCCGTGTGCATTTCCTTCACATTGCTATGCTGACTTTCAAGGTCCTTGCATCCATTACCTGCGTGTGTAGTTTTCCTTACCACCCCACAGGTAACAGACGGTTCAATAAAATACTCTTCTGTATCAAAATAAGATGTGTCATCTTCATCTGAAACCTCCTCAGCTTCTCGTTTCTCAATGTCATCAGATGATGCAGTAGTGCTGCATTCTGGAAGGAAGATTAATGAAGACAAGACACTATGTCAATTGCATGATATAAGTTTCATATGGTACATTCAATCAATTCATACTTACAGAAAACTCCAACTACAACATGTGCAATCTATAAGTGAGCATTCCAAGCAATCCAAAACACAAAGGCATGAATACCGAATATTTCTCTTCAGAATGAATATATCAAAGATGGATCACAAAAGCAGTCCAGCTAAAATTCAAGCGGCAACCATGGAATATTAGTGACGACACAAGACAAACTTGTAAAGTCCCTCTAGAAAAGGGACAAGTACCTAATTGACGTGGCATCATTTTCTGCATGCATGTACAGTAGCACCTCGCACTATCTAAAATATGTCAGCTGTTTATTATGCTCAAAGGTTTTATAAAGTGCAAGAGGTTCTTGTAACGTGGAACATAAATTACCATATGCTCCATAAGAAAGATCTCCCACAATAAGAAACAGAAAATAAGAAGATAAGACAGATCAGACTTTCTAAATAAAGCTCAAAGTTTTGTTCTTGTCAACCAAGAACCTAGTGATATTGTTGGACCTTATGAAACCATGCGTCAGCCACCTTTCTACATTTTCAGTAAGGATTTCGTAGAACAATGATCTGACTCAATTATTTTCGTCAATCAGCAATATCTTTCACCAGTAATTTACAACGCCTCTCTCTCTCTCTCTCTCTCTCTCTCTCTCTCTCTCTCTCTCTCTCTCTCTCTCTCTCTCTCACATGCATGCTCTCTCTAACTTGCAACATGACATTACCCTTCGGAAACAGGATGCCACTACGATGACAACATCACAACAACCACCACCACCACGACCAAGAAGGCGAGCAATCTGACCTGGACTCTCTCTCTCTCTCTCTCTCTCATGCATGCTCTCTCTAACTTGTGCATGTGCACTCGTGCATGTTGGAGCAGACGGTATCATGAGATTACCCTTCGGAAATGGGACGCCAGTATGAAGACAACCTCACACCAACCACCACCACGACCAAGCATACAAGCAATCTGATGTGGAGAATACATAATAGAAAAAATCAATATCCTAATTAAGAAGGTTTATGGATGACACGCACCACAATACTTTCCACGGCCTACACCGGAAAACTCGTGTTTTGGCAACACATAATCAGCATCATTAATCCCAGGGGCTTCAGCTTCTAAATTAGCTGCCTGCGCATCAGAAAAAGGTCATTATACATGGTCTCAGATTCTAGTCTAGACCAGGACAAACAATGGCCTATTTTCAAATCAAACTAGGATACAACAGAAGGAACGAAAAGGACAAAAGGAAGAATATGAGAATGAAGACCATTTACATTTGGAAACTATTAATATGCTCTACTTCCCCATTTACTTAACTAGACAGAGCAAGGATGTTGACGGCAGCGCAGAGTTAGATGTAACACAACCACCAAAATACAACAATCTATGTTATGAAGACAAATAATGGATGAAGACCAAAAAAGAAACAACGAAAACATGCAGCATAATGCAATGAAGTTAACTCACCTCAAGTTGTCTAAGTGTGTCAAGCAAATTTGATCGTTCTTCACAAAGAAATTGAAGTTGTCCTTGTACTTCAGAAAACTCAGATAGCATGATCTGTTCACAATCCGTCACAGCATTTTCGCAGAGCCCCTCTTGAGTTAAGCGCTTTCTAAGTTTATCAGTTGATATAGACAGATCAGTTGGTACCAGAGAGTAGTCATCTTTAAGGGATCTGGACGGAAACAGGCTTCGGGTCGAGATCAAGGCTTGTATCCAAGCCACCCGGTCTCTCTTAGAATCAGTTCTTAAATGAAGGGTTTTTGTTGCTGTAAATATGTAGAAACGCCGGTCATCGGACTTGCTTTCTCTAAATGACGAGATCTACAGAAGAAAGTGAATGGCGAGATTGCTTAATACTTGTCCAACAGGAGACACTCGAATTTCCATTGGTCAATGGGAAGTAACGAACTCACATGCCAAGTAAAAAATCACAGGATCTTCCATTATAACAAATGAGAAGGAACTCACATGCGAAAGTTCAGCAGTAGTGGGCAACATTATCAGAATAAAAGGTAGTCGAAACATGTTACGTTGCATTTGAGTGCAAAAGAATTGCTTTTCAACATTGAAAGAGGAGTTCGAATCACCTGCGCAGCTCCAGACCGTAAGCAAATCGAGACTCGAGGGTAAGGCTTAACTTTGTTTCTTTGTAACAAACTCCGGCGGATCAAGGCTTATAACCTAGTTCGACAGAGAGACGTTCGACGGAGAGAACTTAATTCCTCACTCGAGGATAATCAAGGCCAAAAAAACATAAAATTCGCAGCTTTGCAGGTTCTCACAGTTTGGAATAACAAGAATTGGTCGGTCGCTACTTGAGCAAGCGTAAGGATTTATTGCGGTGGTGGCACGGTGGGGAAAAGAATACTCCGGCGGAGCTCCATAGAAAAGAAACAATCTTTGTTTGATTCAACCAAAGCGGTAGCTTAAAATCGAAATCTAGAAGATGGACATAAAGGCCAACTACTGGTCACTTACTGTTCAAAAAAAAAAAAAAACTACCGGTGACCGATCCTGGATCGAGCCCCCAGGCACACGTTATCCATTTTTACAGAGAATCTTGGCAGGGATAATGAACCGAAGTTTCTCAAAAAAGAAAATTTACTTAGTCAAAGAAACACAAACGCCTCGACGAAGACACCACATGGAGAGATCCCCCTTCAAACGATAGTAAAAGACGAGGTGAACCTTTAGATAATTGCAATACCCAGTGTTTTTCCTACCAGAAAGAGATGGGGTTCTTCGTTTTTTCAAACAAATACAAGAAGACCTTGACCTTGGCTAAAAATAATATATATGACTTTGAGAAGAACCTGACAAAAAAACACGAAAATAATAGTCCCATTAACACATCCATCTTTTCCACAACTATGTTTAAGGAGACATCACACGAAAGAAGTGGAACCTGTAGCCTTTCTCGGCAAATGGACGCTGAACTTGGCGAGTCACGCAGGCTTTCGCCGACGAAACAAAAAGGAAAATCCTGATGCCGGGCGAGTTGAAAAGGGGGAGTGATGGAACAAGAGAACAAGTCACCGAATGCGTGAAAAAGGAACAAGATCCACAGGGATTGAAAGATCATGAGATAATTGTGGAAGTTTCAAAAGTTAAATTCCACTCCCCCTCATCTTTTTTTCTCTTCCGCGAGTGATGTGACCACCGGTTAATACCTCGACCTACAAAAAAAACCTGAGCTGCCCCTATCGACAATACCTGCTGATGTGACCCACTAGGAATTAACAGCCAGTTAAACTGCGAAAAAAAGGAAAACGAGCTTAAAATGGTACGTTCGAAGAGAAAATAAAGCTGAAACGAAATCAGCGCCCGGATGGGAAAAATGGGCAAAGATTAGAGTCCACCGGTTAATAGGATGCTCTGTCCCAGATATCGAAGCAGCTTGTATCCAGACAATGGGTGGAGAAATCGTTCCGCAGAGCGAACAAATTTGGAAAAAATCGGGTGAATTTCGGGAATCAAAGATGTTTCCCATATAAGGCAATTCGATCGTTGGCCGCTCGAGAAGAAAAGGCAAATTCTTTGTGATGTCGAGCCAGATGTTTATAAAAAGGGGTCAAAGACCGCACAAAAACATCAGAACAGAACAAAGGAGCGACGCTGACTGTAATTTTAGCACGGTGGCGACCAACGAATCGCAGGTGGGATTTGCATTTCGTTGGACGATTGATACGGTGAATGATGCACGTTCGATATTTTCAGGAGGATGATGGGGGGAAAAATTTTGCTTGTTTGAACTGTGCATTGACAAAAAACGAGCAGAAATTGAAAAGAGGTGAACGAAGACTAGCGAAAATTTGCAAACTCAATCATGCGCACGCGAGCACCGACGAAAAATGCCGTGGAAACGCGCATTACCAATCGTACCTTAAGCTGTACAATGCCGACGGTCTTCCGGTGCTTCCGCCTGCAACTCCCGCCGTCGATCCTCGAGACCTTATCGGCCGGGATGCCCCCGATCAACCTGACGTCGTCCTCCGGCGGCGGCAGATTCAGGCTGTCCGCCCGCCGGATTTTCGAGTACGACAGCGTGCCGTTCCGCAGCAGGAACCACCGCGATCTCCACCCCTTGCCGTAATTCGTCCACTTGTACAGGACCCCGGCGACGATCGGCTCAGATCCCGGCGCGGGGCGGCCTGCGGCGCCGTCGGATCCGCCGGGGGGGAGGGCCAGGGCGCCGGCCGGCAGGCTCCGCGCGCGGGCCAGGGGGACTTCCGGCGAGGCGCCGCCGACGCCGGCGCTCTCGATGGAGACGCAGCAGAGCGGGTGCAGTTCCTTGACTCGCATTGCCGATCCCCGCGCGCGATTGGAAGTGGGCGGGCGGGCGCGGGGGGCGGGGGCGACGCGCGGCTATCTCATTGACCGGGGAACCGCCGCGACGGCGCGCGCGCGGAGGGCGGAGGGGGCGGCGGCGGCCGGGGGAGCTGAATCGGCGGCGGTGCGTGCGGGGGGAGCAGAGAGAACTGAGAAGAAGAAGAAGAGCTGGGGGACTGGCGATGGCGTCTGTTGGTGGTGGTGTTGCTTGCTGATGCTGCGAGACAGAGAGAGAGAGAGAGAGAGGGGAGGCGTTTCGAGTAAAATAAATAGTGGGGGGTGTTTTTTGCTTGGTTTGTCAGTAAAGTGGGGTGTTAAATGCTATTTCATATATATATATATATATATATATATATATACATACATATACATATATACTATTGAAATTACTTGGCTAATTAATCATCTTACCCAAAAAAAAATCCACAAGAATTTTTATAATTTCCAATGCACTTTTCTGATTTTCTTGAATCGTGGTTAATTATTTATATTTTGAACATTGGGGCATAAAAATTATTATTGGTTATATACTTGACGAGTATTATGAGGACATTGATTAACGGATTTAGGATTGAATTTTTGGATTTTCTTGTGGGGCAAGAATTTGTGTGCGTCTGGTTTTTTTTTTTGCACGATGTCTTGTTAAACTTTTTGTTACCGTTTGTTTCGCGGAAAATGAATAATTTAGAAAACGCTTTACCAAAACCGATCTACTGCTTGAAATAATTAGCCCGTGAAAGATGTTTTCATTATCGACAATAATTTATGGCCAAATATTGTCGTGGACGGTGAAAATTTCCATTTGTTCGTTTGATTTTATAAGTCATACAAATAATTATTTTTAAGAAAATGTTTTACAAATCATTCATGAAATATTATTCCTTAGTTTTGTAACTATTGTCATCCGTGTTAAGTTCAATAACCTTTGATTGAATTTTAGATTTTCGATCTTCAATTGTCTTCTTAATTACATAAACGTTACGTTTGTTCTTTTCAAGTTATGGTCACGGAAAACTTTCTTAGTAAAAGAAAGTCCACTGTGGGAATGATTGATGACCAGTTATATTGACAAATTTGACTTTAAGTCAAAAGTGAATGGATAAAATTCGAATTGTAAAATCCAAACTACTAGAATAACGCGCACATAATAGATTGGAAATAAATAAAGAAATTGCATGAAACTTTAAATAAATCAAAATATATGATTTACATTCTTGGATGTTATGCTTGCTCGATGACAGATGTTGGACATAAAATTGCTAATGGAGATGCTTGAAATGAGTAGAAAAAGGTAAAAAGCTTACAAAATATGAATCGAAAACTTTAATTATTAAAGGCAAATATTGGAATTAAGAAACTTGATCTAATTCCAATTTCGAATTTGAACTTTAGATAAAATCTAATCTAAGTTGATCTATTTTAAATGATCTACCTATCCTCAAAACTTGACGTGCTTATCGTGATTTCTTGATTGCTTGTGTGTTTGTTGATTAGTTGGTCATTGAACATGCGTTGTTTACTATATATCTTCACTTTGGTTACTTCTATATCACTAATGAGCCATTCCATCAAGTGTCGTGAATTTTGCCTAAAAATCTTTAACCGCCTTGACTTGAGCACTACTTCAAGGCCGACTGCTCTCGATTCATCGGCTACAAATTTCCCTAGTCGATGGATTCTTCTTGACTCAATCTTCAACTTCTAAGGACACTTCGAGTCAATCGATCCCAACAACGTGTCTTGCACATCATCGAAACTTTGCCTATTGGAAGCTCCTGATGGAAGAGCTCATCAGGCATTCCATCAATAGGTCTCGTGAGTCAATTGTAGTGTTATGACCATCATAATCGATGAGCTTAATGACTCCTTTATCTGGCATCGACATTAGTATAACATCAAATAAATATAATATGGATCGAGCTTTTGCTTCGACTCCAGTTGTTTTGTTTGAACCACTCAATTCAAATCATAATTGCAAGCTCGTTTGCAGATTTTTTTTGGAAATCAGATTGACTAACCTACCCATATGGACACCTAGTTCTGAGTTGTAGCATTGAACTAGTTATTTTGATCTCTTTTTTTTCCCATAATTTAAACACAATATTCCATTCTGACCAGAAAAAAAAAAAATCTCCAATGTCACGAGGTACTTTGCCAACATTACGACATAGTCCATGCGTATATTGCCAAAATCATAGGACAAATGCAAAAGTTTCACTTAAAAATAAATAAAAGAATACTTGATAACTTTGCATAATCACATAATTCAATCAAATTTCTGAAAATCATGAAAAAATTATGCGTGAATCTATGTGTCGCTCTTTTCTAGTAGTAAAAGTTTCGCGAATTTTGAATCGAAAAAAAATTATCAAAATGCATGAGTTGCAAAATTTGAGTTAAATAAAATGTAAAATGTAAAATTCGATTGGAAAAAAACAGGTCAGGTCATATTATTTGGTTGGCATTTTGCCTACCCACGCCAATTTAAATTACGAAAAGAACTGCTTTCATGATCAGACATTCGAAACTAAAATAGCACTCGTGATATAAAATTAAAAATAATAAACAAAATTTGGATGGAGTTAGAGAAATTCAGAGGGCCTCTACTAACAAGGATTACGACGTAACAGTAAGATTACGTTATCAGATTCTAACAACTAAACGACGTAATTATCTCCCAAAGAATTCTCTTACATTTCAAATTTAAATTGAAAATTCTCTATCTTACAACCATTCCAATTCTTTTGCTTAAAAGGTTTCAAATGTTGAAATATTTTGTGTTTATTTAGAATTCAATTTAATTGTTGTTGCATGCACATACTATATTATCTGTTTCATTTGCACATTTTTAGAAATTTTTTTTATTCTTTCGATCGCATTCAATGTGTGCACTTTGCGAGAGTGCGAGAGAGATAATATCGTAAGGTACCATTTGGCAAAATAATGCCTTGGTTTACCAAGAAAATCATATCAATTGGACAACAAAAGAGGATAAATCACCTACCAAAAGAGAAAAATATAAACGAAAATTATTTCAACGTAGCTAAAAGTTGGGTTACGAAAGTGCTTCTCTATGAACAATTTTTCAAAGCTTTGCATAGTCAAAAGAAGGTTTTAGCTGAAACGTAAGGATCAAGCTCTTGTCGTGCAATAAAAGAGAACTTAGAGAAGGGCATGTCAATAGAAAAGTTATTAATTTGATAGCGTGGCCTTAACTAACCCATTCTTTTGAATTATGTTCTTTTAATGCAACCAATTTAATCTCCTTTGTTTCCATTTTCTTTTTTAAGAAACTCCGATAATCTTGTCGATGTTGAAGAAATCAGATAATTTGCCTAGAGAATGGCAAATCCATATATAGTCTTCTAATTTATTTACTTTTGTCGAAAGAAAGCATACATAAGTCAATCGAACAAAAGTTGTGCTTGTAATCGCTGCAATCTTGATAATTTTAGTGTACCAAGTTAATGGTAATTCATGCCATGCTTCATCATTTACGTTGTGCTTAAATTATTGTTCATGAAACCCCTCTTATCGGTAGTGTTAGGGCACAAAAGGACCCGCCATTAATCATATTGTTACATCGCGTTGCTTCTAACGTACACAAAGGTAGATTCTGAATGTTAAGGGAGTGATATTTTAGCATAACATAACCTGGATGATCATAAATTATGAACAAATCGACAGTAAAGTTCATCATCAAATATCGTGAGACTGAACTTAGGTTCGGCAATCAAGATATCAGTAACAAGATAGAGAAAATTATTTTTTTTATTACGCGTAACGAAAGATAGTTTTTTAATAGTTATTTAACTATTAAAAAACAATTAAAGAACTCAAATGATGAAAATGCGGCAGGCCTTCCATGACATTAATCTTTTACCTTGCTAATTATTTTGTAAAAAAATCACTATCGGAAAAAATAATATCACCCATTACATACGTTATGACTTGAAATGAAAAGATAAAAAAGAAATGTTTAACCCATGATTCTAAAAGTCACAACACCATGTAATATTCAAATTCTGCCATGAAAAAATTATATCATAATTTCTCAACTTTCAAATTGGGAAAAAAAAAACAATCAACCCATGATTCTAATAGGGCCACATCAACAAAAATGCAATTCATTACTCACCATCTCATTTAATTAAAAAATATTTTGTTGGAATATTTGTCAAAACAGAAACTTTTGGTTAGAAATGGTAATAGTGTGAATACATTAAGTAAAAAGCGCAACTAGGGAAATAGTCAAAACTTCATAGGCAGGATAGCCTTTTTACTATTCAAACCCACTTCATATATTATAATATTATAGGAATTATGTTAAAAAAAAATAGGAATAAAGTAAATGAGTTGCCTCATTCACAATTACACGTAAACCTATGTATTTTAGGTGTTCACCATTAAATGAAAGCAAAAATTAAGTGGGCCCTAATATAAACAGTAGAAATTCAATAATTAAAAAAAAAAAGCCAATTCATATAGATCCGCCCCCCCTAAATGAGGCTGCTTCAATTAGCTTGGCTTTTGGGTGAGGTCCCCTCCTCTAGCATACTTGGTTAATAATCCTCGTAAGCGTGTCCATGAATCCAAGCCACAGGCCTATTGACTTCTGCTTAGGATTTGCGTTGCTTTTATCTTAGGCCCCGCACCAAGTCTCGAGCAATTTCATTTTCGAAGAAATAAAACCTCCATGCCATCTCGCTTGTTTATGAGATTTTAATAGGCGACATTCTAATATAGTATCGGAGCTAGGTTTCATCTCAAATTTCATTTGAATGTGAGGCTCCCTGTTCGTCAACTCACGTGTCGTATTCAGTTCGCTTTGCATCCATGTCGTCAGCCTAAGTTCACACACGAGGGTGCATTTCATAACCGTTAAGCCAATTTCATATGTTTCCTTACATAATTGTAATGTTTTGCGTGTGTGATAACAAAGAAATATTCTTGTCAATTTTCTGGTCACGGCCTTAATGAAATAGGTTCCTTTTTATCAGTGAAAAAAGGATGGGGAGGGGTTGACCAATGTTGGCGACCCTCTTCGACAGTGCTAGCGAAAATAGAGGCGGAGTTATCTTACACCATGGCATAATTGAACCGGTTTTGTAGACGAACCAAGACTTCTCGAGACCGGAGAGCGGCTAGGGGATTCGAACCTATAACCGAGTTGTCTCAAACCATTTGGGAGTAAGCTCTGTGCTACTAAGCTAATGGTCACGGTGGTTAATTAATAAATTAGGGCGGATAAAAGTAAATGTAGAAATGAATGCGGGAAAATGTGATGATATTGTTGGACAATAAATATAAAAAGAAGTCACAATAGGAAACAACTGAAAGCAATTTCCATTCTGTTTTTATTTGGTATTACCTTATGTCCGTAAAAAGAGGGCCTTTAATAGATTTATTTTGAGTCTTTTTACTTAAGAAAAGCCCTTTTTTTGTCCAAACTATTGGACCCATTACTCGTATTGATGTAGGTAAATAACGCTAAGAGTACGAAAAATTTATCAGAAACTAATTTATAAAAAAATGCATATTTCTTAGATGGATATTTAAATATTTAAATCCTATTTAAATTCAACAACTAACTTTTTTATCTGTAAAAATGAGAAGGGCAGTAGCGTGACAGTTTGAAGAAAACTGGGGACGACAAACTGGCAAGACGAAAATGCAAGTGCTGTTGAAAAGCTCAGATATGTTGTTGGAACTGCAGCTGTTCCCAATGGAAATGCACGGTGCAATAAAAATAGAAATGCATAAAAAATTGGGTTAATACCACGAAAAACTCTAAACTGGTATACCCGTGATAAATTTACCCCAAACTATTTTTTTTACCGTAGAAAATCCTAAACCGGTACATCTATAATAATTTTATCTCGAATTATTTTTTTGACTATAAAAAACTCCAAATTAGTACACCTACGACAATTTTACCTCGACCTAATTTTTTATTTTTTTATTTTATTTTTTCTTTTCTTTTCTTTATCCTTTCCTTTTCTTTCTTTGGGCGAGGCCGGCCCCGCCGTCATTGGCGAGGCCAACCTTGCCATTCTTGGGCGATAAATGGCGAGGTCGACCTTGCCCACCCTTGGCGAGGAGTCGTCATTGCCGTCGCTAAGCGAGGCTCGGCCCCATCGAGCTAGAGGCGGGGACCGACCTCGCCGGCAACTGGCGAGGTTAGCCTTGCCCACCCCTGGCAAGGTTCGACCTCGTCAATTGCCGGCGAGGGGTTGTCCTCGCTAGCGACGGTGAAATCCCAACCGTTTCGTCCGGCAATAGCAGTCGCATCACTTTGAGCGCAAAGCATATCTCTCTCAATTTTCCCTTCCCTCATTAGAGGACCGGAGCCATGGTCGGCGTATCTCTCAAGTGCGGCAACTGCTATGCCCTCTTGAAGTCCGTGAAGGAAGCTTAAGGGCACCACAGAGCTCACCCTCTTGTCTAACTTCTCCGAGTCCACACCGAGGCTGTCCTCAATCTCGTACTGCGGCTCTTGCGGAAGCCTTGCCGATCCAAGGCCTTCGCGAATCCGCCTTTTATGGTGTTCTAATCTGTTGCGCTAGCCATTGATTTGGTTTTTGAGCGACAGTGAGGTCGGCCTTGCCAGCAGCAGTCGGGGGCTGAACCTCGCTAGCGATGGTGAGGATGAACCCTCGCCGGCAACTAGCAAGGTTGAACCTCGCCAGGGGTGGGCAAGGCCGACCTTGCCAATGACCCTCGTTAATATAGGTAGAAGATAAAGAAGATGAAGGAAAAAAAAAAAAGGAAAGGAAAGGAAAAATAAAATAATAATAATAATAATAAAATTCGAAAAAATAATAAAAAATAATATTATTAAAAAAATTAGGTCGGGACCAGTTTGGAGTTTTTGATGATCAAAAAAATAGTTCGGGGTAAAATTGTCACAAGTGTACCAGTTTAGGGTTTTTTGTGATTAAAAAAATAGTTTGGGGCAAATTTGTCACAGTGTGTATTAGTTTAAGGTTTTTCGTGATATTAATCCTAAAAAATTATGTGTAAAAGGTAGAAGTTACCCAAACTATAATATAAATAATATATGTAAAACCTTGAGAAAATATTTGAAATTTCAATATTTGTATATTGAAATAGGTTTTAGATGTATAGCGTTAAGAAAAAATATGAGTGTCCCAATTTTTTTTTTCAAAAAAATCGAAAGCTAAAAAGTAGAAGTTACCCCGACAAACTTAAAACAAGACTGGAACTTTCACGGATATTTAGCAGGAAACTTATCCTGTTGATGACAGAACGCCCTATAGTTTATACATTAAATATGATTTATTCCCAATGGGGGCTTCTCATATGTAATTCATGGCACAAACGAGGGTTCCTCTCCCTCCCAATCTCTCGATCGACACCAAACGTCACATGCACGTGAGCAAGTAATCAAACGTAGATTTCAAGGGAAGAAAAGGCCTAGAGAGCATGCCATGGATGTCAGAGAAGCAGAGCGCGACGATCGATACAGGTTTAAAGTGATACTAGATGGTCGCTAACTAATATTTATATCATATGACATGTCGATGCAATATCACTGCATCTAGACACCCGTCACTAATCTCGATAAACATTTGAAAGTAGCAACGGAAGAGTGGCGAACCCTTGATCGGAGCAGTCCATCAACACGTGGCTGAGACTCATTGGAAACAGAATGGGGATATTGCGAGTGACCAAAGCCGATCTCACCCCACTTGCAATACATGTGTTAGGCTCGCGGTTCCATCGTACACGCTTGCCATTCTTCCCTCATTCGCTCTTTTCTATGAAAAGTTTGCCTTCTCTTTACGAGGTTGCACCATTCTCTTCTCTCTCCTCTCATCATCTTTCACATGTACGACTACATCTTTCAAGGACTCCGTATATACTGTGTGTTAATATTTGCACTTTAATTTTACTCTACAATAACTCTCTACATTCATACCCAAACTTTACCCTAATTCTATTGCTGTTATTCTTTTTCCAACATAATTGCATTCAAGTAATTCGTGGATATAAATTCCAACCATTTCCTATCGAAATAATTTAGCTCATCTATGCGATAATTGGAGTAAACCCTCAGTAGCAAGGCTATATATGTTGATAGATTATTTGTAAAACAAACAAAGATGTGTCATCTCCCACAAAAAATGATATGTGTGTGGACCAATATATAAGCAAAAAGCTTCTAACCTTACGATTGAAGACAATGGACTAAATGGACTAGACTCGCGGATGCGCGATTATTAGGCGCACTTAACGCTTAGCACGCTTGTGCACTCGAAGACCAAAATGGGCACTATCCATAGTTATTTTTTAAAATTTTGAATTTATAATTTTAAAACATGAAAAGTTGTAACATTTTCAAACAGTATATCTGTTCATAATATACTTTCAAAAGGATGTAACGTTTCAACAGGATACAACCTTTGAAAGGTTATATCTATTCAAACATCATTTTTCATTGGTTCAATAACTTTCACCTTTTCAATTTTCTTTTTTTCTTAAAAACACAGCCTTTATTCTCCAATTGTTTCATTTGAGAGTCCTTAGAGAAATACCAAAATTGCTATATGGTATTCTCATTTTAAAACTTTGTTATATCCTAATTTGCTAACAACCATTAGCAATCTTGTGTAGTAAACAATTCCTTGAAGACAATGTATTCACGCTTCAAAGTCTAATTCCATCCTTCCCAATTATTTTTTCTAACAATTTTAAGGAGTTGTATCTGCAATAATGGAATTAGAGTCAATCAAAGTCATGAATCAAGACATGGTGAAACTGGATCGTTTTGATGGCAACAATTTTTCTCATTAGAGAGACAAGATGATGTTTTATCTCACTGCCTTGGAGATTCATTACATTCTGGATCCCAATTTGATAAAGGATCCAAAGCCTACTTGAAGGAGGACAACCAAGTGTAGAAGCCATTGAAAAGGTCAACAAGGAGAAGAAAAAAAGTGAAGAGGATGAATTGCTTTGTCGTGGGCATATTTTAAACACATTGTTTAATCATTTATATGATTTACTCACTAAAATGAAATCTGCCTGAGACATATGGGATGCACTTGAATTCAAATATAAGGCAGAGGAGTAAGGTACCAATATATATTTGATTGCAAAATATTTTGATTTTAAATTTATTGATACAAAACCCTTGTTGGTGCAAGTCTATGTCAACAAAATTCATGCCCTTAATATTAACATTCGAAAATCTTTTCAAGTTGGGCAATTTTGTTTTACAAACAAAGTGGGGGATTGTTGATAGCTTGTTTGTAAAACAAACAAATAGATGTCTTGTCTCACAACAAAAAGATATGAGTGTGGGGACTATTATATAAGTGGAATGCTTCTAGCCTTACGATTGAAGACCATGGGTTAAGTGAACTACACTCTACAGTACCCGCATGCGAGTATGCAATTATTAGGCGCATTTGGCACTTAGCACGTTTGCATGCTCAAGGACTAGAATTAGCGATAATCAATGGTTATTTTTTTAAAATTCGAATTAATAGTTTTTTAAAACATGAAAAACTGAGTCCTTTTGAAATAATATGTCTGTTTACAATATAGTTTCAAAAGGATGCAACGTTTTAGCGGGATTTGATCAACCTTTGAAGGATTGTATATGTTCAAACATAATTTTTCACGATAATAAATTCAATGATTCTGATTCAATAATTTTCACTTTTTCAATTTTATTTCTTTCTTAAAAAAATAACATTTATTCTCCAATCGTTTTTTCCTAAGAATCCTTGGAAAAATATCAGAATTGCTATCTAGTATTCTCGTTTTGAGACTTTGTTGTATCATGGAGGATTTTTGCTAATAACCATTAGCAACCCTATGAGACGAATAATTCCTTAAGAACAATATATTGACATCTCAAAGTCTGATTATATTCTTCTCAATTATTTTTCCCAACGACATATATGTAAGGATATGTGGGGTTTCTGTGTAGTTTCTTGCAAATTATTGTACTTCGAGTTGAATGAAAGAGGTGTGGACTGTGGAGAGTCATAAATTATTGCTTTACCTTCCATCCAACATCGAGAGAAAGTAATTAGAAAATGAGAGGGCTCGTACTGGTGAAGCGAGTCACGGTGACCCTCACGGTACCTAGGAAAGTTTTATCCGACATTCACTCCATGGCAATAGTTGATATAGCAGGGACACCAAGTGGGGATTGGAGGGGAAAACACTTCAAAAAAGAATAAAAAGAAAGGGGCAAAAATTAGGGTTATACAAACATCAAAACTACATTTCAAGATAAAAATGAGAAGATTTGGAAAATATTTTCCTAAAAATGACGCTTGTATTACTAACAAAAAAAGAATTAACTAAAAATATTTTCATTGTCCATGAAAATATTTAGAAATAAATTATTGTCAAATATGAAAATATTTTTCGAGTCATTACTTCTAACGATACATGCGATATATTTTTAGGAAAATATATTTCGAATCGTATATTTCTCCCGAAAACAAACGGAAAGAGAGTTATCACCAAATAAGGAAGGTCCAAGTCTCAGAGGACAGCAAAAGGAGAGTCTTAACAAATGCCCTGAAAGGCACCCAACAATGTTTAATGCTCTTGCAAATGAGGCATTATCATCCCAAACCTTCTGACCAAAGTTGGGGGTTTCACAGAGGCAATTCACAATATAGTTTTGGAAGGAAAAAAGGAATAACAATATGAAGAAGGTACTTGGGTCTAACCAAATCAAATCGAAATCGCTAACTCCAAAAGATAATCATGTCAGGCCTTTGCGAGACAGGAATTATCTGCGTTATCTCTTCCCCATGTGGTGGTACAACATTAAAATTTGTGTTTTAAATCCCCTTCCCCATTCCAGCTCGACCGCACCCAATGCATGGCACTGTCCAGATCACGAGCCTCTCTCCTCTTCCGGGCTACATTCTCTAAAAGGGAACAAGAAGAAGAGAGTAGCACCTTGCTTTTGGGGCACATTATCTCTGCTCCCCCTTTATGTTTCATTATTTTTTATACCCACTTCCCAGTCTTTCTTTTGATTAAGATAAATAAAATATATGTGAATCATTATTTTAACGTACCGGTGCCCGCACACCTTGTATCCTCAATTTTTCATATATTCTTTGTTTTCCCTAGGAATAGCATATACCCTATGGAAGTTTTACATTCTCATGATTTCGAGATCCGAACGAGAACCGAGATGAAGCATTTTAAGGACTTGCTTAGCTCCAATCTTTCTTTTAACTAAGTTAAATAAAAGATATATATGTATGTATGTATGTATTGTTTTCATTCTTTTTGAAAAGATCCACCACAAATGGAAGTATTGCTAAAATGGATCCTTTAAGGGCTGTGATGGTGGGTATCCACGTGATCATGTGGAGGGGGAGAGAAGGATGCCTTGAGCAAGGGCTTTTCTTTCTTTTATGTCTAAAATTTTAGAAATGGGTGCCGAAAATTTTTAAGCATTGACAGTTTACGTGCTGAAAATGCCAATAAAAAGTGATTTGCTAGTGATTAATCAAACTTAATTGTCTTTTTCGGCGAAACGTAATTTTCATATACCCTAAATACTATGTCTTAAATCTCACGCACAAAGGAATAAATTAAACCTCGCACTAGTTATCGTCGCATCATTCGATAAACAAGATCTATCATTATCCGTGTAAAATTAACGTAACTTTTTTCTTTCTTTTTGGGAATGGATGTCAAGTCAAGGTAATTCTTGCTAAAGCGGTCTTTTGCACTCAGATCCTGATAATGCCACCATATGAACAGTATTTAATAAAACGCATATGCGATCTACATATTTAATGCGGGTCCAATTGGAGTGGAAAATTTTAAAAAAGTAAGAGTCTACTTTTACATGTGCATTCGGCATGGACATCGCCGCTTATGAATGCTGATCGCTTAAGCAAAGCATGCACGATAAACTTTAGTTTAGTCTAGTGGATTGCTTAATTTACTCGAAATCTCTCTCGTCTTTACTATTTTTTTGCACAAGGGATCTAGTTATATCTTCCATTCTTTTAGGGCATACATACAAAAGGATCAAGGATGTTTCATTGTGCTACTTTTTTTATCCGATATCGAGTGCCTCGAATCGGAAAAAAAATAGCATAGTAATAGCTACAAATCATGGATATTAAGTTCATTTAAATTCGTGCAATAATTTTCTTTTCATGATTCTTAAAGTTAAAATTATCTTCCGGTCTATTGGAAAAGATTAGTTAGTAACTTTTTTCTTCTCAAAAAGTTAATACAAATGGACCCAAAATTTCGGTAAGAAAAGATTCCTTTAATCTCACAAAAGTGACATATTTTCTACCCTTTTGACTAATATTTCCCTCCCCCCAATTCATTGACTTTGAAAGAGTCTAGCCTTTCCCTTGGATGCGAAATAATTACGTTTAAGGTGAAAGTACATAGAGAAAACTACAGCTCGTAAAATAAGCATAGAAAGAGGAACAGAAGATCACATATTTAGGGATCGTTTGAGCCTCTCGATCGTTAAGTAAATTGATCTGGAGTATGCGAGTTTCACTTCAATCGCCCTTATATCTCACTCAACTATTCATTTTTCTATTGCGTACTTTTTTCCTCTCTCTGAGTCTCTTGCATGCACGTACGATATTTTCCGACGAAAATTCTCTAACCCTTACGGTGCTCCCATCGATGCGAATTGGCACCAGCGTTGAGCAGATGTTTTCAAGTGTTTGCCTAGCCAAACCTAGATTTCCTCAAGTTGGTCCTGCGCTCCATCTCTTCATGTTCTTGGAAATCCACAGTGGGGGACAGATTCAGAGAGCATCGTGTCACATTTTCACCAATAAACTTCACATATATATTATTATATATTTGGGGTCCTTTGCAGCAGAAAAGTGGGGACAAAATTCAGACTAATAAATAAATATACTTGAATGGCTATTGATAGCTGAGCCCTTTCCAAACACCGTTGAGAGTGTGCCATATATATTAATTGAGTGAGCTCCTCCCAACGGCAAACAAGTAGACTCTCTCTAGAGATTGATCCAAGGAGTTGCTCCAGTGTAAACATATTCTTACTCCGCACTTTGAGATTTGAATTTGAATCACCACACTTGCGCATTCTTACGAAATCACCCTCGAGAGAACAAACCCGTGCGTTTCGGGTAATTATCCGTCGTGAATAGAATGAAAATGTCGTCAAACTCGATGAAGATCAGTCGAGTGTTTAAAGAGTCATGAACACCCTGTTAATATATATGAAAATGTACACTCCTATAGTCTTTTGAAGTTTCCTTGTCTATGAAATTTGTGGTGGCGTGGTGCCTCTACAATCTGTCCTACTTTAGACTTTGACTATGTGGGCTATATCGACCGGATGGATGAGACGTAATTAAAAATTCAACTAGTTTTGCACCAAATTAGACTTGGATAAGGAATCTAAATAATTCCAACTACATTGTATGTGTGCTCCCACATATATAACAAACAACTGCCTGTCTTAAATTATGTCTGCTTTTATTTGTTTGCTTCTACTTTTGCCCTTTTTAAACGCGACATTTGATTATTATTCAATCATGAAAACATCGGATATTCATAAATATACAGAAGTCCAAATCCAAAGTTTTGGAAGTAATGAAAAGTCTGTAATAACTATTAAATATCTAAAAAAAGCTTTATTATTTCCAAGCGAGAAATTACTTAAAATGAAATTCTCGTTGTCTTGTCCTTTAATTATTTCGAACCCTTCACTTTTTGTGGTAATCTCAAATTTCGAAATTAGATGCTGGCCAAAGAAAAAATGTCAGAATCGGATGAATTTGGCCACCCCAAGATCTTCTGACTTCTGGGTCCGAGAAAGTAGCTTCCCATGCAGCGGAAAATATAGAAATTTAAGGCACAATAAACAGGAAAATGACCAGCAGAGGAAAAATGTGTCAAGCTGGGTATGATATCATTGTCAGAAGATGCCCCGACATATGCTGTGATGATCATGGTTGGCATCGATCCAGAAGGAGCTGTAAAATGTGCTTCTAACGGAGTTACACATATAACATATAAATATCATGCTAGAAAAAGAAATGAAGAACTATAGATGTTATTCTGTGGTTGATTTATCAAATGGGTCATCTATGTCTCAGTTTTTTTTTTATTTTTCTTTTTTAATTTTTGGTCGAATCATCTATGTCTGAGTTTGGACTCTCGTCTATATGAGACTTATATAAAAAAGAAGAAGAAGCCTCGGGAAATCGTACTGTGAAAGACATAATCACAAGAAAGAGGATATCAGCTATTGAACACATTTAAAATGACAAAATATAACGACAAAAATGATGTTCATATCTACAATGAAAATGATCCGATGGGTTTTGTTTTCCAACCGAAAAAAGGGTTTTGTTCTCTTTTCATCCCCAGTTGGAAGAAAATTTTTTTGATTAGACTTCTACTTGATCAATTACAAATATTGACATTATTCTAGATGAACACTTAACTAAAAACGTAATTGTACGACGATTTCATACGCGCAAAAAAGTCCCTTTCTCCTTGCCTTTTGACATATATAAAGGGGGTCATCATAATAATAATTGCTCAGGCTCGAGACAATTTTTAGCCTTTTGAATCACTTGAAATTTCGAATTCGAAAGAGCACGAAAGAGAACATCGAAACAGGAAAAACCCCCCATTGGGGGCTAAGTTGACGGTCGGAAAACGAGCAATCAAATCCATGTTTCCACAAGTACTAAACAACAATAATTGAAACGGAAACACCAATGATATTTATGAGAGGAAGACTAACAATCGCAATCTCATCGATTTCGAAGGAGAGGGGGTTACGGCAACAATTTTTCCAGTTGGGAAACAGCTCAATTTTGCACTAGCAAAAGGGTCCCCATGGCTACGCCAATGTCCGGACCAAAGCTCTCGTCAAGGTGTCGATGTTATGTTTTACATCAAATCAAGTCACACAATTATGTGTCTCCCCAGCACTACATGTGCCTCCCCATTCCCCCCTCCTCTCTCCATGTTTGGGATCATCCCATCATGAGTGAAGCTCTCATGTACGATGGAAAGTTAGGGTCCAGGGTCCATTTATTTGAAGGAAAATTTGTTTTAGGGAAATTATTTTTTGACTTTTCGATCTTTAGATAACGGAATATTAATCGATTTACGAGAAACGTTTTTCATAAAGTCAAAACAACAAGCTTAAATTAGGGAAAAACAACTCTATTTTCTGACAAAGGAAATCACATTTCCTAAACTATCAAATCAATGAAAACTAGCTATTTTTCTTGAAAATAAATTTCATGGAAAATATTTTCCTTTATCATGAAAAGTAGTTTTTTTTTTAAGAACATGAAGAGTAGTTTAAAAGCACACTTAATCTAACTTCTAAAATGAGGGTTCAACACATAAATTGTTGACGAGTGCTCTCCTTGTGTTATTATTCACGATCATTGACCCGAGTAGTTTCGCCAAACCAAGGCCACGAAGTGGGAATTGATTGGGGGTTTGATCACCACGATATGCACAACTCGTTCGAAGGCAATTGGTCTAGTCTCGATTTCAAACTTTGTTATGCGAAAGCCCCATAATTGTACCATGCTATGAAAAAGTACATGGAAATGCGACGACGATCTATACCTCACCCGTACTCACGATCGCCGATCTTTCATGCCGACGCCCTCGTTGCCCTCTCTTATGACTTAGCGAACACACACGAGGTAGATAACCTAGATTGGCCCCATGTCACGTGGTATCGTTTGACATATTGAACACTACAAGGGTGGAAATGCATGGAGTGGTTGAGTCGTTGCTTTTCCTCTGAACCAGCGTCAAGTCATTCTTTTAGGGTTCGGGCCAAAAGAAAAGAAAAGAGAAAGATAGTCTTGAAGAGCTCATGGGAGAACCTTAGGTCAAAGACAGTGACAAGCTACTAAAGGATTGCCCGTGCAACTGTGATGTTATTATTAGGGTGACTCGAGGTTCCTAATGACAATGACTAGCTGGCTTATCAAGACCGTCGCTTGTATGAACATCAAGAACCTCGTGCGAAACAATTATTTATAGATATTCTTTCAGAAGAATATAGTAAACATCCATCGCAAAAGCGTGTAACGTGAAGTTTGGGCTTCGCGGATAAAAATCCAGAACGCGTGCATTTTCTCCTTCATATCTCTTCAGTAATCGGGGCGGTAACCGGGCACTGGACACTCCGGCGAAAGAAGAGAAGAATGAAGATCGTTCGTTTATATTGCCTGCGAAATGCATCCTGACTGCCCTCGAACATATCAGCCTATGCGTGGCGATCCGGCTATGGAACAAGTTGAATTCACTCTCGGATCGCAAATTGAGACGATCTAGATGTGGCAAAGTGAGTACAAATTTACAGGATCGTGTTAAGGATTGTCAGTGAGACAAAATAAGAGAAGTAGTTTGACGTAGACCCAAGAAGTGGGTCAACAATCTCCATTTCCTCATTCAACCGATAGCTGGTGCCAGAGGCCGGCCCCTACAATGGCAGAGAGAGAGCCACTTGGAAAAAATTAATTTAAAAATTAAAACATTAAAATTTCGGGTCCTACGGTGTTGACCCGACCGAGATATATTTCCGGAAAGAAAAATGGTGGAGCCAAAATAAGGCTTGAAGTTAGCGCTGTGTATAGAGATTTTTTTTTCATGACAGTGCAAGTTTTTCCATCTTACCATACCCTGCATTTGGTCGCGAGGACAAGGAATATCGCAATTCGCGATGCTTTACACTTGATTACGATGAAATGTAGATACAGTATTGTACCGCGATAAGAAATCTCGAGAATATGATACATTTACTGTGTCGGTTTTGCTCTTTTCTGGTTATTTTCATTAATTTATTCCCCTTTGATTTTGCTCAGGAGACAGAACTCGCTTCCTAGTTTTTCAATGCAAGACAGCAAATGATTTCTATTCGTTTCCCGAGCCACAATAATGCTCGGGGAAAGCAAAGAAACAAAAAAAAAAAAGAGAGAGGAAGAAGATGGACCAGAAGTTATCGTGGGGAGTTGGAGTACTACACTGAGAACAACAGCAGTTGAGCAAGGCCACAGCACATGCATGCATTACGTGCAGTAGCTGCGTTTTATGCAGACATCTCTCTCTCTCTACTGCCACTTCTGCTACTGCTGCTGCATAGATTAAGGTCTATAAAAATTGAGGATCATGCAGTAACATTGGTGAAAAACCAAAGTCAGCAGCCAGATGGGTGGAAGATGCTCAGGGTAGGTGCCAGCAGATGCTTGGATTTTGATTTTAAGAACATTGAAGCTGGTGGGGTTATGGAAAACAGCTCAGTCAGAGACACAGTTCATCTTTTCCAGACTCTACCAACATTTCTCTCTCACAAAAGCGAAAAAAGAAAAAAAGAAAGAAGGGGAAATAATCTGATTGTCAGTCCCTTTGTTTCTGAATCTAGCTGTCCAGGTTCCTCTGTTCTGTTGCAATCATATGGGGAATTGGTACACTAGCGTAAACTCAGAAAGTGAAAATTCATTCAATCCTTCAAAGGCTTTGTGGTCCTGAGTGCTGAGCATGTGGCTTAGGCAGATCTCCTCGGTGTCTATCAATTCACCGCCACACGCTAACTCCCACAGTATCAGTTTGGACTCCAAACCCATTTAGCCTCACATGCTTGCATTGCATTATGGGATGATTCGTTTGGACTCCCACAGTATCCTACAAGCTAACTGAGAAAAAATTTATCGTGCTTAGATTCATCTACATGTGTCAGAATCTAAGCACAAAAGTTCCTCTGACTAGTGCCCTGACGAGAAAAGAGTTGACCGGTCAAGCTTCCAGGTAAATCAGGGTCGAAGTCTTCCAAACTCAAAAAAGCCCAACGCACCAGGTAGGGGACCATGACCAGAACTTAGATGTAGCAACTAAAAGTGGAGATGATACCATGCTGTAAATTGCATACGAGACAAGTAAAACGAGCAGTCACTTACTCCCAAAAACAATGACCGTCCTTCCTATTTGTGATGAATTTCCAGAATATAGCCACGATCCACGATTTGTTCGGCACTGGTTCAAGTAAATGGCATAGCATAATTACTGAGCTAACTTGTTTACAGACCTCTAGAACAACGTGGACCCCAGGATGCAATAATCCATGGCGTTCAGCATAATGTAAAGCATTTACTCTTAGCTCTGTGGATGGTGGACATCTATGGCCCAGTCAAACCACGAGATTACCAGCACATGAGCAAATAGAGTTTGTGCGAAACAGTGTAACATTCTCAAACTCCCCCTCTTTCTCCCAAGCTCCTTCACATGCGCTAAAGCGGGCCTTCTAGGATTCGAAAACTATGACCAACTCAAGCAAAGAAAAGCTGGCGTTTGCATATGCAGGCTGTCCCACCACTTTGACAAGCTTTAACGCTAATTTCCACAGCCAAAAAATGAACCTACTCATTGTCCAAGAGCCACTTTTTACCAACAAAAGTTTGGGGACCATCCCTTAGAACATAGAGCGATTAAGAACCAATTTGTGTCCAGGACCCCCGCGATAAGTGGATACCCCTAAGTAGCTAGATGATTGAATTTGACTAATGCTGGTCACAATCGTCGAAGAGAACCCTAAGCTTTTGTAAGGAAACATGTTCAAAGTTAAAAAGCCTCTTATCTCCTTATCAGCATCATAGTTGGAACAATTGATGGGAAAGGTAATGATAAGATGGACGCCCGCGCTTTAGCTAGAAGATATTCCAGTCGCCTCCATCCACCGAACCTGAATAATGCCCGAATAATGATTAAGCCTAGCATTGTATGTAATGTTCTGGGCTTTAGGTGTTAGCTACCCAATAGGTCAATCTCACAAACAGAGGGACTAAAGTCCCTTTTCCTTGGTATGGCTCACATTTTTAATCATTCGTTTCTAGAATGGTTGTAGCAAACAAATGATTGCAAGCAACAATATAGCAAGTTTGTCATGTCCTTTTGACTCCAACAGCAAGCAATCAATCGATGAGCTCCAACTACAATTAATCTGATGAATCAAATCGTTTGATTTGAAGACGTTAGGTAAGTTACCACGTTAACGGCTACGTGATCAAAGACTCCTTTGCTCCAGAAGATGGACTTGACAAAGCTTCACTTTAACATCAAAGATACATTGAGTGCAGACGACAGCACGCTTAGTATTCAACTCTGCAGTTTCTTCCGACAACCAACAAAAGCAAAAAAACCAAATTCTCTGCAATTTATTCCATAAATTGTCTTCCCTATAATAATGGGTTGATTCTGTGTTCAACTAAGCAGTTATTCCATAATCCTGAAATGATTTCATGAAATGAATAATCATTTGCAATTGGTGTAATAAAAAGAACCTTTCCAGATGAGTTCAAGCAGTGAATAGGTGTAGAATTTAGGTGAAGGGAGCGAGATAAGTTGAGTGGAGCAAGTTGAAAAGTTTATGTAGATCTCCTTCAAAATCTTGTACACAAAATAAATTCACAATATAGATTCTAGCGCACGTCTAGCGACCATGAGAGCAGCGGCTGGTCCACCAATGACTACAAGTTTTCCGCTAGTATAGACAATTTACACATAATTTAGCATTCAAAAGTTGCAGATTATTTAACGAAAACAGTAATGTTTTAGCACGAGGATCAAAGGAGCTGTAGGTAAAGAGGCTGCTGGCTAATAAATATTCTACCAGCCAAGAGTCAAAAGGCCACCGTCATAACATCACCTGCGTGCTCTGTTTTTAAACGCGCTATTTGCCACTTACAAGATCCTATTCTTTTTTTTTTCCTTTTTGACACTTCAATTCACAACCACAGTAAAGGGGGAGGATCAATTCAGACCTCAAAGGCAAAAATTTCAAGAAGTCTTTTGAGTTTACGTTGTAGTTGTTTACTGTTAAGCAGCTTGAAGTTAGTCGTTTTATAACTGTCCTTACGGGCGCACTTTTACTAAAGAAATATGGGATAATGACACAAACAGTCTCCAAAATTTGATCCAATGTACAAGTTAAACTTTTAATTTGTTCAATATAGTCCCTGAACTTTAGCATAATGTTCAATTTGGTCCATAAACTTTTAATCTATTCAATGTGATCCTTGGACTTTTAGTACATGTTCAATTTAGTCCTTGAATTATTAAAAAATGTTCAATACAGTACCTACACTTAAATTAATAAAAAGACTATATTGAACATTTTCATATAGTTCAGGAACTAAATCGAACATATACTAAAAATTCAGTGATCACAGCGAATAAATTAAAAGTTCAAGGATCAAATTGAACATTAGACTAAAGTTCAGAAATTATATTAAATAAATTAAAAATTCAGAGATTAAATTGCATATTGCATCAAAATTCAGTCACTATTTATATGTCATTTTCCCAGGAAATATCCAAAGGACAAACAAGAAACGTGCCATGATTCTGTACCTTTCCCTTTAAAGAACGCTTTTCATATTCGCCTCACTCAAAAGCCAAAAACTAAGGAAGAGCAGCTTTTCTTTTTCTCGAGTAGCTTTCGTCTACCTAGGATGTCAGCTAGTACTAGGTATTAAAGCCAGAGATGGAAGAGACGAATCAAAAGGAGCTCTCTACTACATGGGTTCAAACACCGATGGGCCAAACTGAAATTCAGCCGAAAGCTCCAGAATAAGAGGAATCTAAATTCATGCACAAATCGAAACCAATTGAATGCAGAGGATAACAACAGAGCAAGAGTACCTACTGCACCTAAATTATATAAATCGAATACAAAATGTACGACGACTGGATGGCTGTCATGATGTTGTCCAATATTTACAGACCCCACGGGTAGCGCAATTTACAAGAATATTAAGGGAAGACACTCCCTCTCAAAGTCATCTGACATCTTTGTGACACATAAAGAAAATACGTCGAAGAACTCACATTCTGACTCGCGAAGAAGTAAATAAACTAAGGTCCAAAGATTCGTAAGACAAGCAAGATCAGCCTAAGCTCATGTTGGTACGCACCTCTCAGTATGTATTTGCATCCTGAGAGTAAATAAACTCTAGCAACTGCCATAATGTTTCGCCACAATGACAGAGCTCAAGATGGCACTCAAAGACTGTAAATATGATTCTACCCCTTTGCATGGACTGATAAATTTGCTTGTATATAAAACAGATGGAGACTCGTGCAGCTTGTGCAGGAATCCATCTGTAAAGAGCTAACATTGCCCTGCAAATCAACCCGATTAACTGCAACTTGCCTGCCGCCAACTATCTGCTTGGCAGTAAATCAATGTGTATTGTCATCCAAGACCCCGTCCAACCATTGACTACCTCTTCGCTCCACAGACTTGGACCAACATTTAACTAAGATGGGACTACCGAGAGTGCAGAAAGCGAGTCTAAGAGACCACAATCACCATCAACCTACTTTATCCACCAGTGACTTATCTCATGATCACCTTTCACTGCAAATTCTAAATTCACCTTCAACCATTCTAGGTGAATGATTAAAAACTACAAGAGCTTCATGACTACTTCGCAACCACCATGAGGCCCACTCTTCACCAATCATCGCCTTCAATCAATGAATCCAAAACATGTATTGATAAAATGAGATGTTGATAGAGAGATTTCAAACAAAAATTAGGAAATCAGACATGACAGCTTCACATGCCAAGTTGTGAAACTTCACAACATGCTCCCATGAATGCAGGGATCAAAGGAACAAGGAAAAATTACTTCTAAGACCAAGATCTTTTGGAAGAGAACTTCAACCGGTAGGTGCAAAGACTGCCCTTCCAATTGTTGACAAACTGCCTTCAAGGGGCTTGCACAAAATTCAATTCACTGGAAGAACACAAGCAAAACTTATGACGGGAGACCCATCGTTTCTCAAGTGTTGCAATTGGGCGACATACCAATAATCCAAAGATTGCCATGCTGCAGCCTGGTAAGCAGGAAATTCATGTCCTTAACACTCGGCATAGCCGGCCTGTTAGCATGACGAATTTGTATAAGAGGGGCCAACCGATGCCAGTAATACAAGGCCGGTAATGTGTGCTTCATCCCGCATAATCCTAAGTGACTACTAGATAAATCTATTTATCCATAGTTCAACATCCCACCTGTACTACTTTACAGTATTCCCTTAAAACTCAACTAAAAACCGGTTTATCATGGAACAAGCTCTCCGCAACACACCCACACACATAGCTCAAGTCCAATGTGAGGTTGTTGTTATCCACCAAATAAGTGCAACATTCTTGCGGTAGAACATCATTCATGGAAAATGTCAGGCTCTAATGACATACAAATTTCGCAACTTTTCGCATTGAAGTGATCTTATCATTAGTAGATTACAGTAATCTCTCTCTCTCTCTCTCTCTCTCACTCACCTATCTATCAATCATAGATAACAAAATATCAGATGATATGAAAACTTCTTACCTCAAAACACTACAACCTCAGGTAACGATGCGCAAGCCAACCTTCGATCACACCCAAGCACGCTCCGGCCAACACGTCGCACACGTAATGCCGTCCGAGCAAGACTCTAGAATTCGCCGTCGCCGCCGCCCAGGCAGATGCGACCAAAACCAAGAGCTCCACAAACTTCCGCTCGCTGCCGTCGGCAATCCACCGATCCACGAATCCGCCGGACCTCGATTCGACGAGGGCCCCTTCCATCGCGTCAGCCGAGAGGTAGACCAACGCGGCGACGAAGAAAACCCTAGAGGCGTGTCCGCTGGGGAAGGAGTAGTGGTCGACGGAGACGGCGACGCTCATGTTCTTGTTGTAGACGGGGCGAGGGCGGCGGAAGAGGAGCTTGACGAGGCCGACGAGGGCCAGGTCGAGGAGGAGGCCGAGGATGAGCGGAGCGAGGAGAGGGCGGAGGGAGGGGATCGGGGAGAGGTAGAGGGAGAGGGAGACGGGGAAGAAGAGGCGGAAGTCGGCGGAGAGCTCGAGGAGGAGGAAGAGGGGGCGGGGGAGGAAGTTTTGGCGGTGGAGGAGCTGGGAGAGGGAGGCGTCGACGGCGGAGAGGCGGCGGAGGACCGCCGGAGCCGGCACCGCGGTGGTCTGGGTGGCGGGAGGAGGAGGAGGAGGAGGAGTAGGAGGAGGAGGAGGGTCCATGGGGGGCCTCCGACGACGGGTCGGGTCGGTAGCAGGATGTGGCAGCTGGTGATTGGATTCCCCAAACGCTGCTTTTCCGATCGAAACAGCATATATTGGGACGATTCTAATATTCGAATTTGGAAAAGAAAATAAAACGATTATAATATTGTTGATTTAAAAGAAGGGTTAATACACGAAAAATCTCAAATTGGTACACATACGATAAATTTACTACAAATTAATTTTTTAATCATCAAAAATCATAAACCGGTACACTTACGACAAATTTGCCAAAACTATTTTTTTTTTTTGGTAAGGAGCCAAAACTAACTTTTTTTATTACTAAAAACCCTAAACTAAAACATTTGCGATAAATTTATTTTCTGTTAAATAGGAAAAATATCACGAAAAAATCACAAATTGACAAACTTATGACAAACAGAAGGGTAAAACCCCAAACTGGCAAACTCGTCAATTGCTATGTGTCATTTAACTTCATAATTTGAAATTAAATAAGGGTAAATTTGTTACGGATGTATCAGTTGATGATTTTTCGTGGTATTAACTCGTTAAAAAAAATGAGCAGTTAATTATTGTTCAATTAACTTATCAGTAAATTAACCTATTTTTATGAGAATTTATCAAATGTAAATTTGTTTTTCTGAAAATTACCCGCTTTCTAAAAAATTATCAACTTTTATTTATATAACTTCATTAACTTATGAATTATTTACCGGCTCTTACTAACTCTAAATATTCGAAAATTACCAAACCTCACGTAAAATTATTACGGTCCGTTTGATTTCCTCGGAACGTGTGTTATATATCTCGAGAAAGAGCTCATAACCCGAAAAATAATTAGTAACTCACTTAAAATTAAGGTTAATAACGTGATGTAATAGTCGGTAAAGTCACGCCAACAGAAGCTAGCGACGTTACACCGGCGAGCCATGCCAAAAAGCTCAATCGTTTCGTCGCATGTGTCAGGGGGGCCCCATCCACAATCGAACGAAAATTATTTAATAGAAAGGACGGTACCATCCGTAACGATGCGGTCCATTCGAAATACGCGATGCGTCACGACCCCGTGTCCAATATTTTTATTGAGAAACGGGCCTAATCTCCAAAGCAAATACAAAAGTTAAGCCCTTCCAAAGTTCATCTTGTTATCAGTTGGGTACATCAAGGTTGGGCCCATGAAATGAGCAAGCCCAAGCTTGGATTTTTCTGGATCCGACGTGATTAGGGAATTCGGACCCGTTCAACGTCATAATGATCGAGTCCACAGTTGATCTGGTCGTATGGAGCGATTCATAAGTAAGCAGTCGCCTCTTAAATGGTTATCTCACTGTCGGGTTGTCAAGAGTATTTCTCGCGAAGCCCGGCCCTGGAGAACCAAATGGGCTGAATCGTTATGGATGATATCACAGCAAATTCTCTTCGGCGGATGTGTGGCCCGTGGACGACTTGTGCCCAAACCTTGTAGACAAGGACGGGGAATGATCGTCGGAGGCAAGAAGGCTTGGATAAAGTGTGGCTTTCGATAGGTTTCAAGGATTGCGAGGGCAGGAATGAATTGAATTCAATTTCAAATAAGGGAGTTTGTAACATCCCCAATATTCAAAATCGGACGAAATTATGATGTCGTAGAAATTATGTAATTAATGATAGTAAAGATCGCGTCAGCCTAATTCACACATCAAACAATCCTCGTTGATAGCAACAGACAAAATTGACAATATGAACGCAATAGCCAAGTTAACAAAGCATCGAGGTCGAGCTATTATCAATGTCACAATCATCGGATCTACTTTCCCATAAACTTCCCTAAAAGAAGTTCATCAAGCATAATGTAATAACCAGACATTTTTACTTGAGCTCCCGACATCTCCGATAGGCCGGATTTCAAACGAGCGATAGAATCACCTCATTAGATTAAGTTGGCGGCTTCGCCGGTAATATCCGAATTAAAATTGTCTTTTCTGGTGAGAAATCCCGATTAATTTTTTTTTTATAATCAGCATCGTTTACTTCCGCATTAGAAAATCGTCTCTGGCGAGATGGCGTCGTCAACACGTAGCCATTAATGGGGTCCCTAATGGAACAAAGTAATTCAGATTAAAAATGAATTAATCGCAACGCATTTATGGAGGCGAGCAGGCAAGACCGATATCGCATTTAATTTATTTTTTTATTAATTGTTTAATATCGCATTTAAGTTAGTGGAATTCTTTAAATTCGCGCACTTAATATTCGGTATCGGTCAACACACAAGCTAAGTTGAACTGCGCAAGTTAGTCAGAGAAAGTTCGTCCGCATTTAATTTTCCCAATGCATAAGAAAAAGTAAAAAAAAAAAAAAAGGGTGCCTAGATAAAAGCAAGGAAAAAAAAAAAAAAAAAATGATTAATACCACAAAAATCGAAAATTGATATATCCGTGATAAATTTATCCCAACTAAAACCAAAAAAATGGTACTGACAAATTTAATCCCGTTAAATTGAATTTATACCATGAAAAATTATAAATTGATAAATTTGTGATAAATAGAGAGGTAAAACTCTATATTGGTACACCCGTCGACCGTCATGTGTTATCCAATTCAACAATTTAATGATAAAATTTGCGGAACCAATGGAGGGTAAATTTGTCATGAGCGTACTAGTTTAGAATTTTTTATGATCAAAAAATTAGTTTTAAATAAATTTATTATCAATGTATCAATTTCGGATTTTTCATAATATTAACTTAAATAAAAAAATCAAAAGGTACCCATTCTGTGCCACTGGACAACGAGCCAGGTTGTTTCTTTTGACAGAAAAACTCACCTTCTTTTCAACACGCAAAAGGAGAAAATAAATTATTGATTTTTCCCAAGACCTAAGTTGTTTGTTTTATGAAAAAAATTAAATAAAGTACAATAAAAATGAAAATAAAAATTTTAAATAAAAAAAAAACACATGCTAATGCTCATTTTGTCACGGTCTTTTGTTTCGGCACGAAAAAGTTCAGACTCTAGTGGTGATAATGATAGCGTAGCATGCATGAATAAATTTTGAAGCAAGTTGAAGAATGCGAGAAATTCGTGATGATTATTAGGGTTAATCTTTCGTATTGAAAAACACAAAAGTTGGAACGTCGTTCCCGGAGAAAATCAAGATTGGGCAGGCGTGAAGAGCTAAAGGCAGGAAAAAGCCCCAAATTAGGCAGCAATTCCAAGTCCAAAAGTCACCACGTTTTTGAGTTATGCCCTATACCTCCACAGCTATTTGAACGTGATAAAGGCCAACGAGTAAATTTTAGAAGCTCGAGCATTTAATAAGAACATGAAATGCTCGACATACGACTTTTAGAAATTAATCCCGTAGAATTCGCTTATTCAATATTAGTGAATCGATTGCTTTTTAACCTTTCGAACTTTAGGTTTCATCCATGGAATTCATGCGTCGACATCGTTCACCCTTCTTACAAGCTATGTTATATTCATCTCGTTTTGGGTTTTGAATATGATTTGCCATCAACGTTTTGATCTAAACACTTTGGTTTTGGCATCCTATCATAATCCACTGAACAAAGCAAAAAACTTGACAGTACCACGTCCGCACGTCCGCTATTGTATTTAATATACGTGGAAACCGAAGACAAAGTCATTGCCAAAGCTTGCAAATCTCAAGGTTGTCGCCACCTCATGTTTTTACTAACAATCTATTATTCCGATGTCACGCACCAAACTTTTCAAAGTTTAATGAGACTACCCCAGTCCTCGCTTCGGGCTGCTGCGGATGCAATTTCAATTTGTTTAATTAAGCATTAAACAAAGAGATTAGGAAGAAAATCTGTCGTCTAATCTAATTCGAATTTCAGAGCTTCTTTTTTTTAAGGATATGTTCTCCGCCAGCTTCCATTCTCTTCTTCCATTCTTCTATTCTATACTCATCTGTTTCAACCCAAACTTCCATACAAGATTCCTCCCACGATCTCCCTCTTTCCCTCGTATTTTTATCCGATTAATCATAAAGAATTCTTCTTCTTCTTTCCCTCAAATTCGTGTGTAATTACTGCTCACGAACTCGGGAATCTCCAAGTCTCCTGTTCGAGCATCTTGCGAAACCCTACTTCCATGACATGTTCCACTTCGAAGTGAAGATTTTCTTGACAAAACGAAAGCAGTCCAGGTTTTTTTTTCTCTCTGTTCTTTGTTCTTGTTTAGGGTTATGACTTATGAGACTTTCATTTCTCTCTCTCGCGCGCGCCAATGTCGATGTAAAAAGACAGTAATTGTTGCTTTGAGTCGAAGGTACGACAAGGGTCATGTGTCATTCATACATGGGACAGAACGTGCGTTTATTAGAAAGCGACTTGACCCGGATTAGTTACTGGGCCAATAAATTCCCGAGTTCGATTCATCCAGAAAATAAGAAAAAATAGAGATAAAGAATCGCCACTCTTGATGCCTTCGGCTCGATTGGAAGCTTTGAAAGCAACCTTTTCACTACTGATATCAATCCTCCATTGATTCCGCGCACAATTGTCAGGAACCCTCATCAACGAGAGAAGCTGGGGAAGATTAAAAACTATTTGGGCAGATGGGTTTGATGGCAATTGAAGTACCCCACCCCACCAATAATACTACCCTCGAAAGGAAAAGTATATAAAGTTTGAAAGCTTGGAATATAAATAACATCCATCTAATGGTTGGTACTAAGTTCCAATAATTTTTTGCTTGTTAGCAAAAGCAGGGCAAAGCAAACTGTGGTATGTACTGTGCAGTGCTTATGCCGCATTATTGAAGGTTCTTGTTGGGCGACACTAGTAGCCTTGAAGACAGTTTGGTTTGCTTAGAGAAAGACAAAAAGAGGAGGAGAATAATCACCAGTACTAGATACCTTTTGACTGGACTGCATAGGAAAAACACAAAGCTGAGGACCAGAAACATGAAGAGAGATATAGACAGAGGGAGAGCTCTGTCCAAAAACTATATCTTTAAGCTCGTTAAGCTAATAGTATACGGAACTTTTTCTCTCACTACCTTTAGGAGAGATCGCGCGGAAAATAACTAAAATTACAGGGCAGTAGACGAATCAACAATGCAGCCTATCAATGATGGACACGGGAGGGACTTAAGTGATGAAGGGGTCAAGGCAACAAACTTTTACAATATTTTTAACTTCGAGAGGCTAGATTTGGAAATTTCATGTGAAATATATAATACATTACTCGAAATCTCACGACAAGCATCAAACAATTAGAGGTGGCATCATCGGCTCTATTAGTCTCGTTTGCATTTGTCATGGCACTTTGGTCAAGTGCAGAGGCCATGACGGTACACCGAGAAAAGCAACTGAAGTTCTCCCTGCCTAGCTTCATGATAATCTTTTTTCTAAATGCGCATGTTCTTGCCGTCTCTTTGGGCCCCTTATTACCAAGAAGGCACAAGGCAATTGGGAAAACAGATGGGAGTTTGGTGCTCTCTTCTTCTGGCCAAACTAGGCAATTTGGGCAAAATTGGTCGAATGTCAAAATCTTTCAAGATATTCTGTAATGAAGGAGATGATGAATGCTTTCAAACTGCCAAATCTAAGTCCCTTTACTAGGGTCGAAGGGCTCTCTCTTTCGAGCAATAAAGATGCTGATGCATTTGGTAGTGACCCATCGCAACCAAACAAAATACAAAAAGTGTCTTGTCAATGTTCAAACCCTCGTATGAAATCTTTGGAGACTAAATACCAAAAAAACTAAAGGAAATTCAGATCTCTCATCTGGAGACATAATTATGGAAATTTGTTTCCCCGAATAAATGAATTTTGTTCTGTAGCTTTCCTGTTTCCACTTCTGTCCCAATGAAAGGAAAGAGACAGAGCCCACATGGGGTCGCCACCTGGAGGGCGTCCTCGTCTTTTCGCGTGCATGTGAGTAGTGAAACGCCCCTGCATTTAATATCGCGCCATTGTCTCTTCCCCTTCCTCTTCCTCCTCTTCTTCTTCTTCTCTAGACCGCCCGAGCTTCAGCTTCAACGCCAAAACGAAAAGCAGTATCATGAGAGGAACGAGATCATCACAAGAAAAGCGAGACCAATCTTAAGCTCTCTATAGAGACAGAGCAAAGCTCAAGGTGTTCGTCAATCAATGGCGACGGGGTGGGTCAAGTCGTTGCACTGCAAATCCAGAGCGTTCGAGGACGTTTATCACCACCCGAACCCGAAGAGCCTCCTCACGACGTCGGGTAGTTGCCGGAAGAGCGCACAAACCGTGAGAGACGTCGTCGAAATGGCCAGAGGAAAGCCCAAACAGAGAACACAGCAGCCACCGCCCACCAAGACAAAGCAGCACTCCAAACCCTCCAAAAGGGACTCGGATCCGAACGACCCTTGTACCCGGAAAGTCGTTCCGGCCGCGACAGTCTCTCCCCGCTCTTCCAGGTCATTATACCCGCCCCTGACCGAGCTGCCGGAGGGCCACCCGTCGCGCAACGTGGTGGAGATCATCTTCCACACGAGCTGGAGCGAGAAGTCGGCGTTTCCCGGCCGGGTCGAGAAGATCTTCAAGGTCCAGACCGGGCCGAAGACGACGGCCCGGTTTGAGGAATATCGGGAGGCGGTCAAGTCCCGGGCCGGGTCCGGGTCCGGGTTCGGGCAGGGCGTAGTTGGCGCGTGCTCGGAGGACAATGTCGCGCGGTGCGTCGCGGATGGCAACGAGGTCATGCGGTTCCGCTGCATGGGGCCCACGTCGGCGGGCGGCGGCATCTCCTCGGCCGACTTCTTGACGTTCTCCGGCGGTAAGGGGGCGGCGGTGTGCACGTTCTTCGTGGGCAGCGGGTCGGCCCATGAGAGGGCGGGCGGAGGGAAGGGGAGGAGGGCCATGCTGGTTTGCCGGGTCATTGCTGGCCGGGTGGCGAAGCAGCCCGGACCCGACCCGTTTTTGGAGGTCCGGGCCGGGTATGACTCGGTGAATGGGGACAAGGGCGAGTTGATAGTATTTGATCCTCGCGCGGTATTGCCTTGCTTCCTTATTATCTATAGATTGTAAAGGTATATGGGAAAAGAACTTTTGATTTTTCATTTGCTATTTAAGTTTTGTTTCTTCTTATTTCCTTGTGGGTCTCTCATGACTTTGGATTGATGAAGATGTGATTTTTTTTTTTTGGATGGTTAGTTTTCTTTTATGATGTAGAAAGCTGTCTGAATGTATGCTAAGTTGCTATGTTTACGATTTGAATCTAATAGTTGGTGTCATATCACTATTAATCTGACGAGCATTTTAATTCATTTTTTGCGTGGTTAGTTCTTTTGATTATGTAAGAAACTATCTTAATGAATGCTAAGTTTGCTAATTAACCATTTCAATCTAATCATTGGTGTTCTAACAATACTAATTCAGGAGTACCGTAGTGTAGAATGTTTGAGTCTTGCAAGCGGGTCTCTCACCCTAAGTTTCAGAGAAGGAATGAGGATGAATTTCGCATGTGGTTTGAACGTGGAGGAGATTGAGAAACTTGGTTTTTTTGAAGTATTGAAACCATAGAGTCAATCACTTTCAGCAGAGCACACTGTCTCTCTTCTCTTCTTCAATCTGTTCAGTGTCGATCATTAAGATTGAATAAAGAAAGAGCACGCAGACGGATGCAGCTGTGAGAGCTAACATGAATGTGCATTATCGTGCTCCAGTTGTTTATGTTTTTGGCCATCATCAAGCGCCGTGCATGGTCTGCCATTTAAGATCGCAGTGTGGACATTGCACTATAATCTATATCTATATTCTGTATGATAATCTTGTTTAGTCATGGAATACTAAAGATTTGACTTTGACGTGCTCTTTTCTTTAATCTTCATCGTATGGTACATGGTCATGCACGACATGCTATTTTCTTTTTTTTCTCTGTTTGATTTTCGGTGCCACAACTATGGTTTTTGACAGTACGTACATTCACTCATTCATTCTTCCGCACCAATGGCCAAATCAAATAGCAATGAGCAAACAAAGATCCCTTCGTCAAACTTATTAGGCAAGCAAGAGACTTGAGACTCGAACCCAAAACCGACGAGTTATACAGGGGCGAGTTTTCGCCACCTACCCGGAATACAGTCAATGAATCGTTCAAATGTCCCGATTTTGACCAGCCATGGTCACTCATGAAAGAGCTTCTTAGGTTCGTCCCTCATGTGGTATGGTTGTATTTACAGTCGACCATTAATGAAGTAGAACGAGATTAGATCACACATGATGCAAAGAGAGTTAGGTCAAGCTGGTGAAGGACGGTGGTAGTGATGCCTATTAGGTTAGGGGTCGCCAAGCCTTTTCTCAACTGCTCATACTTATTGCCCAAGTCTAAGTGCTCCATAAGCCATATGCTTTGTTTGGTCCATACTCTATCTTTACTTGGGAGGAATATGAACAGAGAGGGCAAAAGCAGAGGGTATATGGTCACTTTCAATGCTCGATTTCCATCAGTTCCTTCACCATTCATTCTATATTGCCCTATCCCTAAGACCAGAGTGATCACGAGTCTGATCAAACTAATGCATGAGAAGGCATCTGTTCAGAACACCAGCTGAGAAACGCAATGCATGATTTAGTAGACATTTGAATGAACTTTCTCGAAAATATCTAGCAATGCAGATGCGATCTTCGGATTGCCGTCTCGAGACTTGACCGGGTTCTTTTTTCCACTCCACTTTTACACTAGAAAGCATGGAAAAGAGAATGTGAACTAAATTTAAGGCTTCTTTGATTTGGCAAAGGATGAATCACCACCACCACAAGGTCAAAAGCCCTTGTCGGTCTTATACTTGAGAAAGTGTAATTGAAAATTTCCTACCATCTTCTGCCAAAGTAGCCCTTTATGTAGTTCGAATTTTTAGCCTAAACCTACCAGATGAATAGAGGGTTTTGAACCAGCAGACTTCAAAATTCTTTCCACCCAATCGAAACAGATAAGAATGAAAAGCATATTCCTGCCCAGAAGCTATCATGAATCCCTCTTAATGTACATTGTGGAGCGCTTTGCTGTCTTTGGAGCATCGTCCCCCAATCAATGGGACTCCACGAGTACATACAATGGTTTGCCATGCAACCTCTCACGTCCCTGAAACGTTCAATAATGGGAAAAACAACACATAGTAATGGCCCAAGACACATAGATGAAATGTTCTGTGTGAGAGAAGATAATACTACAATAGGATGCAAAGGAGTGGAATGAAATGACAATGGACGGAACAAACAAATATTATTATTAAATGGACTTGATTGATTGAAGGAGAAAGTGAGTGTTATTATGATATACGCACCTTTAAATCCGGAAGTTCAATGACGCATGCACATTCAACTACTTGAGCACCAACACGTTCTGAGGAACATAAGTTGGCATAGGTTCAGAGAGCGAAATAGCAAAATATTTAAGTGGTATTCACTGAGAAAACTACACAAGGAGATGAAGCAGGACCTAGCTCAGTGAAGAATCAATTCCAAACAAAGAAAAACAAGAGATTGTGCCCAGGGTATAGCAGATTTGCAAAACCATACACTGAGATACTAAATTTTAAGTTCATGATGATGATGATCAAGTTCAGGAGAGCGAAGGAAATCTCTTTTCAGGTGAGGCACTCTGGCACAGATGGGAAGAAGCAAGGGGGTCATTTATCAGAGAAGATACATCGTTCACTTCCTTCGACAAACTAGCATTTTGGTACAGCAGTCCTAAAGGCTAAAGCTGCTTTGCATCAACCGACTGTAGTTAGAATCTAACCAGTGAGCTGTATCACACATATCAGGCAGCTCCTATTGGGAAATAAATCTCAAACCGCATTCCTCTCGCCTACTTCATATGCTACTTGTCAGAAGGCAAACTTATTGGTAGTCCATGTTCACAAAACCATGCCCTAATGTCTGATCCGGCTGCTGAAGTTACCACCACGAACACTAGAACTGGGTAATGGAGATAATAAAATTACTCTTCTTAAAGGCCATAAAGACCAGAGCTATTTACATAGATGCTAAGAGTTTCCCAAAACTGTCGCTAGCAATTCAGCTAGAGTGATGTGTAGGTGATTCACGAGATACTATTAGATGTCACGTATCAATTACTTTTGCTCAGGTACAAATTCATCAGCCTCTTCTTCTTCTTTTTAACTTCTCAAGTGTGAAATATTTGAGTTTCTAGTTCCATATTACACTATTCTACTATCAGTTTTTGTTTCAGTGCAAAGAAGACCTCCTTGCACAATAAAGAGCTCAGAAGTTTAGATATATAAATACAATTACATAAAACTGCAGTTTGTGTACCTCGGTATAAGAAATAGAAAGAACAAAAATGCAGTCATACGAGCACATGTTTAGGTTTGTTTATCATAAAGGGCAAGCATAATGTAGCAGGAAAACAAAAGAAATCTCTCTCTTTCTTTAGACTGGCGTAAATATTGCAGATGGAATCAGAATCCAAGCAAACTTTACAACACCTGAAGCTGCACATTCGTTGCATTAATAGCACTGCTACTTTAGAAGTCCATTGAGCCCTTACCTAGTAAATTCATAGCCGCACAAAGAGTTCCGCCAGTGGCAATCAAATCGTCCACCACCAAAGCCCGATCACCAGGTTCCACAGCTCCGACATGCATCTGAAGACAATCTCTTCCGTATTCTAGGGTATACTCTTCTGAGATAACTTCCCCTGCGATGGAAGAAAGCTCTTAGTATCATGTGCCACATACTCCAGCATCAGTCTTCATCTAAAAGCGTCTACATGAATGCATCTTGAGAAAGCCATCACCATGGAATTTTTTGATTTATCATGTCCAGAAAGAACCAAGATCAGATGGAGCATGCTAAATTCTGTCAATCGTGAGCACAACATGATAAAATAATTATTGGAAGACATGGAAGATGGGAAGATTCAGTAACCTCACTTGAAGGCTGGAGGTACTGAACTTTTCTCGATGGACTTCAAGTATAAACGAAAACCAGATAGGGAAAAAAATTAGGTGAAAGCTACACAACAGCAATGCTAAATGAAATGCTGAAATGTAATACAATATCAACTGATATTCTCCCATGTGACAGCCACATCGTTTATCGGTCATAGCCATGGCCCACAAAGTCATGCAAAAGGTACCAGAGAATGACAAAAACATCAATATCAAGGATATTCCAGTACAATATGTTAGATGTGGTAGGGAAGGGTAAACTGTAAGTATATCAAGATTAGGAGGCACCATTTCAAGGTGAAATTTGTGTATGATCGCTCAGGAGGTACCAATTTTGGGAGATTTACAGAGCCTCCTTAGGGCGCAGGAACTAAGACATTACCGAGTAACTTGCCAAAGTATAAAGACTGACATTCGTTTAGGTGGTTGCTGCTAAACTAGCTCAACCTTAAGATATCACAGTGGTTAAAGAAATCAATCATCACAAATGAGAGATAACATCACAAGGATTATCAACCATCTACCAAAAAAAAAGGACAGGCTTAGCTAAACAACGCGAGCATACTGGGACAATAGGCGTGGCTCATCTCTCTGGCTAGTACCATGAGAGTCATATTTAAAACTGCAGATTTGTCACCCCTTAGCACCATTTGAGACCCCTTGGCCAAGGTGGGCCAGCCACAAGCACCATTTGAGACCCCTTGGCCAAGGTGGGCCAGCCCCGAACACCATTTGAGACCCCTTGGTCCAAGGTGGGCCAGCCCCGTCTTCATAGCCCCACCAATGTGCAAGAGGTCCAGAACCCATTCACACAGAGAGAAACACACACAACCACGGACTGCAAGCAAATTCAACCTCATGACCTTACATTTGTGGAATATCAGCCCATAGCACTGAGCTAACACCACAAATTGTAAACCATGGAAACATCCCATAAGCAGATATACATCTTAAGGGACCAAAGAACTGATGAAGAAATTCAACTTGCATCATAGTATACGATGACCAGCACAAAAAAATATTTTGGCAAATGACAACATCTTCAGGGTCAGAATGCAATGTACATGTTATTTATCAAAGCTTCTCATACTTAAGGCAAATTAAAATAATGACAAAGGAGGAGGAGATATAGCAAACAACAAATAGGACATGACAAGTGGGCGTGAAATACATAACAGAAAAGATCCATTAATGAACCCTCATCACTCGATGCATAAATGAGATGGAAGTATGAATGCAAGGAAATTACACTATGGTTGGATTAGAGTTACCAGGTAATTTCTTTGGCTTTCTCAGAGGTACAAACTTTGCTCCAATTGCCAATGCAATGGGAGGACCAAATATGAAACCTCGAGCCTCTATCCCTGGTAAAAGAATGTAGAAAACAGTTTCAGGGATTGGTAAACATGATAAGTGTAGCGACTGCTACATGAAATACAGTAACAGTGCTTGCCAACCAAGATTCAGAGTAATCATACTAGAGAGTTACAGTGTTAGACAAATCTTTTCACAGGATTGACATCAAAATCCCTTTCAGACGTACACAGAATTGGTAGCAGAATTGGAATGCCTTTTTTATGGATAACAAAAATCATCAGTTTGAAAGCAAAGGCAAAAAATTTGAGCAGATGATTGAAGTTGAAAACCTTGTTGAGATATCAGAAGAAATATAGCATGCTGTAGCAATTTTTGTGCAGTCACTAAGCATACCCAAAAAGTTGGATTAAGATCCTGTTTAAGTTAAATTGAAATGTCAATTATTCATGATGAGGACAGACACATCATCTCAAAGTGATCCAACGCTTGAAAAGTCTCTCTCGTGAAATTGCTTCTCAACCATAAATTCCGTCACATGCCATGATCTTACACGTCAATTGACAATCAATTACCACTTAAATGTAGAACAACCATATCCTACAGGTCGATATCCTTGTCCCAAGAGTGATGCGCAAAGATTATATCATTTCAAAAACAACTAGCAGCAGCAGGCACCATAGTCCATGTTTTCACTAATCAACATAGAGATGCGAATGAAGCTAGCATGTGAGAAAAATCTGGAGCATAGAAAAATCCAATCACTGTAAATTTCAGCATCCATAGATTTTTATTCTCTCCAAACTCTACAAAAATCTGACAAATTACTAAAAAGACATGGACATATTATCTACTCAATCCAAGCTCACATCAGCAGGGTCCACTTTACCAATGTGGGCATCCATTATCACCTACCAGCCACATAATCAGGGATGCAAGCACATGCTCGCGCGCGCATACAGAGAGAGAGAGAGAGAGAGAGAGAGAGAGAGCAAATGTGAGCCGCTCAATAAACTTGATAGAGAGCAATAAGTAGCACACTCCACTAGCAATGGCCCATAGTCAAACCAAGAAATCACTGCCCAAAAAGCCAAGTAAAGAATAGAAGAAAACCACGGTCGCTTCCATTCCACAATCTTTCTCAAAAGCATTCACAAGATCGAAGACCTTACATACCCAAAAAAAAAAAAAACAATAACAACATGCAATACTGAGCGAGAGATGTCCTCATTCTTCCCTAACCTACTTTCTTCTATGCATGGACCCCACCTAAGTCCTGAAAGCTAATCTACTAATCAATTTGAACCAAAGTTTGCTAAAAATTCCATGAAAAGATAAAGTTTTTTGAACACCCAGAAAGATTTTTCACCTCAACATTTTGCTTTTCAAGCCCCTTTTTACCTGCAACAACCGAAATGTTTTTGCCCTGGTATCTCTCAACGAACAAATCAATGGTGTCTTTGAAGGCTTGTGGATCCAGCAGCAGAGTAGTGACGTCTTGGAACATTATACCTGCAATCATGCCCGTCAAAAAAAAAAATAATCTCAACCGAACTGCTCTTGATACAAAGGAATGCTACCAAAGAAAGAAAAGCTGGGCCAAAAGGAGACAGTTTTTGATGCTTGTATTCCATGCCATCACCACGGAGGCCAAAGCGAAAAAACTTCATCTTTGCCTCTGCATGCTCACGCAACAACATCCTCAACAAAATGGAAATTTCAAGAATTGAACGAGCTCGTAGCTTCAAAATTCCTCCTTTTATCCCGACTCATCTGCGCTCCAGCATTTCGCGACCGGAGGAAAAAAGAGACGGGCAAGAGAGACAAGCGATCGCTGGAGAGCTCGAAAAGAGGGAGCGCGCGAACCTGGTTTGGGGAAATTGGGGACGACCCGAATCCTAGTTTTGATGCCATGGATGCGAGGATCATTGTCCTTGTAAGCTGACATTGTTGCTCTGTCTGCTCAACACAATGCAACAGAGAGAGAGAGAGGCCGAAGAGACACAAAAGCAAAGGAAGTCTCCTTCTGTTCTCGCTCTCGGACACGGTTCAAAAGCTACGGTCGGGCATGACTTAAATGGAGAGAGAGAGAGAGGGGGGGTGAACCGGTGGAGTGTACATGGGAGAGAAGAGAAGAGGAGAGAAGGGGAGAGAAGGGGGGGGCTCTCTGCACAAGAGAGAGCGATAGGGGAAGGAAGAGGGGTGAAAAAGGAGAGTGGAACATACAGCGCACATATGGCAATCACGAGGACCTCTGATTTAGTTTTTATTTACGTATGCGGCCCTGGTGCTTTTCACTAAGTTAACCAAGAATTTTGTTAACGAGTGGCGCTCGTGTATATACATGAGATGATAAGAAACTATACAGTTTTTAGCATATTGATTGCCATCTGCACAAAGATTTAGAAATAAAGCTTTCTTAACCACATCGAGAAAGGAATTTTTTGTTAATCTTAATAGAAAAGATGGCACGAATGGTATCCGAACCCTAGTCTAATGTGCAATATTATCCCCGAACTTTCAATTCGTTCAGCATGGTCCATGAACTTTGGTTAGAAGTGTAATGTTGTCCATAAATTTCCAATTTGTTTAATGTGGTTACTGAATTTTGACCGGTGTTCAATGCGGTCCCTGAACTTCTAAATATTTTCATATATTCTGAAGACTAGATTAAACATTTATCAATAATTTAAGGACCGTATTAAACAAATTAAAAGTTTAGGAACATCATTGCACATTGAAGCAAAGTTCATGGATCACGTTGCACAAATTGCACATTAGAGCAAAGTTCAAAAACCATTTGTGCTGTTACCTCTTTCTTTATTGTGGTCTCTAAACCAGTGAAAAATGTTTAATATGGTCATTTCATTTGCTCAAACAACTAATTAAACGTTATTTGATTATGTAGATTATTTTATATTGAGTTGAATTTTTAAAAATGACGTGTCAATGTGTCGATTTTTTTTTATCTATCTAATTTATAGTAGGAAAAAAAAAGGCTTTAATGTGTCCATCATTATTAATGACGTGGATTGTAAAATTCTGATTTGTGATTTGGCCTTTTGGATGAATTTTCAATGCTTTGAACTTTTGCTAAATCTAATACGTTTTTTCTAACTTTTCACCTAACCTACTGCCACTATATTGTTATTTATTGAACGAAAAAGTGCACATGAGAAGAAGGTGATTTGAATACTAAAAAGGCCTATCTTGCCTCTCGAGGATTTATGAAGTTTTGATAATCTTCCTAATCACACTCTTTGATTAATGTGTTTATGCTCTTATCATTTCTAACCTAATTTTTTATTCCAACACATATTGTAACAAAATATTTTAAATTAAGATAAATGCAGATTACGAATTGCATTTTATTGATCGTGGTCCTTTTAAAATTGTTCGTTGATTTTTGTAACCTCATAGTTCAGTAAATATGATATCATTTTTCATAGCAAATTTTGAATAATATACGGTAGTCTGCGATTTTTAGAATTGTGGGTTAAAGTTTTTCTTTTTATCTTTCTTTCTAATTGGAAAATATGCAATGGATAATCTTTTTTCCAATAGTGATTTTCTAACCATATAATTAGTAAGGTAAAAGATGATTGATAAAATGGGAATCATGCCAAATATTCATGATCTGAGTTCTTTAATAGCTTTTATAGTCAAATAAAAACTTTAGCCTTAACTATAACATCTTTCCCCTCTTTAATCGCGCACATTACTCTCTTCGCGTCTCGCACAATAAGAAAGTCATACTATATCTGTCTTACAATATTTTAATATCTCGCTTGACCTAACTATTAACTTTAGCCTTAACTATAACATGCTTGATGATAATCTTTACATGAGTTTGTTCACTTTTCATAATCACCTAGGCTATTTTATGCTATATATTACTCCGTTAACATTTGTAGTTTATTTTTGAATATTACATATAAAATGCAATACTATGGTCAATCACAAGTCCTTTTGCACCATAGCACCATCTATATAAGAGATTTTGTGCGTGATGATTTAAATACAATTTTAAGAAGGTAAGATTTTTTTCACAACTTGATTTGTTAAGATCATTATCAGGAGAAAAATAACTGCAAGTACAGATTTTTGTTGGTGAATTACGTAAATTTTCTTTATCTCAAAATAAAAAGACTATAAGATATTACAAAATTGGCGGAAAATTTTTTGTTTCATTCGATTATTTATGCTAGTCCCGAGTCTCGACCGATGTCAATACCTACCTCTATTTATATGTATTGAAACGATAGGATGAAACTGAAGCAAATGTTAGATTTTGGAAAAAAATCACGAGAAACATGAAGTTTTTGAGGTGATGAAGCGCAATTTCTTCCAATAAGAGAGGTCAGTAGATATTAGATATAAAATTTCACGTCCCCTCGTTTTTCCATATGAAAATTACCTTGTCATCGATTTCACTGATCACTAAAATTATTCTCTCTTTCCTTCGCAAAAAAGTTAAGAGAGGGTCCTTCAAGAACAAGATCCCAATCAATTATATAACTCTACCTGAAAATGAAATGATAACGCCTGATTTGTTTTATTAGAGACAAAAAACACTTGGGAAATTTTCACAGGCCAAACAGACAAACAAGCGCTGCACAGTGGATATCTTCAGCTTTTCAAGGATTGTTCTCTTTTTTCTTTGTGGTTTGTGGTTAGGTTCTGGGGTTAGAGCTGTTGATTACGAGAAGTCTCGGGATTAATCATTGTCAATGAAGATTTACCGTTGAAAACTATGATTTGCGGCTATACTCGGGTCCATGCGTGGACTTGTGGTTTGACAACCGTTTTTTTTTTTTTCTTCTTCTTGTTGCTCTGCTTTGTTAGGTAACAAGATGACAACTTTGACAGCTAAGTAAATTTTCTTTTCTTGGTCGAAGATACCTAAGTAATTTAAAAGTGTAGTATCTTATTTATTTTTATAATGACATAAAAAACTCAAAACTTGTACCCATCTATAACATTTATTATCCGTCAAGATTCTATCAAATGATTTTCCAGTCAAAATAATGTAATTTTCTTTTCGCTTAAATCGTGTAAATGCTATATGTCAATGGTATTTGCCTTGCAGCGTCCATGTAAAGATCTCTAACGGTGCTCATTGACAAAATCCTAATGGAGGGTGTGTTGCAGTGGACATTGTTTAGAATTTTTGATGTTATAAAATAAAAATTTAGGGTAAAAATGTTAGCGGCCTTTGCCCTTTATTTTATTATTCAAAGGAGATAACGATAGTACACGAAATTCTGTACTTTAAGTCGAATTCGATTCGAAACGTGCCTAAATATTTGTTTCTTGCTGTACTTCTTCCTCTTTTCTTTATTTTTTTTTTGCCCTTTGTCCTCCCTTGTGTCAGTATCTCCTGGAGGAGTATATCTATTGTCATCTCGAAGTTAAACCATAGGGCAAATCTAGAATTATTTTCTCACCTGAAAGGAAACATTTGCGCTGCTCGATCAGATCCTCTGCAGATCTGCAGGAACGACAGGGTGAGCGTCACCGCGTTAGGATGGAAAGCGACACCGGCGAACTCATTTAATTCGGCGACCGCCGTGGGGGTTAAGAAGAGAAGGAAAAGAGAGATGTTTGGGCTATGTAATGCGAAAGGGATGAGAGTTGCCCACAGAATATTGCTGTGGAGATTCGAAAGCAACCTCTGATTAAAATTGCGATGGCGATATACGGCATTGGCCCATCGAATTATTTGTTAGACAGTTAAGCGGTGTGATCGGATTATTCACTAAACTTTTGCTTTTACAAATTCCGTTTATTCTTTTTTTTTTGGGGGGCCACGCGCGATTTTCTTTCTTGCTTTATAGAAAATATTTCTGTGGTGAAGTGATGTTTGTTCGCGCAGGTGATGCCAAGCTTCGGTAGGGCATGGGAGGCTGCCCTGCCTTCACGAGGCTTTTATATGTCCATCGTGCTTGGACACCCGTTACTGTTAGAAATAATGATACAAATAATTTCTGAATTTTGATCAAACTTGCAATGCGGTGCCTAAATTTTACCCTGATGTTTAATGGGATCATGAACTTTTTATTTATTTAATATAAACAGTATGGACTTTTTTAAGACATGCTCAATGTAGTCCTTGAACCTAAACTAATGGAAGGACTACATTGAACATTTTTTCATAATTCTATAATTCAGGGACTAAATTGAACATATACTAAAAGTTCAGGGATAACATTGAACAAACTAAAAGTTCGGAGACCACATTACACATTATGTTAAAGTTCACGGATCACATTTAACAAATTAAAAGTTCATGAACTATTTGTGTCATTTTTCCTTACTGTTATTTGAATGAACTTCCTAAGAATTATAGAAAATCTTTTGAGAATGCATATATGATCATGTCCGACATGTGCTTCCGCGGTCTCAGGCCAACTGTCTGCTCATTCGATCCACGAAGATGATCGTCGCCTCTCGCTTTTTCCATCCTCGCCGATGTTCTCATAATCGTCTCCTTTGTTGCCACGCTGCTCGTGTCTCGGTCACTCAAGCTATCTCCGCCGTGGACGAGCCGTTGCCGCGAGGAGAGCGTGCCCTGCGCGGCCGGCGAGATCTAAACCGGTCTGGCCCGGCAATATTTCCTCCGACGAGAAGCTCCGGAAGCTTCCCAACGGAGACATCGGTACAGGGACGACAATCTTCACCGCAACCCCTGGTGGTAGCAATCCGGGGGCCGCGACGGTGGGTAGGACGGTGGTGGAGGTCTCCAGGTGATGGCTATGGTTAAAGTCACGTTTGGGCGCTACTTTAAAAAATAGAGATGCGTAAGTGGTCTAACTAAGGATTCTAGTATATTCTCAATTTGCCTAGTAATAGCTTGTATGCACTAACAAAATCCGCGTCGTTGTCATTGTTCAAAACGATTTTTGTTTTTTGGATTTTTACAATTGTCGCGTCATATTGGTGATGTTCGATTTGCTGTTCTCAAATGTCCATACAAATTGCGCCAAGCATAGGAGGATGCACAAGAGATGGAGCAATATATATTTGGAGGGAACATTTTTCAGCGTCAAATGGTTGGCTCCAGCTATACGCAAGCAATATGATTTTTATTAAGTTCAATACATTTTAGAGCATTTGGCAATAGTATATCACTATCGTGCGCGGGTTATATATCAAATATGTCTGTAAAAACGCACGACAGAATTCCAGTCCGAGAAGAGACCTCGAGCATAATGGCAACGTCTATAAATCCTACTCGTTCCGTAAGCACCCAACATTTGACGGGAAAATTTCCCCATCCGTCTTGAAATTTTTTGTACGGATACCAATTCGATCATAAACTTTTCGATCTTGCCAATTTAGCCATATACCTTTGTATGAAATTCTCACATAATCCTTTCGATCAATTTTTGTTGGAAATCACCGACGTGACAGTCCAATCATCGCTAGCTGTTTTACGTGGCATACAGTCACGTTAGCAATTTTCGCAAAAAGACCGAAAGGACTATATTGGAAATTTGTAGAAAGGTTTAAAACTAAATTGGCAAAATTCAAAAGTTTATAACTGAATTGCCATCAGTACAATAGATTTAGGATTAATTACACAATTTCTCAAATATTTGACTTATACTCGACTTCGAAAATTTGTACCCAGTCTATGTTGAAATGGCTGATTCAATTACCCTTTAAAATATCCAACTCGAAAGTTTAAGCTAATAGGTGAAAGAGACTGTACGTAAATAGAAACATATAAATTTCGTATACAAATGACATGGGATATTTTAATGTAGTTGCTCATGTGAAAAATTGTAACCCAATTTGATCATCAGATCGAGTTCAAATGTATGGATTGGGATCACTGTTGTAGTCGAGTGACGCTCAAGCATTTGAAAGAAAATCACAATTTTTTTTTTAAGAAAAGGTCTGCCTCGAACTTTTTTAACGCAATGTGCGATGTGGTAAATTTTCATTTGTTCATTGTGGTCCCTAAATCTTAGCTCAGTATATAATGTGATCTCTGAATTTTTTATTTGTTCAATGCGGTCCCTAAACTTTTGGTACATGTTCAAACTAGTCTATGAACTATATGAAAATATTCAATATTGTCTTTCACATTAAACAAATTAAAAGTCCATGAACCACATTACACATTGGGTTAAAGTTTAAAGACTACATTAAATAAATTGAAAGTTCAATGACCGCATTGCATTTTTGGCCAAAGTCTAGGGACCATCGTTATCCCAATTAATTTATACCACTTACCCATGTGAAAATTGAACATTCATTGTAGAATCTCGCGTTATATATCATAACTCAAATGAAATTATTAAGACATCAAAGTTTTTTATTTCTCTTTTATTTTTGTTCTTTCTTTTATTTCCCTTTCCTTTCCCTTTTGTGCTAAAAGGGGGAGAGCATAACGTTAAAAGGACCGTAGAGTTGGCTCGGTCTTTTGTCCTGTGCCTAGTCCACATGCGATTGGTATGGTGGTATGGAATGATTCGATTCCTGTGTTGGCCCTTGTCATGTGGGCGTTTCATCTTCTTGTCTATGTCTAACTTGCCATCTTCGGGAGGTCAGATCTTTCGAAGATCCTGCAATCTATGGATTGTTGCTTTCTGCGTATGCGATCCAGAAAAAAATTCCCATTTAGACCTTGCTTTTTGTTTTGTTATCTCTTATTTAATGCTGGAAATTATTGGACACCCCTTATGTCTCACTCGAAAGATGACATTATATGGAGTATAATGACGTTTGACCACGTCCGAGTCATTATCAATTATGGAAAGCAAGTGATTAGGAAGGGAAAATTACCCGATCGATCCTAAACTTATCAAGCTACTTGCCCAAGTTCATCATAAATCATTATAATTGAGTTGAGTATCTTGATTTTTCACTCAATTCTAGTTCGAGCGTAAATTTTGCTACTCAATTGAGCTCAAGACGAGTTCCGAGCATCGTACCCCGATTAGGTGAGTCGACCTCCAGCTCGGCATTTATCGGTCAATTCAACTGGATTGTTCCCTGACCAACAACACATACAAACGTCCAAGGCTTCGATGGGTTGGTTTTCAGTCAGAATCAATGGTTCACACTCAAACTTAGAAACCGAGTATTATCTTCGGCCTTTGTTTGGGAAGGATGGAAAGAAATGGTAGGGAAAGAAGCGTCAAATCCCCTTGTTTAGAGAACTTGATGCAGTGTTTTTAACTCTAGAGTGGAGATTGTGAAAAAGAAAAGAGGATGCGGTACCTATTTGATTACAAGCCCAATTTGCAAGCGCATGAACAACTCTATTGATGGGTTTACGAGTTCAAGTCAAGTTCCATCCCGGATTATGTTGAAGCAGGAAGTGAGAATCTGCCAGGATAGGCTGAATACTCCAAGGTCAAATACCGTTTTGCTGGATGACATTACTTATGACCTTGTAATCGCTTTCCGAATGCCAAGAGACTAACTATAATTGCAGATGAGAAGGAGAGCTATTGCTTCCACTTCTATTGGCGACTTCCAACATCCCCTCCTCGCCCAAGATTATACTATGGAGCCACTAGCCAATCGCACAGTAACCCTAGGGCTCCTTTGTTTTCCTTCCACACCCAATCTACAATAAATTTCAGCCCATGACAATTTTGACCTTTTCTTTTTCACAAAATTACAAGCTCCAAGACCAATATCATTAATGGAGGGTCAAATTTATCTTTTAGGAAAATGGCACAAATGATCTCTAAATTTTAATTTAACGTGCAATGTGATCCTTGAATTTTTAATTTGTTCAATGTAATATCTGAACTTTAATCTAACGTGTAATATCGTCCTTAAACTTTTAATTTGTTCAATGTGGTCCCTTTGATTTTTGGTACATGTTCAATTTAGTTCATAGACTATATGAAAATATTTAATATTGTCCATGAACTCGAATTAATGGATGGAAAATATTAAATATTTTCATATAGTTCAAACACTACATTGAATATGTACCAAAAGTCTAAGAACCATTTTTAACAGATTAGAAGATCAGAGACCACATTACTTATTGAGCCAAAGTTTAGGGACTATTGTGTCATTATCCCTTTGTCTTTTAATTTTTGTGGTTGGTCGTGAGGGTCAAATTTGTTAATTCGCTTGGAACTATACTCTTTTCGAAATAAAATACTTTTCTAATCCCATCAATTTCATGGCCTTCGCTTTCAAGCTTCAACCAATCCCAAACACCATCAAAGGACCAATGAAGACATAGTCCAATTGCACGCGAAATGACTCTACCACAATGTTCCAAACAAGTGGGAAACCTAGGTGGCAAACGAAGATCATTTTATGAAATTCCTAAGTCAGTCTCACATATTTCGTCGAGTAGTTATTGACGTGATTGATCCATGAGAAAAGCATCCTAGAATTTGTGCTAGTTAGCACAACGCAAATTTGACTAACCATCCGAAAATCACGCCCCGATAGAAGGACCTCTCGAGATGTGAAAGACGGAGAACGTGCGAATCTAATCCTATCAATATTGCTAAGTACTAAGATACCAACAAACGATATGTGAAAGATTAACAGATTCGGAGCGATGATTACTTCGTATCAAATGACATGTCGCATCGGTGTGAAGTTAACGTGGATTTGATATGCACGTGCATCCTCCTCGCCCCGACAATTCAAGTTTTCCGATTCGAAATTCGAAATCTCTTGACACGGTGCCAGAGTTCGGGTAGAGTCTTGTCCGGAAGTGAATATGCCGAGGTGCTCCGTGACTACTGTTCCCCCCCCTCCCCCCCTTTTTTTTTTTAATTATATATTTTAATTCTTTTTCTTGAAAAAGTAATGCAACAAAGGATTGGGTATCCGGAAATAAATGGGCCAAGATTGGATTCCGGAGCATCATTCATGCCCTGCCATGGACGTACGATCGGTCCAGCATGCAGGTTTCAATCTCCATTAAAGAGAGAGGGATCCGAGGTGAAACGAAATCGAGCAAAACAGCATTTATTGAATCTTTCGTCTTGGACGCCGGACAAAATCTTAAAGCCCCAGGGGGGAGATCCGAAAATTTCGTTTCTTTGGATACGCAAAGTTGTGCAGATCTACAATGAATGGTTTGAACGTTTTGATTTCTGCTCGGTTGCGATAAATGCGCGGATATTCTTAAAATTATGGTCCGGATATTTCCGTGGGACGGCGGGAAATATCTTTTCGTTCGTTCCTTTTTTTTTTTTGCAAACGATGCTAGTATGGCTTGCTATGGCTTCCGTCGCAGTCGAAAGGGACCAGTGAGATCTCGATTGGATTGTTTGAAAAGAGATGATCGCCAATCACGACAACGTGCGGTGCCCTTTTATCATCTCTCTTGCCTCCTCCTGTTCGTGCATGGAATTCATAAAAATAAGTGGCGCTAATGTCCTGACTAACATGAACTAAGCGCGAGCTCGGTGACGACAATTCGATCCGACCTCCTTATTATAAAATCTGTGTCGCCCCCGGCCCTTGTTAGGACAATCGAAGCCCGCAATTCGCGGAGCTTTTGCGCTGCGTGGGGCCACGTGCACCGATCTAACAGGGGGTCAAAATCTAATCCGTATAAGACAAGTCTTATGAAAGACGAACCGCTCGTGTCTATCTTTCTTGTACGGATATTCAATGGCAATTTCTCCTTAAATTCTAGAAGTAATCGAATGATCAGTGTGAAACGAGAGGGGGGAAAATCCGCAATGCCCAGTTTAATTTTTACTAAGGTTGGAAGTCCTGCCTCATGAAAACAGAGCGCACGGGGCTGGTTTGGTTTGGCCAACAATTTCAACCGAGACATGGGCCGGTTAGACTTTTTTGGACCGGGCCTACATTGACAATTGAGCCGACTTTTGCACCTTCGACTCTTCCGTTGATGCCATCCGAAGGAAGCAGAAAACTCGACGTTCACGCCGGGCTAAACTTGCAAGATCTGCAGTTTCAATGAGGAGCGGGTCTCGATTCTCCCTGCGTTTCTCGCGGGTTTCGAATGCCGATCAGCCGCGATCTTCTTCTTTCGGCGACGCGATCAAGTTAGCAGAGTTGGAATCATCCGATATGGAGGGTTCGAGTGAAGGAGGAAGGAAAGCTGTTGCGTTGATTCGGCGATGCACCGATGACCGCGTCCCCGCCCATGTCTCTAGGGAGGGAGACCGATGCACGTGCTCTTTGGGTGAAGTCGGAGGAGATGTTCGAGCCGACATTGGGTCTGCATAAGCTTGTCGTGTCACCGTGCTGATTCAAACACAAAGTTTGCGTGCGTGGGAATGTGTTGTATGATGTCGTAAGATAGCTATTTGAACGTTGCTCCTGTTAAGTCCCGACCTCCTATTTGTCGAAACATTTCTCTACATGGATCGTGCTTTCCCGTGTTCCAATCCACATCGACGACGACGGCTTGCGTTTGGGACTCTGGCTCGTTGCGATCGCCGTCGTGCCGGTGACCGGGGAGATGAATCCCGAATCACTTCTCACACCATGCTCCGCAGTTACATGAAGAAACAAAGACGAGTTGCAAAAAAGGAAAACAGATGCACCAGCCGGGAATCGAACCCGGGTCTGTACCGTGGCAGGGTACTATTCTACCACTAGACCACTGGTGCTTGTTGAATAAGGAGTTTCACAATTAAAAATTATATCTAATACTAACTTTGTCTTGAGCTGTGATCCTATGTGATGCAAGTGGACGATTGAAGTTTTTTTTATATTTTCCCCCAGAAAAAGATTGCATCAAGGCCTTGGTCCCCTCTTCCATGTCCGTTAAGTGAAAATGGAAATCGAGAAATCTAAAAAGTAAGTATAGTTGATGGGAATATGATAAAAAAAAACATATCGAACTCTTTGTTAATACTTGGTTTTACGATCTTTGTTGTTTGGTTTGGAAGCCTTATTTTGTTGTTTGGTTTGGAAGCCTTGTGGTGGGCTTTCGGGCCTCGACCCGAAACCCGGGAAACTATCCGGATGCCCCGCCCCATTTGCAGCTTTCATTTCTTATTAATAGATGAAACTTCTTCTCTTTTCCCTCCAGAAAACATACAGAATTCCCCAACTTCGCCTCCAAATTCCGCTGCATCTCTTTCCCCTTCGATCTCTCCTCAAGCAACGTCTCCATTCACGTCTCTGGTCTCTTCAACATGCACAAATCTGCAGGTACCTCTCTCTCTCTCTCTCTCTCTCTCTCCGTAGTTTCAGGAAAAGACTAACCCTAATCCTTCCCGTGCAATTCTGCTTCTGATCTTTTCATCTTTTTGCATGCGCAGCCAACCCTTTCAAGAAAACCCGCCGCTTCGCCGACTTCCACGCGGAGTGGTCTGACGCCCTCGAGAGCACCCTCCTCCCGCTCCTCCGGGTGTCTTTGTCCTCCTACTCTTCATCCACCTCGACCCAGTTATCTGCCGCCGTCCATGCCCTCCACTGCCACCTCCAGTCCTACTACTCCGCCCTCAACCTTGCCGCGTCCTCCTCCTCCTCCTCCGACCAGCTCCCTCAGCTGCTCTACCCTCCGTGGCGCAACTCCCTCGAGAGGCCCTTCCTCTTCCTCGGCGACCTCCACCCTTACATCTTCACCACCCTCCTCCGCTCGCTCCTTGAAAATGACGACGACGATAGCGACGATGAAAGCGCTGGTGTAGCTCTTGAAGATAATTGCAACCGGTTCTTGGGCAGGCCGTGGCAGGTATTGACGGCGTGGAAGAACCCTAGCAAATACACGATATCCCAGATCGAGCAGATCGAGTGCGGGGTCCGGTTGATGGTGCCGGCACTGGGGGAACGGGCCAAGGCTGAGCAGGCCCGCTTCGTGGACCGAGTGGCTGAGCAGTGGATGAGAGCGTCCAGCGAAAAGAAGAAGGAAACGGCGGCGTCGTTAGGGAAGGCAGCGGCGGCGGCGATAAAGGGTTTGGCGGGCGTTTTCTTGGATGCCAACAGGCTGAGGAAGAGCGTGCTCGCGGATATAATGAGCGCAACCACTGTGTACCAGGCGGGTCTGTTTCTTGAAGCTTTGGCCCAATTTCTTGTTGGGTTGAGAGACCGCGAATTGTTGGAGAAGTTCCAGCATTGCCCGGTGGAGATACGTTGATGAGGATTTTCATGATTTGGGGTTTATTTAAATCTTGATTTTCTTTTGGAGAATTCGGAGCGGGACTATTTTCTTTCTGTATGGGGACTTCGTCATTGCGAAATGATGGGAATGAGAATGTGAGAGGTATGTCATCATCTAACCCTATCGTTGAATTAACTTTCATTTCATTGTCCTCGCCCCCAAAGAAAACATTCATTTCCTTCATCTTGCGATGAGACCTCATTAAATGGTAATTTTGGGAGGAAGGGTAGATCAATCTTAAAATCTATTATAGTTGATAATAACTATAGTACCAATTAATACATACATAGCCGTCCGTGATGTAATCTTGAAGTTCTTCCAAATGATTGCTATACACGCTAATCAAGTCAGCAACTTTCATTTTTTTTTTTGTGTGTGTCAATTTCAGGGAAGAGAAGGCTAACTATGATGCCACGATCGAGTGCTCGTTGCAGCAGACGCTTTGAACCTTTTTGACGGAGGCCTTAAATTGCCAGTTAATTTGGTGCGAGCTTGCAATTTCCCCCTGAATCGACTTGAAATTCGTAGTGACTTGTGTTTGTGATCTTGCTTTTCCATTTCTTTCGTGGGAAGTGTTTGCCTCCTATAAGTTTAGGAAGGGACTGATGCAATGTAAATGCCTAGTTTTTGCTTCGCAATGTTTGATCAGGTCAATGCACGAGTGCATTTCCTGGGTTTGATTGGTCTTTTCCTTTTTGTCCCTCTCTTTGTTGCTGAGAGATGGACAATTAAGCAAAACAATACAGTAAGAGCCCAAGCCATGGCACATATCGGTTGGGCCGAAACCCAATAGCGATTAAGCATCATTCGAAGATACTGAGAAATGAAATGAAACATCAGGAGAAGACTGAACAGTCATATCTTTATATTACACAGCTGTTTCTAGCAAATAAGGAGCTTCAAGTAATACCCAACAAGATTGTCGGACCACGTGGTTTCATGTATTTTAGGGTGCCGATTGAACAGAACTTGATGGATCAATCGGAAAGTGAACGAAATGTATCCGTTGAAGCCAATGAGACTGGCGAAATATATGGGAACTTATGTCAACTTGGAGTTTAAAATCCCTTCAACAATATCCTCCTTATCCACAACGATGATTACTAATTACACGAACATGCAAATGTAGATCCGTGACGCGGTTAGTACACTCAATGTATAATGCACAATAAACAAGAATAACACAGCGCCAGACAGACCAAAAAAGGAAAGAGTTTCAATCTGAAACTCCAGCTCATTTTTGGCAACTACGATGAGACAAATTCTAATGAATGCAGGAATCAGCCACCTGAACAGATTGCTGAATTCCCGAACGGTCTCGACCAACGACACAGATGACAACAGTTAATCATACAATAGTCTGCGAGAGCTTGGAGTTGGACTGACGCAGAGAAGGGACTGATTAAAATCGCCAAGCGGTCAATTTGGAGTTTATTAGCGTGCACAAGCTACACTCGTTGTCTCGGTACCTGATCTCCCCTGAATCAGATTCTGCTTTATCCAAAACATTGACAGATTTAAGGCAAGAAAGCAAGTTATAAAAAGAAATCTTTGACAGATTCGAGCATACAAAGACGACTGAAGCTGTGGAGATTCCTTGAGTCTTGAGCATGATTCCCAGAAATAGTACCTGCTTAGTCCCCACCTTCCCCCAAATATGGCAGTATGTGTACCAAAAAGCTAGGCTTTTATTATAATTCCAACTATAGTAAAGTCAAAGATTGGGTAGATTTTCTCTAATCTTGATACTTGGCAACGGTTTTCAAGGCCATGTGCTTCTCAGGCCCAATGAGATGGGACAAATAGCCAACATCTTTTAATAGGATGTGGTACTTATAAATCATCCTAACGATAACTATAGTAATTTTACTATGAATGAAATTATTATTTGATTAAGGAATTTGCACAAGCGGTTTTATCCACCCTTTATTTGAGAATGGTAACTACCACAGTCTCAAATCAACGATGGATAGGGCCGCTTGTGTTGATTTTGTTTTATTCTAGAGATGTATGCATTTATATTGCATAAAGAGAAATATTGCTAGTTCAAAAGTAACGGCTTCCATAAGCTTCCACTAAACTATGCCTAACACCCACTACTTTCTAAGTCGATGCACTTTGTGGAAGCTATTACCTGCGCAGTAGCTATTGTAGTGCCTTGAAAACGCGCGCAGCGCGTGTTGGTGCTAGTTATTAGTTCACGGAAATATCAACTGAAGTAGTTAGCAAGTGAAACGTCCACAGAGGGGGCTCTCTCAGTCTCTCTCGGGTCTTGACTTTATGGGTAACTGAGAAGGCATGTGATCCATTTGCTGTAATGAACTACAAAGAAAAGCCTGTAGATGTAGCCAGAACACCCGAAGCATGAGACTTGGACAACATAAATAGATCGTAATCGCGCACGCACGATACAAGATTGTATGCACTTGAACATGCAAGTTGTCCTGGCCATTAATTATCTCAACTGCATTAATTGAGTATTCATATTCTCGAGATGTTGTTCTTGATGCTCGATCCACATGTGGCCTATATTATCAACTTCTTGTCGTCCACGATCTCTCTCTCTGTCTCTCTGTCTCTCTCTCGATCGACACACAACACACACACACAAACATAAACACGACCCAAGCAGACTTCGATACCATATGACAGAAACTGTCCCCATTGTTTGTTCGAAGCAAATAGTCATGGGATGGTATTTTTAATTCTAGGACTTCTTAGCTACAGTGTGCATTCACGTCCATTTGATTCTGTGTATCTGATAGCTGAGCCCATAGACTAAAGTGGAAACGAAGGCATACTCGTTTGCACATGATCGAGGGTCTTCGTGGTGGTGATGATGAAGGCACACTGGCTTGCACATAATTTGAGGTCCCTTGTAAACGAAAATGATCGCTCGAGTACATTGAATGGGCCGTACTAAGTTCATATCTTCGAGATATCAAGCACGAAGAGCGACTAAGTAAAAAACGAGCAAAGGGAAATAGAGCGAAAATTACGACAAAGCTAAATGTGGAAGAACTATCTTTCTAAGTTTCCCGAGAATCTTAATCTTAGATTATAGGTTGTCGAGCAACGGTTGAGAACCAAACCACAGTGATAAGAGAATAAAAGAGATTTCACGGGAATGATGAGATAGAACAATAATTCTAACACGATAATCTGAAGATGGTGTGAAAAGTTGGAGGTTTCAAGTCAAGTCTTTATATTACCCCTTTGCTCGTTATTGAATCCCATTTTCTATACTTATGATAAGGTACTTAATATCGCTTATCTCAAGCTTTCCTCATTTTATAAGTTTTCTCGTAAACGGGAGTTGATAACTGTAAAAATATACAGTGTAACTTTATCATCACTTATGGTTTGTTTGACATGACTTTTACTTTTTAACTTTTGACATTTTATAAATCTCACCGCCTCGCGCCCTTTGACTTTTTCCAATTTTGAAGCAGCCGAAGCTTTCATGATAGGTCATTATAGGCACATAGGTTTACCTAAAATTTTTCATGACCTTTTTAGAAATTTGAATAATGTTTCGAATTTTAGTGGGAAAGTAAGACGTTTCTTTTGACTTTTAATAAGTCTAGACTCTTTGAATAACCGATGGCACGTTCTGACTTAAAAATATCAAATGAGCAATGCCTAATGCGCTCGTGCTCGATCGAGAGAGCAAAGCTATCATTGTTTTCCACATACTAAGTAGCCCATGTGACTACAAAGCTGGACATTGACCTAATGAACGTGGTGGTTGCCCCATTGTACTCCCAAGCGATTACACTAGGATACACGTGGAGCTTAAATTTCGTCCATAAACTAAGTGCTAGATTCTTGCCCTCGTAATCAAAACCTAATTCCCCTATATATATTGCCAATGCTAGTATCGAAACATTATTGGGGGTAGATGCAATTCGACAGAGAACCATCTTTCATTGACCCGTATTATTTTGTCATTTGAGTCGCTTGAGCATATGACAAAGTAGTAGAATGACCGACACGATCGGGGAACAAGGACTTTCTTTATCTTGTGAATTGAATATACGTATTATCTATATGTTTTCGTGCTGATGAATACCTGTGTAGGGTCCTCCGCACAACTCTTTCGTGTTCACGATGTTGTTGCGACATTACAAACAACGAGCTACCTAACAGCCTATAGAAAGAAATAAAGATAGTTAGGCTAGACAGGATGTCGAAAAGGTAAGGTTGTACATGAAAGCAATGAAAACCAAACGATAGGTGGGCGATTTTGACTTGTCTAAAGATATTAGTGAAGCCATTGATATGACTTGGCTCGAAAATTGTGACTTTTGGTTCGATTTGGTATCTTTCGTACACTTCTTCTTTTGTTTTTGTTTTTTTTTTTTTTTTTTTTGGAGGGGGGGGGGGGTGCATTTAGCACTTTGTAAAAAAGATCTGAGGTGCAGAGGGATTGGATAGGGATGCGAAACTAGAGAATGTATGACATGAGACTCGATTGTGTAAAGAGACTCATTCTATGTAGATCAACACCGTTATGACCATGACCACTTAATGTGTGGGCCCCAAAACAAGATCCGCAGGATCAATGGCTACGATGAGAAACCAGGGGCGTCATGTTCCATTCAATGTCTAATGATTATAAAGAGATGTTTCAATCGTGGTCATGAATCGAGAAATGGGTTTATGTCTGTCTTCATGACATTGACATAGGAGGATTGTGCTCGTCCAAACCTAATTTATAGAAAACATTTCTCCATTTAAAAAAAAAATTATAACTATAGGAAACATCTGAAGAAGTAACTTTTATTCATAGGTCGAGCCTTTCTCGTATGGAATTGGGAATCGAAGATGTGCTAAGAACTACGGAAAGAGGCCGTGCATACGTATTGAATTGACTTAGCGGCCAAGCGTATCTCGCGATGTCATTGATGACGATTGAGTGAACACACGTCACCGTTCAACCAATTGCTCACCTTCTCAAGTTTCCTTTATATACAAACTTGGCTTGATATCTTGGGGAAAGGTAAATTTGCAAGTTAAACGAAGCAAGTTTGTCTTCCTAAAGAATTGGATTTGCATTCTATGTTAGTTGATCGATGATTGAAAGATGTTTGGGTATTCGATTTCGATGACAACAGGATTGCAGTCCGATTGTTTTATCATTGGAATTTGAATTGCTTTGTTGTGCCATAGTTGTGGCTGAAGCAGCGGCTGCTGTAATATCAAATTAGTGTTTCGTTTGAAGGCGCACATATTTTTCTTTAGTAAAGCAAATATCTTTCTATCGAAGCACTAGAAAGTAGTCGCCCATTCCAAATTCTAATATTCTTGTATAGATGCTTTAGTTTCTATAGTATTGTCTCTGTAATGTTGTTCTTTTATCTTTTCTTTTGGCTCGCTCTCCGTTTTATCGCAAATTTTGTTTGCATCAATTTTTGTTAGGATAAATCATCAGAGCATTCAAAATACGGGATACTTCATTTCCTTACAAACATGATCTATCAATACCATGTCGTTTTTTCGACGAGTTAAAGCCAAATTAAAAAATCCTTCAGAATATGCATATTCCATCTAAATAAATAGATACTTACATATACTTTTACTCGTTCAAACATCCCAATTCTTTTAATTTCTTTTAAGAAGTTCATACTTTCCACCAAATTTGACAAGATGAACAGCTAACACTCTGCTTAAAATAATATAAAAAAAAAAAGCAAACAAAAGGGCTAATATCACGAAAATCCCTAAACTACTACACATGTGATAAATTTACTCGGAACTAATATTTTGACTGCAAAAAATCTCAAATCGATGTACTTGTGACAAATTTATCTTCCATTAAATCGAACTAATATCACGAAAAATCACAAATAGAGTGGTAAAATCTCAAATTAGTATATCTATCAACTGTCATGTATCACCCGATTTCATAATTTGACGGTAAAATTTAATAAAAATTAACGGATACTGAATCTGTCATGGATATATAAGTACGAGGCGTAAATCGGTTTTTCGCTACAGTATCCTGAAAAGAAAATCGCCTCGGCGGTGATACTGCTACTGCTGCGGACATCTTTGGGCGGGGAAATCAAAAGTCACCAAACTGTCAATTCAAATAATTGGGACTTTGGAGGAGTGAAAAGAGACCTTCCCATTTTGTCAATGATGGTCTCATCATTGCGCGCGTCCGTACCTCTGCCCCATCCATTGCCCAGAAGGGATCGCTTTTTCCACCGGTCACCGCCCCCGAGCGGGTAAACCCGCCACCAGCAGCATCAGCATCAGCATCGTCTTCTCCGCCCGTGTCTTTCCATTCTCGGCAGTTGGCGATCCCCAGGCCCAATAATTTCCCCGGAAAAAAAGTTTCGAGAAGTGGGGCCGGGAAAAGTGGAGGGGAGGTGTGCCCCACCCACCCCCCTCCCTTCCTTTCCTGCACTCTGACCTTTTTCGCGAAGTGCCGTCCTAGTCAGCTCCAGGTCAAGATGGCCGTGGCAAGGCCCAGGAAAGGGGTAGGGGGGAGGAACAGGCGGGGACATCATCGACGACGGTCTCCATCTTAAGCGTCCGGGCCACGTCAGCACGGTCGGCCCTCGATCATTGGGGGCGTGGGGGTGGGCCCCGGTGTCTCTTTTGTCGTCAAGGGCCCGGACAGGAGCGGGTCGCACCCCGTATCCGGTCCGAGGTGGTTTCGACCGATTTTTTGGTTAGGGGTCGGCACCCTTGTTAGCGATCCACAGTGTTCTTCGTTAGGGTTGCATGGAATCAATATCTTTATAATTTAAGCCCAAAATGAACAAGAAAAGACATGTGGATTTTCATATCGTCTGTCGATTGGATATTTTGATTTGATATCGTTCCAAGAAAATATCTCGAAAGGAATCAAAGGACCAACTTTTAACACTTGCTGGTCATTTAGGATAAACCCGTCGGACGGTTTCTTCTTGTTTATCGCTTCCTTGCATCTTTCGGGATCGAGAGAGAGAGAGAGAGAGAGAGAGAGAGAGAGAGAGAGAGAGAGAGAGAGAGAGAGAGAATCTAGCATGTGAAGCACCGGTAGGTCACTGACAAGGCCTAATCGATTTGAATTGGCACACAGATCAACAATCGAGCTCAACCCGGCTCGAATGTTTTAAGGCTCGACGCACCACCCGAGCTTGATCGAGCTTGGTTTTTCGGAGTTTGAATTCAAGTCGAAATTGCTCTCAAGAAACTCGACCTCAACTCGGCTCGACTTAGTGGGTCAATAAGTCTTACTTCAGAACTCGAATTCGAGCTTGATTTTGAGGAAAAAAGGCACCATAATTGAGGGTTGATAATTTAAATCTATAGTGTATAATTGCTCGATAAGGTTCACTTAGCTGATCCAACTGCTATTGCGCTTGATGTACACTCGGTCTGGTCTCTATCTTTCAGCCAAAAGAGCACACTAGCTAGCTTCTATGTGCATTGGGTTCACATGTGGGAGTGTAGGGCCTCGAGGCTTACTTTCCACCGGTGAAGACAAAAACATCGGTACGATTGTCAACGTCAATTATTTCTTACGGACAATTCAACTTGTCTTCGTGCGTTTCGCCCATCCTATTTCCTTAGAGCATACAATCTCGCGTGTGAAAAGGAATATAGTTGACGGAAAAGAAATTTGCTGCGACAAAGTGCGTAGAATTAGAGAACAATCTTCACACCAGTCCCTCCCTACTTTGAAAAAACGCTTTGAAAACTGACACATATGAAATTGGCAAAGTTGAAGTGTTCAAACCGTTAGAATTCAATTCGCTTATGCTTGAAGCATTCATGGTCGTTCAGGCAAGAGTTTACGAGAGCAACGACGGGTAGGTGTCCTAAATTGATGGGTCGCTAGATCCAACAAGAGGTGAAAAGTGTATGGGAGATAGAGAATGTCTTCGGCCCCTGGTATTTCAATTTCACCACCAACCTCACTCCTTGTACGAGCTTGATTCGATTTAACGTTACAATATTGACTTGTTGTAAACGATATTTAGGTGTGTTTCATGGGAAAAATTATCAAAAAAGTCCTAAACCTATTGAACTTTTATCAATTCAGTCCTAAACCTTTTTACTTTTTTTCCAATTCAGTCCTAAACCATTTAACTTCTTACCAATTGAGTCCATTTGGCTAGTTGGTGCTGATGTGGTCGTCGGCCGACGTTGACATGGCCATTCGGCCAACGTTGACATGGCAATTTTTAAATTTTTTTTTCGAATTTTAAAATCTTTTAAAATATATTTTTCTTTTTTTTTTGCAACCTTTTCCCTCTAGCCAAAGGTGCGGCCTCGTCAGCCACCGGTGAGGGCAAGCCTTGCCCGCAGCTGTGAGGCTGGCCTCGCCATGGTCGGCAAGGTTGAGCCTCGCCCAGCCGAGGCAAGCCCAGCCTTGCCGTGGCTGGGTTTCATGACGACAAGGCCGGGCTCACCTTGGCTTTGCAAGGCTCGACCTCACCCAGGCTTGGCGAGGCTCAATCTCGCCTAGCCATGGCAAGGCCAACCTCACCATCGCTGGGTTTCACTCGCCTAGCGACGGCGAGGTCAGCCTCGCCATGGCTGGGTGAGGTTGACCACGCCGTCGCTGGCTTTCGACCTCACCCGACCATGGCGAGGTTCGACCTTGCCCAGATCCGGCGAGGTCGAGCCTTGCCCAAGGGCCAGGCCTCGTAGAGGCAGTGCAAGGCCTCCCTGCCGGCCGGGGGGAGTGAGCTTTGCCGAGAGGTCAATGGTCGACCTCACCCCTCGAGGAATAGGCGTAAAAAATATTTAAAAAATTGAAAAAAATATTAAAAATTTTCACGCGCGGTCTTAGACGGTCAAGCGGCACGTTAGCACCAAATACCAAATAAATGGACTAAATTGGTAAGAAGTGAAAAAGTTTAAGACTGAATTGGTAAACTTAAATGGTTTAGGACTGAATTGACAAAAGTACAATAGGTTTATGACTTTTTTGAAAATTTTCCCGTGTTTCATGTGATCTTTGTATTTTAACTGGTATAGTTGAAGTGCGTTTGAAAAAACACTTTGAGTTGAAGTGTTTAGACCATCGAATTTGACTCGCTTTTGCTCGAAGCATTCATGGCTCGTGCAAAGAGTTTACGAGAGCAACGACGGGTAGGGATATTTTTGGCTCATGGTATTTCAATTTCACCACCAACCTCCCTCCTTGTACGAACTCGAGTCAATTTAATTGTACAATGTTGCCTTGTTGGTGTGATCTTTGCATTTTAATTGTCACCTTTTTCTTATCTATAGTATTTAAATATTTTAATAGTATTGAACACTCGAATAATTCATATCGTGGATACAGTGAAAATGCAATAAGTACTGTTTTCTTTTTCAGAAATTCATGTGTGCAGTAGGCTGAGGCATTGGAGGACATCCGGTTCTGTAACTAGAAATCATTCGTTTGAATCCTGCATGCGAACTACTTTGAATTAGCGCTATGTGCACGAACCACTTGCATGGCCCTAAGGTCCCAGCTTGACCAGTTCACGAGACTTGCAGGGTGTTTCGTGAGTTTTCTGGTTGTTGGGTTTGCATGTTCGTGCCTCTCAATTATTTAAAAAGAAATGAACAAAATAAAATATACCAGGGAACTATAGTTTTTTTTGGGGCGGGGGTCAGCAGGGAACTATAGTTGGCTACCCTGATTTTGATGACGCAATATCGTGACTGCTCTTATGAAAAATCCTATCAACCAACGTATCAAAATTTTATAGTGATTGGCGACACCATGTCAATAGACAACAATGTATCGAATTATCTATAGACGAATCTTGTGTAAGTAAGGATGTTAAGTTGAATTGAGCACTGTTCTTTTGCTCCATGCATGTCGCCCCACCAATAGAAGTATGATAAAATTGTGAATTGGAGAATGTTAATAGATAATTGGAAGATAGTTCATCATACCTTTCTCGATTCTCCGTATCTTTCGGGATTGTGTAATTAAGAGTTTGTGGGCCTATTTATAACCTTTGCAATTGACCATGTAAAGCGACATGTATTACAATATCAATTACAAGGATCAATCAAGGATATGCACAACCGAACAAAGATAACGCACAATTCCAAGATATGGGGAGAATCAAGGAAGGTGTGAAAAATCTCCTAATTATCATCCAATTATAAAATGATATTGTTGTGCTATAATGCTTCGATTCTTGATTGTCTTCCCCATTGGTGCTTCGAGTTGCCACACCATGGTTTACATATGCACGACGCTTTTTTTTTTTTTGCTTTATATAAACTCTATCTCAATGTTCGGCACTGACATTTAGAACATTTATTATGTCATACGCGATACAATATTATGATTTATGATGGAAAGGAGGAAAAAAAAAAACTATTAAGCAAGTTAAGAAAGCCGAGAGAATAGAACATTTGCCAATTATTTTCACGCAACAATTTATTTTTCCTAAGTAAGGAAAAATGTGCAACAACAAGGTAAACGATCTGCCAAAAAAGACATCGACTCTTTGAGTAAGGGGAAAAAACAGGGACAATCACGTAGTAAAGAAAATGGTATATGAACTCCGACGAATATGAGTAGAAACCGAATTGTTTCTTGAAATATATACTCATAGGCACCCATTTAACGTGGACACGACCTCCATCCTCAGACTTCCCCTCCTTCCCGAGAATTCAAAATGCCGTCGAGACGAGGACATTTTTAATATAGAAACGGCTCGATTTCTAAATTGTACATTTCCATTTTTGTTTAATTTACGCATCATTAGCAATAAAAAAAAATTAATTTCTTTTTTCAAGAATGGCGGGTGATAACTAGTTTGGCGCGATGACTAAGGGAGCATGGGGCACGTAATCTCCGTCAAGACGGACCTTTTCGGGGATTCTCAATCGAAGATTCCTCGGACACCGGTGGCTTGCGACGGCGAGGAACGAGGGAAAAAAGCGACCGACCGTATCTGGGCCCCACCGATCACCCCCGTCTGCTTTCCCTTCCGCAGGAAGTAATCGGGCCCCACAAACCCTAAGCAGCCCCCCGCACGATTCGTCTAGAAGGGGCGGGGGGGGGGGAAGAAAATTACGAAGCGCTTTATTTTGGCATTAGATGAATCCAAAATCGTGCACCCTTTTTTTTTTCTCGCCCCCACATGACGCCCCTCGATCTAGTCAAGATACAAATCGTCCGCCGCGCAAAAAGGGCAAGAGAGCAATCATTTCGCGAGCTTTCCAGATGACAGGGATTTTACGGGGGAAAACACGTCATTATGTCGTCGTGTTTAAAATTTCGCGGTTTCTTGAGATGACCGGATCGACCGATTAAGTAATTACGGCGGGTTTGTTTCGTCGCTTTTCTTGCGAAAAGGAGGGATCAGGCAATTCACACGGGACACGAGATCCGTGCGGCTCCAGCCGCGGAAAGAAGAGCAGGAACCGCTTTTTATACCGCGCTGTTGATTCTCCCACGTGACATGCCCCGCCCCCACCATCCCCATGCCCCTTTTTTTGGGGCCACGGCTGACCAACCTAATCAGCGGCTCCCGCTTGCCGCAAATAATTGACCGTCCCCTTTCTCTTTCCATGCGAGACAAAGCAAAACCGATGTGAAATCAGGGGGATTTACCCCCACCCCCCCCTTCTCCCCCACCTTAATTTGTGCCAAGGAAAAGATTTTCGATTTTCGGATCTGTCCAAATTATAAAATCTCGGATCGGATTAAAGGGAACGGAAAAATCGGGAGCGCATCTTGGACCGTCGAGAAAATCCGTCAGTCTGGGTGCATGCTCGATCGCGAGGGGAAATACCGCGAAGGAGGGCTTCGATCGGGCGTACCGGAGGAGCAGCCGGAGAGGTGGGAAAAGACCCGGCACATGAAAAGAACCCCGCAAAGAACCTTTTTTCCTTCCAAAACCGTGCCCAAAAAAAGGAAAAAGAGAAAAAGAGGGAGAAAAAAAAAAAGAGGAAATCTCGTGACCGTCGCAAAAGCGACGATGCTGTGTATCGCGCGAGGCAAAGACGTATGGGCAGCATGACAACGGGAGAGATCCTAAATAAACTCCCCGTTTTCGGTTTCGTGAATCTCTCGCGAGCAAGCTAAAAATTGAAAAAAGTAAAAATTCTCCGACGTGATTTCCCCCACGCCCCCCGTTGACGAAATCCGCACGGCGGCAGGGGGGAAGGGCCATACGGTAATCAAACGGGAAACGCGACGGGATCGGCGGGCAGGCATTCGCGCAATCACACGGGGCCCGCGCTGACACGTGGCCACGTCACCCACCTCCCCTCCACCTCCCTCCTCCCCACGCCGGATTTGTTCTCCAGCGGGGGGTCACCGTCCCTTCCACCTCTGCACGTATTTTCGACGGCCATTCCGCGAGCACTTCTCATGAAAACCAACAGCGACCCGCTCTAATTATAAAAAAAACCAACCAAAAAAAGAAGCGCAAAAAAAATACTTAATTCACGTACACACCTTAAATTTTTAATCAATTAATTGATTTCGAAAGAGTAAATTAAACAATTCTTTTAGAGGAAAAAAAAGTGGGGGGGGGCCGGAGGATGCTGCCTTGTGGGGCACGTCTTCCTCTCCTCTTCTTCTTCTCCTTCGTCCAACTGAATCCTTCGCTCTATAAATGCCCCCCCGCCTCTCCCCTTGGAATCCTTCCTTCCCTCTCTCTTTCTCTCTCTCTCTGTCTCTCCGTCTTCCTCTGCCCTTCTCGCGCTCCGCGGCTCCTGCGCTCCGCCTAGGGTTTCCGGCGGGTTCCCACCGTCTCCCCACGGAGGTGCAATTCCGGCCGTCCTCCTCGCTCGCTCCTTGGAACCCCGCGCGAAATCGCCGGTGACCGAATACCCTCGTGGGGCTCGGCGCGGCGCGGCGTCGTTCCCGGTTTGGAGGGTCTGGGCTCCCGATTACGTACGTCACGGTCCCGTCATTTGGGGTCAGATTGTTTTCCCATCGTTTGCTCGTCGTCAATTCCTCTTTAACCAAAAAAAAATAAAAATAAAAAAAAGCGCGTCTCCTTTTGGATGTTTTTTTGCTGGGTATTCCGTGCTTTTTGCGTTACTGAATTCGCTGGTGTTCTTGGAGACGATGCATGCGGACCGCGTGAGTTTTTGCCTTTTTTCTCTTCTTTTTTTCTCGTTTCTTGGTGTGCGGAAATGGAGGATCTCGTGGCCTTGTTTTGAGGTCATTTGGGTTGTCTCTCCGTCGGCTGTCTTCGGATTTTTTTCTCTTCCTCGCGTGAATTGGAGAGGAGGTTATCAGGTTAAAGGGTTTTGTGCAGCTGCCGGTTTTAGGATTTTCTTGAATCGGTGGCATCAGATTTTACATGGCCTCTTGTCTTGGTCGCTCGACGTGGTATTTGACTTTTGTGAACAGTAATTACGACTTGTTTTTTCGGTTTCACTTGTGATGTCTTCTTTTATATATATACATATGACAGATGCTAATTTGACAATGTTTTTATTGTCAATAGTTTTTCTCTTTTGGCTTTCCGTCGCTGTGAACCGGGAGAGAGTCGCCGTGTCCATGTCTCGGAGCATGTCTCAATCGCTTTCTTACGATGTAACCTGCATAAAGAACCAGTCCCATGACCTGCAAGTGGGGAAAAGTCTACGTCTTGTTTGGTCTGATTCCAAGACCACCCCCCCCCCCTTTTTTTTATAAAAAAAAATATAGGTCCAGCACATTTCGGTGGAAGTTTCTTTTCTTTTAATTTTATATGGTTGGGTGTGCTGGTGTAAAATGGGAGGAAGATCGTTGAAATCCCGAAACGTGTGTAGATTCTTTCTCGATGCAAGCCTGCAATGTGCGTAAAAGTCGACGAATCGATTGTTTGGGTACCTATTATTCTTCTAATGGGGTCTTGCTAGATCTTTCATGTCTTGCCAAGAAACTTCTTTTGTCGTTAACTCTTGTGCTGTGTTAAAAGTGACGTTATTGATTCGTCAAATCCATGTTTTCTCGAAAAAAACATGTGGGCATAGTTTTGCTGCTCTTTTTTCTTTTTGTAAAGATTATTTGTTTCTGGGTTTTCTGTGGTTGTTTTGGTAGTTGCGGTGTCTTTGCGCAGCCTTGAATTCCTTCTTTTCCTTTTTCTAATTTATTAAGCCATCATCATATTGCAGTAGACATGTCGCTGCTCAATGTTTCCTTGGCCTTTGTCTAAGGACGCGCGCAGAGGCCCACAGCTTGTAGCTTCCCTTTGTTTAATGTTGGTTGAAGATGTGCTTCTGAGTGAGGACGTGTGGTTTGATGTTGTATTTGTTTCTATAATGGAAGGTTATTCACGTGCCAAGTGCGTTGGTTTGTAAAAAGAAATTATTTGTCGATGGCTGCATCACTATCTGTGTTTCATATCTCGAATACGTGAAACTGTAAATGACCCTCAAGAGGTTATCCTTGTAATTTTTGCTGGAAATATGGTTTATATTGCGCGTATGATACAGTATGAAATGGTCCCCATCTTTTCAGCCTTAGTAAACATGAACATTCCCACTTTTGGCTTGGAGATCATAGAAAAAGATATGCATTTATCTGATTAGAGATATTGTAATTGGAATATGTTATCAAACAGATCACGAAATCACGACAATCATGTTCTTCAAATTAATGAGGATTATAAATATCGCGTGCCACTGAATTCCTAGTGTTTTAATCAAGTCAATGTAATTGTTGAAGTCATCTGTTAACATTTGTTTGCTTGTTAAGATGATCATTGCTTGCAATCATGATCTAAGAGGCTGCAATAATTCAAACATAGTACGAGTGGTGGAAAAATCACTTACTATAAAATCATCCATGAGTTTTCAATCAAACTTTGTTCATTTGGTCTAATTATTGCACTTTGATGTCGGATTCTTTTCTCAAATCCTTGTTGTGTACTTATTTTTTTAAAGTTTTGACCAACTGCTCATTGAATTATTATTGCCCCTACAGTGGTTTTGGGAAGGAGCGGACTTTTACACTCCCGGGATTTGGAAGTAGTTCACTCCATCCTTCTGACGAACTCCTCCATGCTGCTGATTAATCTTTTGCTATAAATGTGGTTTGGCTTTGGAGATGAGAAGGTAATCTATTACTCTCGGAAATAGCTCCATTTTTCTATGCATTTTTCACTTTGAACTGAGTTGTGATTGGTCGACCTTACCCAGTTCTCAGGAAGCCCACGCTTAATGGACTGCCCACCCAACAGCATCAGCGATAAGAAGACTCTGAAGCGGTGGTTCTTTATAGACAAGAGGGTTGGGTAAAGAAAGCCAGGTTAAAGACGCCTAGATCAACATTCTGACCAAGTGACTGTTTAAAGAATTCGTTTTGGTTTAGAGTATATATACACCGTAGTAAGAAATCTGGATCCAATGGAAATGAAGCCTAATCATGCTTCTCCTGTTCTTACTGATCCTGCTCCTGCTACCAAGTCAAGGCATGGCATCCACTCCAGCTGGTTGCCTCAGCATGGAGCACCATGTCCCTCGAGCAAGTACACAACAATTCCGCGGAAAAAGCCCGGAATACTGGATGATGTCCGTTCCAATGGCTGGCTCGATGCCATGAAAGCATCCTCTCCCCCTCGTAAAAAGCTTGTCAAGGATTTCGTTCTTGAAGTTGCCGTAGATGACTCTGATGCTGCTTATGCATCCTGGATGGTGTGTTTTCTTTCTCAAGTGTCTAGTCGAGATTTTTATTCTTCTTATCTCATATATGGATAGAGAAACCTATTAAGCGGTACAGCTTCATTTATATACTTGTATTTTCTATCATGAATTGTGATTTCTTTCCTTATTTGCCTTTTTATTTCCTGATTGCTTCTTTTCGGTGATCATGCAGCTTAAGCATCCTTCAGCTCTCAGTTCTTTTGAGCAAATAGTTGGGCAGGCTAAGAACAAGACGGTAGCGATGTTTCTGGACTATGACGGTGTTCTGTCTCCAATCGTTGATGACCCAGATTGGGCACTAATGTCTGATGATGTAAGTAGACAACATATTTGCCTCTGCAAATGCCCATCTTGCACATTTACTTATGTTGAACCATATAAATTGCTTTTCAGATGCGTAAAGCTGTAAAGAGTGTCGCGGATCACTTTCCTACAGCAATTATCAGTGGAAGGAGTCGTGACAAGGTAATCAAGAACCTTCCTTTGAACACAACGTGATGTTTCTTTTTGGTACATCTGCTGATCCACACTTATAAAATCGAGGTCTGACTTGCCGTAATTTTACAGGTTTACAATTTGGTAGAACTAACTGAACTTTACTATGCTGGTAGTCATGGAATGGACATTATGGGCCCTGTCAACAACAGTGTGTCCAATGACCACCCAAGCTGTGTTAAATCAACTGACCAACAGGTAAGGTGTTTCTTTTGGAGAGCTTTATTGTTGTTCTCTCCCGGTGCTGTGCTTAGGTAGCGAAACCAAATGTTCTTTCGATTTGCTTTCCCTAGCAAGTCTTCAATTCCATGATGTAACTAACGTGGATGCTTGCCATGGCAGGGCAAGGAGGTAAATCTCTTCCAGCCTGCTAGAGAATTTTTACCCGTGATTGATGAGGTACAGGAATTGTTCCGCATGTATATATTTTGTTTTTAATAGTATCTTTCTGATTGGATGACCTATAATGTGTTCATGCAGGTTTTTAGAACCCTCATCGAAAATACAAAGGGTATCAAAGGCGCAAAAGTTGAGAATCACAAGTTTTGTGCCTCTGTACATTATCGTAATGTAGATGAAAAGGTAGGGGAATGTTTTGGACTTCACATTGTCTATATAAGTTTGGCTGGATGCATATTGATTGTGTCTCTTTCTCTTTAACTTGACTTCAGAATTGGCCAGTTATTGCTCAGTGTGTTCATGATATTTTGAAAGAGTATCCTCGTTTGCGGTTAACACATGGACGGAAGGTACTATTGGTGGACCTTAGGGGGCTCATTTCTTTTCCTTTTCCCTTTTAACATTTGTTTTGCACTATTATGACTCTGCCTCTTGATGGTCATGTCACTTATTTCAGGTTTTAGAGGTCCGTCCAGTGATCGACTGGAATAAGGGAAAGGCAGTCGAGTTTTTGCTTGATTCTCTTGGTACTGAGCCATTTTGCCCTCGTGTCGCATTTCTCTTTTCGTGGTTTTTGTGTAAGCATTCGGCCTCATCTAAATCACTACTCTGTTGTCACAGGGCTGAGTGACTGTGAAGATGTGCTTCCGATCTATATTGGGGACGACAGGACAGATGAAGATGCATTTAAGGTAACAAAAAGACAATCCTCATCCTCTCCCAATCTGGACATGGACAGTTCTTAGATCCTGATCTCAGCCCGATATTCATTTTGTTAGGTGCTGCGAGAAGGAAATTGTGGTTTTGGTATACTAGTATCTTCAACACCTAAAGAAACTAGTGCTGTTTACTCGCTCAAGGATCCATCAGAGGTGCATATTTGAGAGTTATCAGTGAAGTTTCTTTTCACCGAATTTCGCATCTTTTCCAGCATTAGTCTAATTTCGAGGGATTCTTTCTTTTGGGAAAATTCAGGTCATGGATTTTTTGGAGTCCCTGGGCAATTGGAAGAAGACCGAAGAAGCAGGGAATGATTGGGAATCGAATGGACCTCAACAAAGTTCATTGCAGAAAGCAGATTAGATCAAGGCTCTCGTGTTGTTCTTCTTCCTGGTTTCAATAAAAGGAGGCCTTTCGCTTTCGATTTGTTCTTTTCCGGGCAACCGGGTCTTATTCTTTTTTTTTTTCGTCCGAAGATCCTTCCATCAGCTCCGCACGCGTTTATATTTGCCGAGCAGATGGGATGTGAATGTTGCTAAATAAGGGTTGGTTCATTTCACAGTCCAGTCATTACTAAGTATTGATACAGACAATTGCAGAGGGAATCGCATGTGGATGGATGGTGGCGGTTTTTCAGTTTATAACTGTGCATTCCTTCCCGTCTTTGAAACGGGGTCGGTATTGTTCTTTTGAGTCTCTCTGCTGAGTTCTGTGATTTGTGTAAAAAAAGCAAACAGAAGATAGTGAAATGAAACAATTCTGGAAAGAAAAGCCGTTCTTTTCAAGTGACTTTCGGAGGAAAACGATGACGATGAGGATGAATTTCCCCGGCTACTTCCGGCATAAAAAGCCAATGCGGTAAGCGATGCGGTAGATTGCAAGCGGGCATTTTGACCGAACCGGCATCGCTCAGCAGCATCCTATCAGAGCCATAGCAACACATCCCCGGAGCGTAGTACCGGTGGTGTTAGGAAACGTTGGCTTGGTTCTTCTGGTTTGGAATACGGGCATCGTCATCATCCAGGCCATGGGCTGAGGTTGTTGAGGGCCCGTTGTGTTTTTCATGCGCTTTGGACTCGCACGAGAACGTGGGGCGGAGGACGCGAGGGGGAGGGGGCGCTTTTTTCTCATCCGCCTCTTCGGCCGGACATGTCTTGAGTCTTTCCTCGATTTCATCGACCAAGTTGTTTGTCGTTCGTGATTCACCTCACGGCATGACCCCGCCCCAAATATAATATCCATTATGATCCGATATCAAGACCCCCGCCCCCCCCCCCATAAAATTATTTTATGAACCTTGTAATGAGCCCAACTATTGCTTTGGCAAATAGATTCTAGGGAAGGTGCGCATACCCCGATGGGGGTGTGTGAGCTAATTGGTTAGCAATTTGGATTTCCTCGGCATCCTAAATCCCGTTACGACTAATCACGTCACCGAAATATCATTATGCCATTTACTTCGGTACATGTACATCTATCGTTTGATTCATTTTGATGAATGCATAGTGAGTCGGTTTCATGGAGATTCACGCTCCCGCAACGGATAATTTGGTGACTCCATCTAAACCCTCCGTCTTGATGTCGTGATGAAACTCGAGTTAATATTTGAGACTCATTTTGGAGTTTGAACATTGGATGCGAGCGAATCCGCCGTCCGAAACCGGCCTCGTTGCCATTCACTATGCCTGGTGCATTCGTTCGATGACCTTGAGTTGCGAGGGTCGAGCCCGGAGGAGTCGACGTCGTCTTTTGAGTGACCCACACGTTGGCAAACATTTGTCATTCGGTGGACTATCCTTAAGCAATCCCCAAATTATTGTTGTTGTTATTATTATTATTATCTTTTTCTATTTTCAACGATCATGATAAAAATCCAAAAAAAATCCGAAACGAAAATTAAATGGTAAAACTAATAATTGGAGGAAGAAAGAAAAGGAAAAATCAAATTCCTTACTTACTTTCTAAAATAAAAAAAAAGATAAATATATTAAAAATTTTGAAATTTATCACGAAAGCATAATGAAATCCTAAAACTTTTAAAAAGGTCTAATCAGAATCCTTAAACTTATCAATACGGCGTAATCAAATTTTTCCATTAATTTCATCTAATAAATTTTAATATTTAATTACATAAACTTAACAAATTCGAGAACTTTATTACACTTGTCACAAATTTTAAAACTCAATTGTATTCGTGATAAGTCTAAGCACTTTCAATGACCACTTATCCAGACGACGTAGATGAAAAGAGTACATCTCGCACTCCTCGAGCACATTGCTCACAAAGCTTGCCGCCTCCTCGCACCTCCTCCAGAAGCTGAAGGAAGATGTCACTCTCCGTGCAATCTCCGCCTTCTTCCACTCTCTCTTCCTCCTCTCTTCACGTAACTCCTCTCTCTCTCTCTCTCTCTCTCTGTGCATTCGCATATGGTTACACTCCATGGAAGTCAATGGCGTTGATTCGGTGGTCGCTTCGATCGATGTGTGCAGCAGGACGGGAAGCTGAGGCTGCTCGGCCGATCCGCGGCGTCGAAGCTCGCGCTCCACCGCCGGCCGCCGCTGCCTCCGATTCGAGCCTCCTCCAACTCCTCCTCCTCCTCTTCCTCCTCTCTCGGTACCTCTAGTTCTTTCCCGATCCGCTTTTCAGCTGATTGGACATCTGTGTTCGATGATCGATCTTCGTTCATTTCCTTCGGTTCCTTTTTTTTTTTTTTTTTTTCTTATTTGTGAAGGTTTGAGCACTGAATTGGATGCGGTGTCCAGCTTCAGCGAGATCGTCCCTGATACCGTCATCTTCGATGACTTCGATAAGTAAGCGATTTGAAAATGGTGGATGCGGCTATAGATAGATGATTACGGTTTATCTGTTTTTCCTTGCGCCGGCATTGTTACGATACGTGACGGTGGATTCCGTTTCGCTTTTCGCGTCGGAAAGTCTCGGGCTTCATCGCGAACGATGAGTCGCAATCTCTCTCCGATTTCAGGTTCCCTCCCACCGCCGGGACCGTTAGCTCCTCGCTCCTCCTGGGGATATGCAGTCTTCCGGATACTATTTTCAGGGTATCAATCTTTTCTTTTTCCATTTAGGGGGAAAATTTCGGACTCTAGTCGGAAAAGCCCGCTCGGTTCACTGATTGGAAAACGTTCTTGTGCTTAGAATGCGGTCGAAATGGCCTTGGCTGATGGAGGCTGCTATGGGTTGGCGAACAGTGAGATGAGGTTGTCCTGTTTTGTCAACAAGGTTGGTGTTTTCCCACACTCTACCTTGCAGGTTTCAATTCATGATGTGTGTTATACAACAGGAAAGTTCGGTTGGAAAGCAAAAAGAATGAGGGGGAAATTTATATTACTTCACCCTTGTTTGTATGGAAATTGAATGAAGAGCGCAAGGAAAGAGAATAAAGTTTACCTTACTGACATTAGTTGTTTGCCCCTGAGCTGCAGAATCACGTAAGTACTGAGGAAAAGAAAGCATGAAAAGGAAAATATTCATCGACTTTCTTGTTCAAAACAGAAAAGGAAACAAAATGATTTGCTTTTATCAAATATTTATACGCGACATGCCGGATCACATGTAAATTTGCCTTTTTTTTTCCTTTGGTTGGGTGGCTGATGTGAGATTTCTCAATGTAGGCTTTGGTCAATGTTGGAGGTGATTTGGCAAAGCTTGTTCCTGGTAGAGTTTCAACAGAAGTGGATGCTCGTCAGGCTTATGACACTCATGGAATTATTCGGAAGGTATTGGCTTCTTTCGTACTCCTTAATCAATAAGCCTTTAACATCCTGATAGCTGAAGAGCTACGCTCCACATGTTACTAGGAGTAGCTGTCCATATTAGGTTACTGATGGCAGAAGCCCTGTAGAAAAATCGATAAATTAAAAAATCCCTACTAAGCTATGTAAACGAATGACGGTCTTGCAATTATCTCATATATAAGAGGTTTTTAAATCCAAGGTAGTAAAAAATTGAGCTTCCTCTCCAAATGCAGTGTTTTATGTGTATTCAGACTTAATGGTTGTTGTTACTCCGATTTTGGCTCATACAGTCGATCTTGCTGCAATGTGTTGCAATGGAATATAGATTAGAGAGTGTGATGTTGGAGATGAGGCTGATTCCACTTTATTACATAAATGGTTATTGTTGAATTTACTGTATGCTTGTAAAGAAAAGATTGTTAAAATTTACTTGACGATTTTGATCTGCAATATGAGAGTAGTCAGTTGCCTCGGGCAGCTCTTAGCCGTAAAATTTGGAACTTGGGTGTCCAATCCGATGCTAGCTGCATTTTACTCATTGCAGGTGCATGACTTACTAAAGCTGTATGGTGAAGTAAACGTCCCTCCCGAGCGTTTGTTGTTTAAAATTCCTTCCACATGGCAAGTAAGTGGCCAGTGTGTGTCTTAGTTGGAACTGGTGCTACTTTTTAAAGTTGGCTTATACTTATCTGGCCCTTCTGTGGGCCATTTCTGGGTGTTTATGTAGGGGATAGAGGCCTCAAGATTGCTTGAATCTGAGGGCATACAGACACATTTGACTTTTGTTTACAGGTATATTTGGAAAGGGCTTTTTGTTACTTCAATTTATCTACTTATGCTGTCAAGCTATTTTGATGTTTATTATCTAGAGTCCTCATTTTTTAACCGGCTGCACCGGACCTCTGTGAAAGCATAGTGGACCGGCTAGTCAGTTCGGCTGCGCATTGGGCCTAAATAGTCGTACTTAATGACCAATGACACAAAAATAATTAAAGAGATAGTTTTCACATATTAGAGGCTGGTCGGACCCTAAAAGAGAGCCATGGGCCGTACCCGCTTGCCTTTAAAATTTTGGGCTGCAGGCTTGGGTGAGCCGGTGCCCAATGCTAATCAGGGTTAATAGCCTGTTTGAATGTTGACTTGAAAGAGTAATAATATCGCAATAATCAGATAATTAATGGCATGACTATCTATCTAATGTGTAGGAAAAATCTTGGAAGCACTCGGATGAATTCATGTAGCTACTTGAGTGTGATTGACAAGATTAACCACTCTCGACACGACATAATTCTATTCTAGCTTTTTGAGTGTGATTGCAAGTATTCATTTAACTCTCAAATCCGAATCATCGCCATGTAATACTTGTTTCCTTGCCTGGCATTGGTTTTGGTGACCAAGTCTGCGGGGAAATGTGTGGTTCGTTTGCACAGCCTCTAATGTCAGGGGAACATATCGGTGGGGATAGTGTACATGGACTCTGAAATATCTTGCATCCCTGTGCTTATAGTGGCGATTTTTTTTTTAGGTGAAAGATACAACTATTGATTTTCCAATGGCTTGCCCAGAGATTTCATTAGACATACCATCATATTTGACGTAGTTTTCGAAATTGGAAGTCATCTTCGGTATGATTAACATGAAGTGTCCTGCTAGTTTGTCAATGTTTGTCGACTGGGATGGCACTCCATGGATAATCTGTCTAGAGAATTGCAAGCAATATTGGTGGACTAGGACTTGCGATCCAGCTTGATAATAGTTAGGTTTTGTCATTTTGTGTTCGGAAGTTTCAACGCTATTCTATTCTTGTTGCTTTGATCGCAGATCATGATTTTTTTTTCTAGTTTCCTCCTTTCTCTCTCTTTCCTTAAGCCGTCTTAATGTACTAGCCATTGATTATCTGTTCATTTGTCTACAGCTTTGCTCAAGCAGCGGCTGCCGCACAAGCCGGTGCTTCTGTCATTCAGATTTTTGTTGGTCGTGTTAGGGTAACGGCTTAGCCCTTTGGCTTTTTTCTATAATGATTTTGTGTGTTATTTGTGACATTCCATTCGTGCATCATCCTCAGGATTGGGCACGCAATCACTCTGGTGACCCAGAAGTGGATGCTGCTTTGAGAAGAGGTGAAGATCCAGGGTTGGCTCTGGTTAGTTACAAAGCTTTTATTTTTGGTAAAATAAATAGCAGTCCTAGACTCATTTGTGATTGAATTTCTATTCTACAACTGGTTTTCTTCAGTTACCCATACCCACCCAAACTCACTGATCATGGATATTCTCTTGTTGAAATTCATGATAGCTTTGTGTGTTTTTACAAACTTGTTGGCTTTTAGAAGGTTGAATTGCTCAATAGTGATATAACTTTTTCTTCAGTTTCTTAGTTGACTACTAGGAAATGTATGGTTCTTTACCTTTTGATCTTTTTGTGATCTCTTGGAGCTATGGAATTCATGTTAACTAGAGATCATAGGAGCAATCCGCTTCATGTTGGCTATTTCCTTAGGTGCATTTTTGGTAAAGTTTCTTATACACATGCAATTGGCATGTGCCAAGGGGAACGTTGAGGTGGTTTGAGCAGCTACTTGCAAACTGGAATCAACATGACTACTTGTTGCGTATCCTTTGCTGTGTTAATTAGGATCCTGCCACTTTAAGCCATCTGACTATTATGCTCAATCTAAAGCCACAATAGTTGTGTTTCGTAAAGGTGATTGCCTTTCTCGGTCTACAGACCTCTGTCCTTGTCTTTGATCTATTTGAAAAAGATGTTAACTCACAAGGCACACCTTGTAGGAGACAAGGTGATCAATTAACATCAATGATTTATTGTGTAGCATTCTAGTGCTATTCGATGATGCCTTGGCAGTAGGGCATGCCTGAGCTCCTTTATAGAAGTCCTAGGCTCCTACTGGTAATTTACTTCTCTTGTTTGGATACCTTGTTGGACTACATATTAAGAGAGAGAAACATCTAGTTGGAATGCCAGATTAAGTTCATTTGATATGAGGGTACTCCATTGCATCAGTAACGTGAGAAGAGAGTTCTATTTCACAATATTGCTGTGGAATAACTGGTCATGCCTGATCTAGTTATGTTCTTCATGCAGGTGACAAAGGCTTATAACTACATCCACAAATATGGGCATAAATCCAAATTGATGGCAGCAGCAGTTCGAAACAAGCAGGATTTGTTCAGTCTTCTAGGGTTCTCTCTCTCTCTCTCTCTCTCTCTCTCTCTCTCCTTGACATTTGTGGCATCATGTTTCTCTTATGCTAATCTTCCAAACAGAATCGGGGTTTCTAATCAGTTTCAGTCAAGGAATATCATTCTCTGATCATGTCTCTCTGTTCTTCCTCTACAGGGTGGACTATATTATTGCACCATTGAAGGTCTTGCAGTCTCTCAAAGAATCGATCACTGCTCCAGATGAGAAATACTCTTTTGTTAGGAGGCTGTCACCAGAGTCTGCTGCTACCTACAATTTCTCTGAAGAAGAGGTGCGCTTCAATTTTACATATTTATTTCCCCTGCGAAAGGTTCTTGCTTGCATCTAGTCTTTGTGGGCCCACTTGATTTTAAGCATAGCCATTAGATCATGTGAACTCCACTTCGGAGCCAAATGATCCAATAAGCGACCAATGTTGCTGTAGCTTGCAGCCTGTTGGAATGAAAATAGACATACACTGTGAAGCACAGTGGAGTTTTTGTTAGTTGCTTTGGGTGCATCACGCTTAGTGCATCTGTGTTCTTAGATCAAAAAGTGCATAGTGCAGGCCATGCACGTACACACTCATGCACACTCATACATGCATGCACATGCATGGGCTTGTTGATTGCTCTTCCTAGCAAAACTTAAAAAAGTTCTAGGTGCGCTTAATTACATTTTTTTCGTAACGATTAAGAAGCCTGTGATGCTACTTCCACATGGACGATTACATGTAAGAAAGATGACTATCAGATGCATTTCATCATTGTGATAAACTACTCTCTCTCTCCCGTCTACAATATCACTGACTTGATTCCAATGGTATATATCCTGTTCAGCTTCGTAAGTGGGACCAACTGAGTCTTGCCTCAGCTATGGGACCAGCTTCTGTGGATCTACTTGCGGTTGGATTGGATGGGTACGTCAATGAGGCCAAGCGAGTGGAGGAGCTTTTCGGCAAGATCTGGCCACCCCCAAATGTATGATTCACCGTCTGGAATCGCTAAGCGGCTCTTATTTACGAAGAGAATAATTCCGGATTCCAACTGCTTTTCACACTCGATTTTTCCCTCGGATACTCAAGTCGGCTCCGGCGGAAAAGAATGTAAAGGTCATCCCTCGCCTGATGTTAATAAGTTTTACGGCTATCGACTATTTTCTCCTTGCTCTAATGTGAGAACCGAACTTGAGTCGTCACCAAACAGAGTGTAGCCTTGGTGTTCAAGGTTTTTATCGTGTATTTCTGATTCCGAAAGCTTCTTCGCCAAAGCCAGCTTATTTTCAATGCTTGTGAAGCATGACTCTGCTCTCACATTGTCTCGTGCTTTTGAGGCTAATTCCCAAAAAAAATTGTGTCCAATTAACGTCGGAAAAAAAAAAAAAAAACCCAGCCATGCGGGAACGTCCCAAACTTTACACTTTGTCTCAATTATACTCCTACTTGAGACAAAAAAAAGTTCAAGGTATAATTGGGACAAAGTGTAAAGTTTGGAGTTTTTTTTGGAATTAGGCCCATGCTTTTGGGATGCTAATGAGATTTGCCTTAGCTGCTCTATTAATTTTAATTTTTTTGGAATTTTTAATTTTTTTTTCGTCTCTAGTAGCCAAGGGTAGCTGGAGCTCGTTGGCCATTGGATGAGAGCCACAAAGCCCTTTATGGCCTTCGGTAAGCATCGCGGCCCTCGCCTGATCTCGCCTAGATGTGGGTGAGGTAAAGATAGGCGTGGGCGAGGCTGCCTCTCCAAATCTGAGTGAGGCTAGCCTCGCTTGCCAAACGCCGTTCAAGCTCATCAAATATGTATAAATGCAAAAAATTTATGATTATATGTGGAATGTGGAAGATTGATATCTCAATTTTCTTTTGGGACATAACTGCAAATTGAATGCGCATCACATTTTTCTAAAAGTCCAAGAGCAAAAATATGGTAAAATGATGGAAGGCGTCAAGCATGAACTCGATACATCTTAGATGGAGGGAACTTGTTGAATCTTTTTGACTATTGAAAATTCTATTATTCCCTATCCAATCAAACGGATTTGGTTTCCCATAATAATTGATTAATAAAAAGAAAACGATTGGTGCCTCACCAATTTTTATTTTTTTATAATTTGCAAATCAATAATTTTCATACTAACTTACAAATTTTCATTTACATAACTTACTAAAATTTTTAAACTTATCAATTCTTAAACTTAGTACACGTCCATTATTTTTTTATTTTGTCGAGAAAATGACATGTTAGAAAACGGTGCGACTCATACTCTGTATCCTTGTTGACAAGATAACACCGTTTCTCAAAAGTGATTATTGTGGGGACTTTGAATCTGATTATTGTTTTTGGGCCAAAAAGAATGTCTGATTCGTGCTCTTTTGTTCCCCCTCTTTACATGTCAATGATCGATCGCCTAAATTCCGAGCGCACTAAAGTCACAAATTCCATCACCTCCCGACAAGATCACATCGAACCTCTGCATCGAGTTGGTGGTGCCACCTCAGACAAATCATTATCAAATTGTCCATACGGTGAAATTACCGAAAAAGTTTTAAATTTATTGCATTCGTATCGTTTCGATTATAAATTTTTTTAATCGTGCTAATTGAGCTCTAAATCTTTCAATAATTTTTCAATTTAGTCGTTCGGAACAATTTTGGCGGGAAATTACTGAAGTGGACACCAGTCATCCTATGTGGTCATGACGGGTGCTGACGTGGACTACTTTATACAATTTTTTAAATATTTTTCTTTCTCTTTAATTTTCCTTCTTCCTCCGCCGGTTACTGGGCATCGGTGATGGCTGGCGACCGGCCATAGACAAGGGCCGACCTCGCCGATCTCAAACGAGATTCGACCTTGCGAGGATCTAAAAAATTTGAAACTAAATTAATATGAGCGTGATAAATTTAGAACTTGTCAGTAATTTTCTTTTGCACCTTCATTGATCCCGACCTTATCCCAATCACTCGGAAGATCCAATCACAGAGTGGGGGGACTCCCATAAGTCACCACATTATTGGGATTCAATCAAAGAGGGGGGGGGACACTCCCATAATTCACCACGTCATTCATAAGATCCAAAACCCTCCATTGACCCATTTTCACCTCTGATTTGGTGCCAACCCATCGATCCCTCTCCCCCACTCTCTATTATTTCCGGGTTCTTCGCCGACGCCAGAAAATTTCTTCCTTAGGTGGCGAAAGCGTGTGGTGCCGGGGAAGCCACCACGTGGCCTACCAATCATACCATGTGAATAATGCAGGACCGGCCCCAATCAAAGATGGGAGGGGGGACTCCCATAATTCACCACATTATTGGGAAGAATCCAAAAGACAACGCAAAGAGAGCTGATTTGGTACGGGTTGTCTCTTTGGTAGTCATTGCTTTGTTGTTTTCCTCATGAATAGATGTGCTGACCAAAACCTCGCCCACGTGTCCCCACACATTATCAACGGGGTGAAAGTTTGAAATGATGTGTCAGCGCCTAGTCATCCACGTCCTGTGGCCAATGGGGGCCTTGTCCATGTGGACGGTTTGCCAATCTCCCACATCGTTCTCTGGGTTTGCATATGTTCATGTTACATAGATTCGTTAAAATCGTGGAATTATGAAGTCGAAACCGATGATGGAGGGGGAGCCACTGCTCTCGGATTTGAATTGGGAGCTGTTCATTAGTCTCTTCATTTTACTTGTGCTAAATTTAATTTCGAACTTTTTATCGTGCAAGTTTATTTAATCTTTTCGATCGTGCAAATTTAATCTTAACGGTTTGCCAATCTCCTATTTCATTTTTTGGGTTTGCATATGTTGATGTTACATGGATTCATTAAAATAATGGAATTGTGAACTTGAAGCTGATGATGGAGGGGGAGTCACCACTCTCGGATCTGAATCAGCAGCTGCTCATTGCTTTCTTGATTTTACTTGCGGGACATGTTTTGCCAGGTCGAGGTGATGATAGAAATCGTAAGTTTAAATTAGGGATAATTATCCAAAATGTCCCAAATTTATTGTACGACGATCAATTCAGTCCTAAATCTCTTAATTGTATATCAATTTAATCTTAAATCTATTGTGCGATAGCCGATATAACATGTCTATTAAGTTCTATGTTCATGTGGACGGTTCGCCAATCTCCTACATCATTTTCTGGGTTTGCATATGTTGATGTTACATAAATTCATTAAAATAATGGAATTATGAACTTGAAGCTGATAAAGAAGGGAGGAGTCGCCCCTTTCGGATATGAATCAGCAGCTAGTCATTGCTTGTTTTTTACTTGTGGGAAATGTTTTGCCAAGGTCGAGCTCTCCAATGTGATGATAGAAACCCCAAGTTTGAATTTACGTGTCCATCTTCACTTTTTGCTCTCGAATGGCCCTCGTTTTGGACCACGGAATCATCATCATTCCCCCAAATCGATCAGCCAACGTGAGAGTAGGGAAAAATAATAATTTTCAAGTTGATTTCCTTGACGTGTGTAGGCTTTTACCTTCTTTAGTTTAATTTGAATGGACTTTCCTTCTTCACGTTTTCTTGGACGTGTGGTTCATACTAGTCCATTGTTTTCACGTTTCCTTCGAGTTTTCCCCCTAGCGAATGTTTATGAAGAATCAATCGACCGACCAAAGTAACGACCCTAGTCACAATTTAGAATTTCCCTTCTTAATAGAAGGATCTCGAGCTTTGACGCCACACCGATTGTCGAATGAACAAATTTCATGTCATGCGTGTCCCCTAAATCTTTCGAAACTAAGAGCTCGGAGATATTCATCGAGGTCCCGAGATTGAGATACATTAAGATACGAAAAGGTTCGACAGATTTCAAACTTGGGTTGGATCTCGAAAGTTTGCGAAAATACAAGGAAAGATGAATGAACATGCATCTTCCTTGTTTCTTTCTTGGTTTTCTTATTGACCGCCCTCAATCAGGCAGACACCTAACATGATAAACGAGAAATCACAAATCACCAACTGGGGACAAACTTGCCCTATTTGATGCAGATACCTTATTTATATCCACCCACATTATCAAGCACATGCTTCGAACTTTGTCAATCTTCGTCGCACACATGGAAATGAAATTTTTTTGACTCGAGATCTTAGCGATAAGACAACGATGATTCTGGACGTTACTGTTTCATTGGCAATCCAAAAACATAATGTAAAACCGATGATTCCAATAGACGACTTTTATACGTTCCAAACAAAATAATAAACAATCTCCATACTAAACCCTTGATTACAATGGTACGTGTGCCTCTACATATATGGGAATCGCTCCAACATTGAGAGCTCATCTCTATCTTCACGTCCAGATCATTAATCTCATTGCCTTGGATAGGGTCGATACCCTTTTCCAAATTCAGCATCTCTGAATTTTTCTATGTCGTAGTCACCATCTCTTCTATTTTCTTCCATTGAACAGCTAGCATCCTCTTTCTCTCCTCTGCATTTTGTCTATTTAAGACATCCTAGAAAAATTTTCCAATTCGAAACCATCGCCAATGGCGGAGCCCTACCCATATCGGTCCCACGTTGATCAGGAAGACCCCGCGTACGCCCCTCTCCCGGGTGGGGCGGAGGAGCCAAAAGGCCACCGGGCACCGGCCAAGGCAGCGGTTTTGGCGGGGCTTTCCCTGTTGTTAGTCGCGGGAATGATGATTGGTTTCTTTACCGATACGAGGTCGGACGTCTGTGCACAAGTTGATGACGGCCGATTGTGGACGACCTGCAGAGGAGGAGCGGCAGGGCCAAGGCCGATACCGGCCGAGACAATGGTTGGGATGGCGCCTCGCGGCGTGAAGGAAGGAGTGTCCGCGAAGTCGAACCGGATCTTTGCCGGCGTCAACGTGCGGGGTTTCCCGTGGAACAACAGCATGTTGTCGTGGCAGAGAACGGCATTCCATTTTCAGCCCGAGAAGAATTGGATGAATGGTGACCTCTTCTTTTTCTCCTTTTCCATTTCATTGTCAATCTATGGCGTTTCATTTCTTTGAGAAAGTCTTTGCCATCTTCCTGGAATTTTACATTATGTGCTAGAATGGTATTCAAATTTTTCTGATGATTCTTCTGGTCAAATCTTTTTCTGGGTACCTTGAAAGTTCATTTGAGGTTTTTCTGTCAAGATTTTGGTCAACGAGCGCACAGCGCACCGGAAAATGTAATTTTAACTTAGGCTGAAATTTCAAATTTGTGAATCTTGTGGGATGAAAAAGATGAGAATGTATGGAGGTTGCTTATTGGCACGATCTTAGTCTTAAATTTATTTATTGAAAAAAAAATGATTTTGACTTCATTGATGCTTACAGCTAGGGATTTCTATTCGACTGATTTGTGTTTGTTTTTCTCCTTCTTTTTCATGGCTCTGTTCTTGCTCTGGCATGGGAACTGGTTTCATCGTCTCCCATAGATCCCAACGGTAAGATTGTTCTACTTCTTTCTCTTTTGTTTTTCAAAATTTTAATATGGCATTTTTTTTATTGTGAGAAACGCTCTTTTGATTGTCCTTAATCTTGTGTCATGTGATTAACCGTCTAATTTGAGGAAAAAAAGCAAATAACAAATAATTATAAATTATTGTAGGGTCCATACTTTCAAGAATTTGAGGCTTACAATTTCATTGCGGACTGTTATGTTAGCAAAATCTTTTTTTCTGATGATTACACTAAACTCGTAGGTGTACAACGAGAATTTTGATTGAAACAATCAATAATAGGACTGACTATTCGTATTCTCTTGTCAAATTCGAATTATGAGTTCGTATGGAACTTGCTTCTAAACGATTGTACTCTGCTTCAACATGCTAAAACATGAGGTACTTCAACTTCATGCCTACCCGGGTCGCTGCGGGATGAGCCAAATCTGCCTTTTCATTGAACGGGTGACTTCGTATAGATGTTGCCGACTCTCTCAACATTAACATGTGAATATCATGCTAGGTCCCATGTATTACAAAGGATGGTACCACTTCTTCTACCAGTACAACCCGGACGGTGCCGTCTGGGGCAACATCGTGTGGGGCCACGCCGTGTCGGAGGACCTGATCCACTGGCTCCACCTCCCCCTCGCGATGGTGGCCGACCAGTGGTACGACATCAACGGCGTGTGGAGCGGCTCCGCCACGATCCTCCCCGATGGCCAAGTCATCATGCTCTATACCGGCTCGTCCAACGAGTCGGTGCAGCTCCAGAACCTCGCCTACCCCGCCAACCTCTCCGACCCGCTCCTCGTGGACTGGGTCAAGTACCCCGGTAACCCTATCCTAGCCCCTCCGCCGTGCATCAACAAGTTGGACTTCCGTGACCCGACGACCGCTTGGTACACGTCGGGAGGCAAATGGCGCTTTGCAATCGGGGCCAAGGTCAACAAGACAGGAATGTCGCTCGTGTACGAGACCGAGGACTTCAAGAACTACGAGCTCTTGCCAGGCCTGCTCCATGCCGTCCCCGGGACCGGCATGTGGGAATGCGTGGACTTGTACCCCATCTCGGAAAACGGGTTGGACACGTCGGAGAATGGTCCGGGAGTGAAGCACGTGATGAAGGTTAGCCTCGACGACGACAGGCACGATTACTATGCGATCGGGACTTACAACGAGAAGGCCAACACTTGGGTCCCGGACGACCCCGAGATTGATGTGGGGATCGGGATTAGGTATGACTACGGTATATTCTATGCCTCGAAGACGTTCTATGACCAGAACAAGAGGAGGCGGATCTTGTGGGGTTGGATCACGGAGTCGGACAGCGAGGTCGCCGATGTGCAGAAAGGATGGGCTTCACTCCAGGTCTGTTCAATGTTTTCACTTGCATTTGAATATGATTTGAATTTGTTATGATATATCATGTGTTAGTTTAGCGATCTCAAATCCTCGTACGAGGCCGAGCGCGATGAACTGCATTCGTATTTCTCAGGGAATTCCGAGGACCGTCGTTCTCGACACGAAGACCGGAAGCAACCTGCTTCAGTGGCCGGTGGAGGAAGTGGAGAGCTTGAGATTAAGCAGCAAAGAATTCGACGGTATAGAGGTCAAAACCGGGACGGTGGTACCCCTAGATGTCGGAACTGCCACCCAGGTCCGTGCCTGCGAGTTTTCATCTGTAGCTGTAAATATTCGGTGAAGTAAGGACTCCCGGCTAACTAACAATAATATTGATTTTCAGATGGACATCGTGGCTGAATTTGAACTGGACAAACAGGCCCTAGAAGCGACACCCGAGGCCGATGCTGATTACAGCTGCGGCGCCAGCGGTGGGGCCTCTCAACGAGGCGCTCTAGGGCCGTTTGGCCTCCTGGTTCTAGCGGACGATGACCTATCCGAGCAGACCCCCGTGTACTTCTACGTCGTTAAGGGGCCGAACGGCACCCTCAAGACTTCAATCTGCACTGACCAATCGAGGTAACCCTCTCGATCTCGTTTTTTACTTCGATTCTTGTCCGGTCTCGGTCTTGCTTTCATTAATCATGCTGAATACTCGCTTTTTTCTCCGCAGATCTTCTGAGGCGACCGATGTCAACAAGCAAGTCCGTGGGAGCTTTGTCCCTGTACTAGAAGGCGAGAAGTTGTCGCTCAGAATACTGGTGAGAGAGCTCAGATTCTCTTTCCCATAAAATAGTGTTATCGATCATGCTTATCCTTAGACTTATCAGTAACTTGTCCAATCTTTCGTCGATCTTACAGGTGGATCATTCGATCGTAGAGACCTTCGCTCAGGGAGGGAGGAGTTGCATCACGGCCCGCGTCTACCCCACGAAGGCCATCTACGGGGCCGCTCGGGTCTTCTTGTTCAATAACGCCACCGAGGCTAACGTTAAGGCCTCGCTCAAGATATGGCAGATGAACTCCGCTTTCATCCGCCCGTACAGCCCCCAGTGATTGAATCGAAACCGGAAAAAATGATTGGACATACCAATTTTCCACGATGGAGATCATGGTAGATCATCGTGTTCATTTTTTCCGGAACATTCCCCATGTTGACCTGTACAAGTTCTTATCAGTCCCACCCATTTTCAGTTCACAAGATGGGCAGGGAATCTCCATTTCCATTTTTGAGTAAACGAATTGCAGAGACTTCTATTGCAGAAGAAAAATGACTAAGAAAAGAAGAGAAGAATGGCTGGGAAAATTCGTTGCTCTCTTGCTGTAATTCATCTCTCATGTGTCTAAAATTTGGTTCTTCTTTCCGTTTTCCGTGGCCATATATCACCATTGCCGCCACCCATCCATCTCGGTGCATCAACAAAACGAGCTCATGAGAGATTTTTTTAGGTTTGATTCAGGATTCGCAGTACTAAATTGAGATTCTGCAACAGATTATAGCAAATGAAAAAGTGATGAGATAATGAACAAAACGCAGAGTTTGGCTTGGGGAGCTTGCAGAATGAGTGGACGTGTAGATTCCATCGTGGGACCTACACCGTAGGCAGTTGAAGAATATGCAAACCGCACGATATTTATTCAGTTGAACTCATCTTCGTTCAAAAGCTTATGCCTATAAGAGGGAACTTAAGTTTGAGCCCGTCGACATATCCATTTGATCTCATGTTCGCTCAAAAACTTAAATCAATAAGTTATGGATTTACTAGGATATATTAACTGTTTCACATCGCACCAATTTTCTGACGTGAGACTTCTAACTCAACTCACATGTGAATCTCAACAGTATCGGATTCTTAGTTTGCAAATGCAGCATCTCATTGTTCTTACTTATCTTGAAACACTGGCTTATGAAATTCATTACTCCAAGTTCAGGATTGTCCGATTCTTTCGCATGCCTTGGCTTCGAAGTTATCATGTACAAACAAATTTGTTTCTTTTCAAGGGCTTCGGTGAGGTTTTACATCAGAAGTGTCAAAAAAATGCGAGAATCTTCATGCTGTTATGAATTTAAGGTAGTTAAGGTAAGCGCTGCGAGAGGAAGAGCAAGTCTTTCCCCAGGTAGGTAATCTGATCATTTGTCTTTCTAGGAATGGGGGAAAAAAGGACCTGATACAAGCTGCTCCATATCCATTTGTGAAAATGCAGAACCCAAAACTTGGCGAGCGGTGGTTTCTGCTGCGTTGGCAGCTGCGGTGATCAGCTGATGTTTGCCGGCAAATGCCGATCTCAACAAATTTGAAGCAGTGACTGGTCGTGAGTTGGGGATAGGTTCCGCTCTGCAGTTCGGTCCAGCAGATCTCAGGTCATTCTCCTGTGCTTAGTTCATGATTGGAGAGCTCCCTTGGATTGTATTAAATGGATAGTACCCCTTCTTCTACCAAAACAACCCTGTAGGTCCAGAGTGCAGATGCAATAAAATGGTCTGGGGCCATGCCGTGTCTACATACTTGATCCACTGGCTCCCCCTCCCTCTTGCCGTGGTGGCTGCTCAGTGCCACGACACCAATGATGGCACGTGGAGCGGATCAGCCGCTATCTTGCCAGATGGCCAAGTGATTGTGCTCTAAACTGGATTATCCAATGATTCAAGGCAGTACCAAAATCCCGTGTGCCCCGCCAATCCATCCGATCCACTCCTCATCAATTGGATCAAGTACTCTTGGCAACCCTGTTATAGCTCCTCTTCCAGGTATTGACAAATTGGACTTCCGTGACCCTACGACTGCTCGGAACACTTCGGGAGGAAAATGGTGAATCATAATTGGCACTAAGGTTAATAATATAGGAATGTCATTTGCGTTGGAATATTGACTTCGAAAATGATAGAACAATGAAGTGAGACTTTGAGGCGTGATATTACTTTCTTTAAGGAATTATTTGCTTCACTAAGTTGCTAATGGTCACCGACAAATTTCCTCGAGGATACAATAAAATCTCAATAAGGATACTAGATAGCAATTCTAGTATTTCTCCAGGATCTCTCTACGCAAACAATTTGAGAAGATGGCTGTGTTTTTGAGGAATGAAAATCTCGAAAATAAAAGCATTCTGTCATGCCAAAAACTGACAAGTATATATAAACACATTTTAATGAACAATGGCAACCTTTCGGTAAACGGTTAAAAAATAAACAAACACAGCTCTTCGGTTGACAGTTTATAATTGAAAAGGTATGCTACTGAAAGGGTATATGAAAAGTCACGAAAATTCGGAATTAAAAATTAAAATAATAATATATATTTTTACGGAATTCCGAATTTCATAATTTCCAAAAATTCCAAAATGAACAAGGACACCCTTCCGACTAATAAGAGTCATAAAGAAACCGCATGACACAAAATAAAAAAAAATAAGAACAAAGTAGAGGATTAGGCTAATTAATCCACGAGCGCGCATGCGTGCTAAGTGCGCCCCCGCACGCGGGTATTATGGGTCTAGTTCATAACTCATATGTTTCTTTGGAACACACAAAAAGAAGCCCACACTTATAAACAAGCCTACTTTACTCCATCTTTTCTATGTGGGACATAGAAAAGCCACTTTTGTTTGTTTTACAAACAAACTTCCAACAATCCCACACTTTGTTTGTAAAACAAAGATTTCACATAAGAATAATTTTCTTTTTTAAAATTATATAGCCAAAATCTCGATGAGATTAAATATACATACATAAAGGTCTCTTTCAGTTAAACCTTTACTTAGTACAAGTACCTCAAGACTCTATCAAAGTGACAAGTAGCTCGGCTTTAAACTTATACTTTTAAATAATAGAATCGAACATACCGCACATATACTAACCTCTTGTTTCAGCGAGAAGTTCTATATTATTCAGCACTATTATGGCCTTGTGCTTGATCCTGTTTCATGAGCTCTCTAAAAAGTAACCCTAACTTTCGTAAGTAGCGGCACCACTTCTAAGTTCATATAGGTGAAGTATCTACCATGTATTTTTGTTACTATTAACACATTACATATTTGTACAATACTTCGTTAAGAATTCAATTCAACCTTCAAACCATAATAGACAATACCGACTTCTCATATGAGGGCTAGCGTCGGTATCAAACAATCACTTTTTAGTAACTTGTTTTTACCCATTAAACCTTGTAACTAGTGATGTTCTAGAAAAATATTAGATTACCATTACTGGTGATTTTAATTAAAGGGTTTCAGCTGCATTTCTTGTGAGGTTATTTTTACAATATCTCTTGGTAATGCCTTTGTCAAAGGATCAGCCAAATTATTGCTTGACCTCACGTATACAATTGTTATAGTACCTTTTTTAATCAATTGTCTCACAAACTTATGCTTTAGGCTAATATGTCTAGACTTCCCATTATAGGTGCTACTATACGCTCTTGCCAAAGTAGCCTGACTACCACAATGGATAGAAATAGGAGGCATAGGACTAGGCCATAATTTGTGTCACGCCCCGAAACCCTCGAAGCGTAATCATCCCACGTACCGGTCGAATTTGATGCGACGTTCCAGGCCGCGTCACCGACTCAACTCCCAACACAAAATATAAGGCACATGCGGAAGCAATAATTAAAACACCCGTACAAAACAATACATGACCAAGGATAGCAAGAGCGTCGAACAATCAAAAGCCTATTAATAAAGACTTGCATTAAGCTTCATTCAATGTCCATGATACACCAATATAAATCACCAAACAAAAGCGGGTCAAAGGCTACTACTAACAAGATCCCTAAGTGGCTAAGGAGGCAGTCTAAGGTGGGGCTACAATCAAAAGGTTACTAGCCCGACCTAAGAGAGGTTAAGGCTGATTCTAAGAAACTTAATCGGGATCAGATCCTGATTACTCAGACTCAGCCTTGATTATCTCATCTTCCGAATCCATCTGCTCGACCTCGCCAACCTGTTCGGGATCTTGCTCTATTGGCTCCGGATCCTCATATTAATCGGGTACACCAGGCATCCTCTAACAGGGGGCTGAAAAACGGGATTTAAACAACCATGAGACGAATCTCAATGAGTAGGCCTCCTAAACCGAAACTAGGCTAACATGGACCTCCCAACAAGCAAATCAACACAACAACGGACCATAATGTCAATCAAATAACCTAGGCCCTTGATCCCGGATCGCTTACCTTGCTGACCCTACAGATTAGGCAATAACAACGGGATAATCACAACACATGCGTGTACACACTTGACCATACGTACGCCACACACATGCTTATGCTCAAAGTGTTCATCTTGCATGTCATTCACCGAGTATTACACACTCGCACACTGGCCCATGCATTTTTATGCATGCAATTTTTATTCTCATGTCATGATTTTCATCAATCGCAAATGGCACACTGGCTCAATGCTCAATTATTAACTCGAGCTCAATCTGCGTAAAACGATCAAGTCTGACCCGTGCCAATGCAACAGTCCACATAATCACAATACTCCGTAGCCAGCCGAAAACGCCTCCAGTCCAGTGTTTCTAGCTCGCGTCAAAACGCATCGATACAACACCCGATCTCCTTACGAATCGAGCCCGCGTAAAAACGCTTAAAGATGATCGTCTTCCAACGTCTTCGGGCATAATCCCGCGTAAAACGTATCATGACGGCACACCCTGCGTAACACGTATCGGGCGGTGTGATCACACATACACACAGCCAGTTATTATCTGAACCCCACGTAACACGCATAAGGACATTGAGATGATCACATGCTCATGTCAGGCACGCATTCTCGCACAATCTCATCTCATGCCTCATTCTCGGCATACACAATGCATGGCCATGCAATGCAATTCAATGCAACATGAGCATCAACCAATCAAGGGCACCAAATCAAATTCACATCACACCGTGCCCAATATACAAATAGCATGCTCACTTGGCCCATTAATACTGTGCGGCCCAAAATCACATTTCATAATTCCATACTCAGTACAAGCCATCAGTTGGCTAATCATACTTCGCACAGTTCAACCACACGAGCATGCGACATGGCATATCACAATTACGCATGAGTCACTCAACAATCAACCAATCCGGATAATTCCGGCAATTCCTACAATTAAACCCCAATATGCCTAATCTAGTCCAATAATCCTCCAATGGACAGCCATCAAACTAGCCACTTCGCGGCACATTCGACCCCAATTGGGTCTCAACGAGCAACAATCAGCGATAATCCATCAACCCAAGCACACCCGACAATCGCACAGTCAAATTTCCAACTTGCCGATTTCTAATCCATCGAAGTCCCAAAATGGACAGCCACTATTTATCCCAACCTTGACTTCTGATCTAACTCTGATCGGCACAATAAACCACTAATCAGTCCGAGAGAGAGAAAAATCGAGAAAACACAAAAATCGGATCCAAACTGGGCAGTTGTACAGTGACCGAAATCCATTTGAAATAAATGGTAAATAAATTTCAAAAATTATGAAATTTGGATATGTTGTACAAAATATCTCAAGAAACATTTTCCATGAAGAACTCGAAACCCAGTTCTAACAGTAAACACCTCGTTTTGATACTCAAAATCAGACAAAATCCGATTCGCTCATTAGGCCATCAAAATACAACTCATTTGGTACCCAAATCATTTTGGAAAACCTTGAAATTTTTATATGTTATAGTCACAAATGTCCCCAACAATTTTTGTGAAGGAAGTATTTTGAAAATAGGCCTAAAAAAATTTATAAAAATTCGAACATACCTGAAGGTCGGGTGAACAGTAAATCGGGCAATTTATTTCGGTCCAAAGATGGACTTCCGAATGGCATCACATGATTTCCAAAAATTCTCAAATTAAAATATGTTATACTTGAAGATGTTGGGAACAACTTTTACGGAGAACATTTCTTCAAATTTGGCCCACACAAGTCACACAAAAAATAAAAATATCCGGCGACGCAACAGTAACCGTACTGAAAATCAACAAATATGCATCACCAAGCAAACCAAGCTCAACAAACCACTAATCTAATTATCTACAACCTTTAAACCATTCCTAAATCATCACCTTAGGCCATTAAAGTCACCACAACTTCAACCTCAAATCGGGCCCACACTAATTAACCCCTAAAATACCCTAATAACCCCTAAACTTGTTCAAAATGTACATAATCCTAATTAGGAGTTAGGATTTTCACTCACTTGGATTCCTAAGTTCCTTACAAGGCTAAACAAGTGGGGAAAATGGGTGGGCTGAGCTGATTCCACGGCGGTGCAAGCGGCGGTCCTCGGCGGCGCAAGCGGCGGTCCTTGGCGGTGCTAACGGTGGTGGCGCGCGGCTATTCAGTCGGATAGCACACCAAGGTGGGGGTTGATCACACAGCCGGGGAAGGGAGAGAGAAAGTGGGACAGCTGGATGGTGGTGGTGCTAGGCGTGGAACGGTGGCACTTGGCGGCCGCGCCGGCGAGCGGCGGCACTTCGGCTTAGCTTGGCTTCTCATGGCCAAATGATGGAGGAAAATGGAAGAGAGGGAGTTGGTGTGGGAGGAGGGGGCTATCGGCTGATGGTGAGAGGAAATGGGAGGAGAGAGAGTGGTCAAGGGGGTTAAATGATTGATTTGACCCACTTTTCCTTAATTCCAATTTTGCCCCTTAAACACTTGGTTCTTATTAATCCGAGCCAAAATATCTAAGGGTGTTTTGGTCTTTCACCCCTTGAATTATTGGGCTGAAATATACATTAAAATATCCAATTTCAATCCCCAAAAATGGCCCAAAATTTGGAACCCTAAAAATGAGTCATAGGGGCAAAACGGTAATTTTTCGATCCCAGGTCGAAATTTCATTTTTTGACCGTACCAACCCCAAATGTGTGTGGCCAACATAATATGACGTCGGATTCGCAAAAATAACCTTTTAAGCCCTTGAAAATCGATTACAAAGTTTAGAGGGGCAAAATAGTAATTTTTCACTTCTGGGTCGAAATTTCATTTTTCGACTGTACGCACTCCAAATATGCGTGACTACCCTAAAACGGCATCGGCCTTGAAAAATAATCTCATGCGGCCTCGAAAATTAATGTCGAAGTCCAAAGGAGTAAAATCGTAATTTTTCCAATTTCGGTCGAAATTCTAATTTTTGGCCTGATTAGCCCCAAATGTATGTGGTCACACCAAAATGACGTTGGTCTTGCAAAATAGTCGCAAACACCCATAGAATTTTGACATCGAAGTTTGGATCCAATTTGGCGATCAAAATTGCTCAATTCAGAATTTTAGAGCCTCTTCCTGACGGGTGACTATTTAGGGGTTACGCGTATCGACCTAGGGTCACTCGAGTCGTGACGGTCTTGATTACTGGGAGAATGCAAGGAATTATTAGTTATTCCAAGGGTCACTATCGTTCGATTTAGGTTCGAGATTTGTTCGCCACTCGTACTCTCGATTGTATGGAATTACCCGCGATCCGATCGTACATCGTTGGCCAAACAAAATCCATTAGCTTTCTAGGATCGGCCCATACTGGCCCAAAATACTTCCCTGCCGTTTCTCGGAATCGGTACCCAATTTGCGATCGGGTCCCCGATCCACGTACCGTTTTCCTAGTTAACCTTTCCCATGGATCAAGATCCCGATATAGCCACCGGGCGCGGACGTACTTAAAATCGATGAAAATAATATTCACTTTGTTGGATTTCGAAAATGGGTCAAAATTTAGGATATTACAATTTGATATCCAACAACAAATTCCTAATCCACTCAACCTCTTTCCCAATTATCGCTAAAGCAACAAATTTTGACTCCATAGTTGAGTGAGTTATACATGTCTGTTTCTTGCTCGCCCAAGAAATACCACTTTCACCACCCATCCTGAAGTGGAATGTTTATCACCTACATTTGTAATCCAACTAGTATTGGTATATCCCTCTAATACAGCTGGATAATTATTATAGAACAAGCCTAAATTTTTAGTTTTTTTTAAGATAACAAAAAATTCTAGTAATAGCTTTCTATTGTTCCATATTTGGATTACTAGTGTACCTACTCAACTTGCACACAGAATAAGCAACATTAGGTCTAATACAATGCATCGCATACATTAAAGACCCTATAGCACTCGCATATTCAAGTTGTGCTATAGCCCTACTAGTATTATAATTTCTTTTAATACTGGAATCAAATGGAGTACTTATGTCCTTGAAACCAAGATGTTGAAATTTGTTTAACATTTCTGCAATGTAATCGCATTGGCTTCAAAAAATAACCCCCACTATATTTTTTAACTTTAATACCTAAGATAGTATCTACTTCACCCAAGTCTTTCATTTTAAACATGGAAGTTAGATACTTCTTAGTCTTAATAATTCCAGTCATATTTATTCCAAAGATAAGCATATCATCAACATATAAGCACACTAAAACACCATAGTCTTTAGTGAATTTAGAATATATACACTTATCAGCACTATTGTGTGAGAAATCATTAGACAATATGACTGAATTAAATTTCTCATGCCACTGCTTAGGAGCTTGCTTAAGTTCATAAAGAGACTTAATCAATTTACATACTTTCTTTTCATCTCCAGGAAGAACAAAGCCTTTCGGTTGTTCCATGTAAATTTCCTCATTTAAGTCTCTATTCAAGAAAGCAGTCTTGATGTCCATTTGATGAACACAAAGATCATAAATGGAAGCTAGAAAAAAAGGATTCGAATAGAAGTTATACGAGCTACAGGAGTATACGTATCAAAGTAATATATTCCTTCCTTTTGTCTATACCCTTGGCCACCAATCTAACATTAAAAGTTTGGATAGAACCATCATAATTGTATTTCCTCCTAAAGGCCCATTTACATTCAATAGACTTGGATACTTTCGATAAATCAACTAACACCCAAGTATTGTTGGACATAATTAAGTCCATTTCATCATTTACAGCTTCTTTCCAAAAAGAAGCATCTCTAGAAGATATAGCATCACTAAAACATTTAGAATCGTCTTCTAAATTTAATATTATAGGGTATTTATTTACCATATTATTTTCTCGGTCTCCTTCAACAAGGAAAACATTAGTAATAAAGTCTGGACCTAAGTCCTTTGACTTCCTAGCTCTAGTGCTTCTTCTCAGTTCAGTCATGTCCTTAGAATCATTTGTCTCCTTCTCATGAGAATCTACTTGAGTATCTACAGGTTTTGAATTATTTTCAATAATTTCATAACCTGTTGAACATTTATTCTCAAAAAATTCAACATCTCTCTCGATTCTACAATGACATTGGACTCTAAGTCAAGAAGCCTATCAGCTTTACTATTTTTAGCATATCCAATGAAAACACTTTTGATGGCTCGAGGACAAAGTTTGGTTCTCTTGGGGTCAGGTACTCAGTAGTATGCCAAACACACCCACACTTTAAAGTATGATAAGTTTGGTTTTCTGCCTGTCCATATTTCATAAGAACTTATGTCATTTCTATTGGATGGTATTCTATTATAAATATGACATGCAATAAGCAATGCTTCTCCCCAAAGATTAATTGGTAGCTCTGAATTCGAAAACATACAATTAATCATTTCACCGAGGGAATGATTTTTCATTTCGCCAAACCATTTTGTTGTGGAGTGTATGGTGCCGAAACTTGATGAATGATATCATGTTCTTCACAAAATGAAGAAAATTCATTCAAGAAATATTCTCCACCTCTATCTGAACGTAGAACTTTGATTTTCCTTTCCAATTGATTTTCTACTTCAGCCTTATATTTCTTGAACATGGTAAAAGCTTCATCTTTCGTCCTCATGAGATAAACATATAAATATCTACTGCAGTTGTCCACAAAGGTAATAAAATACCTTTTACCACCTCGAGTTAACATGCCATTGAATTCACATATATCACTATGCAACAATTCCAATAAATTCGAATTTCTTTTGACACTAGGAAATGGTTTCTTAGTTAATTTAGACTTTGCACGTATTTCACATTTATCCATGTCACCATTGAAATTTATCGAGTCTAACTTTTTCATATTCTTTACATAACAAATATTTATACGTGCCAAGCTACTATGCCATAAAGATAAAGACTCAACAATGTAAACAGAAGTAGAAATTTTATTATTAATACTTAGTTGATACATGCCATCATTGGCATAGCCCTTTCCAACAAATAGCCTATTCTTTGACAAGATAAGCTTGTCGGATTCAAACAAAACCCGAAACCCCCTTTTACAAAATAAATCAATAGAAATGAGGTTCTTCCTAATTTCGGGTATGAACAACACATTAAGAAGAGTAATCTTCTTTTCAGAAGTGAAGTTTATTTCCATCGTGCCATTGCCAGCAACCTTTGTAAGAGCATTATTTGCTATCAGGACCTTTTGAACATTTGTGTCGACAGTCTCTTCAAATTGCTTGAACAAGTATTTGTCCTTGTACACTTGGACTGTGGCACCAGAATCTAACCACCAACCGGATTGGACAGTAGTAGAGTTGACTTCAGAAATCATTGCCATCGAATTATTAAATTCGAAAATTTTCATGTTTGACAACATGGTTGAAATCATGGCCACATAGTTTTCCTCAACTAGATTTGTCACGCCCCAGACCCCACCGAGCCCGCGATATCCCGTCCATGATCGAATGTAACGCGACGTCCCAGAACGCGTCGCCGACCCCATGCGAAACACCCAACGATAAAGGCAAGCGGAAGCGAATTTAAAACAATCAAGACAATAAAATATGACAAAAGGATAGCACAAAATAATAATTGCATAACATAGTAAAATAGTCATTATTACATAACTATAACCTGGGCTACCAATTTCAAACCACGCTTTTCAAAAAGGGGCGGTGGTTGACAAGCTTATCTCCTCTACAAAAAGGTGTTCAAAAGATAGGGTAAATTTGATCTATCCGTCAATCCCTGTAGTACTCTGGCGGCATCTCCGAATTGATCACGGTCGCTGATATGAAAGTGGTTATATAATAATCGTGAGAACGAGTCTTAATAAGCGACACCCTAAACCCTACAAAGGCCAATGCGTACCCAGACAAGTCGCACAAATAATCTAACCAGCAACTTAACGAGCTCACAACAATGTGCTTACCTTTGCTATTAGAACGCGTACTAACTCTGCATGTTAGTCATATTGCGACTGAACAATAATACTAACTCAATAACATATCACAATTAATCAAACGCCAACCACGTTGGCACTCAATCAATCCAATCACTTCAATCACACATTCAATTAGCCAGTTCAATCAATTCAATCAATTCAATCACACTCAACTCGCATGCATGGTCAAACAACTTTCCACGACCTCCCAAGTCCTTTCACACTGCCCGCACCACTGCGCCTCAGACCCAATTTCACAGCCCGCGCTACTGCGCCTCAGGCTCAGCCCTTAGATCAAGCTGGGCTCGGTCTCGCGTAACTACACCTCAGGACGTTTTTCCCCTCCAATGACCTGCGTAACCTACGCCTCAGGTTTAGTCATGCCTTATTCGCCACACCCGCGTAATCTACGTCTCAGGTTGGTAGTCCTCCGATCGATCCGGGTTTTTTCACATGCATATGCACCACAACGTAATCTAGCCATTTTCACATATCGCACCAACCAAATTCAAGACATACTCGCAATATCTCAATTTGCCAAATCAAACCATCATATCGATTCCAGTCAAAGCCAATCACAGTCACATCACAAGTCCGATACACCAGTCCATATTCCCGACATCTAAGTCAGTCACATACGAGCTCCAATTTTCATCCACACGCACCACCATAATACGATCAATCAGTATACCACAATTAACCACGTGATCACCATAAATCAATCCACCACTCGCCACATAATTCACGCACTAATAATAATTTAACCGACTAATTTATTTTCTAAAATTAGTCACTAAATTAATTAAATCGATCACTAAACATGTCTAATAGTATCCATTATACTAAATAGGAATTATGATATCACTTACTTAAATTTGGCCTGCGAAAAACCCGCACGGGCTCAAAACAGGCAGTATGAACAGTAACGACGAGGGCGCGACGTGCGCGGGCGCGGGCACGGTCTTGCGGCTTGGTCACGTGGGCAACGGGCCGGCCACGGCTTGGGCAAGCGGCCTAAGCCGGCACGGCCACCGCCCGCCGGGCCGGGTCAGGCGGGCGGCGACGGGCTGGTTAAGCGAACTGCTGTCGAAGGAAAGATGACCTGGGAGGGGCAAATCGGGGGGGAAAGATGACCGGGGGAATAAATGGGGTGCGTGGTGGCCAAGGGTAGGAGAGATGACCGAGGGAATAATCGGGGCAAAGCGGAGTGATTTGCTGCGGCATAGCGGCATGCGCGGAGAGCCCGAATGGGGAAAAGTGCCGGAAGAGAAAACATGGGGAAGAGGAGGTCGCTAGCAATGTCGAGGCGGCACGGCAGCATCTCCGGCACGACGGGCGAAGGGCGACAAGTGGTCGGGTAGCACCGATCACGGGCAGATGTGGTGGCGACTTGTCACTGCGCGACGCTAAGGAGAAGAGCAAATAGTCGGGGAGGTGGTCGGATGGATGGCACGACAAATTAACGATGTAGCGGCGGCGCAAGGTGGACGGCGGATGGTGGTGACGGGCCAGAGGCAAGCCTCGGCCTATGCTATCGAGGTGAGTAGAAGCAGGAGCAGTATGGGAGGAAGAGAAGACCCACGAAGGAGAAGAAGAAGAGAGGAAGAAAAGAAAAGAAAAGGAAAAAGAAGGAAAGAAAGAAAGGAAGAGAGAGAGAGAGGAGTGGATTGGTCTGACAGGAGGGAAAACGTGCGAAGGGGGAGAAAGTGATGGGAGAGAGAGAGAGAGAGAGAGAGAGAGAGAGAGAGAGAGAGAGAGAGAGAGACGAAAAAAATAAATAAATATTCAAATATTAATTGCGATCCGATGGCCCACATTTAAAATCGAAAACGATCCAAAGGTCCAAATTAATCCTAGGATATAATAAAGGATAAAGGCCAAATTAATTAAATCAAATTACCCCGAGTGAGGTCTACTTGTCCAAATTCACACCCGGTTAAAAATTCACTTTTCGCATATTCCGAGCAATCTCGAGGCCGACTACAATAATATTGACACCGTCCAATTAAATTCGTCTCGAAACTCCAAGAAATTTGACACCAAAGGTTGGGCTCTAAATAACGGCAAAATTCGATCGAATGCGATTCTAGCGAAATCTCAAATTTAAAACAATAACCGGAAGTGATTAGTTCTCGGGTGAGATTTTTACTATAAGCACATTGACGAATTACACATTTTATAAATCCCAAAAATGGATCGAAATTCGGAATATCACAAGATTCGCATCTGCCTTCACCGGTGGAATGTTCTTGTCCTTTGACATGCTCTTGTGATGAATGCATTCCTTAGCAAAGTGTCCCTGCTTACCACAAACAAAACAACAACCCTTCTTCTTCTTCTTTTTTGTGTCTTCTTAAATTTTTGCCCATTCTTTACTTTGAAGTTCTGGCCGAATTTTCTCTTTTGGTCCACAACATTTACCTTGGAGTCATACAAAACAGAATTATCACGTAAACACGACTCTTCCTCAATTGAAAGGTGTTTTTGTATTTGCTCCAAGGAAATGTCCTTAAACTTGTGCATCTGCCTTTTTCCATATTCTTTCCAAGTTGGAGGCAATTTTGCAATAATTGCTTCGACTTGAAAGGCTTCTAGAATTTCAATTTTGAGGGCACGAATTTTGTTGACAAGCACTTGTAATTCGTGGACTTGTCCCAACAAGGGCTAAGTGTCAATGAACATGAAATCAAAATACTTTACCATCAAATACTTATTGGTACCTTGCTCTTCCGCTTTGTATTTGAATTTCAGCGTGTTCCAAATTTCTCTAGCTGACTTCATCTCAGTGAATAAGTCATACAATCTATCAGATAGTGTATTCAAAATGTGTCCACGACATGGCAATTTGTCCTCCTCACGTTTCCTCTTTTCCTCGTTAACCCTTTCAATAGCTTCTGCACTTGGCTGTCCTCCCTCAATAGTAGGCTTTGGATCTTCAATAGGAGCCAATTTTGGATCCAGATTGTAGGATATCTTCAGGGCAGTGAGTAGGAACATCATCTTGTCCCTCCAGTGAGCATAGTTATTCCTATCGAACCGGTCCAGTTTGACCATGTCTTGGTTCATGATTTTGATTGTTTCCGACTCCATTGTTGAACAAAATAATTCCTTAAAATTGTTGGAATATGAAAATCGGTATAACAATGAAGTGAGACTTTGAGGCGTGATATCACTTTCTTTAAAGAATTATTTGCCCCACTAAGTTGCTAATGGTCATTGGCAAATTTTCTCTAGGATACAACAAAGTCTCAATGAGAATACTAAATAGCAATTCTAGTATTTTTCCAAGGTCTCTTTACGAAACAATTCGAGAAGATGGCTGTGTTTTTGAGGAATGAAAATCTCGAAAATAAAAGCATTCTGTTATGCCAAACATTGACAAGTATATATAAACACATTTTAATGAACAATGGCAACCTTTCGGTAAATGGTTAAAAAAATAAATAAACACAACTCTTCGGTTGACAGTTTATAATTAAAAAGGTATGTTGTCGAAAGGGTATATGAAAAGACACAAAAAATCGAAACTAAAAAATTAAAATAATAATATATATTTTTTATGAATTTCGAATTTCATAATTTCCAAAAATTCCAAGATGAACAAAGACACCCTTCCGATTAATAACAGTTATAAAGAAACCACATGACATAAAAAAAAATTTAAAACAAAGTAGAAGATTAGGCTAAATAATCCGCAAGTGCGCACGTGTACTAAGTGCACCTACATATTTAGATAATGGCTCCGTTTGGTTCAGCATTCCAAATAAGCATTTGGGCTCTAAAGTCCCTTGACCAAATGCAAATGGCGTTTGGCAATTTTTTTAGTCACTTTGGGGAGATGCAATTGCATTTCCAATGCTCCCCAAGGGACCTTTGGCCAATGCTCCTCCGGAGATGCTTTGAGAAGTTGTATTTTCGGAATGTAACTTACACTGTTTATGAATACTGTTCATGAACAATGAACCAAGGCTCCGGCGGCCGGCGACCGCTGCCCGAGGCTAGCGCGACCTCGGCGACTGCCGCCTGGGGTCGCTGGACCTCGGGCGTGGCCGGCGACCAGATCTGGCCGTCGGCAGTGGCCGGTGACCCGAGCTCCACTGGAGCCCTTTTTAAAAAGAAAAAATTAGCCAAAGTCTTTTAACACAAATTGATTTTAAAAATACTTACCAAATACCACTTGCATTTTGAAAAATCCCTTTAACCCAAAGGGCTTTACATTTCCCTAAATTCATTTTCTCAAAATTGAACCAAACGGAGCCATTATGACTTTTACTCAGCACTCATATGTTTCTTTTAAAGAAACAAAAAGAAGCCCACACTTATAAACAAGCCTACTTCACTCCATATTTTCTATGTGGGACATAGAAATGCCACTTTTATTTGTTTTACAAACAAACTTCCAACAATTTGTGTTCGAGACCGAGGACTTCAAGAAGTACGAGCTCTTGCCTGGCGTGCTCCATGCTGTTCCAGGGGACCGGCATGTGGGAATGAGTGGACTTATTTCCGGTCTTGGTGAACTCCGAAAATGGCTTGGACATGCCGGTTAATGTTCCAGGAGTGAAGCATGTGATGAAGGCTAGCATCGATAAGGATTGGCATGATTACTATGCAGTTGAGGCTTATGATGTGAAGGCCTATACTTGGGTTTCGGACAGTCCTGAAACTGATGTGGGGATCGGGATTTGGTATGATTGTGGTAATAAATATGCCTCAAAGACGTTCTATGACCACAGCAACGGCAGGGGAGTCTTGTGCAGAAGGGATGGGCTTCACTTCAGGTTTTGTTACTATTTCTGTTGACTTTTACAGTTGTGCTTGGACAGTCTACTTCCGGAGAATGAAATTGATTGAAATTAACCCCTAGCTGCTTCAAATCGGCCAGAATCAGGACATGGTTGTAGAACTTCCATTCAATTGATCAAAGCATTTTTGAATTTTGTAAGACTGTAGAAACATAGGTTGAACCGTGTTCACTGTTATCTTGAGACTGGAAGCTAGAAATTATAAGAGACATCGAATGTCATATTTGGGGTCAATAAAGCTCAAGATCTTATCGATAAATCAATCACGATCATTTTACTGGCATCTATCAGGGAATTCCAAGGACCTTGGTGCTCGATAAAAGAGACAGGCACCAACCTACTTCAATGGCCAGTGGAGGAATTGGAAAGTTTAAGATTAAACGTTAAGGAATCTAGTGACATAGAGGTCAAAGCTGAATCCATTGTGCCTCTAGATGTTGGAACCGCCACACAAATCTGTGTTGTTCAGTAGTTGCGATAGAAATTTGGTAAAAGTCGAGAACTTCTTGTAAGCGATGAAAATTTTCGGGTAAACATCATGGCAGAATTTGAGTTTGATCAAGAGGTCCTAGAGACAACAACACCTGAAGTGGATGCCAATTCAGTTGCAGCACCGGCGGCGGAGCCTCTCAGCCAGGCGCTCTTGGGCCTTCTGGCCTTCTGGCTCACGCAGGCAAGAGCCTATCCGAGCAGACTCCTGTGTATTTCTACGTCGTTAAATGCCAGGACGGCAACCTCAAGACTTCAATCCGCACTGACAGATCACGGTGCGTTCTTTACCTTCTTCCATGGTAAAGTTCCTAGATTGACTGTTTAGCTGCCACTGTCACCTCAGTCAACACACACACCCTATCTCTCATCACGAATTTTCTATGTGATTGGCTCCACCATCTACTTCATCGAACTGGGCTTGCTTCAGTTTTCGAATCTCGGACTTTTTCTGGTAGATTTTCCGAGGCAAGCGATGTCAATAGACAAGTCTATGGGAGCTCTGTCCCAGTACTAGAGGGAGAAAAGTTGTCCCTGAGAATCCTGGTGAGTTGACCTTCAATTGTTTCGATACGAAACGCTTGCCTGTCTGAGAACATCAGATTCGTCAGGAGCAACTCTCTTCTCATCCAGGTGGACCATCTTCTGGTGGAAACCTTTGCTTGCTCAAGAAGCTAGAACCATCATCACCGCGCGCAATTATGCTATGAAGGCAATTTACGGAGACACCCAGGATCTTCTTTATTCAACAATGCTGCCGAGGCAAATGTCACCGCCCCGCTCAAGATATGGCAGATGAACTCTGCTTTCACACCCCGTACAGTCCCAAGCAAAACATCGACAGAAAAGACCGGCATTAGATTATGTTCTTCCGCAGTACAGTCGACTTTTGCGTGCATACCATTCTGTATTCCCTGTACCGGTACAAGCGTACATGCTCTATCAATCCCATTCAGCTGTAATATATTCTCAGACTGCGTAAAATTTATTTTCCCATCTCCTTGCCATATACCCGTCGTGTACAATCTAACTCGATAGCTGTAGATGCAGCATGTAGATACTGTACAGACATATACTTGGAAAGCAAGGACTGCACGCTCTCGATCCATGTCAACCCAATTCACACGCACCGTAAGATCAGGTGGATTTGACGTGGAGCCCACCTTATCTACCAGCACATGTGCAGTCGTATCGTATGCCGACGGATTGTTTTGTTTGTTTGTAGTCTCATCCTGGTGCGACCACTGCACAGACACGTGGCATCTGATCAACTGAACGAGGGAAGCAGTCGCAGGTGTGCTCATCACAGCCAATCGTTGTTCCTCTCTCCTCCCCCAACAGAAACAAACGGACGATCACGAACATGTCACGTGCCCCCTTGTTCTCCCCTGTTTCATTTCAGTTCAGTTCCGGATAAGGATCTCCGTCTCCGCTCTCCCTGTCCCTCCCCTTCAATGGCGGCTCTCGGTTCGATCTCTCTCCTATACATCAAATCCATCTCCATTTCTTCTTCTTCTTCTCCTTCTTCGTCAAGTTCGAGAACTGCCAAGCCTCTGCAGCTCGCTTCGAAGCCATTCGGCGTCGCGCGCGAGGTTGAGCCTCCTGTGAAGGCCCCGTTTCGCGGTGAGTTCCCGTTCTCCGTCGTATCGAACTTCGCAGTTCGCGCATGCGCACGCCCGTCTTCGTACTTCCTGTTTCAATTTCGTTTTCAGCACGAATTTCTCGTTATGATCGCGCGGTATCTTCTGTCTGAAAGTGGCTTGGAACATGTGTATTTGCGTGCGGAAAAAAGTTAGCGAGCAAATGTGAAATTGATTCCGAGAGTGGAAAGGGAGAAGAAAAACGATGTTGTGAAGCGTTCGATGTACCCTTTTGCCCCGAATGCAGAGTCAAAAGCTTGGCGAGCGGTGGTTTCCACTGCATTGGCGGCGGCCGTCATTGGATTCAGCTCGTCTTTGCCGGCAAGTGCTGATCTCAACAAGTATGAAGCGGAGACCCGTGGCGAGTTCGGGATAGGTTCGGCCGCGCAGTTTGGTTCGGCGGATCTCAGGTCGAAACTTCTTTGAGTTTTCGTAACTTCGGCTGTTGCATAGCTGTGTTGGATGTTGTTGAATCGTGGTTTCTTGGCTTGCAGGAAAGCAGTGCACGTGAATGAAAATTTCAGGTAATTCTCCATCTCACTGTACTTACCACTTGTAAGTTGTAACAAGACCTCTATTATTCATTACCAGGAAGATTATGTGACTTATTTGCTAGTTAATTGATGAACATTGTAATTAATTTAACCCAAGATGGCAATTAGCGATGAAAAGTTGCATCAATTGGATTCTGCTCTTCCTATAAATCTGCATTTCCATGTTGTTTCGTCCTTGGTCGATCACTTCAGCGTCAAATTATTCATGGCTCGTTGTCATATGCTGTCTATTGTGTGGATAATATTTGCTAGTGCACTGTCTAGTTAAATTTTACGTTTTTAATACAGTGTAAATGGCTGATACAGAAGAGCCAATTTCACAGCTGCTGATATGAGGGAATCTGACTTCAGCGGCTCTACATTCAATGGCGCCTATCTTGAGAAAGCTGTCGCGTATAAGGCAAACTTTACGGGTATGCCTAATACCTCCATATACTTGTTTGTGTAGCAGTATGAAAATTTTTCCATTGGTCCATCTCATGCTAAGATTTGTCTATTTGTGATTTCAGGTGCAGACTTGAGTGACACGCTGATGGATCGCATGGTAAAGATAAAAGGCTCTTACTTCATTCCTTAATTTAAGTGTAAACAACTATTAATCATGGATAAATTGAGTGTTCTATTTACATATTCCTCCCAACTCTGTAAAATAAGGTTTATGCTTTGAGGTTCGGACGGCTATTGTCATTAGATGTTGGATGAACTTGAACTTGTGCTGATAATTGTCATAACTTGTAACTTGCTGTAAATTTTTGCATGAATCCAGGTTCTCAATGAAGCTAACCTCACCAATGCAGTGCTAGCAAGAACAGTTCTCACCCGCAGTGATCTTGGAGGTGCCATTATTGATGGTGCTGACTTCAGCGATGCTGTTCTGGATCTTCCCCAAAAGCAGGTATTCCAACAGTTGTTCTCTCCGAACTTCATTAGTTTTGGTCTCCATTTTGCATATATTTACCGTTTCTGTTACTCCACTACTTCCACCAACCCTCAGTTCTTGGAACCGCTGGAAGCCTGGAACATACTGTGGTGACCATGTATATTCAGTGGATTATGTGCATCTACAAGTCGCTTAATATAAACAACTCTGTCAATATGCAAGGATCATCTAGCCTCCTGAGATCAAAGCAATCTATCAGCGAATGAGAATTTTGACTGATAGGAAGTTTCGCGATCACAGCACATTCTCAATAATCATAATATACATAGCCACGGCTTTTTCCTTTTGTCCTTTTCTAAATTTCTTTCGATGAATAGATAGGCATTGATTCTTTACTGGTTTGGCTACGCAACCTAATTTTTGATTCCTTATTTCCTGCCTTTACTTATAATTGCTCTTTTCACTTTCAATTAGAGTATAATTGCCAGTTTTGTTGGTTGCTTCGCAGCTAAAGGTTAAGAATTGATCATTGTCTTGTGCTTGTTTAACTGTTGGCTTAAAGTATGCGAAGAAGAGTTGAAATCATGCATGAATTGCAGCTTCTAGGATATAGCAGGCAAGAACTCATAGGCTGTTTAACACGATTCTTTATTTTGTTGGCTCTGAGCATGAGCGAAAATACTATAGCCAGTTCACTGAACTTTTTGATATTTTTGTGCTGTTAATGAATCCATGCGTGGACAATTATAGAAAGGACAGCTTCCATCTCTAGGACAGTCAAAGACTTCTAGCTCAATTTCAGATTTTACATCACAGTGCATGTGCTGGACCTGTTTATCTGGTAGTCCTTACTTGCTTAATGGTCTAGCCACTCTAAAAAGCTTGTATCTGTTTATAAAGGCTCTTTGCAAGTACGCAAGTGGTACAAACCCAATTACAGGGGTAGACACCAGAAAAAGCTTGGGTTGTGGAAACAGCCGTCGCAACGCTTATGGCAGTCCATCTTCACCTCTGCTAAGTGCACCCCCACCGAAATTGCTTGATCGAGATGGCTTCTGTGATGAGAGTACTGGACTTTGCGATGCAAAGTAAATTTTGAGAGGTATTCTTTTGGGACGTTGTAATGAAGTTCTCCATCCGTGTACATAAAAAATGCATCTGTGAAATGAAGTACACTATATGCCGGTTGTGAACATCGATGCTGTTGCGTTTGATTGTAGACATTTGTTGATGCTGAGATGAGTCGAACAGGAAATACTGAATTGATTTTTCACACTTAGCGAGCTTAAAACTGCACTGGGACTATAGTATAGTTAAGATGTGGTTGAATGTTTTATTCTCCCATAGCTGAATACCTTTTGAAGAGGCCACCTGCTGTAGATCTCTCTCAATTCCTATCTTAATCAAATTACCAGAGGGAGAGAGAGAGAGAGAGAGAGAGAGAGAGAGAGAGAGAGAGAGAGAGTTCACTCGCTATACAAATTCCTTAGGAAATAATTTGCGCAATCACTGAACATGGAGAAATCGAGGGTAATTAATAGATTACCCCGACTCAAAGGGTACAGAACATTGGGGCGGAGCAAACTGGGCTGTTACTTGAAAGTCTTATCTTAAAGAGGCCCGAAGCCTGTGGTTGAGGTGCGGTTTCCGTTTCAGGGCCATGATGTCTTGATCCTATTTCGCTTGCTTTGTGGTTTTGTTCGAATTATCGTTGCGAAGACAACCCCCTTGTAGATGCGACCTTCTGTAACAAAAAAAAGGTGCCTCTTATGGTGTTATGTTTGCCAGTGGATGAGATGAAGGATCAACAGTTGGTTCGTCCGGTATAGGCATCTGTTGTCGAGGGACCTTGTCTTGGTTCGAGTCTCATCATCTCATGCATCTCCTTCCTCCACCTTTTTTAGTGCAATTTTTAGTTTTGAACCAAAATAGAAAAAAACACCACATAGATTGGATATGGCTTATACAGAACAATCAAGGCCCCGACTGAAGTAAGCGGGGGCGATGAGAAAAATGAAACAACCAAAAAAAAAAAAAACATTGAGTTTCACATTTGTCTCTACTGCGATCGGGGCTTGTAGGGTTTTCACATTTTCTTCCAAATAAAATATCACTCTATAAGATATAAGCATTTTGAGGATTTCTTATTCTATCCTATCCTAACTAATCCAATAATAGAGGCAATCAATCACAAGAATGGCAATATTTGAGTGTGTTGCACAATCTAGACTCTCAATATATGTCATTAATTCGACTTATATCTGCTGCAAATCAGGACAAAATTCAACCCGAGTCTTACTGATGGTATAAATCAGACAAGTCAGACTTCACTTTAGAACCCACTAATTAAATCGCATCTCCAAATAGGGTTATATAGGGTCCAGTGCTTTGCTTATAGTCTAACTATTGCAGTCGAGAATAGTGAGATACCTGTTTCCTATAAGCCATTACACGATCGCCACTCAAGTGTAAATGATCTGCTCCATTCCTGAACTTCAGGCTTTTTTCTAGTCTCGGTTGATATAAACTGATGGAACATGCCAAATTGTTTAGTAAACTCTTGCTCCACAACTTACGTAAGTTCATCTTTCCCGCTCGACTCGACTGAAAACAAGTGCATCTGCACGCGCGGATCTAACCCTTTGGTTATTCAGTAGTATAATTTCTTCAAAAGATGAGGATGAGCCTTGGAAGCTAAGATCGACTCCCAGAGATGAATCAAATCGAGGAAAAGGAGGAGAGGCTTTTTACAAGTTGAGTTGAGGAATCTCATGAAAGCTCACAGAAAAGCGAGCGGTGGAGAGAGAGAGAGAGAGAGAGAGAGAGAGAGAATATTCCCCAACTCCCAAGCCAAGTCTGGGTCCCTCCAGCAGAAGTTGCTTGGACTTTACTACTCCGTTTCAGGGGACCATCAAGAATTACGTAACTGTGAACCGAAAAAGAGGTGAAGCATCAATGAGTGAAGAAAGAATGGCTTGTCTCTCTTCTGTTTGGCTGTTCCTCTTCGTCAAACTCGGAAGCTGTCATGTGGAATCATTTTACTAGTTCAAGTCAATTATATCTCAAGAAACAGTGAAACTCGAGTTTTGACCCTACCAAAAGAGAATGTCCCAACACTGTATCTCCTTCCTTAAGATTGGTTCTTGGTTACCAATGTATTCAGAGGAAGATCTACAGTGAGCATACGTAACTTCAGATTATGTCCAAGCTATCAGCTCACATGCTACAGAAGTATATTAATGACCATCAATCATATAAGAAACACCTCTATCTATCTTCCCTCTTTATTCTTATGTATTACAGATTATGTTGGGAGTTACACACCATATTCACCGACAATCACACCCCCCATATGTTCTCGTTTACTCTCTCTCTCTCTCTCTCTCTCTCTCTCTCTCTCTCTCTCCCACCATTCCTTTTTTAATAGCAATCATGAGATTCCTCAACTCAACTTGCAAAAAGTCAGGAGCTGCAAGTGTATTTCAGAGGACAATCTTTCCGCGGATTCATTTGGTATATATGTGTACACATACATTTTGCCTGCTTTCTAATCATGCAAATACATAATTGGCCCATTATAATCTGGACATCTGTAAGATTTCTTTAACTATACGTACATACGCCTTTCCTATTTTCTTAGACCTGTACTTGACTCATGCAATTTTTGCAGAGTTGGTATAGACGCGCTAAGTGACGCGCTGATTATACATAACACAAGTGGTTGGATGTTTAAGACCAATGTTACAAGCTAGATCATGGAATACTGTGGTTTCGTGGTATAGGAACAAGGACGGAATATGCTACCGCTCCTTGTAAGAAAGCAGCACGTTTTGAACAATTCAATATGTTAGGGTCATTCTCCATGTCATAAAGTGAACTTAAATATAAAAGCATGCAGAAGTTGCATGTGGGATTTCATTAGGATATATTATCTCGCTGATGCTGTATCTTTTTACGCGAACTTCTTATTATTAATTGTCTGAAAGACATAATATGATGTTCTCTTCTTGACGCGGGAAGGACCCTCGTTCTTTCCTTGGACTGTAGCAGAAAGAGAATTGACTTGAATATACATAAAATTACTAAAGCAAAGCTAGAGTTGCAGCCCACATCAGTTATTTAGTTGAGAAATTGGATTAATTACATTAAACAATGATGAAACACTGAAAAGCAAGGCACGTTAAATTCATCTTCATTCTCCAAAGACAGTGGGAGGCTTCAGTTTTCGGCTGGACACATGATGATGCTGTCTCACATGGGTTTGTTTCAGATGCTTAATGATGTCATCTTACTTAGCCTTCAAAGTTCAAACAACATAATTTACAAAAACCCAATTATTCATTCTCCGAAAAAAGCGTCAATGCGCATGGTGTTTTCAGCTTTGAAACAAAATTATCGCCTAGGTTCATTCCTACTGCACCAAACGCATTTACACATTGTTTCACTGATTGTAATACGTTCTACCGATCATGTCATCCATAAAATGAGTTTGTACAGTACCTGAATTGAAACATTCGTTTGTTTTTAAACACATTCGCATTTCACATACTTTAACTGATTTTTTTCTTTTGTATTATCTATAGAATGATCCTACATAGTACTTGCATCAGCAAATCAAAGTAGTCTCTCTTCGCATATGGGTGAGAGGAAAATGGATGGAATTCTTTATTATTTGTCCTAATTTACCTTAAAATTAATAAAGATTCTGGGTTGTGGCCCAAACCCTAAAATGAAAAGCCTAATTAATAAGTCCCTACAGATCAAACATAAGTCAAAAACAACGCACTGACAATCCAAGGGTTTCGACCCTCCATCCTCTCTCTCTCTTTCCATGTGAGAACTAACGAATGATCAGTCCATGAGAGCACGCCCAATCATTATGTCTCTCATTGCTTTAACGGGATTCTCATGCTTGACTTGAACCCAGCAAGAAATGACTCCAAGTCAAAGACAGCCAAACAAAAACACCATCATACCGTTCTTTGTGTCCATCCATTCACCACCATAAGTTTGTTACTTGGGTTCGTTGCATTTGTATTTAAACCGAACTTCAATTTTCAAATTTGATCTTGTCGCAGTCTGAGTGCCGGGTTTCTTGTCGAGTACGAGTCCTGCAACTTTGGCATAGAAGAAGCAAGGAATGCTTGATGTGTTTTTGATAGTTTCTGAGTGAGTCATGAAACCAATCTGTAACTCCTATTGCTGTCCTTTAATGCTTTGCTCTCGCTCTCTATTCTCTCCCACGGATGCATGCTCAGATTTATCAGGGAGTTCCCTAAATGATAGCTCTTTCTCTCTAGATACTTTGCATTTTGTGGTCTTTAGAAGGAATGTCCGTTTCGTTGGCACGTAGTGATTCATATGTTGTGCCTCTACAAGCATTCTTCGGCTTCAGTCTATCACCTTGTTGGACAGGTATTGTGGGCGTGTTTTTTTGGGTTACATGCATAGAATATGAAGTGTTAGTAAAGCACAAGAACATAGCACATTGAGAAGATCACGTAGATTGATTATTCAGTCATGCATAGTGACACAATACAGCCTGCTCAAACTCATTGCTTACATTCATCTCTCTGTCAGCAATTTGACCATTGTTGCTATCGCAAGTTTAGTCTTGCAAGTTCTTGATCGCCACAATTAAGTTATGGAGTTTCTTGGGCTTTTATCTTCTTTTTTTCCAAAGAAAAACTGTGCCAATTCTACGTTATATTTGACCTCTTCCACACCTGTGGAATGCCGCAGAGTAAATGGAAGGAGTCAAATAATTTTGACATTATGAAACTACCTTAACAACTATCTTATGCTTTTCTTTGACAAATGTAGGAGTGTATGGAAGACCTGGCTAAGAATAAGCGATAATCCAAACTCAAAATTTTGTTTGATCAAGTCAATTTTTTTAATCACTAGCCTTACTCCAGGTGTACGCAAAAACGTTTTGAGTAAAGAAGTTGTTGCACTTGTTGCTAGATGAGATGCAACAAGTATCTACTCTTGACCTTAAAGCATACTCAAGACAATAGAGCACCCACATTTGACCTCTTCCTCCTCGCCCCGCCAGGCTCCTCTCTCTCTCTCTCTCTCTCTCTCTCTCTCTCTCTCTCATGTGCTTGCAATTTATGAGATTACACATATTGGCGACTATAGAAGGGATCGTGCAATGTAGGTTAACATGGACAATAGATGCCAAAGATAGGGTTGTTTCATCTTGTGCACTTATTTTGTTGAAGTAAGAGGACATCTGATTCAAGATATTGAACCTGAGCTATAAGACCTGCTAGCAAATTTGTTAGATTTGAATGTACCAGAAGAAATCAGTTAATAAGGCGTCAAAATTTTCTTTGCAAAATCAATCAACTTCTTTTCATTGATGAGTAGGTCAAGTGATGACAGGAGGTCTTAGGCTTGAATGTTAAGCATGAGTGATTGGTTTTCTCAAGAAAATGCGGATGGTTGGCAATCTTAGAATAAAAGATACAATGATCTCCTTTGATGTGTATATCCATCTCTTCTTTGATAAATTTGAGCTAGTTAGTTCAATATGAGGACAAGTATTGAGCGGAATCAGTGTGATAAACTAGAATGAAGTTGCATACTATTTCTCCTGGGAGAAGAAAAAAAACAAAATGTGCTTCAACAGAAAGAAAAACACAATGTGCTTTGATAAACTCAAATTGCAATTTCAAGTAGAAGAACATAGTAGATGATATAAGGGGGTAAAACAAGAAACTCCATTCTGAGTTCACATGAAGATATTTCATGCAAAAAAGCTAAGTACATTCAGAATGCACCGAGACATTCCCAATACAACTCGGTCATACCTTGCATCTACGTAAATATGCTAATTTATTTCCAATTAGCACAGTGTCCTCGATTTTTAGCTAGTCGTCCAGCACGCAAAGCCTTCCCATTCCCACATAGCCATATATAATTAAAAGGCTTCAGGCAACACCATTTTAGTTTTATTATGTACAATGAACAGAAATTATGTGATGTCCTTCAGCATGTAGCCCCCTTCTAAGATCAGTATATGTATCGTATGTCTAGCTTCTATAGAGTAATGTTTCACTTCCACAGCTCGATTTGGCAACTGGAAGTTGATGTCGAAGCGAATTCCTGTGGGACCTCAGGCCTCTTAGAATCGATACTCACTTGCTCGCCAACATGATAGATGGTCGATGAATTGGAGTAGTGGTTTTCCTTCAGGGCATTATCGTGGCTGAGCTGAGACGCAACAAACTTGTCGAGAACACGCCAATCAGTCACTTGGTCGGCCACTTGCTCACTCGGGATGTTTCCAAAAAGCGAGTTCATGTTTAGGTGGTGAATCTGCTGAATGTGTTCCTCTTGTGTGAGATTCGACGACTGGAAATTGCTGCAACTGATACGATCGTATGCATATGGCATCATCGAGTTGCAAGTGATATTTGGAGCTGATTGAGTGACCTTAGGGCTTTCCAACTGAGGCAGTTGAAGGAAAGCATCATGTGGCGGCATGTTGTATTGCAACTCGATCTCATGTTTGCAAGGATATTGGTGGTGGTAGGACGACGGGTAGGGCTGAGAAATCCTCCTTGGGGAATCGAGCTCCGACATGAATGAGACTTGGTCATCATACCAGCATGGTGACTCATACTCGCCGATCTTCCTCATCGAGGTCATCCGTTTCTTGAAAACCCTACACACAACCCATCCTTCCTCCTGTTGAACCAGAAAAACAATGTCTTCATGAAAATAAAGGCTATGATGTTCAAGGGATATCTTAACCGAGCAAATGACTATCAAAATTCATAATTAATCGAGTTAAACTTTTTTGGCTCATTTATGGAAAAATCACACAGGAACTCTAATTATGCTTTGAGGAAAAAGTACAATTGATGCAATAAACTTTGCATCATGACTTTTTTCAATGAAACTTGCATATATTTTATGCATGCCCTTGGTGCCAAATTATTTAACTTTTTTTATAATTATAATTACAATTACCATGTATCTATCCAGATAAGCATAACTGAAAGGTGAAGGATATTATTAGACATGTCTTATTAATTACCTCGGGATTCTAATAGTATCCATAGAGAGACTTAATTGTGATCACAATTAACCATGCATCCATGTACGAAATCGACCTCCTCATAAGCAATTTATTTACTTTTAAAGCAATGACTTATATAACTTCCATTCTTGCCTGAGGAGTCCCATTTTCGTTAGTCTCGAGCCGGTACTCATGCATGATCCAGTCAGACTTTTGTCCGTTCGGGGCGCGCCCTTTATAGAAAACCAAGGTTTTTCTCATGCCAATGAGGCTATGCTTCAAGTAAATTGCTTTATCTCTTCCTGTCGCCTTCCAAAATCCAGCTTTTGTGGCCCGATTAGTGCGAGTGCCAGTCGGATACTTCTTGTCTTTGTGGCTAAAAAAGTACCATTCATTCTGCTCTTCAGTCCCTATTTTGCACAACTCTGCCAAAATTAACGAATAAGTTAATTGAAAATCTAAAGTTTCAATAACTTATTTTAACATGCTACAAATGTAGGTTATAGGATAACTGATACCTTGAAGATCCCAGGGCTCAATTTTGTAGAGATCAACATCTTTGATAACATCCAAGTCAATTCTCTTTGAGGCGACTTTTTTCCTTAGATAGTAATCTACAAGCTCTTCATCTGTGGGATGAAATCTGAAGCCTGGAGGAACATGTGAAAAGGAATTCATATTTTTCCCAAGCAACTTTGCAAGACCTGCAAATTACATGTAAGAAAACAAATCATTAGTGGCTTCTTAATCGAGAGATTGTATAAAATAATGAGCCTAAGTAGAATTCACGACATCAACATTTTAGAAAGTTGCAGTCTGTTTTGTAATGATCAGAGGATAGAAATTGCGTATATTTTCGATTGTGCTGAGGCCATGATGAAGGAAAAGTAATAACAATGCTTGGAGGATTTCAGTGAGAAATATAAGAAAAAAGGTTGACATGAACCGAGTACATTCTGCTAGCTACTTAATGCAGACATAGGTATATCATTATCTTCTCTCTTCTTTGGTAGAGAAGTAGAATGAATGCATCGCATGCAATTAATGTAATTAGGCTGTTCTAGTGGACAACAACATCTCATTGACCCTTGTCTTGTCTGAACCAAACAAAAAATGGATATACCAAGAGAGTCTATATGATTATATGTCTGCTGGACCTTTGATAGGATATGATTTCTGTTGGTCACTTTTTTCATTAAGTGAAATTCATATCACGGAGTTTTACTATTTGGTATAATATGCACCAAGTTACCCTAATAAATTATGGGAAAATTGCACTACAAGTCCTAAATCTAACGTAGGGAATGTAGTCAATCCTAAACATTTCAATTAGTTTGGCCAAGACCTATAGTTTTACTAAAATGTGCATTGGATCGTAAATCTTATGTCAAACACTGCAATTCAGGATGCTACAAAGGCAATTTTAGGTATCATTAATCAAAAGAACTTAATTTCACTTTTAAAAAATGTTTAGGACTTAATTGAACCATTTGAGGAGTTAACAACTTCATTGCATTCCGTACACATGCTTTAGGATTTCTAGTGCACTTTTCCAATAAATTGTTGAACACTTCTTAGGACAATCTGCAGATGGACTAATCTTTTCTGCACTGAAAAAACTTTTGATTAACATATGGTACGAAATCAACGAGTTAGTTTAACAAGCTCCAAACCCAATATAAAAGGAGGTAAAAGAAAGATACACAAACAAAGAGAAAGGGAGAAGTATGTTTTATCCTTTATTAGATAGCAGCAACCTAGGCTTGCTAGGTTTATATTCCTCTCATCTGAAGACTTTTTGGTCTGTCTGATTAAAAAAAAAAGAGAGAAATCACTTCTGAAAGATCAAATCTAATTGCCCAGTGGGACATGTTGTAACCGACATTACAATTACAATTTATTAATGAAAGAACAATTAGTATGGTTCAGGCATGTTGAAGGATTATAAACTTAAATCATTTAAGGATTTTAGATGCTTTTCTTTTACTGGAAATGATATTTACTAATTAGCTATTTTCAATGTGGATTAGTACAAAAAGAAACGCCAGAATAAAATTTACTGAGCAAGAAAACTAAATCTAAGCAAGGAGATAGCTCACATGCTTGTTCATCAGATCAGATGAAGAAGACTGGTTAAAGAAGTGGATAAACCTGATAAAACTAATTCAAAGCTGCTAGCTTTTCTGTTCAGTCATGCTACAACATGAAACCCAGTTCACAAAAGTATCTTTCTCCACCCAAAAAAACTGAAATCAATCAAAGAAATGAAAATCTAACGAATAAGTAATGCGGACATATGGATTTCAAGTAATTTCTATGATGCAAATAATAGTAATGTCTTTTTTGCAATAGATGACCCTTTCTACATCCTTTCTCTATGATTAAACATTAATCGAGGTTTACATTTTTGTGAAAGAACATTGGTTTTATGGGAGAGTTGAAGAAATTCCAGCTACTCATGAATTCATGAAAATACAAAACAAAAAACATCTCCGTGCAGATTACTCCTATGGAAGAGATAATTAATCTAGCTTAGCTAGCTAAAATTACCAAGAATAATCATGTTGTTTTTATTGTTCAAAGGTTACTGGATACTAATGATCGATTCCACCCATATGACAAACAAAATAATTAAATTTGTGAGATGGGGGAAAAAAGAATACAGACCTAGATGGAAAATGCGACACCATTGGGAGCAGCAAACTTGTCTAGGAGAAAGAGGAAACTAAAGAACAATTTATCAGAAACTATCAATATGAGGTGACCTAATTTATCTTTTTCAAATCCCAGAAAGAACTGAAACCAGGCAGAAATTTTAAGTTAAAACTTGTTTTGTGCGCAAGAGCACTCAAACGATAACAACGCAACAATCGGAGCTTTTAGCTTAACACAATCATGGCTTCCTGTCTGAAAAAAATGATAATCATAATGTCTACCCTAAAACTTGCATGTGAAGCATCGTCCATCCTCCTACTCGACCACTGATCGTTCTATTGCAAATTAACGGCCATTCAGTGAATGCATTAGAATCAAAACCAAAGTTCAAGGAGGAGAAGGAGAAGATGAAGATGAAGAAGAACAAGAACAAGAGAACTTTAACAAGAAACCCCAGAAACTGAACTCACACTGAACAGATCTGATGACCGGATCGAACCAAACCCCGTATGTGTCTTCACTATCAGCTCAGGAATATAATACCACGACCTTTTTAATCTTCTTTTTGCTGGCTTTTGCTATCGTCACTCTTCTGTAACTTTATCCCAAACAAGAAGGACAAGAAAACATATACCAGAGAGGAAAATAAACAAAGAGAAAACGAGAGAGAGAGAGAGAGAGAGAGAGAAGAGAATTTCCTCGGGAATTGAGACTCAACTGATGAAAAGTCTCGAACAAAAGAGAACTTGTCTTCTTGTTGTCCAGGCACATATGAGGGAGATCATCAGATCCCGAGGAAATGGAAAGAGAGAAAGTAAGAGAGAGAGAGAGCCAAAAGGAAAGAAGGGTTGAGGAATGGGAAAAATGAGAAGAGGTGGGGTTAAATAAGAGAGAAAGAAGCAAGCACAGCACACAACACAGATGCCCTAATGGCAATAATCCATCGCTCTCATCACTTGGGGTCTCTGTTTCTCTCTCCTTATCTTTCAGAGATCGCTTGATTGCTGCAAAAGCTTCTCTCTCTATCTTTCGCAGATAAAAGGAAGAAGACCTTTAAATGGCTCAGAGAGAGAGAGAGAGAGAGAGAGAGAGAGAGAGTGATGAAGGTGGAACTTCTACTATATTAGCCACCAGCCATTGATGGCGACCACAAGAGAATGTCTTCTTTCTTTTTCTTTTGGGTGTGAGAGAGAGAGAGAGAGAGAGAGAGAGAGAGAGAGAGAGATTGCAGTGATTAAATATTGTAATACTATTGGGGGTTCCTTGAGTGACACGACCAAAAAAAGTGCACTTAACATAACTTGGGGGACTTATACTGACATAAATGAATTAGATCATATGCAATTAATGAGCTTGCGTTCTTTTTCTCCTTTTGCTTTCCTTGTTGGCCTTCTGGTTGTGTGTGGACATGGGGCGGGAAAATGTTTTCATTACTAGAGGGCGCGATTCAGGCTAACTTATATTAGGCTTATGAATAATATATGTGAATATACAACATTGCAATATTAGTTCTTCAATAGTATTGCTCAATTTTCAGAAATAAATAAAACAAATTCTTACTTGAGCAAATTTACTTGCACCCTTTTGATAAAACCGTTCTTAAACTTACCTTACTAATCAGTGTAGTTTGTTAGTGTAGTTTGTTTAGTGCAGCTTAATGGAGAAATACTCTTTGGAGAGATGTAGTGTTCAAGCACAAATGGTTTTGGCGTAGGTAAAGGAGCAAGCTAGGAAGCAAGTAATGAAAAATTCAAGTGCAAAACTGCCCTCTTTTATGTCTCAAGCATATATATGTAGATCCAATATTCATGCATGACATTTTCTTGTATTAGCTAGTGCTTCATATTGCTATTTATATGTGAGAACCGCCCCGTTAATAAGATTCCGTGCGTGCCCTTTAAAATCTCCAATCATTCCAGCACCATTGAACTTTGGCTGACTGATATGAAGCCCGAGATCACAGGCACAAAGTAATCATAGAAATTATTGGACACATTTTTTAGTTTCTGTGTAGCTTTTGTGTATCTACTAGATTAGTTCTCTCAACAGTGAACTTAAGATCATGTGTTGTGGTTCATCTTACATCTAATGTAAGTGCTTGCTAATATCAATGTTGCTCAACATATAGTTATTTTCAGAGTGAAAAAGGCTATCCATTGAAACTTTATTAAAGGGCAATTTGATTGGATCTCCACGTGAAATTTCCTAGAAGAATATTTTCTCATAGGCGCGTGCTGCATCCCCGAAAACAAGCTCGACAAGATGAGAAAACTCCAATTTCACTGGAAAAATTGCAGTGCTGAGCAGTTACAAATAGCTCTTAAAATGCCCTTTTAGGAATTTTTTCCTCTTTTTCTCTTTTGGTGTATCAAGCGATGGAAAGTCAGTATAATACTATATCAATATCAACGGCCCGCACCAGCAAGCGCACGCGACGTCTGGTTGGTTGGTCCGCATCCTATAATAATTAGTTTTTCCTCAGACAAAAAATACATAATACATTATGTTTTTGGTTAAAAAAAAGCTACACTTCCTAAGCTTTCACGAGAGGGGCCCTCGAACCGAGCCGACCCTAGACAATGCGATGGTGATGTCTCTTCAAATACACCATCAAAGGTAATGACAAACCTCCCCGTACCGACTTAACTGAACTCGGAGCTGAGCGTAAGTATTGGATCGTCCGCTGGCTGGTTATGTCCATGAGCCCATGGTGGTGAAAGGTGGGTCTCACAGAGGAGGAAAACAATGGTGCTTTTTTTGGGGTGCAGGTCTCGCTGCGCGCAGTAGCTGATGGTCCGGCGTGGGCTAGTCCACGATCATTGAGCTCACGATTTGGGTGCAAGCCAATTATGATCATGGGTGCAATCCGTTTCCCGTTCTCGTCCCTCTAACAACACATCACTCACCTTCAGTTATGTTCTTTTTGGATAAATTTACTTAAAACGTGGTTGAAATCCTATAAAAGAAAGATCCAAATTGTTGAGTTCAAATTTTCACTAAGATCAAGGAAGAGATATGGTGGACAAATCAATTACTGACACTAGTTCGTGTGTGATCTTCAGCAATTCCATAGATTTCTATGCACTGATCGGGAGTAGGAATTTTCGTGATTGACGATAGACAAAGTTAATCGTTATTTAGCAACTCACTTTCCTCCATATAAAAAGCTTATTATTGAGAAATTTATTAAATGGCTATTTAAATAGATCTCCATTTACAATTTTTCCTATAAAAGCATTTTCTCATAGCCGCGTGACGCATGACCAAGAACTAGCTCTCAATGAGATGAGAGACTCCAATTTCACTGCATAAAGTGCACCGACTAAATAATTACAAATGGCTCTTGAAATGCCCTTTTAGGACTTTTTATTTTATTTTATTTTATTTTATTTTGGTGTTTAAAGTGATGAAGAGTCAATATAATACTGTATCCACGCCCCTCACCAGCAAGTGCACGCGACCTCTGGTTGGTTGGTCCGCGATCTTATGATAATTAAATTTTTTCCCACATATGATATACTATATTATATACTTTTCTGAGTGAAAAGGAATATGTCCTAAGCTTTCACAAGTTGGGCCCCTCGAAAAAACCGTAGCCATTACGATGATCATTATTCACATTTATTTTTAGTTAAATTCGCATATGAGATACTTTGTCATCTTCGCAATCCACCAATCAAAGACCTTTACCCCGATCACAAAAAGAGCAAAACAACTCTTACATTGGTTCCTCATCGTTTCTCAAAAATAGAAATACTGAACATACGATCTGTTTACAGAATGCAGCATGATATGGAACAAAAGATATAAACAAAAATTTCAAATATAACATGATACGATGTACATAATCCTAATGCACTTATGGACTCTTACATGTTTATGTCATATATCAAATTAATCCAATATTTAATCTAAGAAACAAAGGCCATGCCTTCTCGGAGTGACACATGTGCTAATCATAGCCTTTCGATTTGCTTCGTGAAATATTTTATTAGTGCTTGTGCGTGCCGGTAAGATAAGCTAATGAGCAAAAAAAGGAGAGAAAAAACAAGACTTTCGCTTTTTTTCCAGGGAATCGGGCCGGATCCTCGCCTAGGCTTGGGGACTTAAGAGTGAAGGGTATTGCAAAAGCTAATTATAACAGCAAAATTTTATTTTATTTTATTTTTATTAATTTTAGTGTATAGTTTCTTTATCTTCTGATTGTAAACAAGTATAGAAGTGAAGCAAAAGTCTCAGACGTTATCCAAGGTCATCTGGGCCCCCACTTGATCTTGAGTGGCAAATTGACTATTCGTGGTTGTGGTACAGATTGGTTATAATAGATTGTTCTTCCAATTTATTGATTTATTTTGTGATTGTAATTAATTTCAAAAGAAAAGAACTTGCGCTTTCAATTGGTTCATCAATTCTCATTGCTGATTTTCTTCTCTTACTATATATAGAGAAAAAGGAAATCCTACGTAAAGATCCATGGCATAACTTTTTTAGAGAAAAGTGCCCTCGATGAGGACCTTCTTGTTCGCATAAGAATAAGGGGCAAATTACCAACAAAAAAAAAATCATAAACCTTTATATTTGTATAAAAAGAACTAAATTTTGACCGTAAATCGCTGACATAGTCATCGACCGTCTTACGTGACGCAAGTGCAGACATGGGCTTTTTTATAATAATATTTTAATATTTTTTGAATTTTTTTATTCTTTATTTTTCTTTTTACTTTTTTTTGTTTGGGGGGGGAGGGGAGGGTAATGGCCTGCCAGGGTTGCTGGCCAACCCTTGCTGGCATTGGCGAGGGCTCATGGGCCATCGTTATGTCTGTGACACCCTCATAGGCCAAAGCGAGGGTGTGCAGCCCATCGACAGATCTGGGCCAGGCAAGGGCACCACAATCGCAACCCTCACCTAGTGCCGGTGAGGGTCACCAACCCTCGATTGTGGCCAGCGAGGGTTGCCGGCCTCAGTCCCCCCAAAAAAAAAGTAAAGAGAAAGGACATAAAATAGAATAAATAAATAAATAAGTTACAAAAATTCAAAAAATTATTAAAAAGTCAATGTCAACACTAGCCGCGCTATGTAAGACGATCGGTGTCAATGTTAGTAATTACCGGCTAAAATTGGCCAGATGGATTGAATTGGCATAATTACAAAATATTTATGACTTTTTTGATAAATTTTCCTAAGAACAAGGATACATACTATTTTCATGCTTGCTAGGGTTTTGTAGAAAAAGTCCTATTTGTTTCTGTTGGAGCTTAGGTTGATGCAGAAGATGTTCCTAAACTCAAGGCCACAATCATTATGTTTTGGAGCAGCACTTTCATAGTTTTCAGTTCCCTAAACTAAAATTAGAAATGGTGGAAGACTGAATAGCCCGCAAAACATATTAAAGTTTAACCTCAAGTAATAATTTTATTTTAGGTGATGCCAACGAAATATCTCATGGATTTTAATAACTAGTATCTCAAGGACACTTAAGCAACTAACTAAGTTTCATTTTCTTACAAGTTATAATTTTGAATTGATCAACTATCTTGTGTTATGTGTAATTAATGCTCTGAAAAACAAACCATTTTTTCCTTACCCAAAAAAAAAAAAAACAAACCATTCTTTACTTCTACTCGGTTATCTTTTTATGCTTTATTCATCACAGGTGAAATGTGTAATCATTGCAAGCGGCATTAGAAGTTCGATATCAGTGCAATTGAGATTAGATAAAACAAACCATGTGTCTACTGTGTGCATAGCAGAGATAATATATATGTCTTTATCTTTTGGCGGTTCATAGTGGAATACTTTTTATCATACTGCTAGTGAATTCAATAAATCAATTTGTTTTATCCTAATTAAGAGGAGAAGTAAACTAGGGTTAGCGGTGATTATAACCAAAACAAATGGTGGGTCCTGACCTAATCATTGCTGAGATGGACCCACGATTGTCCCGGTTCCCCACGTTTACCAGAGAATGGGCAACTTCCTTAGAAAAAAACTGCCCAATGGCGTTTCGAAAAGTGTCTCAGATCGTGTCTTCTTCTTCTTCTTCTTCTTCTTCTTGCATACCCCCACTGTACCCAACAAGCTTATCCTCTTCACACCAGCGAAGGAAATTTTTATTAAAAGCCAACGAAAGTTACATTGGGTCCTCTTTGGTGAGTTCCCATTGGTCACTTACCACTGCATTTGAAAAGTCACTGTCGTCACCAAGGTTTAGTTGGATCAGAGCTGACTCTTTCATTGATATGCAACGGCTCAATAAATGACAGGCTCGCTAGGGTTTACCTCATTTCTTTTGACGGGATCATGCAATGTTGCAGGACAAGGAATGGCTGCGATCTGCTGTTCTAACTTGAAGAAGTCGAGGTATAAGTGTGGGACAGTTTGTGATAAGTTCATCACTAGTGATTGTAACACAAAACAAAAACAGAAGTAAAATTTCTAATCATATGTCACACAGACCTTTCAACAATCGTTAGGCATGTCGAAAGAGATTTTACAATATCAGCACAGAGTAGCATGCTAGTTCGTTCCGCATTTACAAATTAATTCGTTAAATATGTATTGAGACGAGACTTATTGCGTAAATCTGGATCGGCGCAAACGTACAGCTCGACTAGGATTATGCTACATAATTGTATGTAGGAAGCTATGTCGAAATACATAGTAGGGATCACTAGTTTGAAAGTGCGCTACCACAAGAGGAAAATGAAGTTACACCTTGAAAGTTTGGTCATTTTATGTGTCCAATGTGTATATGCCTTTTTGGATGACAAGTGGGTTATGCTTTCTTCTGTGTGGCACCATATGAAGATGGTAGTTTGGGAATTTCAGTCCGGACAAAGGTTTTATTCAGAAGGGTCCTGTGTACCTACAAAAAAGTATGGCGTAAAGTTAGGGCAATATTAGTACAAAAGTAGGCCATACGCTTGAGGCCATGTATTTTCATTCTTATTTTGGACATCGATGGGTGCACATCTGCTATTGCGATCGTTTACCTGCTTTTTATTTTTTCGACATTCTCTCTCTTTATACTAGCTGGACCACCAGCTAGGACAAATATGAATTGGGGGTATCATCAATTTTTTTGGAGAAAAGAAAACGCAAGTTTATATTTTTAGATTGAGAGGGAAGAGAAATGCTACATTTTACTAAGTCTGGGTAATAAAGCTGGTATACCAAATGATGTGGCAAACTACAATTTTGGGTGGTAGAGATGCCCCACTTGCTTAATTGCTCAGTCACGATCCGTCGCATCACTTGATATATCAATTCTATGAACTGGTCTAAGTACAACTAACTTTGCTCGGGAGGTGAATGTACTAGCTCTCTCAAATGCATGACGAGGTGCTCATATAAGATTAGCAAAGTAAGATGATTTGTCCCTGTTTAATATGGTATACATGCTTTGTTACGAGATAAGTCCAGGCTTTATACAATCAAGGAGCAGGAACTAGGAACATAAACTACAATGCAAACTAGATCTAGATAATTTAAACAGAGAGTATCAAGATTTTATTCTTAACAGAGCTCTACTACAACCATTGGTCTACATTTCATATTATGATATGATGAGAAAATTATCAAAAAAGTCCTAAACCTTTTGTAATTTTTTCAATTCAGTCCTAAACCTTTTTTTGGCCAATTCAGTCCTAAACCTTTTTATTATTTTCGAATCAGTCAATTTTTTTTCGAGTCCTTTTGGTCCGTCCTGGCTCTTGAGGTTCATGGCCAGCCCCCGGCGAGCTTCCTCGTGGCAATATTTTAATATTTTTTTTTATTTTCAATTTTTTTTTTTTTTTTTCTTTTCCTTCTCTCACAGTGCATCGCTAGAGCTAGAAGGGAGGTTCGTCGGTGAGGGCGAGCTCCGGGCCCCTCGGCTGGCAGGCTCACCCGGCTCCGGCGGAGGCCCATCGCCTGGCGGAGCCGAGCGAGCCTGCATTTGGCTGTGGTGGAGCTTGCCCACGGCGGCGAGGGCCTGCATTGCCGGAGCTAGGCCCTCGCCAGAGAACCTCCCCCCTGGCCGGACAAGCCAGGGGGGAGAAGGAAAAGAAAAAAAATTCAAAAATAATAAAAAATATTAAAATATTGTCACGTGGACGCCGGCAGGTGTCGTGAACGCCTACCGGCGGCCACGCCAAAGACCTAACGCCCAAAAGGACTGAATTGGCTGATTTGCAAAAGGTTTAGGACTGAATTGGCCAAAAAGAAAGATTTAGGACTAAATTGGAAAAATTGCAAAAGGTTTAGGACTTTTTTGGTAGTTTTCCCATGATATGAGAGACTGCAGCTATTGGATGTCGAAACCCCAATAACAATATAGTTATATATTTAGTATCACAAAATTCTCAAATTTGTTACCAAGTCTTAGTCCTCTTTTCAAGCTCTCTGTGATTGCCTGATCGGTATCACATTGTGCTCTCCATCGCATCAACACTGTAAGTTAAACTTGCATTCTAACTTCGAATTTATTATGATACAAGTGGACTGGGCGAAACGATAAAATATCAAACTGAGGCTAGATATCAAATCAAAAGAGAAGGTGCTTTTATAAAAAAAAGGAAAATAATAGAATTTCAAAAGAGCTAACTGAGATTTTATTGAAGAGTTGAACTGGTCCAATCAGTTAGGTTGGAGTCCAAAGCTATATGCTCATGATTTGGCCTGAAATATACTTTATTCAGGTCAAAAAAGATAACAAAGAGTCACTGGGTTATAAAAGAAATTTTCTTTAGGTGATCTTAATCAGCATTCATGACCTTAAATTGATGTGAACTCCTACAATCTTGAATCAACTAAGAATGAGAGAGAGAGAGAAGCAGTGAGATGGATATGCAGAAGTGCAGAGAGTCAAATTCAGCGAGAACATGCGCATAAACACGCGGCAGACCAACATTCACCGGAGCCATTAACAGTCAATCACTTACACAACACCATTATTACGATTGATGCCACAATTCAGCACGTGAGCATTGTATTGTTTCCCCCGAGAGACAAAGACCTTGTGAAACTAAAAACCTTGGCAATCTCTTTTCAAACACGTCCATTCACATGTGCTCTCTTCGCTTCGCTCCCAAGATTCTGTTCAGACGCACAGTACAGCCTTCTAGCTTTGTCTTCTTACTGTCGAGCCCAATCCAGTCTCGCATGCTTTAAAGACTCATTAGTCATTGCTTACGATTTCGCTCTATAACCAAGAGAATTTCAGTTACTTTGCATGCATATAAACTATCGCGAGGAATACCGACCAAAAAACAAAAACTATCGCGAGGAAATATGTAACTTCTTCACCTTCTGTATGTCTGGAGTGATACTTTTGACTTTTGAGGTCATTCAAGGGTTCAAGCTGATGCCATCCATGCAAAAGTTAAAAGGCAATGGTCCCGAAAGATTAACCGCTTCGAGTACTAATTCCTCGACATAATAACAGATCATTACTGGGTCATTCTGTATCGCCGTTCACTAATGTGGAGTTGAAGAGCCAAAGCGCGCATCATTGTGATTGGCCCAATGTCCTTGAATGCATGCACTCTCGTGAGAAGTCGTGCATACACTCTCCAATTCCATGTTATGATTCGGCAGCCCACTAAATGCGTGCAGTATCCGGAGGCTACATTCACGTAGGAAAAGGGAAGTATTTCTTCGGGGGAGATTGAATCATGACAATGCATAGCACTTATTGCGGCCGTCATCATTCGAATGTTTAACTGATCTTCCAAGGATGAAATCCTACTCTGGATGACAGTCTAACAGTGGCGAGGCCTCATTTAGTCAAGTGCATTATCATCGGTAGAGCAGTTCAATATGGTTTCATCTAACACTTCAGATTTTTCCTTGTATAGATTCGTGGCAATCTCATAAATCCGTACATGATATTGTAGGGAAAGATTCTATATATTTGAATCCCTTGAGGTTCCTCATTTCCCCTCTCCATTTACTATCACTTTTACACCTTAGCTCACATTTCAGCTTACATGTGTGGGGAGTATTACATTTCAGTAATTTCGGCTTACATGTGTGGTGATTCTCTTTAGGATTGTGATAGCATTTTTGGTATTCATAATTTCGGATTACCATAACATATGGTTTTCCGCTCAAATACAAGAATTGTAGTTAGAAAAAGGAAGAGAAATCTTGTTGCTTTCAGTTGCTCAAACACTGTGCTTAAACTCCTAGATAGATTGAACATGTTCAATGAAGTATAGGAACAGTCATCAACTTAGCACTGTGTCAAATTACAGAAACCATAAGACGAAAAGCATTTCCAAACAATGCAAATACTTTAAGGCCAACAAACCTATGTAGGTTCAAACCCCATCAGCACGTACAAAGTCGGATTTGGCCTAAGCACGAGATTGAAGTTTGATTTCTAATGGAAAGACATAAAATGCCATTGCAGCACCATCTCATCGTCAAATTGTCGTTTAAAAGTTTTGATTTTTAATAAAAAAAATCAAGTAGTTCACTTAATAATTCGAAATAGTTTGAAAATTTACCTGTAAATGTATGCTGAAAAGCCATGAGTGCTCTTTTCTTGATTAGGGAAAAGACATTAGTATAACCACAAATATCTTGCCCTAAATCAGCGGCACTCAAGTACTCGTGCACATACAAAATTCAATTGAAGAAGGTGCCTAAAAAGTTGACCCTTGACTTCAGATAAGCCGGTCAACTGTTGCCCTGGGCCATTCCGGGCACAGAAACGCGTGCACACAGTGAAGCAACATGTACCGTTTGCCGTTTGGTACTGCAGGCGCGACAACTACTGATTGCTCTGTCAAAGAATTCCTTTTTACCTTTTATTATAGCTTCGAGTCTTTCTAGGTGCATTGATTGCCCAAGCTTGGGAACAAGAAAATGGAAAATTCATTGTGTTAAGAGAGGCGAAGACCATGATTACTTTTCGGTTTATGTGTCTCCTTCGGCATAATAACACCAATTATGGTGATGGTAATATGATAAAGAAATGAGAACAACTCAAGGATAAAAGAGTGGGATTTGGAATGATGGTGACCATTATCACGGTATGTTTTCTTTTTTTTCCTAAAAATACCGTCTTACACGTCACACATGATCTAAAAAATGAGAGATGACTCGGAGTTTGGTGATATATTTAAAATAATAAATGCTTTTTTTATTAAAGAAAAATAGAATGGTCAATGATTATTATCGAGATATTCTCTTCTTTTGAAAGTTAAGAACAAAATACAAGTCTTTGACTTATCAAGAAGACAATGGACTTATCCCAATGTTAAAAACCTTTAAAGATGCTCCTTGATCTAGGAATTCTATATATTCAAATGGATTTTACTTTTTATTTCATTAATATGTGTGAGTTCTAGTGAAAATAAATTAACCCAATGTGAGCATGGCCAAAATTTTCCTTTGTCTTATGAAGATATGATAAATGATACATGCGTTAATTTTTTATTTAGTCCTCTAAGTTTCAGCGTTTGTGCAATTCTACTTTAACTTTCTAGATTTGTGCAATTGATCCTCTAAGTTTTACTCTATGCAATTAAATCCTCGAAGTTTCGTAATTTGGGCAGTCAAGAGTTTTATTTACCCCCTAACTAATACTGTCAAATTTGGATTTCTTTTTTCTTATTTTCCTTGTATCATTTCTGCTCATATGGCGCCAAACTAACATCACGTGTTATTTTTGTGATATAAGCAATGCCACATCATTAATTGATTGGACTATTTAATTAAAGTGGTTGACCGAAGGATTTCATTTTGCAAATTGAGAAAGTTGGAGGACTTGATTGCACAAAATAAAACTTAGAGGGTGAAATCACACAGGATACTAAACTTAAAGGACTAAATCTTGTGTTAATATGTGATACTATCTACTTGACTGTTATGATATGTTGCAGATAAAAATAATGGTACGAGCGAACACCTACTTTTTTTATAGACGTATTCACTAATTTTTCATCATTTTTTTTTTTTTTTCTAACATATAGGAGCTTATATTGAGATGAATGATTGATCAAAATCTTTAGTTATGAAGAACATTGTCTTTCGACCCAAAAAAAAAAAAAAAAAGGAACATTATCTACAGAAGCAGTGTTAATCGATCGAGTGGCATACATGTTTAATATACAAATACTAATTAATTAACATCGCATAGAGAAAAGTGCGCTATTAGATCTAACCTGCTCGTGAAATTAAGTAAACGCAAAATACAAATTTGCAAATATGGTGTATATCTGGGACGTACATTAGAATGCCATCAATATAAACCGTATTCACACGGATAGAATCACGGTGAATATATAGTGAACCACGGATGCTGCCCGGAAATCGAAGGAGATATAATAACACTGAATCTAAAGGGGTGTGTGTGTGTCTCTCTCTCTCTCTATATATTTACACTATCTACAAATAAACAAAATGAAATATAAATAACAGTATGAAAATGATTGAAATATTACAAGTATCGAAATATTACAAGATATTGAAAGATCATAAATGGTTGTGAGTAACTTATAGTGCAGAGGATACAACAAACATGATATCTAAAGCACGATTGTAAGTTCTACCTATACAAGTGAGAGGGGGAAAAGTACTAAAAAAGTCATAAACATATTGTATTGATACTAATTCAGTCCTAAACTTGGATTAATTTAATCATAAACCTTTTCACATTGGTATTAATTAAATCCATCAAGCCAATTTAGACAGGAAATTACTAATGTAAACGCCAATCGTCCTACAAGGCACAGTTGGCATTGACATGGACATATTTTATAATATTTTGATTTTCTTTCTTTCTTTCTTTTTTTCTTCCATAGCTTGTGCCAACACAAGCCATGTTCAGCAAGGGTTGGCCTCACCTAGGCGAGGGTGGCCTCCCCAACCTTTGCTAAGGCAAGGCCAAACCTCGTCGGCCCCAACACATGCCATGGAAGAAGAGAGAAAAAAAACAAAAAAGTTATTAATAAAATTATAAAATATGTCCACATCAGCGTCAATCATGACAGCTGGTGTCCATGTCAATAATTTTCGGCCTAAATTGATCAGATGGACTAAATTGATATCAATATGAAAAAGTTTAGGACTAAATTAGTCCAAAAAAGTTTAAGACTTAATTGGTACTAATGTAATATATTTACGACTGTTTTGAAATTTTTCCTCGAGTGAGAGCTTATGCTATTTTATTGTGCAATTGGTCGTGGGTGCCATAGTACAATATACGTGATTGTGTGTGATGCTACAATTTGCTATCGTGATCGTTCTTTTGATTCTTCTATATATATATTAATGGGTTATGGCAATAGTTAATAGAAATTGCACGCCAGTCGCTGTCTTAATCTCGCCTATAGATTTCATCATTCTATGCCGGCAAGTGCACCAAATAAAGTTCAAAGAAGCCTCATTCCACAACCATGTCCAACTTCCCGCTGCGAAACCACCATACTTTGTTCATATTGAACTAGCTCAAAAGCTTCAGGAACTAACTTGCGTACAAATGAGAGAGAGAGAGAGAGAGAGAGAGAGAGAGAGAGAGAGAGAGAGTGCGGTCCAGCCACACGGCATGCAAAGAGAAGATGCTTTATATCTGTAGTTAAAGCCCAGGTTTCTGCCGTGTCTCTATGTTTCTCTTAGGTTCTTTTTCTCTTTCTCTGGACCTGGAATATGAAAAGTTTCACCCGTGGTGAGGCAACATTGGCCATCCCAAACAAGACCTGTTCTCTCTTGATAGAGACATATTCGCTTTCCCCAATGCAACAATTTACAAGTAGTCCCTTGTCCCTCATAGAAGTAACATCTGATCAAGAGATGGAAACAGTGTCCTTTTTAAGAGGTACCTTCACTGTTGTGGGGGCAGTCGGCAACATACAAGTCAAGGCAAGGCCATCATGTGTAAAGACTCGGTGGCCAATACCAAGTTTACACGGTACCTAATGGGTTGTTTTCATATGCCTACCGTCCTTCCGGTCCGATTTGGACAGGACTCGTAGTCACCCTTTAAAGCTTGAAGCAGCATAGCTCGAAGAGGGATGAGCAATCAATTAAGAAAAAAAATTCGTTCTCATTCAGTTTCTTTGTATTTGACTCTTAGATCATATGATGTTCCATGATGTCGAGGATAATCTCTAAGACTGCGTTTGGTTATCCAAATATCTAGTTATGAATAAATTGGATAGGAGAAGATATAAAATTAAGGGATTTTGCCATATTTAGTCTACTGTTTAGTGAATAACAGTAATAAAGGCAAATATTTTCACATGATATCCTATTTATTATTTGGTATAAAGGGCATATTGGTGTAAGTGAACATAAAAATGCACAAATGAACCACCGCCCGCAGTGGCGCGCTGGTTTCGAGCTCTCTTCCCCTCACGAAGGGTAGGAGTTCGAATTCGGCCCCGGGCGCTTAGGAATTCTTAAGTGTAGCGCCGTGGTGGTGGGTCCCAGCGTTAAGCGTCGCTCTCGAGGATTAGTCGCAAGATCACCGCCCGGTTTCTAGTCGAAGTCATTCTTTGGCCACCACCACGGACACCTTTGATTACCAAAAAAAAAAAAATGCACAAATGAATATGGTAAGAATCTTTCACGATTCACTGCTAAAAAGAAACCACAAATGCATAAACGGAAATAATATCCATCAATAAATCCATGGTTATTGTACAATCTAAATCTTAAACAGCAAAGGAGCTCACTGCATCATCCAAAGTGACAAGTTCGACTATGACAAGAAATGTAAATGGACTACAACAACATCGACAAGCTAGATCAACGAATGTCGAATCCAGTAAGAGAGAAAACATAGTCATTCATATTCGCAATTCTGAAAAATATAGTGCTTCAACACTTTTGTGTACTTTATTTATATGTACTTATTTTTTTATTTCTTTTTTATTCCCTTCCATCATTATTAATAAAAATTTATTAAATAATAAACTATACTAATATACCTAGTGCACTAAAATACCTAAAATATGTGATAAAAATTAATACTAAAGATATTTATTGAATATATATTATAGTTAGAATGAAATTTAAATATATAAATAAAACAGGAATAAATAAAAACGACAATTGTGGTTTTTTTTCCTTATTTTGAAATGTATAATAGAATTCAAATTTAATTTACATTTAATTATTATTTCAAATTTATTAATTTAAGAAGTTTGTTATTCGATAAATGTAACTTTTATACTATGGATATAAGAAATCTTATTCACCTTTATCCCACTTATCCCATGAGATATTTATATTCCAGTATATCCCTCCTAAATCTGTTTTTATCCTGTCTTGGGCAGAAAATTTTATCATATCCTAAATTTTATTCTGACTGCCACACATAGCCTAAGTCATCAACTTGAGTCAATCGACCTTTCCTAAGGGTCGGATATCTGATCACGCATATGATTTATGTGATGGTCATAACTAATCACAATTGATTAAGTATTTGGTGCCTATTTAGTAGGATTTAGTGCAAAGACCTCTACCATATTTAAATCATATTCACATTAGACAATTATAGCTTCTCACAAAAAGGTTTGGACCATCAAGGTCAGGAAAAAGTGTCAAAAAAGTCCTCAATCTTTTGCGTTTGTGCCAATTGAGTCATAAACCTTTTTTTGGTGCTAATTCAATCCGAAACCTTTTACATTGGTACCAATTGAGTCTAAACCTTTTTTTGGTGCCAATTCAGTCTCAAATATTTTGCATTTGTGCCAATTCAGTCCTAAACCTTTTATATTGGTGCCAATTTAGTCTTAAACCTTTTTTTTGTGCCAATTCATTCCTAAACCTTTTGCATTTGTGCCAATTCAGTTCTAAAGCTTTTGTATTTGTGTCAATTCAGTATTTCAATACGTGAATAGCTATTAGTCGGAATGACTGAATTGGCACAAATGCAAAAGGTTTAGGACTGAATTAGTATAAATGCAAAAGGTTTAGGACTGAATTGACACCACAAAAAGATTTAGGACTGAATCGGCACCAATGCAAATGGTTTATGACTGAATTGGCACAAATGTAAAAGGTTTATGACTGAATTGGCACTAAAAAAAGGTTTAAGACTAAATTGGCACCAGTGTAAAAAGTTTAGGACTGAATTAGCACCAAAAAATGGTTTATGACTAAATTGGCATCAATGCAAAAGGTTTAATACTTTTTGACACTTTTCTCATCGAGTTCACGTTTTGAATCTCCAACTTTGAGGTTTTTAAATACTCGCTTTCTTATAGAGTGAGCTCTTGGTGTGCCTATTGACTAAGCTATTTTTGTTTGAACTCTTTCATGAACAATGATTTATGCAGTTCCACCATCATATATTAGTGACTCTTGAATTGCCAATAGGATTCCCAACAATTAATTATATTGATTTTCAAATAGAGAAGCTGCTTAATAGAGTTATTTTTCTGGGATAATTTTACAATGCTCGGTGTCGCCCATTCGATGCCTCATTCATCCATGATTGAGATTTATTGAGATACTAATGGACGCCCAACATGATGGAGGATCTTCATCTGTCAATACTTGATCGTGGCACTCATCGTCTATCTCTATCTGTATCTCTCATTTGCCGAAACCACGGTTTCATATGAATTAGGGTGGTTATGAAATTTCTGACTAAATGTATCAACGGTCAAGATTTATTGAGAAATCAAGAGGGGTAGACTATCTTCAATACAAAAAAAAAAATCCACAATCGGGCCGGTTCATGGGTGAAGGCATCAGTGCTGGGTTACCAATTTGTCCTAAACAATTGCCCATCCCTAAGGGGCCAAGTTTTCCATTTTGGGTCGGTACTAAGCCCAAAGCTATGTTAGCACTCTTTCTCATTCAAGATTTCCTTTTGAATGACAATGCTTTTCTTGGTGGGTCGAAAATGACAATGATAGTAGATTACTTTTTTTTCACGAACTTGACATATGAATTAAATAAAAAAAAATTTCTTAACCGTGTTTTAAAGTTGAAGAAACAAATTTTCTCTATTTGATCAGGAATTCATCTGTGTTTTGGTCTGATGTTGTTGGTACTTGCTTTGAGTTGTTAATGCATCATTCAATACTTATGCATTTATTGAAGCTTTATGCGATTCTGATGATGGACGAAACCCAGTCGCGAGTTCTTTATATTCAAACTAGGGCCATCAATTCTCGGCATGGCCCATTTGCGTGACACTGCAAGACGAGTAATTCGATAAATTTGAGTTTGGCATAAACGGGTGTGTGTCATAAACAGGTCACCCGTTTAAGACACGACCAAAATTATGTTTTATTCATATTGACATACTTAATCCGTTTAGACACGAATTGACACGTTTAAGTTAAACGTATTAATATGTCATCTTTTTAACAGGATACCATAAGACACGTTTTAACACTTTTAGTACTCGTGTCCAAAGACTTTATTATCATTAAAATTTCATAAAAATAAAACACATGTAAAAAAGAAGAAATGGTGAATAGAAACATATTTAGGACTACAAAAGTCATATGACATAAAGAGCTCGTAACTGAATAATGTATCTCTAAATGTAAACGGTACTAATTGTCTAGAAACTTAGGCACCGTTTTTTTACGGAAAATGTAACGTTTTTGAAAAATATTTTTCGAAAAATCATTTTTCAGAAAAATAGTTAGTTTTCCTTTGTTTAGTAATATGTGATTGAAAATATTTTCTGGTGTTTGGATCTCATTTGGAAAATGTTTGGAAAATAATTTCAATCCCATGATTTTACCTCGGGCAAAAAAAATTGAATTTTTAGAAATAAAAAAGAAAAAGAAAAGAAGAAAGAAAAGAATAAAATATTAAAAAGTAAAGGGAAGCAATTTCGAAAAGTGTTTTCACCTTCTTAGATTAGGAAATTCACTTATTTAATTTTATACATGAATGTTTTCCTTAACCAGAAAGTGTTTTTGGTTGACTAATCATTTTCAGTGAACTAAACTGGTGAAAGTCTAGAAACAAATTCTCGGAAAACACTTTTCCTGAAATAAAGCAACCCTTAGTTGAAATGAGTCAAATGAATTAACACTTAACACGGGTTATTTGTGTATAAACATGTCTTAAGTGTTTATCGTTTTAAATAGGTTAGCTCATCTTATCTGTTGACATAAGACACGGTGACACGTTTAATAATAGTGTTAGTCATGCCATGTCGTATGACCCACTTTATTAGTCATGTCGTGTTCGTGTCGAGACAGTTCAACGCGTTTATCAAACGTGTCGTACTTGGGTTGGCCATATCATGTTTTACCCTCATTTTGACACTCAAAAAGTGCGAAAATAGCCCCACTTGAAAAGAAATTATGAATATCTATCCAAATTACAGCAAGCTTATCCATGCACTTTATATTTTGCAAATCACTCAGATGCTCAAGATATTGCGCGCACGTTATATTTAGTGAGGTTTATAACTAGATTTGCTTCACAGCCCTATAACTAGATTTTGCAAATGACTGACTCTAATTGCTCCCAAGTTGGAATCACTATTGATAGAGATTGTTGTAGCGTCCACTCCACCATTCACTGCTTTGAGATCGGGTTCTCAACCAAATGACTCGACGTTGTTCCTCCCAAGAATAACAAGCAGTCAAATATCTCAACCGACTCAAGACAAAATCATCAATGCTAAACGACGAAGGCATTCGAAATCTCTACCACAGTATCTTACAATTTTTCACTCCAAAAAACTATACTACTTCAAACTTGCACGGCGACCGAAGATCTAGGTTTCGGAACCAACATTAATTATAATTGAAGCTGTTCGTGCGGGTTGTGAAGGAATATACACCGGCATAATTCACTTAAACAACGTCAATAATGCAGCGCGACAAGGTCCGTGAACCCTCTAAGAACGACAGGAAACGTAAGGACGAAACTGAGGATGCCATTTTGTCTTCTTGTCTCTAGGAACTAGGAGTCAATGAACCTGGAGATACTACACTACAATTTTGGTCTATAAATCTTCTCTACCATTTGGATAAGGTTGCGTACGTGCATCGGAGACAGAGAGGGCTCAATCGACAAGGAGATTAGCTGCTCACTAGTCAATTAACAGAAAATGTCTTCATTAAGGCAAGTAACCAGTTTCAATATAGGATGATCCCTGCCGCTAGACACTGTTCGAGACTCTAGCCTCTATCTTGCTCTTTTCTCATCTTTTATAGGTTAACATATTTCGTGCACTTAATATAATGAGACTTGGGAGACGTAAAGGACCGGCCTTCTTTGTTTTGTCCTTTTTGCTCTATAATTTTCAGCTGAATTTCCTGTTTAGGAGTTCCTGCATTCTTCAAGCAAACTGATGAGGGTCAACTTGAAGCTGGACTAGGCATCATCAATCATATTAAAGAGGTGCCTGGTCCCCCTTCATTAATCGAACGATAGCCATACATGCAGGAGCGAGACGAAAGAAACTTCTTTTGAACGAAAACCTACAGAAGATCAAAGACAAATTGATTGTTGACTTTGCCCCCCCCAAAACGAAAGGAGACATGCATCTCTAGAAGAGTAAATAATGGCATCCTCAGTTTGAAGATCCAGAAAGAGAGACACCCAAGAGAAACGTCCATCATGCATGAAGTCAATTAGTAGCGGTACGAATTTGACCCAAAAAAAAAATTAGTAGCGGTATGAACGTTTCAAAAAAAATAGGAGGTCTAATGGTACAATTCATAAGTTGGAGATTTGTGCACCCATTTGAGGTTAAAATTCACATCATACCACAAAGAAAAAAAAAAATAGTTAAGAAGCTGATAGCGCCGATTGGTATAAAGATACGTATCGGTATATATATTGTCGTATAGATGCAGAGTAGAGACCATCTCGATAGATGAATCGCCTATCAAGCTTTGTTGCGATTTGAGCAATTAGAATAGGATCACAGAAAACGTAACATAAATGTATATGTAACGTTTTGCTTTTCTGACTTATGTTTATGATTAGAGATTGATTAAATAAACTAAAAACTAAGAATAGCTGGTCTCTCGGACCATCTTGCGATCGCATGGTCCTCACAAAGTTGCAGCTCCCTGAGTATATATGTGGAGTACGTATGAAATCTAAGAAACAAAATCTAACTATGCACCAAACCCAAATTTTCTAGTAAGAGCAAGAAGATGAATGAATTCCTCTGCTTCCATTGTTTATCTCTCGAGAAATTCCCCCTTTTGAAGGTGTTCTCTTTTCTTCCTGCCTGCTTTGTCAAGGCCAGTCACTACGATCAGAATGTCCTTAGATGATTCATATACAACAGTAGGCATGACGCCATCGTTCGCTCTTGACAAGTTACTCTCAACTGTTCGAAGGAAGATGCGTGCCTAATTTTCCTTTGAAGGAGATTGGAAGATAGCATACGGATTGTCTTCCATGCTGGGAATCGACAAGCGACTTGCATACTTATGCATCTTCTGCTTCTTAGTGAGGAACTCAGTAAATATGGCAACAAAAAATATGAGCTCTTATATTGATAGATATTTTCCGTTCTTTTTGACATCTACCTAACACCCTGTAGGAGCAAGCAACCGAGCTAGTTAAATCTGGCAACCGGACCGATCTAGTTTAGTCCCAGTTCTTATGTCAAAACCGCCAGTTCGACCTGGGAACAAATCAAGCAAGCCGGTTCTGGGGTTGAACCGGTTTTATAGACTTTATGTAGAAAAAAAAGTGAGATACAACAGGGGAAAATGAAACCCACGGCTTGCAGCTTGGATATGGCAAGCAAGACCACTCGACTAACAAGACTTTACTAGTCGTTGACTACAAAAAACACGATAGATAATATCAATTATGTTGTTTTGACAAGTTCCAAGCAGGTTCCGAGTATAATTGGTTGATTCTAGATTCAAATTTTTCAATATTGAGACCTACAGGTAGGTTCCAAAATTTCAATCTCAAAGCCGCCCTATCCTGAAACCAATGGCCCCTTACCATCTACAGGTAATCTTGATGCCCCAGCAAGTCATAATGCAATCATGTTCTCTATATAATTGCATGTGCTCTCGAACCCCTCAGGAGAAAATATCTCTTGAAAACAGTGTTGACAACAATGAAAGGCGGGCATGGATTTCTTTTCAAAACCTTATCTTCAATATCTTGAAATTTTCTACCTTATACTAAACAAAAACCGAAACAAACAAACAAACAACGTTCCATCTCATGTGCTGTTAGTTCCCCTTAGCTCTCACTGGTCTTGGTCCTTTGCTTGACTTCTGCAGTTCCTTAATGTCTGGGGTAAATGAAAATGAAAATTCATTAAACAGATATTACAAAAATAAGAAGAAGAAGAAGGAAAATCCATAGTCCTACACTTTCCCTGTAGTGGAACTTCTATGAACGCACGCCATGTAGCACCCATCTAATTGCCCAAAAAGGGCCTTTCACAAGTACTACAAGTGCAGGCTACCTGCTAAAGGATAAAACCTCCCCAGCCTCTTGTCTTGCTTTCCCATTGCAACCCCTCGACCCCCTTCATGTTCTCTTGTAGAAAGACAAAGGCTAACCTGAGCAAATTCTTAAATTGCTCTATTTTAATCTTCTTCTGAATCTTGTAATCACCGTGGTATAAAACTTTCCAAGGATATTTCTTTTTCTTGGGGAAAACAAATATACAAGATAAATTAGAGATACAAAACGTGTGAATATCAGCACATTAAAATATAAAATGCCTCCATAAAGTTCTGATATATCAAATGGACAAATCACGAAGATCCTCGTACCAGCTTCGTCTCCCTCTCTTTGATGAGGTTTCAGTCTTAACCGAATACCGAGAATTTATCCAACCTCCTTCGTGTTCTCTTATAGAAAGACGACGAGGGATCATACATCAATTTGGCAAGTTCTGATGAGAAATCTGAGGATGTCTTGGCTGTAGCCCCACAGGCCCAATAAGAAAAACAATCAAAAAGGGACACGTGTGCGGTTGATTGAAGAGCCCCACATGAATCAGTGTACGACCGACTTTTTTTATTATTATTTTGCGGGGGCCTCTTTGGCTTTGCCAAGATTCCGAAGTTCGTACGTGTTTTTTTTTTATTATAGTGGTCCTATGTTAGATCTCAACGAAGCTATAATGGCGTTGTTGGTCTGCGTTTTCATCATAATCCGTGAGGACTAAAGCGTTGGGATCAATAGCGACAAGCAACCACGCCCCGCTCAACTTTGCCCAGAAAGAGTCGATCTTCCTTTTACCCATTCAATTTAAAGAAAAGAAAGAAAGGTCGATACATCCATCCATCCATCCATCCATCCTCATAAAAGTTTTGTGGAGTAACGGAAAATCGATATGGATGTGGCTGAAAAAGGCGAAATTCAAAAGAGTCTCGTAATTTTCCTTTTACAAAGTGATCGGGTGGTGTCACGAGTCAATTTTGCCAACATTGTATTAAATCTGTCTTCGTGGTACAGTCAAAGAGGGATCACCATGTCATTCGCGGTCCGTAAAAGAAAAATTATATGCCCGTTGCTTCCAATACTTCGTTCTTTCCTACAAACCGAATCTTATCCTTTTTTTTTAATCACACAATCAATGTCTTGGGGTCATTAGGGTTTTTTATTTGCTACTTTACAACTGACACAGTCGCCCCCCCTTATCCAATATGACTTTTTTTTTTTTTTTGCTAGAAACCTATCCAATATGACTTGAATCTTAGAGCAAGTGATTAAGACCGGGTTTCCGTCGATGATTTCAAACGTGAATTAAAGATAAAAACCCGGTAACTTTGACCAAATAGAAGGCTTCAAACGAAACCGACTCAATTAATTGAATCTTTGGGCAGGTTCTGGAAGACGTTAATCCCGGAGTTGGATGCTTAGTGATTGTTGTGGTGCGAGCAAAAACATCATCTCACCCTCGATGAGCAACTGACATAAGAGGGACAAGATCGGACATCTTTAATCTGGCTGATTTGACTATTAATCGCCCCCGTTTGCGTTTCAACTTCGCTCACCCCGACCCCCCCAAAACCCTAATTAAATTACCCTAATCTTAACTTGATCTCTTCCACTGAAAACACCCAACCAGCCTAGCTCTGCTCCCTCTCACTCTAGCTTAATTCCTTTCACATTTCCCATCGATTTTAAAGTTAAGATAACGATATAAATAATTCATAACCTTTTCAATATTTAATATAATTTAATATTTTTATATGATTCAAGAACTATATTGAATATGTACCAAAAAAGTCAAAAGATCCCATTAAATAAATTAAAATTTTAAAAATCACATTAAATATTAAATTAAAATTTACGAATTGTGTTAAAATTTCTGAATTGTTTATTTCATTATCCTTTTAAAGTCGGATGGCCTTTCCTTCTTTTTGACCCTTTCTTTCCTTTTTCTTTTGCTTTAATTTGCTTTCCGCTTTTTATTTCTTCATGTTTTTTTGCATCTTTTTCTCACTGGCGTGTGATAATTATAAAATCGTCACGCCTCCTCCATTTTCCTCATGCCCCAAATTTTCACTTTCGTCCCCACACTCCCCCTTCAGTCCACCACCACCACCACCACCACCACCACCACCGCTACCACCACCGCTACCACCGCCACCTTTCCGCGTACCGACCATCTCTCTCTCTCTCTCCGACAAGTGCTTTTGACCACCATAAAGATTCAAGCTCACACGCCACAACGCCGCATGCAAACCCACTGCTGTTAGCTTCATCGCGTGCTGGGCTCCGGCGATTCACTCGACACCCACGATCGGAAAAACACCGAGGATTCGAGATTTTCTAGGATGAACCACCGTGATTTCGCCACCAGCTTGAGGAGGTGGAGGCGGGGAGGCCGGGGGTTGAGGCTCCGGACCAAGCTCGCGCGGCTCTTCGGGCGGATCCGGCTGCCCGGATGCCCGGCGCACCGCCGGTTGGGGTCTCCACCTCGCAACCCCATTTGCAAGATCCTCCATCTGGCCAGGCAGAGGCTGCGCCGCCTCAAGCCCCGCCGCCGCTGGTACGTCCGGGTGGGGCACGACCCGGGGGAGAAGGGGCCGTCGCCGGAGGTGCCGAAGGGGCACCTGGCGGTGTACGTGGTGGGCCGGTCCGGGGGCGACGCGCGGCGGGTGACGGTGCCCGTCATGTACTTCAACCACCCGCTGTTCGGGGACCTGCTGCGGGAGGCGGAGCGGGTGTACGGGTACGACCACCCGGGGGGGATCACGCTCCCCTGCGGGATCTCCGAGTTGGAGATGGTCCAGACCAGGATCGCCGCGGTGGGCGGCGGCCGGCGGCGGTGGGGCGGCGGAGCTGAGGCTTTTCTCGCTTGAATTGGAGGGCGCCGGTGCGGCCGGCCGGGGGCCCTTCTGGGATCGGGATTGGGTGGGCGGCGAGAATTTCGCGGCCCAAATTTTGATCCAAATTAGCGGTCGCTCGATTTTCTTTGTAGTGTTTTTGTGTTTTTTTTTACTCAAGATTTTTCTCTGTATTTCCTTTTTTTTCTTTGGCTGTTGTAGGTTCTTTTTCTTTTGTATGGGGGCTAAGTGAATTGTGTAGATTGCATTGCAAAGACTAGAGATTACTCTCTCCACAAGGATAAAACAAAATTGCAAAGGTTAAAAGATTTTTCTCAAATTTATTATCGATGTACAAAATAATGTACTCGTTCACGCTAGGAGGGCTGCAACGCGGGAAAATGCGGTTATAACTTATAAGGCTAGCTACATGCATTTCACTCATCTAATATCAAATTTGTAGGAAAATTTTGCATCCACATCTGATCAAGAATTAATCTAACATAAATGTAGGAGCAGAGCTCATTGTGAAACACCATGAGCAGCAGGATCATGAGGTCCGAAATTCCATCGCAATGTGATTTCCCAAAACTAATTACTAAGCAAGCGTATCATGCTGATGTTGTTAAGTTGAACCATTATGTAAATATTAACTTACTAAAAAAAAAAACTATTAATCTCATTAATGTGATTTGCGTATTTTAGTAAAATCACAACCTTCTTCGTAACAGTGGAGATATAGCAAGATGGGTCGGCACAAGATAAGATATGATACCGGTAATCACATACCACATAATCTAATAATAAAGCGCGACTAATATAAATTTTTTTTTCTTTTCAACCTCTTTTCTTTCCGACCAAAATAACAGAAAAGCCTCTTTTCACCTGTTATCCTTTGTTTCCTTTTATACTTTTTTCGAGCTGCCGTTGTCCAATGGTAACTTAGTAACAGAGAGGGTGAGCCTTTCTGTGGGCCGAAAACGGGAGCGGACTTTGGGCCCACCAGTGGCAGGAGTCAAGCTCGGTGGGCCCAGCTCAGGTTCGAGGAGTGCGGATCCGACACGGCTCTAACTTGTCCTTACGTGGGTCGTTCAGTGTACCGTGTCCAACGTCGCCAAGGGACATCAGGTTGGTTTTTCTGTGTTTGACTTGTACCATAAGGACGAAGAAATTACCTATCACAATGAATAAACAAAAAAAAAATGAATTGATTAAAGGGCAACTCGCAACATCTCTCTCCCTCTCTGCTTAAGCCATCTTCTTATTGGCAGACTGATTAATTTCTATGGAGTCAGTTAAGTGATGCGACGGAGATTATATGAAATCTTGAATAGGACCTACGTGATTGAAAGCCGAGCTAGAGACATTGAACATGTACGGATTACTTTAGTAGCCCGGTTTTTAGTGCGCTTGCTCTTTTTAGTTTGAATAATGGATTAAAGGGTGAGAAGAGATGATCGAAAGCCGACGAATCATCCCGGATGTCACATATGAGTCCCATAATGCCGACATGATATATTGTCTGAACAATAACTGCCCGTCATTTCGAGCGAACCCGCCATCCTAATATGATGCTATTGGAAGAAGAGCACTACTGTATCATCAACCGAAATTGTCTTAGTAAAGTAGAATGCATAGAGGGAAAAAAGGGACGATGACGCAAATAGTTTATGAACTTTGATTTAATGTACAATGTGATTTCTGAACTTTAAATATATCATTGTGGTCCCTAACTTTAATCCAATGTGCAAAGTTATTCCTAAACTTTTAATTTGCTCAATGCTTGAACTATTTGAAAATATCCCGACAAAAAAAAACTATTTAAAAATGCTTAATGTTGTCCTTCGTTAATTTTAAAGACGATATTATATATTAAGTTAAAATTTAGATATTATATTAAATAAATTAAAAATTGATCCAAAATATATCCATTTAGACTGTAGATAGTCTGATACCTTCACGTTGTTCGTACCACGTGGGAAGGATCGATTCCAACCTAGAATACATGTGAAGTTCGTCTTTTCTTTAGTGAAATGATAGATCTCACGTTTTTCTTTCTTGTTCATTATTAGTGTGATTTGACTTGATCCCCATCCGCTTAGAGCTTCCATGACATGACTTGCATGTCTGATTCGGCCTCTCGGTCGAACCAGCAGTTCTCGAGCTCCTGGGACTTCTTCTGCAACATGGGACAACTCGATCCACGGCACTAATTAACTTTGGACACATCCAATGAATCTGCACCTGAAAACTTTCAAACCTCTCTGGATAAATCAACGCAGATGACCTTTTCAACGAGGTTATTCTCAGCTAAAACAGCATATTATACTAATCTAGTGAAAGAAGACGTAATCTCCATGTCATGCATCAGGAAGCTACTTATCAAATGGGTGAGTTTGATCAAATTTGGATCGGATCACAAATGGTCCAATCCAAATTGATCCATTAATCTGTTTATGACTCATTTATACGTAATGCAATTTTTTTTATCCATACCTAACTCAATTTATGTTTTACCCATACCCGACCTGATCCATATTGCTAAACACTTCAATATTTAACTAAATCTAGGAAAACTAATACCTAAACTGATATTAGAGTGCAGAGTGAGAGAGCGAGATTGAGTAAGGACGAGAGAGATAAGTTGAGTTTAAATAAATTGTAAATCCATTTACGATCCATTTAACACCCATATTATACATATATCCATTTATGACCTATTTACTAAATATAACTAATCCATTTATGACCCATTTACTAATATATGAATTAAGAAATGAGTTTATGATCCATTTTGATAGGTCTATTCGGCTGCTTCCATTATTATCTATCAGATTGCTTGTGTATATGTGTATATAAGGCAAGGAAACGACGGATTAACAAATACAAAACAGAGTTTGTGGGATGCATAGCTTTGCCTGATCCTATGTAAACCAATATGCGACCTAAGATATTGAGATCATTGCAATTGCATAAAGATGTAGTTAACAAAGGGACCACTGGAATGGAATCTCTTATGTTTCTGAACTATATATATACAAGTTTCCCTTATTCTGCTGAGACTTGACTCGTTCATGCACTGTAACCAAGATTTGAAGGATGCCAGAGACCACCATGGCCACCACACGCACTCGCACAAGCTTCCTCCATTGATTCTCGGGTCACTCTGCCGTTGCAGATGTTGGCGAACGCCCTCATGTGCTTCATCCCGTACTGCGTCAGTGACCCGCAATGCGTCTCAAAGACTCGAACCTACAACAAGTTTGAAAGTTCCAAAGTTTAAGGCATCAGCTTGAAGTCTTTACCGGTTCCCAAGTGAAAACAGGGAAGAGAATGATCAGTAAAAGATTTAGAGTAACCATAGATTTGAGGCATTTCCAGTCATCGACAAGAGGCAGACCGGGCTCTCTCACAGCAGTAAGGACGGACGAGCCCCTCTCAGGTCCAAAAAGAAGCGCACCGATCATCTCGATGCTTCCATCAAGATGAATTCTGTGCCTCATAGTGCTAGATATTTGCCCTAGGATCTCCTTCCTCTTCTCTGAATTGTCTTCTGTTTTCTTAACCTGCAGAGCATTATGTCTAGCTAAGGCTTGCAGAAGAGAAACTGCAACAGGCTCGTTCAAATTTGCACAATAACATTCCAAAGTGAAATCCAATGCCTCATTGTACATCTGAATTCTGCTGGTGCATTAAAATTAGTAGCGCCAATTTTTCATTAGCACAACATCCCAATGCAAGTATAGAATAAGTATTTTTGTATAGTCCATTGACTTAAGAAGACAACAGAAGATGAGTTAGAAAAGACCCGTCTTCTATTTAGAGAATGTCCAAAAGAATGGATGGACGCTTAAGGTTTATTATCAGAGTAAAAGATGTAGCTTAAGCTCACCATCTGCCAGAGGAAGTGAAGATCCCCATCTCTTTGATTAACGACGCCCATGTATTCGGGAGGGACTCTGTTCGGAGGGAAGTTCACCATTGCAGGATCGAAGCCTTGATACAAGTAAAGCCTCTCGTCCTTAATGCTTTGGTTCCCATACTCCATCACATGTGAACCGGCATTATACTTGTTGAAATTGGATGTCCGCTGCTTTACCTGCACCATCACGATCATTGATCTGTCAGCGACCAACCTCAGTCACAGGGTTTAAAGCCATTTCGAATGCTCAGAGCATCAACTTTACCACATGATATTGTTGCTTTATGGTTTCTTTCTTGAGATTGTGAGTCTCACTGTACAAGGTTGCATAGAGTTAGATCATTAATCAACATCAGGACAACATATGATTCCGTAACTGGCAATTCACTTCTATTGGTTAACATACAGAGTCCAAAAGTCCAAATGTACAAGGCTTTACATCGAACAATTAGAGATTGTATATACTAATGTCCTTTTCTAATCGGTGTGGCAGTTATTTTAGGAAAAGACTACACTCCAGACAACCAGACTTACCTGTCTTCCATCCATGCAACACTATATAAGTCACCTAAGCAAGTGATGTACTTTGGAGGCGGTGAAGGTTCCATCCCAGGACAGTAAAATGCGAAGCTGCTCTCCTGTGCGTTTGATGCCGTCGTCACATAGATATCTAAATCTTTAGGCATTATCCCTTCAAAGACACTCCCACTCTCGCATGCTTCCACGTATATAACCTGCGCATGCCAGTGATATTAGCTCGTCAGATAATTAAAAGCAAAAATGATGGGAAAGTAAAATGCTAATTTCAAAAATGAAACAAATACCATCTCTTGGTACCCCTTGGCTGCATGTTTTTTCTTTAATACATTGATGAAGTCCATGGCATAGAGGAATGGCATGTTCGGCATCCCTGTATCGATGATCCCCCAAATTTGGCATCAATTGAACATCTCCATGAGAGATGTCGTTGAATCTTAACCACCACAATACAAATACATGCAGCATTTTTTTTTTTGGTCCAAGAGCACCCCAGTTACTTTGAGTTCGAGCGTGAGAAATTGAAATAACATGCAGCCTTTCATAGGATAAAACTATCATGCATTTTCTGTCCAATTCAGATACAAAGTACAGAGCTGGTTAGACAAATATCTCTGTGATTGTCAAAATCCAATAAATGGGATTAAACGTCAAGCATAAAATGAAGAGATTTACTGGTCTACCAGTTAATACTAATTCAATATCCTCGCTCGCGTACTTCAACTACGACTCTACTAATAATTAATTGCTATTCTACCCATTGCAAGACGATAACATTAATATCAGTCTCTTATTGAACGTTGTCTCATCTCTTTCACATTATAAGTTCCACCCCACATCATTGTTGAGTTTGGCAACTCCTGTTGGTCAAAACTACTGTCACTGCCAAGTCTAACATCGATCATCTTCGAAGTTACCCAGGGCAAAGTAGCAAAGAAATTGCAGCAGACTTAACATGGGTACAAGTACTGAGAGTCTAAGACTCACCCAGAACACCAGGTCCTCCATGATCAGAGTAATAGAGGAAGATTCTGTCATTTGATTTGCTACTAACCACCTTCCCGCTACCGCCCTTCACGGCGCTCTTGTCCCCGAGAAGCACCGCGTACAAATTCTCTGCGGTAACATTTCGGCCAGTGTAATCCTACCATGATCACCATCAATATCAGCAAACAATTAGAACTGTTTTACTTTCATTACTTTTCCACTTGCTAGTTTGTTCCATGATCCAAGTGAACTAAGAAGGTTTTTCGGGAAGTTCGGACATAGAAAGAAGTCAGATTGATAGATCTTCATAACAATTAACGATAAATCATTAATCATAACAGACATGAAGAATAGTCAGATTGATACATCTGTATAACAATAAACAATAATTGATGCGACATAACTTTCTTTGAAGTCCTTTTCAATGTCTCTGTTTCAAGAGTGAAGTCTATCAACCTTGGTTCTGCTCAATAATTAAGTTCATAAATTAGCTATAAACAAAATACATTAGATCTAAATAATGATCCCCTTATCACCATCCATCACCATCACAATAACTCAAATTTCTTCCCCACCGCGCAATCATCCAAACAACAAAGCGGCTAGGAATAATTCTTTTTTTACTCAACCGAAAGATAATCAATGAACATATAAGACTTTATAAAAGGCAGACAACCGCAATAGAGCGGAATATTCTTTAAGCAAGTGAAAAAAGAAAAAGAGTAGTTCTAACCTTAGGAACACCAGCATAGACATCATCACCTTTGGGATGGTTGATGATGACCCCAGGCCTAGGGTTCAACTGATTTGTGGCAATGTCGTCATACATGAACACCACTATGTTCTCTTCCTTGAGCCCTCCTTTCTTCAGTATTTGATACGCATGGCACACATCCGCCTGCATGTACACATGTCCAACGCATACACTTTGTATCTTCACTGATCATTCTCGAGCATACTAATTCTCAAGCTTGTAGAAACAAGGAAGATTGCAAATAAAAGCTGTTTTGTATAAGTTAATGAGGCGAGATCCACAAAGAGCAAAATATCTCCATCCACCATTTGAAAGCTACACAACATGGCCTCATGTCTCTTTCCGATAGCTTAAACTTAAGCTCAACTCCAAGAAACGAACTACAAGTTATCCCAATTGATGAGTCCTCGAGAAGAAAACGGGAGGATTTAGATGCAGAAAACTTCTCCATGTGAAAAAAAAAGGAGCACGAGGTCAAGCAAAGCATTACCTGATGCCTATAGTTTCCATAACCGGACGAACCGGCAACGAGAACTGCCCATCTTGTCCCGACCCCCTGGCCTTCATCATCTGCGGCTTCCTCTCTCGCGGTCGGCATGTGAATCTCCGGCTCGGCGAAGCCGAACCTCCAGTCGGGTCGACCGGGTCGGCTCGCTCCTCGGGCTTCCAAGCAAGCTACGAGCATGAGCAGCAAGGCCGAGCGGATGAAGAAAGCATGTCGCCGACCCATGAGCACAGAGAGACAACAACCCGCTTCAAGCAAACTAAAAAAAGTAATGGAGACAGCGGCCAGAAGGCGGGAGAGAGAGTATATGAGTGGAAGGGGGGTGATGCAACAGAGAAAAAAGGTGGTGAGACAGACGGAGAGCCTTATTTGATCCCAGCAAAGCCAGGGGGGTTGCATGCAGTCGGAGAAGAGAGCGACACGCGTGAAGGAGGTCTGAAAATGGTGGGTCCATCGAAGCTCCTCGCGCACCAGCTGTGCGAGGTCACGGAGACGAGGCGGTTTTCAGCTTTTCTCTGTGGGAAGAAGAGTCTTGCGAAAGTCCCTGCTGATAAAGCTATTTGATGAGGAAAGACATTTTGTCTTTTGTTGTGAACTTATATAGCTTGCTTAATAAACTCCAGCTTTTTTTGGGGGGGACAGAAGATGATCTCTTGTATGGATGGAGGTGATTGAAATGGACATTATAGTAACATAGTAAGGTGCGTGAAAACTGGAGCCTTTCCAAGCTGAGGTTTGATTCTTATTGACGCCCCATGTTTTGCTAGAGTGGACTTGAAACTCGGAATAATTTGAGTAACCTTTCACTTATAAGTCAAATCTAATCGTGTTTGTTAATTGTCCCCTTAAAGCTTGTGGTTGACGTTTGGTTGTTGAGCGCTTGGTGATTTTAGGGCTGCAAAGTACCCAAATTTACTCCCCTTTCTCGTCATTTTAACATGGCAGATTTTGGATCGATTTGTGTATGTTGATATAATTCTTCCAACTTGATATTGGAATGAATGTCTTTACTTGAGTAATTTATCAAGAACGTTAAATCATTCTCTTGTGGATGCTTGATTAAGACCCTACAAGCATCTAGAATTATATCGACTTCCACTAAGTTGAATGGAGGGACCTACCAACCAAAACTACCTTCTTGAACGGTCCTTATTCGATCCCAGGTTTAGAACATATCAAATTCTCTAATCTCTTTGTCAATCCAGGCCGAGCCATGACAAAGCTGAGGCTGGTGGAATTGAATAGATATAAAAATTCACTCAATTCAAGCCATGACAAAGCTGGGCCTGTTGGAGTATAAAGTTAGAGTAGATATTTTCCATTATAGCTGTTAAATGAAGTTGGTTGTCTAGGAGTATCGTGGGCTACTACCATTAATTATCAACCGTCTAATTTTCCTGGTACTCGCTACGTGGGCCATGTGGGACAGAGGCACTCATAATTTAAAATTTGATTGGCCTGCCCATGCGCTTGACAAAAGCATGCAATATATAGTCTCTCCATGTTGCGAGATGTTAGGCCTTGTCCGTATTCCTTAATCACGTCGCGGGGTGAAAGCATCATTTACATAAAGCCAAGGAGGACCGATTTCGTTTCGCTGTTGAGTTGCGGAAGTATGCGGGACTGTGAGGGTCGCTCGCCACACACGTTCAATATGAGAATGTAACACGATAATCGGCCCGCCAAGGCTACAAATGCTCGTTTGATCATGTAATTTAATATTTATGTTATGGAATGTCTTTTTATTATGCCCGGATTCGGTCGCGGTAATAGCATCCTTCACGAAAGACAGAAAAGACCAATTTGATTCCGCTGTTGGGTTCCAGAAATCTCCGGGACAGTAGAAGTTGAAGGCTAGAGATGTTCAATACGACAATGCAAATATTAGGATCGGCCCACCAAATGCTCGTTCGAATGCGTAGGTCTCCGTATTCAAGTGAGAAGAGCTCGGAAACACTTCACAGCGTAGCCACTTGATATAAACTACGAGGTTCTAAAGGCTCGACGCTGCGAGTGCGACAGCCACGTGATGATTTAAGTTTGGGGTAGGCATAGGAGCTGGGCGAAGCAGGCTCCTTCCTCCCTTCCCAAATGAAAGAAGAGTCCACCACCTGTCTCAGTAGTTTTGATTTAAGAAATATAGATAATCAAATTAACAGTCCGCTGAGTTCAACGTGATGCTAGGTACAAGGGAATGAGGTTGGAATCAAACCCCATTCTTTTTCCAGGTACATAGGCTGCGTTTGGAATTGGCTTTAGGAAGCCACTTTGGGCACCTAAAGCCCTTTAGGCTAAAATTTGGTGTTTAGCAAATTTGTTTTGAAACCCCATTGAGCCAAAGTTGGCCTTTAGGCTAAAATTCCTAGGTTGGTTTTAGGCAAAAAAAAATTTTTTTGAAACCCCATTGAGCCAAAGTTGGCCTTTTTCATCTTCCCTAAAATCCTTTACAAAATTAATTTTTACCAAACGATATTTAGAACAAAGTTACTTTCAAACGTGATTTTAAAATACACATTATCAAACCCTACTTGCATTTCGGAAAACTCTTTTAGCTCAAAGTCCTTTGCATTTTCCCAAAAACTTTCCCCCAAAGTGTTTCCAAACGCACCCTTAAATGCCTTCCATCTAGAGAAGGTATTGCATTCCTAATCTTCTCTTAGGCACGGATTTGATCTTGACACTGATATCATTCGATCCTTACATCATGACAGCTCAATGGACATGCAGGGTATTTCAACTCGGAAAGGAGCCACTGTCGACAATGCCGAGCGACAAACTTTCCACCTTCTCTTGGCTATCTCGTCCTTTCCAGTGTCCAACAGATCTCTCGCAATGAAAGCAATATCACGGAGAAATAATTTGACCGCAACGCTACGCTTGACTAGATTGACTCGCATTTCCTTGTTCCATATACGTCACTCGACGTCTAAGTATCCATAAAAGACTAGACACGTTCATCACAAGAGTGACCAGGTACATCTTGATTAGCCTGCCTAATAGGGGAACCGGTAAGGACACCATTCTGTACCAACACATAGAACTCTTTTCAACTTCTGATAAGGAAACCGACAAACACCGATTCCATCAACACAGAATGCGCCACCTCCCCTTCATCCCCTTCAGAACTATTGTTGCATTACTGATATTCAAATCTCAAGTGTATATGTACCACTGACAAATCTGACAGAACACCAAAATTGCGGCGGAACCGAAAAAGAACCCACAATTTAGACCGTGAAGAAAGCGTTTCAAAATTTGCATCTAAAATCTGTTTCCAACAATCAAGACCCCCTCGATTTCACACCAGGGAAATACAGATAAAAACTGATGACCTTCTCATGCAAATTACAGTAATCATCTGATCTGGACGATTCCAGCGCTGACTAGCTTCTGGATCTTGCTCATCACCATTGGGTTTTTTTGGTGCTCTTGCGCAGCCTTCGGGTTCTCCTGGAAGTCTATCAACACCTGCCAAACACACGTGGATGTCAGCCAACCCAGTAAAATCCTGCTGATTGCTATGTTTCATGACATCAGTTTCCTAACCTGTCTCATTACAGGATCAGTGAGAATGTTCTGTATCTCCGGATCCTGCATTGCCTTGGCCTACAGAAAAGAGACGTAAGTAAGAGCAGGACCCTCTCAAAACAATTGAATAGGTAAAACCTAAAACTCTGACAAGATGCAGTACCTGTCTCTCCTTCAACTCATCTGGAGTCAAATCACCACGACTTGCCTTGTTAATTTGTTCTACACATCTGGAACAAGTATTAAGCCTCGATTATGTAATGCAACAAACAATATCACAAAAGCCAACAATAAAAGCGGACCTCCAACATCAACATCCATACCTTCGACACCGTCGAGCAATTCCTGATTGTTTGGATCGTGCTTCAACCCCTCCTGGTATGTTTCCAAAGCTTTATCATATTCCTTCATGAAGAACTGAATAGCACCTTTTCGTGTGTAACCCTTGGAGAAAGTTGGATCAAGCTCAATGCATTTCTCAGCATCCTTCAGACCCTCGGGCAGGGCCCCCAGTTTTGTGTAGCATGCTGCTCTATTACTATATGCCTGGAAACAGACAAACAAGTATCAGCAATGCTCCAACTGACATACAAATAGCAATAATGACAAACCCAAATATCCTTACCTTTGCATCTTTAGGGTTCCTTCTTAATGATTCCGTGTAATGCTTCACCGCCTCGGGATATTTCTGCTCTTTGAAACATTCATTTCCTGTCCGCAAATGTAGGCAGTACTTCAGCACTAACCAAGCAAATAAACAGCAGAGAGAGACTACAAATGAACATCAGACATGCATACAGATAAATCAAAACACAGAACCTTTCTCGCGCTCTTCGTCAGCTAATTTAGGATCAAAGTATTCCTGCTGTTCCAGTTCCTTCTTTGCCTTCTCAGCTTCATTTAGTTTCTTCAATGTATCTGGGTTACGATGCTCTGTAAGAGCCTTTTGGAACGTCTCAATAGCAGGTTCATAGTCCCTGGCGCATTTTGCCATCTTTACAAGGGCAGTTCCCTTCCTTGTCAGGGCTCTAGCTACCATCTTGAAGTCTGATCTCAGTTCTCTTCCCCTTTCAACAGCCTTATCACAATCTTTGATGCAATCCTCATACTGGAAGCAGTGTCAAAATTTGAGAAAAGAGAAGCCAGATAAAAATATCTAGTGGCAAGAAATACAACAAATGAAAAAGGAGCACATACAACTGAAGGCCAAAATGAATAAATCAATGGTTATTGCAGAACCACATGCTTCTTAGGACCAATTCAATAGCAACACAATCTTCAAATCAAAAGCATCCATCAATATGCCATGCCAGTTACAATACTAGGCTGCCGCACAAATGTTGATGTACACGTGACAAAATTACAATGAAGACATACATGGTAAAGTGTTGCCTGATTTGCTTTTTTTCCTTTGGTAAAAAGAACATCAATAGGAATTGCTCCTGCCTTTGGATACTTGTTATCTCAGTGCAAAAATTTCAACACCAAGATTGAGACATAGTTATCAAGAACTCTACAAATGTCACCGCTCAGAATGGGAATCTGTTTTCCTATAAATAACCACACGGAACCCAATGCCACCACGCTTGCTGGTATAAAGAAGAAGAAGACAAAGACAAAAGAAAGCACATACCAATCGCAGTAAAGTACATCACTAGAACCTTAATCAATTTGACATGCTTCAGAATCCTCCAAAACACAAATGAACACACCCAAACACAGTGCTGGATATGCATAGAAATTAAGGCCCAATGTCAATGCCATGCAGCCAGAGTTATCAGGTTTCACATCAGTGGGCTGTCATTGATTTTTAATAGAAATGAGAAAAGCACCATCAATTTGTCTTCCACGAACAAAGCCAAGAAGGCTGAACACAGTTTAAAGACACGGCAACGCTGCTCAGATACAGAACAAGATACTGACATCAACTCTACTTGATTTCCACACATGACCATCCACCGAAACCATCTAGAGCAGGCCAGGTAGACTTAAAAAGCTGATTAAAAAGGACAATAGCAAAGCATTTAGTACTTCATGGTTCATTGTTCCAACTTCCATCAGGCAGGCCAATATCATTCCATCACGCATTCGGTACTTATACAGTTCATTGTTCCACTCAAGCCATTAAATTTTCTCCCGGAAATGGTAATGTCCTTCCTAGAGTAACATAACTGTCAGATAAAGGACATAACCGGTCTACCCATTAGCCCACGTCCTAGATCCATACTACCTATGGCTCTAAACCAATCAATTGAGCATGGCCTAAGGCCAGACGTGTACCTCAAATTAAATTTGTTTAAGGAGCACAGCCAACAAAATATTAAAGTTTCCTTCTAATCATTTGCAAGCACATTCTCGAACTAGACCATTGCCTGGGTGCACGGCCGGCAAAACTTTTGCCTCCAAAAATCAACATACAAGCACTCAACCTAATTCGTGCTCACATCAGAACAAGCACCAGAACGAATAAGCATAAACTATATAATCAGCATAGAAGACGAAGTGCTTACCCTTCCCATCTCCAAATACACAGCAGCTCTGTTCGTGAGAAAAGAAATATCCTCATCATCAAGCTCGATAGCCTTCGTGTAGCGCTGTATCGCAGTCTCGAAATCCTTCTTCTTATAAGCTGCATTCCCGGCCTCCTTCTCCTTCTGAGCCTGAGCCTTCCTCTCCTTTACTTCTCGCTCCTCCTCACTTACCTCCATCGGCTCTGGCTCTGGCTCCGGCTCCGGCTCCGGCGCCTTGGCTGGCTTGTTGTCTGGCTTATTCGCTGCCGATGGCTCAGCCTCCGCCTCAGCCTCAAAGCCCGCATCCTGACCCGGAGTGTGCAATTTAATGTTCAACAGCACTCCCAGCGCCTGCATCACCCTCTGATCCTTCAAGTACAGATTCAGACTGCTAGGATTCTTCTGCAAATCCTGCATCATCTTCACAAAATCCGGCTGCTGCAGGTAACCTCGGGTCGTCGGATCGGCCGTCAGCTTCGCCCACATCTCCTGCCCCTGGAACACGTCCCCGAACGGATTGTTCGGCGGCGGGCCAGCGCGGCTCCTGGACGGCCCCGCGGCGGCCTGCTGCGCGTCGGCCAGGCCGGACTTGAGAGCCTCGTTGCCAGGATCGACCTCGAGCCCCCTCCTGTAGGCGGAGACGGCGTCGTCGTACCGGCCCAGGCCCTGGTAGGCCGCGCCGAGGCGGCTGTAGCCCTTGGCCCAGTCCGGCTTGAGCTCGACGGTCTTCTCGGCGTCGGCGAGGGCGTCGGCGTAGGCGTGGAGGGAGGCGTGGGCGGCGGATCGGTTGGAGTAGAGGACGTGGTTGGCGGGGGCGAGGGCGATGGCGTCGGAGAAGTGGCGGACGGCGGAGCGGTGGTCGCCGGAGGAGAAGGCGGCGTTGCCCCTGGCTTTGGCTTCGTCGGCCATGGCGGATCGACGACGACGACTACGATTCGCGCAGGTCGGGGAGAGGGAAGGAGAAGAGGAAGGTTCGAGATCGGAGAAGGACGTCGGGTGGGGATTTTATGGAGGAAAGCGAGGGTGGGAAGGCGTGTTAGGGTTTATAATAATTGGAGAAGGTTGGGGGGAAAAGGAGAAGACGAGAGAGTTCTAGTGACGGAGAGAGAAGAGAGAGAGTGCGTGCGGTTCTGGAATGTTCTGCGTGCGTCGTCCTCCGCTTCCGTCGACTCTCGTGCCGGGGGGAGGGAACAGCGAAGTGATGCTGGAGTTTCGGCCTGTTTGGCTGCGGGGCTTGTCATGATCTCGGGTTCCTTGCTTGGGCGCGAGTCGACCGAGTTCTGTCAATTCCTACACAAGAAGATTCGTGTCTTCACCTTAATTGACAAGAGAGAAAAGGGATCGTGACATAAATAATCTATAAAACTTTAGCTTAGTGTATAATATGATCCATAAATGATTTATGAACTTTAGCGTAATGTATAATGTGATCCGTTGAACTTATTCTTTGCTTTTGATACATGTTTCGACTCAATCCCTCAATTATATGAAAATGTTCAATGTAGTCTTCTAAACTTGAATTAATGGAAAGACAATATCGAACATTTTTATATAGTTCATGGGATAAATTGAACATATGTTAAAAGTCCATGAATCACATTAAACAAATTGAAAGTTCAAGAATCGCATCATATGTCGGGCTAAAATTCAAGGATCGTATTGAACAAATTAAAAATTCGGGATCAAATTGCACACTAAACTAAAGTTAAAGATTATTTATATCATTTTCCCTGGAGAAAATTCTAGTTTGCTAATCTATCTCAGTTCGATACTCCATCAATTTGATATGACTTTGGACTAATAACTTTTCAAAAAACCATCCTTTATATAAAAAAAACGGTTAATACCACGAAAAACCCTAAACTGGTACACCTGTGACAATTTTACCCCGAATTATTTTTTTGATCACAAAAAACCTCAAACTAGTATACCTGTGACAAATTTACCCCGAACTATTTCTTTGACCACAAAAAACCCCAAACTAGTACACTAGTGACAATTTTATCCCGAATTATTTCTTTGACCACTAAAAATCCCACACTGGTACACCTGTAACAATTTTACCCTCGAATTAATTTTTTGACCACTAAAAATCCCAAACTAGTATATTTGTGACAAATTTATCCTCTGTTAATATCCGTTAAATTATATTAATATCACAAAAAATCACAAATTGGTAAACTTGTGACAAACTGAGGGGTAAAACCTAAAATCGGTACACATGTCAATTACCACGTGTAATTAAACTTAGTAATTTGATAGTAAAATTTAACGAAAACTAACGGAGGGTAAATTTGTCACAAGTGTATCAGTTTGAGATTTTTGGTGGCCAAAAAATTAGTTCAGGGGTAAAATTGTCACAGGTATACCAGTGTGGGGTTTTTGATGGTAAAAAAAATAGTTCGGGGTAAAATTGGTGTACCAGTTTAGGGCTTTTTATGGTCAAAAAAATAGTTTTGGATAAATTTGTCACAAGTGTATTAGTTTGGGGTTTTTCGTGGCATTAACAAAAAAAAAAGCTTACGTAAGTAATTGTATTTCAAATGACTTACTTTACAAATTATCTCGATTTAGGTATGTGAATAGTTTCCTACGTGAATTTTGTATGGTATTTAAAGTTACATTTTCTTTTTATCATATTCATGAAATAAAATGTCCAACTTCACTTGACCGGTTTTTAATGGAGCTTGGATGTTAAGCTTTTCAAAAACGGCTGAATCCTGTACTCTAATAATTTGTTAAAAACCTGGACGGACATCTTAAAGAAGGATAATCCACCGATGGAACATGGTGAAACAGTTGAATTCAACACTTCTTCACGAGTGATACTCGTTAAACATCCTAAAATCCATTTTTTTGTCATATTCAATGCACTATTAATCCTTGTTATGCGTAATTAGTGCATTACAAAAGAATATATTCCCTTAGTAAAATAGTTAGCTAGTGCCCCTCTTTAATAAGACACTGTTTTTTAAAAGTTAGGTTCTTAAAAGAAATAAAAATACTATATTTAAATTGCAACTACGATCTCAACGTTAGCAAGAGGACAAAAAACTGAAAAAGATCCATCTACATAATCTTTTGTCTTTATATTAAAATGCAACAAATTTCACTTGTTCAACAAATCTCGATGCGGACGATTGTGATTTTTTTGCTTTTCAATCTAACAGCGAAGAGTATAAGGCACGACCCACTTTTGTTGCCCAAAAGAAACCTACATAACATAGCTGACATCCTGGGGTTGGGTAGCAAAGATCAGGAACAAACTCAATCGAGATTTTCAATCGCACCGGCAATTAGCTTATATGAAACAAGTTCCACCGCAAAACATCCCACCATTAACATGAATTTTTTTTCAACTTTTGCAACCAACATGAGATACTGATTAGAGCATTGGTAATTAATGCCTCAGAGACATTAGTTAAGACCGGTGAAACTAAAAATAGAACTATCAACACACTTTGAAATTGCTAATATAATTCAAAAAAGTCATCTACTTCTAATGGAATTATTTATATCATCAAAACACAATTACGAATTAACGAGACTAAGAGCACTCTTTAATAACTTCCTATTGATAAAATACAACTATTGAATTTCTTTCATTCCATTATATTCAATTCCCAATTTGAAAAAATCAAGGCTGAGCCAGGCATTACATCACGATAATTTACTTCCCTTCCAACCAAAAGGAGCACAAAATTTCACTTCTAACCCACTGCAGAACAACGCAATTTACAGTTTTCCGACTTCACCTATCAGGCTCGGTTCACTAAAACAGTCTGCATCAAAACCATTGTCTCTCCATCTTCAAAGTCCTACCCGCATTCACGTATCGAAATTGTAAAGTAAATTAAAAAGGAAGCAGAAAAAAGAAAAATCATCGCTTTCACCATCTGGAAAATTAGTTTTAAGCAGCAACTTCCTGCTCCTTTGAGGCAAGTTGGTTCTGGATGTGCTGCGGGACGACGTCGAACTTGGCTAGCTGCATGGTGTAGGATGCACGGCCTTTCGTCATTCCGCGAAGCGTACTTACATATTGAAACATCTCTGCCAGTGGAACGAGGGCATCGACAACCTGAAGAGTTTAGAACCGAGCTTGTGAGCATCTCTCAGTAACAAAGATATTAATTCAGTGATAAAGCACAAAGAGTCTTCTCCTCAATAGTTAATTTCAACTAATCTCTCTTCACAAGTATATTTCCAATTTGGAAAAGAAGTATATTTACAAACCGAACAGGTAATCATGATGACTGCTAAAGCTGCATTATGCATATTTAGATCCACGAGACCAGAAAGGATGTTCCGTGAACACCGTACTATACAACATTAAAGGCTTTCCAATTCTTAGAAACTAGCAAGTGATATGGTCGGGTAAAGGCCAAGAGCCACAAAATTCAGCTAATTAAATGAAACTGAAATATTAAAGCAAAACAAAACACATTTTCAAGCAGGAAGGCTATTACACACATCCAATATGAAAAGGATTTGGCAGTTCTCTCAGCACGATCATAGTCGTGAGTTGGAGGCAAGCAACCAAGCTAGCAGGAAGGAGCAGAGAAAACTCTGGATTGCTGTTGCTTGGGATGGATATAAATTAAAAACTGTATATATGCTCCATAATGCAACTAAAAGCAAAATGAACTGCTGAGATAGGGTTGCTTTTCTTAATCTGTTTTAAACACACCATAAAAGTTAAAAGCATAAAAAACCTCGGCAAGAAAGAAACAATTGGATTTGTTTGCGTTACCTTGAGGCCACCAGGTTTGTCACCAAAACTGTTGATCTGGCCTCTCCTAGAGTTCAGATCACCAATCACATCACCCAGGTGGTCTTCAGGTGTTATAACTTCCACTTTCATTATAGGCTCTAGCATCTTAGGGCCGGCTTTCCTCACTCCCTCCCGGAATGCTCCTCTGGCAGCCAACTGGAATGCCAACACACTTGAATCCACATCATGGTATGAACCATCAACTAAAACAGCACGCACGTCGACAACAGGAAACCCTGCAAGAACTCCATTACTCATACACTCTTCTAAGCCTTTCATTACTCCGGGTATATACTCTTTAGGAACTGCCCCTCCTTTGATCTCACTCTTGAACTCATAACCACTTCCAGCCTCCAAGGGCTCAAATCGTACGGTGATATCCGCAAATTGCCCTTGTCCACCTGACTGTTTCTTGTGCACGTACTTTACTTCAGAGACCTTCGAAATGCTTTCCCTGTAGTTCACTTGTGGTGCCCCAACATTAGCTTCAACCTGGAAAAGCCAAGTTGCAAATCGGCTGAGATAAAAGAGAAAAAGGGATCTTCAAATACTAAATGAAATATGCTGTGGCACTTCTGAAGTGCCTGCTGTAGTGGAAAAGTGGATCGACAAAAGCAACAAGAAAGGCATACGAATTATCAACACGCAGGAGATGCCAGCACACTAAAAGTCTCAAGTGGTTTTTGAAACAATCTTGGAAATTTAGAATTGTAAAAAGCATCTTTCAGAATCAGTTTTGTGTCAAACGCGTTGAGTAAGATACATACTTTAAACTCCCGCTTGAGCCGATCAACAATAATCTCAAGATGCAATTCTCCCATTCCTTCAATCACTGTCTGGTTGATCTCTTCATCACGCGAGAAATGGAAAGAGGGATCTTCTTGAGCCAGTTTGATCAGACCATTTGCCATCTTGTCTACATCAGCTTTAGTTTTAGGCTCAATAGCAACCTTAATAACAGGATCAGGAAAGTCCATCCTCTCAAGAAGAATGGGAGCATCTGGGTCACAAAGCGTTTCACCAGTTACTGTATCCTTCAGACCAGCAAGAGCAACAATATCACCGGCCAATGCAACTTTTACATCCTCCCTACTGTTGGCATGCATTTCAAGAAGTCTTCCAATCCTCTCCTTCTTTCCTTTGTTTGCATTCAGCACATACGACCCTGCACTTAACTTCCCTGCATACACTCTCACAAATGTGAGGGACCCCACGAAGGGATCACTCATGATTTTAAAGGCTAGACCAGCAAAAGGCTCCTCATCACTGGCAGGCCTATCAATTGTTACTTCTGGATTCTCTGGATCAGAACCCTTCATTGGTGGCAGTTCAAGAGGTGAAGGCAAATAATCCACAACAGCATCAAGCAATGGCTGAACACCCTTATTTTTAAAGGCTGACCCGCATAAAACAGGGACAAAATTGCCTGATATAGTTCCTTTCCTAATTAATTTCTTAATTGTTTCCTCATCCGGTTCAACACCTTCAAGGTAGTTCTCCATGGCTTCATCATCTAGCTCAATTATAGTTTCAATCATCTGTGATCGGTAATGTTGAGCCATCTCTTGCAGATCAGCCGGAATATCATCATACACAAACTTTGCACCCAACTCTTCCCCAGACCATATTATAGCTGTCATCATGACAAGATCAACAACGCCTTGGAAATTATCTTCCGAACCAATTGGCAACTGAATCACTAGGGGTTTAGCACCCAAGTTTGCGACTATCATATCCCTTGTCCGAAAGAAGTTAGCCCCAAGGCGGTCCATTTTATTGACGAAGCAAATTCTAGGTACCCCATATTTATCAGCTTGCCTCCACACAGTTTCAGACTGTGGCTCCACTCCAGCCACACTGTCAAACAAGCAAATGGCACCATCCAAGACTCTAAGTGCTCGCTCCACTTCAAGGGTGAAGTCCACATGGCCAGGAGTATCAATGATGTTTATCCTGTGTTTGTTCCAAAATGTGGTGGTTGCGGCAGACGTGATGGTAATCCCCCTTTCCTGTTCTTGTTCCATCCAATCCATCGTAGCTGTACCCTCATGCACCTCTCCAATCTTATAGTTCCTTCCCGTGTAGTATAGAATCCGTTCGGTTGTAGTAGTTTTCCCGGCATCTATGTGAGCCATAATTCCGATATTCCGGTAGTCCCTCAACGGTACCGTACGCTTCCCATCTGGCAAGAATCATGAGAAAAGTAATTCATTGGTGGACTGCAACACAGTATAACTTCCTACAGATGAAAATTAGATTATCCAACGAGAATAGATTTACAATTTCCTATCAGAAGCGAGGAAAACGACTCTGATCACTCGTTTCACCACAAAAAAGCAAGGCAACGAGCAGATCCCAATGTACACTCAAAACAAGAAAATTACAACTAGAGCGCAGCATTCGGTGAAGAAACAACACGTCAACTAGGTACAACAGTATGGAAGTCGGTCCTGACAGAAAATTCACCACCGATTCATATTCTAGGCGTCTTAACTTTATCACAATACGCGACGAAGGAAACAATTAAGTTTCTCAGAAAGAGAGAACACTCGGATTGTCCCTCGCAAGCGACGATGCATTGCCTCCGAACCAGGAGAGGAAGATTTATGCCGAGACGGGCGCAGAGGAAGATCACTGCCGGGCATTTCGTCAGTCACCTGGCGGTTGAACTCCCGCAAGCAAAGCTCTCACCTCGCCTCGCCTCGACACAATCACACTCAGCACAAGCAAGTACCACATCAAACTAAATCGCCGGCTCCACGGATTCAGCACGTACCTTCGCCGGCCACGGCGAAAACAGAGAACTCCCTCCGCCCCCGGCGCCGCGCGCCCCAAGGCCTCGAGCACCCGGAGCCCAGGCGCGGCCCGGCGAGGAACAGCGAGCCGGAAGAGGAGACGGAGGGGGCGCGGGGGCGGAGGCCGAGGAAGGGGCGGCGGGGGAGAGGAGGAGCGCCGCCGCGGGCCGCCGCCGGGAGCCGTCGAAGCCGCACACCGCGGGCGTACCGGCCAATCTCACCGACTCTGCCGCCATTACTGTGCAAGCTCGTGCGTCAGCTCGCCGAGGTCAGCGAGAGGTTGCGAGTGAGCGTTGGGGATAACGAGGAGGGGCCGAGGAAGCGCGAAGTGGCTCAGGAGCGAGCGGAGGAACGAGCTTCGAGGTTGAAGACGGAAGGTGATATAATAATTACCATTTTCTTATTTTCTACTGGCTGGGAATAATTTCTGGGGAAAATAGAGGGGGAGATTGTGTTATTGCCCGTTTGTTTGTATGCAATTTACCAATCTGCCAATAATGATTAAATTTAAGAAAAGGGGGGGGGGATAAAAAGTGCACTGAAAAAAGTACAATTGAGTTGTATAACTTTAAAAAAGTATAATCAAATCCTAAAATTTATTACGAAAGTGCAATCGAATTCTAAAATTTTATTAAGTTCTAAAAATTGCTATAAAAGTACAATCAACAGAAGAACTTGATTGGGTCAATTTGACAAATTTTAAAATTTGATTATATTTTTTTTAAAGTTTTAGAATTTAATTGTACTTTCGCGATAACTTTTAAGATTTAATTGTACTCTATAAAGGTTTATGACTCAATTACATATTCATGATAAATTTTTTTAAAACTTTGTATACATTTATCTTCTAAAGAAAAGACGGGAAGTGCCATTTACATTTAGAAAAAAGGAACTCTTTTATTCATCCATCGACACATGATGATTCCAAACGGATATTCGATCCGGGAATTCGAGTCATGGGCAGTCGAGTAATTTCGGGATATCATTCGGATGGATGATGATGGCCTCGTCCAAGTCCATGAAGTTTTGAGCCATGGAAAGCAGAGAGAGGCACGAGGGTCGCCACATCTCTCCCAATCCCCCCTGTCCTCACACGACCATAGAGGGGGGTCTGGTAGGTCCCACCCGGCCTTTTGGAGCCAGCCTTGTCATATTTTTTTCACAACAAAAACCAAAAAAACAGATATAATCAATCGCCTAGCCAAAATAGGGGCCCGACCTCGATGGGCCCATACATGGGCTCCAAGGTCCCACATCTGATCTTGATGGACTCGGATCTGGGCGCAGGGGACTGGATTCAAGGTGCCAGGATCTAAGGCCCCGCCTCGATGGTCACGGGCACTGGCACCGATACAAAAGCCTTAGTGTACTCGCTCCTAATACTAGACTCACCAATTGCAACACTTGCTCGTTGCCGATTATCTGCACAACCCCACTATTGAAGGTATAACCATGAATATTATACCATAACTTTACAGCCTAGTTTCAGTATATATAGGACACAAGCATTGGATAATCCACTAACCCAAGCTTCAATCCCCCAAAGTGCTCAATCATACCACCATGAATCACATTTTCTCCAAACTCTAAAAGGCCACCCAAGTGGAGCATAATTGAGAAACAGAATCCCAACTGCAATAAAATAGCAAAAACCCATGTTTATATTTCACTATATGATGATAGAACATCTTTAACTAACAACAGGAGCAACCTCAAGTGAATTTACTCACTAAATGTTGGAGATCATGCATATATAGTTTCTTCTGTATGACTTCTTCTACAATTGGAAAGATCGTTTTAAATTTGCAAAGTCCGTATTTCATCGCTTAAACTCGTTGAAATACAAACAGATAAAGGAAGTTCATACTACTCTATTTTCATCACTTTAACTCATTGAAATACAAGTAGATAAAGGTACAGATTGAATGACCTTATGGATAATCGTGATTAATTTGTGTGAGATTTAGTGACATTGCATTAAACAAGAAACTATAGACTTTTGTATTCCAGCTCCATCATGAGCAAGCTCTTGTCTTTCAGAAGTAGCCACAAGATGTGTTATTAGTGGTGTTCATATAGCTTTGTATCATATTTCAAGCTAGCGAGCAGCTTTCTGTGCTTGGGAAAGCGATTGTTTGTACATACAACTCTTTCAACTTTTAGATTGAAATTTTAAAAACAAGACCCTAAGAAAAAAAGACCAATGAAGAGAATACTCCATAGAATATTGGTGAATCGAGAGCTCAAAACGAATCTTTAATGTGATGACTTTGAACAACTGAATCAAGCTTTCGAGTCGAGCTTCTATGTGGAGACCGTATTCGACAAGAAAACCTTAGAAAAAGCCTCAAATTGCCTTCAACACGCAAACGAACTTCAAACAAATCAAACTTCGATCAAATCAAAGCTTCCTTGAGAGAATCAACCAACATACTAAACTCTAATGCCCCAAATCACCTTTAGCCAACAAACGAGTCTTGTGGAGCACGCTAAACCCTAAAGCCTCATATCGAGTCTTGTGGAGCAACCACAAGAGAGATAGAATTGAGCAGCACGCTAAACCCTAAAGCCTCATATCGAGTCTTGTGGAGCAACCACAAGAGAGATAGATAGGCGAATGGCCTCATTTTTGTGGACAAATCAAGTTTAAGATAGGGCACTCAAGCTATGGAACTTTGAATGTAGAGAGAGAGAGAGAGATACGACGTGGTTGCACTTTGACTTAAGCCACGTGGCACCACGTGAGCACTAATGTATTCTACCGTTTACATTAGTCATCACAAGTTTTTTATAATGGTATTCATTGACAGAATCGTAATAAAATGTAAATGAAAAATTACCAAAGAAGTCTTTAATGTATTATACCAATACCAATTCGAACATGATTTTTTCAATTTGGCCAATGTAATTCCGACCCTAATTATTTATCCAATCAATTTATGCTAAAAAATTGCTAATGTAACTGTCTAAATGGCGCTAGCCATTTTACGAGCCACGACCGACAAGACATATATGGCAGCACTTAAAAAGACTTCATTTTGGGAAAATTTTATATATTTTTCAATTTTTTCTTTTCTTTCTTTTTTTACTATTCATTGTCTCTAGCATGAACTGAAGTGCTCCATTGGCAGCTCTTCTTCATCTTCGTCATTGCACGTTCCCCACCCTCCTCTTGTTTGCCGTCGAGCTCGACGGCTTTGAGATCTTGGCCAAGCTGGACGATCTCGAGCTCCGCCGTGGCATTGAGCTCAAGCCCAAGATCTGAATTTGGGGTCGGAGGCACACCAGAGTGCAAGCTCCAACTTCATGGGGGTTGAAACTTAATTCTATTTCATTTCACAACAGTTCATGGGGTTGAAACTTCTTTTTTCAGTCGAAGATTACCAATTTGAACTATGTTCACGACCTTTGCTCAAACTTCATTTTGAACTTTGTTTCATGTAACGTTGGACTCTTCTTCATCTTGCAATGGGGAACCAGATTTGATCGTTCGAGTTCCATGTCGTGGCGAGCCACCAAATCTGGGGCTCGAGCTGTAAGAATTTTCCTAATGTGGGCTTTATTAATTGAAATTAACTCAATTAGTTTGGTCTAATAAAGGTAAGATATATAGGTTCTTAATAAGTCTAATATGGGTCATTTTGTTGGTATGGGCCGAGTACGGCCCGGCCCATAATGAGAGGGCCCGTGGTCGAAGACTATAAAAAGCGCTCAAGTCCCTCCCCTAACCTGATGATGCACAATTTGACTCATATACACATCAAGAGAGAACTTTCTTCTCGTGAGTGGCAATCTCATTAGGCCAGTGTTCTAACGAAGGATATAGGGGAGAAGATCTTGAGTTCGTGTTCGGAAACCGTCGCAAGTTCCGCGTCAAGTACGATGGATTCTAAACTAGGTACGCGAATCGACAATTTCTCCATTTTTGTGTTTCAATTTCTGAATATGGTGATCCTGGGCGTGCCATTTTCGTGGCCTTCATGTGGTATCAGAGCCTGCTATAGATTAGAACCGAAACATGCGGATTATGACCGTTTTTTTCGTTTTGTCCAAGAGGTTTTGCCCAATTTCGAAATTTTTTTGTCGGATAAAGTTAGTTTTATTACATATTTACAATCTACTCGTCGGGGCAGAAAAATGAGTGGTGGCATGTCACGGATCGTTATCCGCGCCTAAACACGCCCTAAGCGCGTGACTCGCAGCTGACCCACGGCGCAACCGTGCTGAACCGGCGCATCTCTCCACCCGTAACCGTGTGCTGACGTTAGCATGACGTCAGCGGCGGTTGGTCGACCGGATCGGACCCGACCCGGTAGTTGACCCGACCTATTTTTTCGACCCGACCCGGATCTTGACCCGAACCATTTTTCGACTCGACTCGGATCCTGACTCGACCCGACCGTTGACGACCCGATCAAGCGGGTGGACTAGTTGAGACCAGTCAACGGTCGGACGGTATTCGTTGCCCCGTTTGACCGGCTGAATCTGATGCATCGTCGTGCCTTCCGGTGAGCGTGCGAGCCATCCGGCGTCCATTTTGGACGATCTTGGTATCGACGCACTTGTATCGAGATGCTCTATATTGTGGTGTATTTATTTTACATGTTTGAAGCTTTTATAGATGTGGAAATACGTATAGAACCCTATGTACGCATATTTTTAGGGTATTTTTTGCGTATTTTCTTGTATTTCTCTATGGTTTCAGAAATACATATGGTAGCTCACATGTATATCACCACATAAGGACTGTGTAGGGTGTAATTCATTGTCTATCAATGAATGGAACAGTATAATTAGCATGACATGTAATTTCAGAGACATATGCCCCTGTCTTTACATCTAGCATTACATGCATATAGTAAATGTGATATATAAAGTTTATATCCCTGGTATGAGAGATTTTCAAGGATTTAGTTGGGTTGTGACCGCCAAAGTGGCACACTTGACTGGGTTTGAGAAATATCGGTTTCATATTGTAGTGGAATGTCTCCTGATCTATTACGTGATTATACTCCCAAAGGAGGTGATCTTGTATTAATTTATGGAGGGGTACATGTATAGCATGTGCTTGAGAAATGACTGATCTTAGTGGTTCATACACCCAAAGGTGGTGATTTCACGAAAGATTAGAATATGTTCTCATGGCCGCTATCATGTGGAGAGTATACAACTGCATATCATATTTTCTGCCCAAAGGTGATTATATGATGATGTATGTAATTCTCTATATAAGTATTCACATGATGTTGATTGTATTGTTTGTTTGTTTTCCAGTCACCTTTTCTGTAAACGGCAATTCCATTTCAATTAAGGTCCTTACTTGTTTGAACTTTAAGAAATGGAAAGAGGATTTTCTATTTGGAATGGAGCTGACAGATGTTCACATTGCTCTTATAAAAGATAAGCTGATAGATATCATGGCCACTAGTACTGAAGCTGAGAAAACGGATTATGCTGCCTGAGAAAAGAACAATCGGATTTGCTTATTGACAATGAAGAAATCCATTCAAGAACACTTGAAAAGTGGTTTGCCAGCTGACTGTACTGCTAAGGAAATGATGGCAGCCTTAGAGGCTAAAAACTGCATTTCATCTAATGCTGAGGTTGGTACACTTCTTCAAAAGCTCTTCAATATGAAGTATGATGGTACTGCTGGGGTTAGAGATTATGTCCTTAGGATGGTAGACCTAAAGATAAAGCTTCAAGCTCTTAATGTTTTCATTCCCGATGCTTGTATTGTGCATTAAGCCTTGAACACTCTTCCACCTGATTTTGGAATTATAAAGACAAATTATAATTCCCAAGATGAGACTTGGTCAGTTAATGACTTGATAGCAAGGGTGGTGGCAGAGAAAGAGAAAACTTAAGAAGGAAAAAGGGCATCTAGCCTTATATGTTTCTAGTTCCCACAAAAGGAAGAATAATAAATTCAGAAATCGTACTCATAAAGGTATTCATGACACTACTGGTCAATCTAACAATATGGGTCCAAAGAAGACATCCTTCAAAAGGGATAGTGACCACTGTTTCTTTGTAAGAAGAAAGGTCACATAAAAAAGGATTGTGCAAAGTTTAAAGCTTGGTTGTCTAAACATGAGCCTACAGGTAATGATTCTTTGGCATTTGTTTGTGAATCCAACCTATCAGAAGCACTATCCAGTTCTTGGTGACTCAATAACGGTGCAACTAATCATGTTGCGTTTACTATACAGGAATTCATAAACTGGAGGAAGCCAAATCAGGATGAATCAAGACTCACCGTGGGAAATAACGAGAAAGATGATGTTATGTTTGTGGAAGATGTAATCTTGATTCTAGACTCTGGTTTTAAATTAATGTTGAAAGACACTTTCTACGTACTTTCATTTAGACGGAACTTAGTTTCCGTATCGCGTTTGGATATGTATGACTACTCTTTTGAAATCAAGAACAATGTTATTTCTTTGTTTCTTAATTCAAATAAGGTTGGGTGCTGTTATATGTCCAACGGATTGTACAGATTGTGTTTGTCTCCCAATGACATAAAATCGCTTATATGGCTGAAAAGATTGTTTCTAAGAGACCATTACCTAAGGAACAGTCTTATGCATTGTGGCATAAACGACTTTGGCATATCTTTAAGGATAGAGTAGAAAGGCTGATAAAAACTAACATCCTGCCTGCTCTAAAAGATGACTTAGAGACATGCGTAGACTGTTGTAAAGGTAAAATGACCAAGATAAGGAAGAAAACTGCAATCCGAAGTTCTGACCTGTTGGAGATCATTCACACTGATATAAGTAGACCCTATACAGTAACCTTGTGTAGAAATTTTTATTTCATCATATTTATTGATGACTATTCTCGATATGGTTATCTGTACTTGATTAAAGAAAAGTCTGAGTTTCTTGACAAGTTTAAGATTTTTCGGACCGAAGTCGAGAAACAGTTGGGAAAGGTTACAAAGGTTGTTAGATCTGGCCGAGGTGGAAAGTATTATGGCAAGCATGGCGATGCCGGACAGCTTAAGGAGCCATTTGCCAAATACTTAGAGGATTCTGGGATAGTGGCTCAGTTTACTATGCCTGGGAGTCCTGAGCAAAATGGTGTGGCCGAAAGGCATAATCGCACCCTTATGGAAATGGTGAGGAGTATGATTAGTAGGACAAATTTACCTAATTTTCTGTGAGGTGAAGTTTTGAAAACAGTTTTGTACATTCTGAATCGTGTACCTACTAAAGCTGTTCCATTGACTCCTTTTGAGTTATGGACTGGACATAAGCCTAGCTTAAACCATCTTAAGGTTTGGGATGTCCTGTAGAAGTGAAGTTGTATAATCCAACATTAAGTAAGTTGGACTCGAGAACCACTCGGTGTTACTTTGTATCTTACCCGGATCATTCGAAGGGATATCGGTTCTGTAATCTCAATGGAGGCACAAGAATTGTGGAATCACAAACAGCCAAGTTTTTAGAGTTTGATATGGCCGAAGAAAGTAGCTGCTCACAGACTATTGAGGATAATAATACGGTGGGTAATATTGTATTTTTATCTCCTTCCATATAGATAATTGTGGAAACTCCCACACCACAGACTGAACCTGTTGAGGCTCGGGATCCTGTTGTTGAGACAACTCCTAATGAAGTTCCTCAAGGCTCTTAAGTGCAGAATGAGGCTGTTGTTGTTCCAGTAAGGAGATCCATTAGGGAGAGACGATCAGCTATACCACCGGACTATTTAGTCTATATAGGAGAGCAAGACTACGATATCGGGTTCTCGTGGGTGATCCAAAGGACTTATGCGAAGCTATTTCTTGTCCTCGGTCGAATCGTGGTTGGATGCAATGAGAGATGAAATGCAGTCTATGAAGCATAATAGAGTTTGGGAACTTGTTGAATTACCTGAAGTTTATAGACCCATAGGCTGCAAATGGGTGTATAAGACTAAAAGGGACTCCAAAGGAAAGATTGAGAAGTTTAAAGCTAGACTGGTAGCTGAGGGTTTCACTCAAAGAGAAGGAGTAGACTATGAAGTAACTTTTTCTCCAGTCTCTTCTAAGGATTCTTCCAGAGTGATTATGGCATCGGTAGCTTATTTCGATATGGAATTACACCAGATGAATGTTAATACTGCCTTTCTTAATGGAGACCTTAATGAAGAAGTCTATATGATGCAACCCGAAGGCTTTGCGGCAGATGATTCAGGTACGCTTGTATGTAGACTGAAAAAGTCTATTTATGGTCTCAAGCAAGCTTCTAGACAATGGTACTTGAAGTTTCATAGTGTTGTCGCTTCATTTGGTTTTGTTGAAAATAAAGTAGATCAGTGTATATACTGCAAGGTCAGTGGGAGGAAATTCATTTTCCTTATACTCAATGTGGATGATATCCTACTTGCTAGTAGTGACCTTGGTTTACTGCATGAGACAAAGCGGATGTTGTCAAAGTTCCCTATAGGTCAACTCGACTACACAACCCCTAAAATACCCTAGAGAAAATCGAAGGATCGCCTTCCGTTCTGCTCCTGATTCTTCGGGTTTGAGCCTCCGACACTCACCTGCAGTTCTACCGAGCACCAAAAGCAGTTCCTTGAACTTTCAAAAAGAGGAGGTGAACTTCCCGGGTCTAAGGTTGGGGGTCTGAAATTGTGGATTATATAACTATGAGATGAATCTCAATAAGTGTACAACCCCAAACCCCACGTAGGCACTCACGTACCGCCAGACGAAAACACGCAGAACACACATAATCAATCAAACTAACAACCACACACGACCCTACCTGAAATCCATCATGCACGTTTCTGCACGTTAAACAATAATACAACCAGCACATCACAGCAATACATCACAGACGCAGACGTGCCTCAATTATAAGATAGAAACCACTTGGGCACGTTCCATACCATGCCTAGTAGTTTCTACCCCATAATTAATCATCATATCACACGATACAAACATACTCGCACACTAACTCACATCATGCGTCACTTCCCCAAATCTCGCATCTCAAGCCAATTTCCTCTCATTCTCAACTTTCCACCACTACCGTGCCCGCATAAAACGCATCAGACCAACGGTCTTCTAACCTCGTCAGGCATCGACACCCCGTCGGGCCGGGCAACGTCATCTCGTCAGGGACAGCATCGTCCCACATAAACAAACATGCCTTGGGACGGAATCCTACACACACTTTTCTTCTACTGCGCTGGTGTAAAACACATCAGGCCAACGGTCTTCTAACCACGTCAACATCGTCACCCCGTCGTGCCGGGCATCATCACCTCGTCAGGGACGGCATCGTCCCGCGTAAACGTACACGCCTTAGGACGGAACCTTATCCCGCGTAAACAAACACGCCTCAAGATATCACTTTTCCCATCAATCCTACATTCTCGTACCTTCGTTCCACACTCTCCATACGTACCACATGGCCACACATACACACGGTCACACAAATTCACATCTCGCACACACTTTTCACAATTACCCATCCTCATCACGTGAACACCACACAAACACCTAAGCTTGGCACGCGAACTCAATGTGCAATCACGCCACCACACCTCACAGCCACACAATCACACATACAAGCTCATTCAAACATCAAACTACCCGTCAAAATGCCACGATAACATCGAATAATTCTCGAGAGAGAAAAATCGAGAATATATAAAATCGGGTCCAAACTGGGCAGTTGCGCAGTGATAGAAATCCATTTGAAATAAATAGTAAACCAACTTCAAAAATTATGAAATTTGAATATGTTGTACAAAACATTTCAATGAACATTTTCCGTGAAGAACTAGAAACCCAGTTCAAACCGTAAACACCTCGTTTTGACACTCAAAGTTGGGACAAAATCCGATTCACTCGGATAGCCCCTCAAGCCATCAAAATACAACTCATTTAGTATCCAAATCATTTTGGAAAGTCTTGAAATTTTCATATATTATAGCCACAAATGTCCCCAACAATTTTCGTGAAGGAAGTATTTTGAAAATAGGCCTAGAAAAATTTATAAAAATTCGAACAGACCAAAAGGTCTAGTGAACAGTAAATCGGACAGTTTTATTTCGGTCCAAAGATGGCTTTCCGAATGGCCTCAAATGATCTCCAAAAATTCCCAAATTAAAGTACATTATATTTAAAGATATTGGGAACAACTTTCATGAAAAACACTTCCTCAAATTCAGGCCACACAAGTCACAGTAAAATTAGCAAAATCTGGCAACGCAGCAGCAGCTTAGCTAGAAATCAGTCAACACGCACCACTAAGCAAACCAGCCACTAAATTCACCCTAAATCGAGCCCTAAACAAGCCTAACAATACCTGAGGTCCTAGGCGACATTTGCAAAGGTTACTTACTTTGAAAAGGCAGATAAAAGGGCTAGACAAGGGGCTGGAACAGCCAGCCCAGCAGCTCCGGCGATGACGAGCTCATGATCGGGAAGGGAGAATTGGCAAAGAAGAGAAATTGTGGGGAGAGAGAGGAAGGGGTGTTCTGGTTGGGGGAGTGGCTGAATGAGGAGGTGAAGGGGAGCGAGAGAGTCAATATTGGTAAAAAAAAGTGGGTTGGTGGGGGACACATGTCGTCGATCCGGGAGATTTGACTAAAACGCCCATAATCCAACGGTCTTGGTTGATCTTATCCAAATAATTGAGAGGCATTTTGGTCTTTGGCCCCAATAATTGAGCTGAATTATCCAAATAATTATCCCCAAAATTTTCTCAAAATTCGAAACTAAAAATGGCCTAGGGGCAAAATGGTCATTTTTCCGGTCCCGGGGCGAAATTTCAATTTTTGCACATACGGGTTCCATATATGTGTAGCCAACCTAATATGGCATCTGAATCGTGAAATTAGCTTCTTAAGCCCTCGAAAATCGATTGCAAAGTCCTGAAAATAAAATAATATTATTTTTCACTTCCGAGTCAAAAATCCAATTTTTGACCGTAACAACTCTAAATGTGTGTGGCCATCCTAAAATAACATCGGCCTCAAGAAATAACCTCATACGGCCTCAAAATCAATGTCGAGGTCTAGAAGGGCAAAATCGTAATTTTTCCAGTCCCGAATCAAAATTTATTTTTTTGCAGAAATGGGTGACCTCAAGGTTGGCCAACCAAAAAACGTCATCGACCACTCAAAATTGTCAATTTCAAAATTCTCGATTCCCGGGCTTGAATTCCAAGAAATGACTAGAATCGAACAATTGTGACTTTAGCTTATATTTGGCTAACGGGTGGCTCTCTAGAATTACGCGCTCTCGACCCATGACTGACACTAAGTCAAATCACGTTTAAGTTTATTTCTACCCAAGACAACCTCGATTGTCATATAATTACAAGGGTATGTCGCTAGTTCCCTTTGGACACGATCAATCAAGTAGACCAGTCTCAGTTGGCTCAAAACATTCCCTCATCAATCCATATGGTCAAAGATCGAATCTAGGTCAAGTTCTTTGGTCGTGCGAACTCAATCCGTAAATAGCCCTACCCCTAAAGTTAACATCCCATGAATGCGTTGTTCCGAGTGAGATCTCACTATAGTGCATTGGTCAAAATTCATTTCTTAAATCCCGGAAAAGGATCGAAAATTCAGACCGTTATAATTTTTCCCCTAATAAAAATTTTGTCCTCGAAATTTACAACTATACCTGCTATCCAAACAGATGGGGGTGATGACGTCTCATTATTCCTTCCTGGGACGTCGCATCATTTCGACCGGAGCAGGATGTCGCGAGCTCGATGGTGTTCGGGGCGTGACAAAAATCTCCCATATTGGTTCCTCAAATGGTGGGATAATTTTGGACCCATTAAAGAAATTCTTCATCCCAAAGTTCAACCCAGCTTATGATTTCTTTCTCAAAAGATTCGATTTATTTTCCCATGAGCAAGTCTTCAACAAGCTCATGATTTTTTCATATTCCTTCGGAATATCTTGGGTTCTTGGATGGACTTTTGATTTCATAAAAGCTGGCAGAACAAATATCCTTATTTTAATAACACGATTCAAAATCAAGTGGTGGGATGGTTACAAACTCTTTGATAAAGTTTCTATAGAAAATGTCAACAAACGGCTTATAGCCAGACAATCGCACCAACAATTAACAAGGATGTTGAAGCAAGCCCTTTCTGAAATAAAAGGACTTTCCAAACTAGCTTCTCATCATAGTGGGAACTTTAATGAAGATGATTGTTATGAGATCCTCCCAAAATAGAGGACTCAAGAAAAGAAGACGCTCTCATCATAATGGGAACTTGTCCAAACCATGATGATTGTTAGCCAAAAGACTCCTCCCAAAATCAACATTCTCATCATTTCTAGGTTGAAAGGAGTCTACCGGTGGAAGATTTGTCCAAACCATGATGATTAAAGCCAAAGACTCCATGTGCCATTTTCATCATCAAAGATTTGGCTATTTTCATCATTTCTAGAACGAAAGGAGGCTGTCAGTCGTTCCCTTTATCAAAATTTTCATAATTATGTCAAGATACTGTTCACTGTAAACACTGTGCACTCACTACAATACTACCCGTGAACTATTTCTATAAGAAATCATCTCGCCTATAAAAAGGGACCTCATTCACTTGAAAAAGGCATCGGATTCAGAACCTCAGAAAACCATTCGGAACCTTTGAGAGTTCTTTCAAACCTTTTCTAAACCTCTCTAGTTTCTCTCCAAACCTTCTTCAAAGGAATAAGAGATTTTACATATCAAATCTTTCTATAACCTTTCCATATTCAGTAAGTTTTTTATCCATGTAAAGATCTTGTCTCATATTTTTTAATATCTTTTCAAAACCTTTTCTAGTTCTTATAGTGTGGAAAATCTTATCGTTCTAGACTACCAAATAGCCTGAGTAACGGGAGAATTTCTACCAAAGAAATTTTCTTAATTCCACACTTGTACTTCAATATCTACATTGTGTAACCTTCCAATACTGTTATTGTAATCTTCTACTATTATTTATATATAAGTCATTTATAATTTCTCCCATGCATTTACATTTATTTATACCCTATAAATGGCTAGTCGAACCGCCTGTGGATGGTCTGTACTTTAATATTCTGCAATTGACATATATCTTTACCTTCTTACTTTTTACCCTTGATTAAATACACCATCTTCATGGTTGGTTTAGAATTTCTAATTATTTTTCTTGTCATTCTTTATATTGCTTACGGTCTTTTTATTATTCTTAATGCTTGCGCTTTTGTTTAATTTTATTTATTTAATAGTCTTCTGTGTAGAAATCTGCACTTTTATACTAGAATATATTTACTCTGTTGCCAAAACAAGAGATATGTAACGTCCCGAAATTCAACTCACTTTCGAGATCAATGAAATTAATATATTTCTCATTTCATTTTAGTAAGTCTCACCCGGAACTGATTATTCTCGGATACTGACCAGTAAGGATAGGCTAACTAGGGAAAACGATACGTGGACTCAAGAACTCAACCGTGAATCGAGTCCGATTCCGAGAAACTATGAGGGAATATTTTGTGCCAATGTGGATCGGTCCGAGAATGGTGACGGATGTGGTTTGACCGACGACGTACAATCGAATAGCGTGTGATTCCGCACAATTGAGAGTACGCGTGTGGCGAATGATCTCGAACTTATTCCGGACAACCGCAACCCCTGAGACTAACGATAAATCCTCACGTTCTCCGAGAAATCGAGACCGTCACGACTCGAATAGCCCTAGGTCGATACGCGTAACCCCTAAACAGCCGCCCGTTAGTGAAAGACGCTAAAACTACAAATTGAGCTAAAACGATTGTGGAATTGAGTCCGAACTTGATGTCGATTTTCGTGGGCGTACGCGACTATTTTACGAGGACGACATCATTTTTATGTGGCCACGTATATTTGGGATCCATAGAGTCAAAAATTGAAAATTTGACCAAGGACCGGAAAATTACCGTTTTACCCCTAGGCCTAATTTTAGAATTCCGAATTTTGGACATTATTTTGGGGTTTAAATTGAGGTCCTATCAGCCCCTAATAATTCAGAATATTGAGGACCAAA